>OY783197.1:20379933-20979933 GCA_963678675.1 Xiphydria camelus | reverse complement strand
TTTCGCTCGATAAATAATATGTATAATAATTACAAATTGAAGTGAAAAATATGAATATTGTTTTCACATATGAAGACCGAGTTCACCAGGTGGTACGAACGACAGGAATCCCCGCGCTCGCGGTGCCGGAAGGGAAGGATCCGATCCGTCCGGGAGTGAGAGTCCGCGCGCGGGGGAACGAAATAAAAAATACCCGAAGAGGTATTTGTCTAGACCGATGCCTTTGTCGCGAGATTCCGCCGCCTACAGAATGTTTACCCTTCGTGGGACGCGCGAGCTCCGACGACTGGTTTGTTCGTCGGGAGAAGAAAAAAATGTCACCCACTTCACCATCACGGATCCCCCTCGTTCTCCTCCCGCTGCTCTCCTCTCGCCCGACCACAAAGAATCTCGCGTCGTTATTTGAAAACAATGTCTCACAATATTTTAAGTAAACCGACTCGCGCGCGCATTCCTACGTACGCCCATATATTCCCAAGCGCGAGACACGTAATTCCTCCGCGTTCGAAACGTGCGAGAGGAATTTAACGTTCGAGAGTTTACGCGTCCTCTTCGCCTTCGTGGTCCGGCGTCGTTACGTGGACGAGCCGGAGCGATGGACGAACGTGAAATTGGACACTCTAATCCGAATGAAATATTTGACGACTGCCACACGTCTCTCGAGAGCGGCGGCGCTCTCGGGAGAAGAGATTTTTTTAACCATTCGTTTCTCTCGTTTCGATTCGTAATCGATACCGCGCGTGGAGCGCGTCATTAGAGGGAAGAGAAAGTCGAAGAGGCAATTTTGTATATTACATTGAAAAAGAGCCTGTGAGAATATCGACGTCTGGAGGCAATTATGAATATTACGACGTAATGCCAGAGTAATAATCGTTGCCACTGAAACTCTAATGTCGTTCGACTCTTTAATCGCTGGCTCGGCGGTGATCTTGTTCCCACGAAAAAGTGTCGCATCCTCCGTCCTTTATTTCTTTTCCGCATTCGCCCTCCTTCTATTCGTACGGAAGAGATTCCGCGGTGCAGCTTCCCCGACCTACCCGCGACCCATTCACACCCCGCAGAAATAACGCCGTTCGACAATAACCGTCTATCGCTAAGCTGCAACTGCGAAACAACTCCACCGGTGATGGCAGTTACCCACCGATGTTCTCGCGCCAATTATCATGCAAATTCCAACGTCCACCCGCGCTAATACGATCGAAGCGGCGCCATGGTCGCGACGGGCCTTTTAAACCAGTTTCGAGCGTACGTTCGATGTGTGTCATTTGCATGATTTTCCCGCGTCGCGTCGAAAGAGTGGGAGGAGAGCGAGCCTTTGGTACTCGTATCGTGAAAAGAGCAAGGCTCTCTTTAACCCTTAGATGCATACGTGAAAAAATTGCGCTCCTCTGTGCATAAGTCGGATCTCCCAGACCGGTATGACTGAGAAAAAAAGATCGGTTGAATCGATTTGTTATATTAGGTTTAAATTATTTCAAGCAATTAAATATTTTCTCAATTTGAATAATTGCGTTCAATCCGATACTCGTTCATTCACTACTAATATAAACGGAAAAAAATTAATTGTAACATTTACACAGTTTGTGATAAAATGCGGGACAAGGCCAATTTATTTTTACGATAACAACAATCTTAGTAAAAATACCAGCAAACGCTTGTAACTTCTACAAGTTTTCCTATAATTTTTACTAAAATCGTAGTTATCATAACAAGAAATTGGCCTTGTCCCGAAATTTACCAGAAATTTTTTTTTCCGTGTATGTTTAATCACTACAAGTACTTAGATATTTAGTTGCCACAACTTTACATCTTTAGTCCGTCATATATGACTGTTTATGTGCAGTTGGTATTGAATTAAACACGAATTTTTTTACTTAAATGAATATATTGTTTTTTTTTGTTGACTAATTTAAACCAACTAAATCCTTCAACCTATTTTTTTTTATCAGTGTTGCACTAAACATTTATCATTGGAAAATTAAAATAAACGTAAATCAATCGACCATTAATTTCGCGTTATAGTATTTCTACTTAATGCCGCCTCCCACAGACTCAACCTATGCGTCTAAGAGTATACGGCGAATCAGAAATAAAAGTTGGTTTGACCAATGTCCACGTTAGACAGCGAAAATACACTACAGTGTTTCTACCTTCGTAGACACCGCTGAAAAAATAACAGCACAGAATTGCCAGCTCGCCATTATCCACGCGGTAGGCAGCCTCACCGCAAAGTATTCTCGCAACCATCCCTATGCATCTACTCGCGACGTAACCCGTCGCCTACCGCGCGGTAGTTACGAGGATGCGGTTCGAGAGGACGCCGGACGGGTCGAAGACTCGTATAAACTCTCTTCCGACAAACCGAGTCCTTGGTGCTTCCCTCCCGACTCTCCGCCACTTCCCCGAAGCCGTAATAGCGCTCGCGCTTATGCCGCGACAGCGTTGCAGCGCGACAAAGCGGCCGGTGCTCGTGAAATCGTCGTTGCGAATACCTGTACGCAGTTACGTCGGAACGTAGTTACGTGCCAACCTACAGTCGCCGAGCAATAAGCGGCATTAACGCTGCGGTCGTTCGTAAAGCGTGCAGCGAGGCTTGTCAAAGCGGCGCGCGGTTGCGATGGATCGCCGCACTGCTATCCGTGGCGCGAGGGAGGCGCGTCGCGCTGCCGGCAGTACTTCGGAAGAGTTCCACGGGATAATTACAAAAGCTCGCGGCGGTTAAGAGCGTAAAGTCCTTAAGTGGGCGTCTATGCGCGCGGTGCTGCTCGTTTGGTGGCGCGAATGAGTCTTAATGACTTTTGGTACGCGAGAGGATATCGTGTATTATGCGTTTGTACGCCGACGACGCGGTCTGGGTGATCGTTGTAAAACCTAGCGGTGCGCCCCGTTGGCGGTGAGCGGAAGCGACGTCCTGGGGGCACGCGAATTCCTGGAAAATTCTTCTTCTTTCGGATACTTTTTTTCTTATTTCGTACGGGACGAACGAATGCCGGGGCAGGAGAAATTAGAACGAAGGTGAAAACGTCGTGCGAATACTGATACAAAATGGAGTTGATTCCAAAAAAATTTGGTTCGACACAATAATTTCATCAACACTTTGCAAATGAACGTTCGGTTGAGTAAAATAATTGGTGTGGTTAAAAGATACGAACTGAAAACAGTTAACCTGAAGAAATATTTAATTCAATAAAACATGTAATTAGTCGCCTCAATCAATACGTAGGTACTGAGATTTTTCCGAAAATGGAAAGCTCTGAAATCAATGATTCGACCACCCTATCTCTTCTGTATTTTTTCGCGCTGACTACAAAAAGCACGAAATTCTACCGAAGGATATTGGAGTTCGTGAAAAGTAAATCCTGTGATCGGAATGAATACAAATTTTGTTGCATGGATGCATGCAGGGTATAGAGAAATGAATCGTCGAGCACCCATTCAAAATTCCATCGAAGGATATTGAAATTCGCGAAAAAAAAAAGAATTCCCAACCGAGCGAATACCAATTTTATCGTAAGGACAGACGCGCGGAATACCGAGAAACGAATCATCGAGCACCCTCCTGAAATTCCACTGAAAGATGTTGGAGTTCGCAAACAAAGTATTCCAGGTTATTTGGTCGATATCTTACAGGAAATATAAAATATAATTATACCAATGATTATACGTATACAAAAAAATTTCTTTTTTAATAAAAAAATTATCGATATCTTGTTGTTCTATTGAGATTAATATTTCCTCAATAAATCGATGGTTTTCGAAATTAGCGCCAAAAAATACATCATACGGGGGATTGAGAGTTCGTTCCAGAAATCTCGATTTTTGCCAAAACCTTAAGACATCTCGACGAGTCGTCGCGAAGCGATAACGAAGAAGATCGCCAAACCCCGATTGACGCGGGTGGCTCGCCTCGGAGTTTCGCCACTTCCCTGACAACGGCGATGAATCGCGTCGGATTCTGCGGTGCTCTACCTGGACTCGGGCTCCTCGCCACTTCCTCCCACCCGACTAATTTCTTCGTGGCGTCTTTTTTGTCGGCAGTCTCATCGAGAACGTCGGCTGAAATTGGTCCCGTAAAGGAAGTGGCCGGAAAGGCGGGGGAGGCGGGGAGTCTAATTGAAATTGGAAGGCAGAAGCTCGTTTCGGTACTTGGCGCGCGAGTAGGTATCCGCAGGAATGCATTCCCCACCTGCAGCGCCGTGGTACTGCAACGGATTCTGAGCCGGATGGCGCGACTGCGTGTTCCTATATGCAGGTGTCGGTCCAGCGAGCACACGCATCGCGCGAGTCGCGATTTCCTCGTAGCCTCGAGGCGCTATGCGGTCTCGCGTCATCGACGGCGACGCGACGGACTAACGAGCGCGGGGAACCGCGAGGCGCGCGTCGCGATTTGTGACGCGTATAGACATCGCTGCATGCGTGGATAAATAGCGTGGAAGACAGCGATTATTTATTTACGTCGGAATCGTGATTGGAATCTAAGAAATTTAGAAATAACAAATGGTATTTTTTGTAGAAGGTATGCGTACTGAGAAAAATTATCTGTATCGCGACAATAAATGTTTAGCTTTCACAACCAAACATTTTAGAAGCATTACATTGTCACAACCAACATTTATTTGTTGCAACCAAAGGTTTCGTTTTTGTGCAATACAAATATTTCATTGTTTCCATGTCAATCGAAGCTTGGTTAACATTATATGGAGAAAAGGGATTACGAATTTTTACAGTGAATCCCAGTAACAGGTTCCCTCGAGGTGAAACATTGAATTTTTTAATAGGCACACCGTACTTTTTACAGTTCGCAACGGTATAAACCCGTAAACACCCGACACATATTAACAGGAGGTTGTGTCAATTTTGCCGTATAAACTGATGTTTGTACCATTACGAACTGTAAAAAGCACTCGGTGGTCCTTGAAAAACTTCAATGTCTTACCTCGAGGAGCCCTGTTATTGGGATAAATGTAAACATTTTCATCGGTTTTCCCATAATTTTTTACTAATTCTTGTTCTCCGTGTAACTACTAATCATTTTTCTCAGTATGTATAAAAACGGCTTGATCTTAGCAGTCTTTAAGTTTCAAAAAATCGCAAAATGACATCGAAACGAAGTGAGGGAAAGAAAGAAGCGAAGGAAAATAATCGTGATAAACGTCGAAGATCGCTGCGGGTTTTTTAATTTTGAAGAATCCTAAGAGGAAGAGGACCTTGAATACTTTCCCGCCCACGGCAACAACAATGCGAACCCTCAGAGTCCCTCCCTCGCGCGACGAACTTCATCAATCATGAAATTCACGGTGAAATCCCACGAATCGCTAATAATCGAAAAAATTGCTCCCCCCCGCGTCATACCCGGCGTCGTTCGAGGAACAAAAGAGGCGTTCCCGAAGGTTCATCCGGGTACCCGGTCCCCGTTGCCCCGCGTCTCCGCATCCGCCCGTCCCACGAAATCGTACAATTTGGGGACGGAAATCGTCGATTATTACCGGTGCGCGACGAGAGAGAGAGAGAGAGAGAGAGAGAGAGTGTCCAGTGGTTTCGTCTCTCGAGGCGGGTCCGCGCTCCTAAGGGATACTCTGAGCCTCAGGCTTTAGGGCCTCATTTTCTCTCGGGCCTCCCAGAAGGTCTTCTTTCCGGTATAAACAATCCACGGCTACGCCCAGGTGGACAATATTTATATAGATTATATATATTTTGTATATAGAACATTTATAAATCTGGACTTCTTTAATTTATATATAATTTGTAAGTCATAACACGAACTAGGTATGGTTTTTATATAATATTATTTCAATAGTTTTAATTTTTGTACAATCCATATACAATATAATACATATACGGTTTGTATTGAAATAATGTAACAATTTAATATAAGCCCAAATTTATGTATATCTCTGGTGGGCGGGCAAAAGAGTAAAAGTCAGAATTATTGATTTTTCAGGGGGTAACACATTGATCGGATGGATGCCAGGCTAAGATCATGGTTTTAGATGAAATTTTAAATGACGGTTTTGTGATTTGTAAATGAATAAAAAAAATGTTTATGTATGGTACGTCCGAATGATCCTAGCTTGGCCTCCATCCAATCAATGTTACCCCCTGAAAAAATCAATAATTCTGACTTGTATTCTTTTGCCCGCCAACCAGAGATATATTCTATACTTATACAAAATATATATATAATCCACATATATCTTTTCCACCTGAGCGCTGCCATTCGCGATGCGTTCTCGAGGGAAAAACGACTCCTGCGACCTCTGCAGCCTGCAGAATCTTCCACCGTCGTATGAGTTAATCTCTCACGACCCAATTCCGGGAATATTTCACTTCCGCTTTAGATTCGCGCTTTCTATCTATCTATCCGGACCCGGAATTACGTGACCCTTCCCCGCGAAGGATCCTCTTCCTCGACGAAGACGCGCGCGGAAACGAGCAGGAAAGAGGCCCGTCTCTCACTCCTCATGTGAAATTAATTTCACCTCGCAAAGTAAGGGGAAACTATGAAAGGGACCGAGAAACTATGTCAACGATCTTGGTACATACCTGCGATCCGCGCGTCGCGGGTCTTCAGCGAATATCGGCGAAGGATACGGAAGGAAGGAAGCGTGTAGCGTCTTACGCGCGTTAAAGCTGCGCTGAGGAGGCGGACGCGTTCAATAAAAAGCTTCAGCGAGGCATGCAGCGCTTCTCTTGTGACGCAACCGAGTGTTTCGAACAACCGGGTGGACGTCTTTCACCCGCGCGAGCGAGCGCGAAGTATTCCGCTTTGCGCAACCGAAGGAGAATTATATACATGGGGGTTGGTCCTTTTGGAAACGACGGTTAGGATTTCCTGGTGCTCCATTATCGATATCTTTTAAGTTACGATATGAAAAAATTTATTCTGAAATGCCGGATAACGAAGTACTCGCACTCGTTATTAAAAATTCTCAAGTCCCAAAGCCGCAAATATTGCGTCGGATTACAGAACGCATATGTCTTTCGTAGCCCATCCACTTGTGCACATACTGAGAAAAATAATTTGCCAATCTAAACAGCCGTCGGCATGAATAGTGCCAAGAACATAATATTCATTTAATATTTATTTAAGGTAGTAGTCTGGTAACTTATGCCTATTTTCATGACTTCTTTGGAGGGTGGTTTTTTATAGGAAAATAAAAATGAATTATCTTGAATATTTAGAGTGTTTTTATTTACATATTGAAAATATAAAAAAAAATTTATTTGAAAAAATTTAATAGTTTATTACTATTATTATTGTCACTCGAAGTTGGAATCTCAAAAAAAATGCACGTGGGTGGCCCGGGTGATTTTGGCTCATGATGTTATCTGAAATCAAATATTCTTGATTATTCTTAATCTATAGACATGTCATTCTGGTCGGAACTACTGAAGTTAAATTTCAAGGGTAAATAACAAAATGGCGGACTTTGAAAAAAAAAGTCCTTTTATTTTAGCAAAGAAAGGGTTGTAAAATAAAAAGTTAGGGGTGAAAAAAATTCTCGTTAGTACCGACGAGAACTATACCGTATGTATCATGCCAAATTAAACAAGCAGATATACCGACATTGCCGAAACTTTACCGACGGTCAAGAATTTTATAGTTAAAGTTGGCTTGAGAAGAGTGCGCTGTGTGTGCTGCGTGAGAGCGAAAAGTGTCAAACGTCTGATTTTCCGATAGCTGTCAATTCGGAAAATCGAAGTATTGATAATAATAGACGAAACACTTCGGTCTCTTGAATTAACAGCTATCGGGAAATCAGACGTTTGACACTTTTCGCTCTCACGCAGCACACACAGCGCACTCTTCTCAAGCCAACTCTAACTATAAAATTCTTGACCGTCGGTAAAGTTTCGGCAATGTCGGTATATCTGCTTGTTTAATTTGTCATGATACATACGGTAAGTGTGTAGAACAGCCTGTTAAAATTTGAAAGCAATCGGTTCAGTAGAAAAAAAGTTAGGACCCGGGCCACCCACGTGCATTTTTTTTGAGATTCCAACTTCGAGTGACAATAATAATAGTAATAAATTATTAAATTTTTTCAAATAAATTTTTTTTTATATTTTCAATATGTAAATAAAAACACACTAAATATTCAAGATAATTCATTTTTATTTTCCTATAAAAAACCACCCTCCAAAGAAGTCATGAAAATAGGCATAAGTTACCAGACTACTACCTTAAGACAAGTGTATGTTCATTGAATTGAACGAACCCGGGCGGAAAAGTTTTGCACTGAGAAAACAGTTTATTTATAGAAAATATACGAGGATCACATTTGAAAAGTTTCCGGTCTTTTTAGAAAAAATCCATATTTGAAGGTAAAAAAATTGATTTCTCAACACAGTCTCCCCGTAACTCGATATATTTAATCCATCGTTTCTCCCAACCCTTCGAGCCGTCAGAAGAAGATTCTTTTTGTCCGCCTGAAAAATACCAGTCTACAGCGATTTCCACCTCGGCATTTGTCCCAAATATTTTATATTTCAATAAACATATTCTTAGCACTATTCATTTCGACGGTTACTTGGATCAGCAAACATTTATTTTTCTCAGTGCATCCAACGGAGACCCATTCCCGCGTATGGCCTCTTTCCGTGCAAGCCCGCCATATTCAGGAAGCTTAATCCGCTCGTACCGCGCCGTGAATAAATTCCCCGCTATACACGAGAGCGACACTTCCTCGAACTACCGAAATGACAGCATCGCTCCACGGGCCACGCGTCGGATGGTATCCCGTGCAGGAGTTTGTAGGCACTTGGAATTGGATGTTGTCGGGCGCGTATCGCTCTATACTTTCGGGCTTGATTAATAGGCAGCAGCACGGGGAACGATGGAAGTTTTCGGGCTCTCGCGGGGGACCGCGGCTTTGATGTCGGCGCAAGAGCGCGGTAACACGGTAGTAGTTGCGCTCGCCTGCGTGCCGAGAGAGAAACTTCGTCACCCGCGGGGAGTTTCCACCGTGAGAATTCACCGTCAACTTTTGGCCTCGGGGAAGTCGCTCGCTCGACGAGAGCGAGGAAGCATAGTTAACGAATCAGCCGATACCTAATTGCAGTCTAGGGCATCTCGAAGAGACACGACGCTCTTCCCAGTAAATATGCTCCCTCCCACACTGCACTTCCAGCGACGGAATATCGCTCTCTCCGCTTCGCCGCGATTCCTCCGACGTCCGATCCGTCATCCCGCGTCCGTCGGCGGAGAAAAAAAAAGGGCCCTCCTCGGCGTGCTGCGCTACAGCGACAACAAAGGACATCGAGATCCTGCCGGGAATACCTCCGCGACTCCGAATTCACTCCCGCTATTTTCACGGGCGTAAGAAGACGAGCGGGAGGAGAGGCTAGATACTCTTATTCATCGCAGCCCGCATAACGACGACACCCGAAAAATCCACCAACAAAGGACGGAATCCCGGGTTCCGATCCCGACGACGATCCCGCTTCCACGACTGACCCGCTGCAGGTGGAATGTGCCCCTGAGCATCCAAACGAGGTCCTGGTATGCAAAGATTCCCCTGTCACTTCTTCGACGTTGCATCCCTTCTGACTCCCTCGCTATAGGTGCCTTGATCGCGTTCTTCCGAATGGGTGTACTCGGTGTGTCCAGCGAAATTTTAAAGTCAAATTACTAGGCTCGTTCGGTTTTTTCACTTCGTGGTTAACGAAATTTGTCTGGGCCTCTTGTGTATGCGGTATATCATATGAGTCTGAACTTACTCATCGCCAGGAAAGAAACTCCAATCGCTGTTATCTCATCGTTTATGAAATTTAGGCCTACATTGATATAAGACTGTGTTGTAGATAAAAATGTAATCTTCAAGAAGGTATTATACAAACGTGAGCAAAAAGTTCATAGATAATGGGATAATAGTGATTCAACTTCCTTTCCAGGCGAGTAAGTTTAGACTCGTACACTGAGAGAACAGTTTATTTGTAGTTAATAAATGTTTATTTGAATATGGCAAAATAAAAATTTTGTTGGTTCAAGGAAATATTCGTTAACTGTTACGATATTTATTTGGCACAATTAAATTCTTCGAGGCAATTGTTTGAATGAAATAAACATTTTAATAATTAACGTATATTTTCTTGTCCTAACGAAAAATTTATTTTACCGTATTTGAAATTACAGTTATTAACTATTAATAATTGTTCTCTCGATGTATGATATATCCTGATATTAATCAAGCAAAGTGTGTCTGTATGTGTGTACGAGTACATGGTAAACTCGAAAACTACTAAACCGATTGTGACACTGCGAGATAGATAATTCAATCGAGCACGTCTTAGGCTATTTTTTATGTATTTATATGAAGGCTTTTCCAAGGTAGCTTATTCCTGTAAAAGGAAACCTGAAATTAAAAAGTCCCCTGTAATACGTATCGGTACGTAAGGCGAAGGGCCATCTTTCGTTCTTCAGAGAAATTAACTTAAAAACAGCCCAAAATGCACTGCTTTAACTGGATGCTATTCACACTATTTTCCGGAATGAACAGGCCGATGCCGGATGACGTCGTAAGTGCCAATTCGAGGCCAAAAACTGTCTAACTCGAGCAAACTACGTTCAAATCGGATGTTCCGAATGCTTCGTGTGTGAAGTTCCCGGGCTTGGTGCACGAAGCGCGCAAGAGCGGAGCTCCTAGTACATTTATATGTATAAGTAGATGAAGAGGTCGACTTTGCAAAGATGTTTGCAGCCAACTGCTTCCCGCCATTTTAGATAATCGTCGTCGTCATCCTCCCCACGCCCCTCGATATTGCCGCAATTTACCACCTCCATACATCCTCCCGAGAAAGCTCGCGCTCGAAATTCCTCGCGACCACGAGGAAAAGGAGCGCGTCCCGCCGATTCCGCCAGGATTCTCGGACGGCGTGAGAATCGCGTTAGGAACTCGAGGAGGTGAAGACTCCGGGCATGCTCTCTCTCGTTTGCCACGGAAAATCGATGTTTCCAGACAACGAACAGCGAGACTGGTCTCTTGCGCGAGTATACATCCCCCCTCTCTCTCTCTCTCGCCTGTCGAATAGAGGCGAAATATAGGTATATCTGGCGGAGAGCACGGGCGGTTTGCTGAGCTGGTCCAAGTGGGATTTGGAAGCACGCGGTCATGACTCAGCACACGCGGCCCTTCGCGGTCGGTCGTCCTATTTCTAACCTGAGTTTACACACGGGTCCAGTCAGCCGACGAATGGAAGAAACGCGTGTCCAGATTCCATCTGGTCGAGTCGGAAGCCGCGGTGACGCCTGGGAAACTAAGTTATTCCTAGCTCGAGAGCGCGGATTTCTTTTGTCACTAACCGAGTGACGTCTGATAGGCGGTTTTGTTACTGACCGAGTGGCGGATTTTCGTACGGCTGTTTCATATAACCTGGTCAATTTAACCAAAATGTTGGAGACCATAACAAAACCGTTTGGTGAAACATCGATCTTTCATCTGTTTGGTTAAATTGATTATTTTCTGGTTAGAATAACTAGATACGTAGTTAGAATTATTAAACACGTAGTTCGAATAACTAAATATTTGATTCAATTTACTAGCGTTGCGGTTAGAGTAACTAAACTCGTTTAACCAGATGCGTTTTGTCATTGTGACCAAGTTATTTTTTCTCAGCATGTATACCGAGAGAACAGTTTATCAGCAGTTAATAAATGTAATTTTAAATACGGCGAAATAAATATTTCATTAGGTCAGGAAAATATATGTTAATTATTATTAACATTTTTATTTCATTCAAACGATTGCCTCAAAAAATCAAATCGTGCCAAATAAATATTGTAAAAGCTAACGGATATCTACTTGATTCGTTAAAATATTTATTTCATCATATTCGAACAAACATTTATTCATTACAAATAAATTGTTTTCTCGGTGTAAAGGTTAGTCGAGAGGGGGAGAATCGTTTGGGCCCAATGCGCGGAGAGGCGAGCGACGGTAAATTCCGATGTCATTGCTCGGCACCGTGCCGTTCGGCGAGAATCGAGAGTCCCCAACCTCGCGACGAATCCCGTTATACTCGCGCGAGTTCTCATCCGCATGCGTCTCATCGACGCTCGGTTCTCCCGTTCCGTAGAGAAAAGCAACGAGAGGCGGCACGCGGACAACGCGTGGAAATTCCGCGTCATCTACTCCCTCTCCACGTATTCCACGCCGTTATCAATGGCGTGTCACGCGGGTCGAGAATGGGTTTTCGAAGGACGAGACGTTCTTCCGCGACAATGAGCCGCCTCCCGGGGACTTTGATATTTCGGTGAAGAGGAAGAGATGACGAAGGGAGGGGACACTTCGCTGGAGGCTCCATTGACCGTTCGATGCACTTAGCGCGCTCGTCGTTCCCGAATCTCTTACAACGCCAAATCCATTGTGCCCCCGTACTCTTTGTTGAGCGATTCTGCCTCTTTTTGAATTTTGTAAAGAACGCGCACCCCTCCTCTCCTCGTCTTCTCCTTCGCTTCTCCTCCTCGGGGGAATTTTCTCCGTGGCTCTCTCTTTCTACGCGTCGTTACTGCATTGTGGACCGCTCGGGAAAATGGAAATTTGATACACAAGCGATCCGGGAGAGGTTTCGACGCCGCAGGACTTCCGATGACAATGACGATTCCCGCGTGAGAAGTCTCTCTGTCTCGATCCCCGTCTCTCTTCACCATTCGTGGAAACGCGAGCGTATGAGTCCTCGAAATTCACTTCGGTTTGAATTGAAGGTCGGGGAATCGAGGAGACGCCGTCGCCTACGCGAGATGAATAAAAGGACCTGTGCGTGTTTCTATACGGCGTTATTCGCGCACGAATGATATACGGGCCTCGGTCCGTCGAAGTATGAATATGTTATCCATATCCATACTTAATATTATAAATGTGAAAGTGAGTTTGTCTGTATGTTTTTTACCTCTTCACGGCTAAAGGTAGTTTACTACCGGATCGATTTTAATGAAATTTGACAGAGAGGTAACTTGAAACCTGGAGATGAACATAGGGCATGTGGCGTCATGATAAATTCAATATAGCGAATATTTTTTAATGACGGCGTTTAATGGAATTCACGCTGAAAAAATAAATTCGGTTAAAATGACAAAACGGATCCAGTTAAACGCGTTTAATTGAGGGGATGAGAAGCCAAGGGGTCTAAGTAGAAAAACAAGCTTTCCGAGATAATCCACATTAAAGTATTTTTGTTCTTAAAAACACCTGCAATTCCTTTGCCTCAAGTGTTTAAGCTGTATGAATAATTCATTCTAATCAATTATTCTAATCAAAATTTTGGTCAGTCGAACCAAACATTTAATTAATCTAATCGAATGTTTTGTTACTCTAACCAAAAAGTGGACAGTTTAATCAAACACAGATGGAGGATCCATATTTCGCCAAACAGTTTGATCATCGTCTCCAGGATTTTTATTAAATTGACCAAATTTTTGCAGTGCAGCAGGCGACATCAGAGGCGCGCGATTAAATGAGATAATGGAGGAGATGGGGACACATCCCTCATTGACATTTAACCTTGATACCCGTCAATTAAAAAAAATATAATAATTCAATTTTCACGTGGACGAAGTCGCGACTAACAGAGCTAGTATTTCATATAATTACAAATAACACCTGAGAATCGAAAGAAAAAAAGGAGCTCGACTAACGGTCATGTAAACATTCGTAGCTCACTATCGACGTCAAGCATACCTCGCAGCAATTTCATTTATCGATGCCGATCGGTGATGCGGTTGAACGATTCGTAGCGTGGCCTTACAAGGTATACGAAATTACGATTGGGTCGGTTGGCAAAGAATCTGGAAGAGGCGGAGAGGTGGAAGTCGACGCGTCGGATGTCGAATCCGGGGTCGAGCCGCAGGATCATTTTTCACGGCGTCCTTTGTAACCGCCGATCGTTTAACGACTCATCGTGAATGGAGCTAATGGACCTGGCAAGGTCGTTGCACAACTCTTAACTGGTCGCGTTAATTCAGACCGGGGTTAGGAGAACTGCTAACCGGCATGGATCGCACGTCGTGTGGCGGCCAGTTACACGAAGTTAACGGATCGGATCGATCATTGGGACTCGCTAAGAATCGAACACGCGTTATCTTCCGCGAAGGCATATCGCGGGTGGTCGACGCGTCGCGTAAACACGCGCGATAAGAGGCAGGAAAATTTTCAATCGCTCGTATTCCATGCGATAACGGTCTTCTCTCCTCGGTTTTCTTAGAATCGATGGAAATGCACTGATAAAAATAACTTGGTCAATTTAATCAAAGTTCTGGAGATAATGACCAAACCGTTTGATGAAATATGGATCCTCCATCTGTTTGGTTAAACTGACCAATTTTTGATTGGAACAACTAAACGTGTAGTTGGATTAACTAAACATTTGGTTAGAATAACTATATATACGATATGTATTTCATTGAACTGACCAGTATTTTGGTTGGAATAATTAAATACGTTTAACTAGATGTTTCTCGTCATTTTAACCTAATTATTTTTCTGGGTGTGGATTTTGAATAACTCTCGCTTCGAGCAGAGCTTCTGATGTGTGTTCTAAAATTCTTCAGGAACACTGAGACTTTTCTTCTGTCAACATTCGAAGTGTCGTATAATTCTTAACCTGAACGAAAAAAATTTATAAGAAATCAAATAAGGTGTTATTTCTACGCCTAGTAATAAAATGGGACTTCAAATGTCGCATGAATATTGCAAGAGCTCTGCCGATTACATAATTCATTCCGTTCTCAGTTCCTCTAGACGTCAACGACATACCCCTCAACATCGTGCAGTGGATGTGCTTCAGATATTCACAAATCACCGCAGGATTCATGTCTCGCGGATGTTTCATAAATATCTATCCGCGGGACTAGGCACGTCGATTTCGAGGAAGCTACGTATGGTTATCTGCCCCGGAGAAATTGATCGATCATACTCTATCGTAAATGTCACGCTTTAACGACCGATTGACTACGTTGCGCGTCACGGTCGAGCGTCTCGAGAAGCGTCGATAATTTTCGTCCAGGAATCAACGTTTCGATTCGGCCAATCGTCGCTGCATACGGCTACCGATATAGTTGATTTTTGTGACGCTGCTCCGTGGAGCAATATTTTCTTCTCGCGGCAGATTGGCTTGTCGAGGGAACGAACCAGGTTTGCGACTCAATGAAGAGACGGATGATTTGACAGAATTTCTAGTCGCGTTATCTGTCAATATGTAGAGTTTACTTAACGGTATTATAGTGTATGTGATTATCACGCAACTGTGTTGATTAGATATGGAAGTTATTTGACGGAATTTAAAAACGTCTTGAAATTTTCGAAATATTGAAGTCTCGTACGTATTTTTTCATGTTTATTCCGAAAACCACAGACGTCAGATCGACATCTCAAAGAAAGGGTAAAATTTCGACGATTGTAGGTACAATAAATAATCCTTTTCTCCGAAAATCATTGAAATTTCGTTGTTCCTTCGAGTTTTCCTCAATAAATTAATGATTTTTTGAATCGACGCGGTGAAAAATACTGCACAAGATGATTAAGAGGTCGATTCAGAAGATATCGCTTTTTTCGAAAATTTTAAGAATAGTATTATCAAATATAGCAGCAATAAATCAGTAATATTTTGAATCAACACGGTGAAAAATATCGCATAAGATGAAGATGTCGATTTGAGATATTTCAATTTTCTCAAAAATTTCAAGAGCAGTATTTACACGCTAAACACGCGTTATATTTTGTCAAATATTAGAGATGGGCGAACCCGATTAATCTTCTTATCAACGAACCTCAAAAGGCTATCGGTTCCCTTAAAGTTAACCAAAATGGAGTCACGTAATATTTATCCGCGGTATACACTATGTATAGAGACGGCTCCTATCGATATCACGCTGTTGTAATGAAATAACGACAGTCATTAAAGTGTCTATACAATGACCTTGAAAGACTGTCAAAGTCCATTGGCGAGAGACATGCACGCGGCTCGCTTCCTTCTGTATTTTCCCGGCATAAACCTATATTGAACCACCTCCATGCGTCACTAATAAGTAGGTGCGCCCGTGTCTCATCCGATCACGTATCTCTCCGGGTTATTGTGTTACAGCGACGCGTCGCTGCTGTAATTATTTTAATTAGAGATATCCGCTGTAAAATATGTAATCACTTCGGCATTTCCCTCAATTGGTTCCTCTACGCGTAATTGCTGTCACTAATTGTCAAATTTCGGTAAAGTAATGACATCCTCGGCACTTTATTTTATCCTTACAACGTACACCGAGAAAACAATTTATTAATAGTTAGTATAAATGTAATTTTAAATACGACGAAATAAATAGGGGAGAGTTGCCTAAATTGAACCGGTACCTAAACTGAACCTCCTGGCTATTTTAAGTAAATGAGCATTTCCACGTCATCTATCAGTAGAAATTCAAACCTCAGTACCGGTCAGTATGCCTACAAAAAATACATAAGATAAGAGATTTTAATTTTTAACTCCCTTACAATTTTGTCAATCAAACTCTCGACCGCCCTATTTGATGTATTTTTTCACGCGGTATCTCTCCGAAAATGGCAGATATATTGACGATATCTCAAAAGAAATATAAGATGTCGGTGATTTCATGTACCAGAAAATTATTTTTTTCACGGAAAATCATCGATATTTCGGTCTTCCTTTGAGATATCCTCGATATATCTATAATTTTCGTAATCAGCACGAAAAAATACATAAGATAGTATGATCGAGAGTTCAATTTTTCGCGAAAATTGAAATCTCTGAAATCAATCTCTCGACCACCCTATCCGATGTATTTTTTCACGCTGATTCCGAAAATGGTAGATATATTGACGATATCTCAAAGAAAACATAAGATATCGGTAATTTCATGTACCAGAAAATTATTTTTTCCACGAAAAATCATCGATATTTCGGTCTTCCTTGGAGATATCCTCGATGTATCTATTATTTTCGTAATCAGCATAAAAAAATACATAAGATAGGATGGTCGAGAATTCGATTCCAGAGATTTCGAGTTTTGGCAAAATCTTAAGGGATTTACTCAACATTTTTTCAATTTTTCGCGAAAATTGAAATCTCTTAAATCGATCTCTCGACCACTCTATCCGATGTATTTTTTCACGCTGATTTTGAAAATCATGGTTATCAGGTCCATATCTCAAAGGAAATGTGAGATATCAGCGATTTTATGTTCGAAAAAATTATTTTTTCATAAAAGAGTCATGGATATCTCGGTGTTCCTTTGAGATTTCCTCAATATATTGATGATTTTCATAATCAACGCGAAAAAATACACAAGATAGGATGGTCGAGAGTTCGATTCCAGAGCTTTCGATTTTTGTCAAAATCTTAAACGCTGATTCCAAAAATCATGTACTTATTGAGGAAATCTTAGAGGATCGCCGAGATATCGATGATTTTCCATTAAAAAAAATGTTCTCGTACATAAAATCATTAATATTTGATATTTCCTTTGAGATATAGTCAATATGTAGGGTTTATATCTTAATAAGTGCATGATTTTTGGAATCAGCAGAAATTCAAACCTTAGTACTGCCCTGCTAAGCAAAACTGCAGTATCTCCTATGCTATCCTATTGGAAATACTGCACTTTAGCTTGGCACGGTAGAGTACCAGTCAGTAGACATACTGACCGGTACTAAGGTTTGAATTTCTACTGAGAGATGACGTGGAAATGCTCATTTACTTAAAATAGCCAAGAGGTTCAATTTAGGTACCGGTTCAATATACGCAACTCTCCCCTATTTCGTAAGGACAACAAAATATATGTTAATTATTAAAATCGTTATTTCATTCAAATGGTCGCCTTAAAAAATATAATTGTACCAACTAAATATTGTAATAGTTCTCGCATACATTCGAGACATGTATAATACGCGCAACATGTATGTAATAATTTACGCGCCTTGTCCTCTCTAGACTGGATGCCGATGACGCGGCACTTTATCCCGTAATAACATTAATGACGCCCAAATGCATCGCCCCGAAAATTCGCGGCTCGCGCAGCTGCACCTTCACGTCGTCACCCATACGCATTCGTTCCGGCGGCGGCGCGCGTTCCCATCTCACCGCGATTTTTTATCAGCGCATCTGAAAGAGGAACGTGCGCGCAGAGCAAAGCACCCGTGGATGTGCGAGTCTCGGCTCGGTCGTCGTTCGGCACTCGTGGAGCCGCAGCCTCCGCATTTTTTTTACGACTCGAAACTAAAATAAGTAGTCGTTCGCACGAGGTCTCCGGGATTCCTCGGGCGAAGGCCGCTCCCCCGCTGACGCTTCGTGGAGTTCCTCGCCTCGAAATCTCTACGCGAAATCGCTCGAGCGTTACGTGGCGGGAATTCGATCATTGCCTTGGCGAATTCGCGTCTCATCGCCACCTGTACCAATCCCCACACACCGAGAAAGTAATTTATTTATAGCTAATAAATGTTTCTTTGAATATGGTGAAATAAACATTTTATTGAACCAAGTAAATATTCACTAGCTGTTACGGTATTTGTTTGGCACAATTAAATTCTTCGAGAAAACCATTCGAATGAAATAAACATTTTAATAATAATGGAACTTAATAAGTCTTAAGAAAATATTTATTTTGCCGTTTTTGAAATTACATTTGTTAACTATAATTAAACTATTTTTTCGGTGCAGTATTCGCTCGTGTAAGAAAGTATATAATGATATGTAAAGAGATAAAAGACTAGACGCGAGTATTTTCATCGTGTTACGGTGGATTCAAACGGAAGAAAAATCGATGTTGCGGGAAATGCTCGAAATCGATCGGCCCGGGGAAAGATTCATCGATGTCTGAACCGGAGCAGAAGACCGATGGCCGCGCAGTGAAGCGTCGAATTAAACTTACAAATCCGACGCCGGGCGCACAAAGAGGCAGCTTTTGCGAACGACGTTGCGCTCGAAGGCAAAGGGTGAGTGCGATGAGTAAAGGAGAGAGAGAGAGAGAGAGAGTCGCTCCGAAATGCTTTTCTGTGGACGGGAGTGGATCAAGTGAAAGGAAAATATTGTATTTTTTATGAGGCCTTCTTTGTCAGCCAGGTCGTCGAGCCAGCCTCCTCCAGCGGAGATCAAAGTTGAATGGACGCGCGTCCGCAAGTTGGAAAAGAGTTCGAAGCACTTTATTACAGAGCGACGGTCTCCTCCCGTTTCTTCTATACCTTCCACCCCTCGCCCTCCTTCCCGATCCACCCAATCTCAGCCGTCCACGTTTCTTCGTCGTGCGCGAAAGAAAGGGATTCTTCTTCCCCCGCGCATAACGAACGCGCGGTAATCCCGAAACGCGGGTGGATATGTTACTAATGAAAATGCTAATCCGACCCCTTCGATCAAGTTTGCACGATGTCTTTGAGAACAATTATTTCCCCCGTTTCAATGAAATGGCGCAAATATTTAGACATTTCTACTTGGATACCGATTACTAGGTGATTGAAAAAAAATTGAAAAAATCATACTAAGAAAAATAACTTGATTAAAATGACAAAATGCATCTATTACGACGTTTAGTTATTCTAACCAAAATACTAGTAAGTTGAACCAAATATTTAGTTATTTTAAATCAATGTTTAATAATTTGATCTACATGCTTAGTTATTCTAACCAGAAAGCTGTCAGTTTAACCAAACAGATGGAGGATCCATATTTCATCAAACGATTTGGTTATCGTCTCCAGGATTTTAATTAAATTGACTAAGTTATTTTTCTCGGTGCAGAAGGGATAATAGGGTGTTCGATATAGACGTTTATTTACTGCGCCCCGTTGTACGGTTCACATCGAAAGCTACACTGCCCCGCGCTGGCTCGCCCTCCTCGTCCATTCATCCGTCGTCCACGAAGAAAGAGCAGAGAAAATCCCGCGTATATAGCGGGGCACGTGGATCCTCCTTCTCCTCTGTCGCCTCCCTTCGTTCGCCCGGCTGTGCTTCTGTCGCTCGTCGTCAAGAAAGAGCACAAAGCGATCGCCGTATCGAACTCTCGAAACTGATCCGGCTCTTTTTATTACCCGGCTATACGCTGCCGGGTCGCATTAACGGTTTCGTGTTTTTGGAGACTCGGCAGCGCCGCCGTCGAAGCGTTGATCGTCGCAGCCGTATCGGGAGTGCTCGTATGTACATAGGTGCAGGGTACAACGGTTCTTCGACTTCGTATTTCTCTGACTTCTCCTTTTTCTCCCCTCTCCTCTCCCCTTGCCATCCTTCAAGCACGGTCGCAGTTTCAATCGCAGCTGTAATTCATAATATACTTCTCGCCGAAAACACTCTTCGACCCTTTGTACGGCCCGAGTTCCGCGTTCCGTAATAAACATATAAACGGGTTCCGGCGGTTCGGCGGTGATGGAAAGCCGCGACGGAGGATTGGCTGGCGTTAGCGGGTCCCTCTCGCCATTTCGTCGACGCTTGGTCGTTATCGTTATTGCATTTTTTCAAGTGTTTACAGTTTGAAAAAGCAAACTTCACGAGAGGCATCTACAGGGTGACTTTTCAAAATGTGTCATTCGAAAATCAACTTTGATCATTAGACTCGAATGGGATAGTGCTAATTTCGAAAGACAATGAACATATCACCGTAAATTTTCTTTGAAGAACAATGTAGGAATATCAGGTGGAAAAGTTTGATGTGGATTATGTATAGTCCATACATGGATTTGGTTCTGTATGGATTATATGGATTAATTGGATGCGCGAAGGAAACAATTACTCGAGCCTATCAAATATTTTCTTGCACGAAAAAAAAAAGCCACGGCTTTATCCTGGATTCAAGAAAACATTTTTTTTTGGCACCAGCAATTATTTCTCCGTATCACTCATTCGCGTCGTATTAAAATCGCATCTACACCCTCCCTCCAAAGTCCAACGGCCACGCGGAGCGGAATTTACAATGTCGGACCCACGAAAACGATTTCTCTCCCGTAACAGGAGCTCCTCGCGCGTCACGCTGCGACGTCCTCCACCCTCGGCACGATTAGGAAACTCGATCCAAGTCCCTGCCAGGACCTCGCAAGAGGCCGCGCGCGTCGAGGCGAGAGGGCCATGATTCACGGCTCGCCCTGGATCTTCTCTTTATATCATACCTAATTACGATCCCGCTCGGCTCGTATCTCGGCTGCAGCAGGGCGCGCGCTTCGTACCTGTACGTCGCGTCGAGGCTTCGGTTTCTCCTCTTCTTACCGTTGAATCGTCTCGCGCGTCCGCGGAGTACCTCCAGTCCCGCGGCGAGAGAGCGGCGCGGAGAGAAGCGGGAGAAAGGTTCACGCAGAGTCTCGCGTGCGTAAGGACGTCCCCCCCGAAACTCGCTCTTCGCCTTTCCTCCACCTCCTTATCGCTCCCCTCCTCTCATTCCTCGCCTCCACCTCCCCTTTCGCCGGGACCACCGGCACTAGTTGTTTACGATACTGACGCCGAATACCGATCCTAAAAACCTAATGCCCGTCACTCGCGAGCTCGGCTCGGGATCCCGGAGTCTACAGCCGCAAGAAACGCACCGAGGATCATGACGCGGTAGATATATTACCTAGTTTAACATTTCGAACCTTTGGCCGGACCGAATCGCCGCCCGGCTTTTTAGCCGGCGAATTTGTGTGGCCTATTGCCATTCCAGAGGGACACGGTATTTCGGGCTCACCTTTTCGCGATACCTCGTCGTACGGTGGAGATTTCCGCGGCGCGGATGAGAGAAGATGCGCGACGGTCTCGTTGTCGATCTTCGTGCGAGAGTTTCGCGTATCGTCTCGTTCCGTTTCTCTGCGGACGCGTAGGTGTCTTCGCAGGGAACACGTGAGATTCATCGCGTCGGGATTTTCGCGCGTGGGAGCGCGCGGAAATTGACTATTTCGAAGGCCTGTCGATTCGCGAAGGGTGTTGCGAGGTTTAATTTCGCCAATTCTCATCTAGCCGGGCTAATGGCAACGGTGGCCGGGGCCGATCGAGGCGAGCGCCGGTGGTAATAGCCGGTAGCAATCAGACCACCGGCAGGCGAACGGTGTGCGCGCAAGGGAATAGCGAAATTAGAAAGCTCGCGCTTTCGAGCTGATCTCTGCGACATTTTATGCAGGTTCGCACTGAGAAACATAATCGAATTAATTTAGCCGAAATCCTGGGGATTATAAGCAAATCGTCTGGTGAAATATGGCTCCTCTATATGTTTATTTAAACTGATCATTTTCTAGTAAGAATAACTAGGTATGTAGTTACACCGGGAAGACAGTTTATTAATAGTTAATAAATGTAATTTCAAAAAATATATGTTAATTATGAAAATGTTTATTTCATCCAAATGATTGCCTCAAAGGATTAAATTGTGCCAAATAAATATCGTAATAATTAACGAATATTTAATTTCGATAAAATGTTTATGTTGCCATATTTCTACAAATATTTATTAACTACAAATAAACTGTTTTCTGGGTGTGGAATAACTGAACATCTAGTTAGAATAGATAACTAAATATTTGGTTCAACTTACTGGTATTTTAGTTACAATAATTAAACTCGTTTAACCAGATGCGTTTTGTCATTTTAACCATTTTTCTCAGTGCGAGAGAACGCTTACACATGCCGGTGAAGTTCCGCGAAAAAGCGCGCCCCAGGTGCAGCGCAGGAGCATCGACAAGCACCGCGTCGAACGCCGACTGATCTTCCTTAACGCGTTGACTTATATTTCCACTTATCCGCGGATGGATGGCCGCGCAGTTTTCCGTGTGAAATGGTGAGATCAGACTTGGTGCGTGTATCTTCGGCGTTTCTCGCGGGAGTGTCGAGTCGCCCGAGCCGCATCGAAATAGCAATATTTCGTAGCTAACTGTAGCTAAATATAAGACGTTTAGAAAGTACAGCCGTCACATCTGAACAATCCGTTTGTACGATTCATACTTTTCTTCCAAAGTATACTGAGATAAATCTACAGGTCCCACAGCAATAAATATAGCTGTAGTAGCTATGCTTTAAGGCTAAATGAGGTTGAGTAGACAGTATAGGTAATATAGCAATATCAAGTTGTTTGGAAAGGTTCTTTGTCACACTACAAAATTGGCAGTTATCGCTTCGTATAATTGGTACTACTAGGTTAGGTTCGTATAACGTTGAAACTACGACTGACTGTCGAGGCGAGGCGAGCCCCCACACACATATAAACGACCACACATATTACGGTCGGCACACCGGCTGTATGGCGACAGGCGCATACGCATGCAGACTATATGTGGAGGTGTTTTTCAAAAAGCGTTATTTCCAAAAACTTCGTGCTACTGAGGCAAAAGTGGCATCACGCTCTACATGACGTAGAGTGCAGCTGTTTGACCACTTTCCTGCAAAAATATGCCAAATGGAAATAACGCTTTTTGAAAAACACCTCCACATATTACTAACCACTATATCGATACCTGAAAGCAACAGTGAGATAACACAGATTTCGAGCTGTGTCAAACGTAAGCTACAACCGACCTTTATACAATGCAATACTGAGATATCTCGGCAAAAATATTTAAATAAAATATTTATTTAAATATTTTTGGCGTGATATCTCAGTATTGTATTGTATAAATAAAGGCCGGTTTTAGCTTACGTTTGACACACAGCTCGAAATCTGTGTTATCTCACTGTTGCTTTCAGGTATCGATATGATAGGATTCAGTTCGGAACACAAGTAGTAACAAGAACAATACGTATTACAAAACAATTATACGTATAGCTGAAATATAAATAACTACTAGTACTACCGCGTGCAATCTATAAAATTTCTCTCCGTATACTGATCTTTTGCCTCCCTCCATCTAGATATCGAGCCGATCGAACCTTCCCTTCCCTCTCCTCAGTGTAGCCTTCAAAAGCCGCTCCTTCGCGGTGCATTTCTCATGGAGCTCCACCTCATTTCAATGGAACCCCCGACTAGAGTTCGTGCGCGTGTGCACTCTTTCGTAGTAATTTGATTTCCCGTTTTATCACTCCTCCTGCCTTCGCGTTCGGTTCTATCGTTATTATCGTACGATGTCGAACCCGCGAGATCATTCGTGCGTCGACGAAATCGGAAGCGAACTGCGGAGGGAAAAAACTTTGAGTTTCAATGAAATATCGAAATAATCGCGGAGGGGAAGATATAATCGCGATCGCGTGTGTATAATTATTAGATCAAACTTCGGCAGGGTGAGTTAAGTAGATTTTGATAAACTCGCATGCCGCGCAGTCAAAATTTACTACCGCGTTTCCATACTCTGGTTATTACTGGCTGAGTACGTTCGCGGCTCTCTTATTTTTAACGTTCTTCTTGCACGCTCGTACGGCGAAAATGACAATTGGCACGATTCGGTTTATTCTTTCATAAAAATTTCGATAGATTTAGTCATTAAATATTACTATTCGAGGAATATCTCGAAAAGATTGTAACGATAATTATGTTGCCTGTAGCAAATAATGACTACACCGAGAAAACAGTTGATTAATAGTTAATAAATGTATTTTCGAACACGGGGAAATGAATGTTTCGTTAGGAAAAGAAAATATACGTTAATTATATATATATTAACATTTTTATTTCATTGAAATAGTTGTCTCAAAGGATATAATTGTATCAAATAAATATTGCAATAGTTAACGTATATTTACTTGGTCCAATAAAATGTTTGTCTCGCCATAATTGAAACAAACATTTATTACGCACAGTAAATGTCACAAAAAAGGCACGACACTCGTAGAAACCGGAGTAGCCCTCTCTTCGCACGTTGCAACGAACGAACGCGAGAATGGGCAGAATGGGCGATTGCCAAGTTGCTTCGGCGGAAGCGATACGAAGCTAAAAATCTAGCGAATACGACTCTCTCGGACTATTTGAAACGTGACTCGACGTGCGAAAAATTGATCTCTCTTCTATTTAGGTCGGATTCGTATCAGCGTCCCAACACCGCGTTGGACAAATAATACTTTCAATCCTCCTAACAGTATTCATAGTCTTTTCCGCGCACAATCCTTACAACCGTCCCAACCAAGGGTCGGCCGCGGAATGAGGCGCCGAGCCAACCCGAGCGGTAGTAACAGCAAAAGGTAGGCGCATCGGGTCCAGTCGGGTCGCGTCGAGTCGAGTCAGTTTTCAATCGAGTCGAGCTGCAGTCACTCGTGGAGCAAGTCAGTGCTCCACCGGACGTGAGCGTGAAAGGACGTGTTTCGTCGCTCCGCTGCAGCTGCTCCGGATTTCTCCTCATCCCGGTTTGCAACAAGAACAACACCCGCTCTCGCGAGCAATCGTCGTACGCGAGTGAAAGTATACCATCGTGGAACACCGTTTCCGTCGCACAACCGCGCAACTAACGTCGTGCGAGTGATACATCCGAGAGGATTTTCCAGTTTTTTCAATTTTCTCCCACGAAAGCCGCACATTGGCGCTTCGGTGACAAACGTCGTGTCCGCGTCGAGACGAAAAGCTGCCAGTGGACGAATCCACGCGCGTGGCCGTACAATCGCGAGAGTGAACGAATATTTGTGAGCGGTGTGCTGTTTGCGGTGCGACGATTTTTGTTTCTCTTTCGGAGTGAGCGTCCAGAGAGCACGATTTGGCTGTACTCTATCCGTATCCGACCCGCGCAATTTTGTCCTCGCGAAATCACGAAAACGGCGGAAATGGGAAGAGCAGAATCGCATTTTTACATATCAGTGTAATTATCTACCAACGTCCGAATTGCGACGTACTGAGAGAGACGAAAACGTGGCGGTTTTTTCAGTGAGTGACAGTGTGTGGTCTTTCACCGCGTAAGTTTTTTAATCGTACCGACGTCGATAATCGTTATCGCGGGCTCGGTTATCAACGCCCAGGGACGAATACTCCCAATCGCACTTCCATCATCGGGGCGACGAAGAATTTATCCGCCCGACGCGACGTCGTTCTTAACATTTCGATGAACCGCTGATCGAAAGCAAGCACGCGTGTCAAGTGCGAAGGCCGTCGCAATCGTCGAAGGAAGTTCCGACTTTACACGTGTACCCGAAACATATCTACTCGCATAATCGCCAGGAACATTGCTCCGGAAGAAACGAAACATATCTCGAGAAGCGACCAATCAAAATTCCCCTCAAACCGCAGCCGAGTCTCCGAGAAGGATTTTCCTTCCTCGCACTTCCCTACGAGACACAACACGAACGCGCGCATCGAAGCGAGGCGAATAGAAACGCGTGCACGCAAGGTTGCAGCCAGGTGTACATCAATTGCTCGTACGAAATCGTCTCGATTCCGACGATAAACCGAGCGGGACGGAGATAGCCGCACGCGATAGCAGGGCAGACGTATATGTACACGCGCACACGTGCGCCGAGTGTCCGTAAATTACGCGGGCTATAATTAAATGTCTACTTTAGTACGGTGAACGCGACGAGGGAGAAAAAAAGAGAGAGGAACTCTCGCGTTAAGAGCTCGGGGTGCGTGCTGCGAAAGGAGACAGAAGAGAGGCTTCCCGGGGAAGGGAAATAAGAGGCGGAGAGGAACCACCGGCGGAGAGTTCCCGTGGACCGAGCCCCGACACCATACGGCGCTAGCCGGCCCAGACACGGGACACGATCAGAAGGAGACGAAACGCAGACATTCCGGAGTCATTGTAACCGCGGAACCCTGGTGTATATTGTCGCCGCGCCCAGCCGAAGGCCCCGAACCCGGCAACCGTGGTCCCGCACAGCTGTTACCCGCGGTGCGACTCCGACTTTTAACTGTGATAAAGAAGACTGTGATATTGTGCACCGCTCGAGAAGAGAGGCCCCGCGAGCTCGATAATAATTGGTTCGTATACCTATCGGTTTATCCCGATTAAGAGCTTTATAAGCGATGTAAGATAAAGCGAAGCTTGCAAATCCATCATCGTAGGGCAAACCTTAGGTTACGCCCAGTCGTGATTACGTAATAGTCGGAATAGAGTGGAGATAACGAGCTCGCGCGGAGACGTCAACATCGATTGCGATTATTTGGTTATCTGTGATAAGCCTACTTCCGTCATGTCGGCGCGATACGTTTTTGCGGATTGTACAGTGGCCTGTAAAATATACAGTGACCTGTGAAGAAGTTTCATGCCGCACTGAGAAAAATAACCTGATCGATTTAATCGATGTCCTGGAGACTATAATCAAACTGTTTGGTGAAATATGGATCCTCCTGTTTTTGGTTAAACTGACCATTTTCTGGTTAGAATAACCAAATACATAGTTAGAATAACTAAACACATAGTTAGAATAACTAAGTAATTGGTTCAAATGACTGGTATTTTGGTCAGAATAACTAAACTCGTTTAACCAGATGCGTTTTGTCATTTTAACCAAGTTACTAATATTTTGATTAAAATAACTAAACCCCTTTAACCAGATGCGTTTTGTCATTTTAACTAAGTTATTTTTCTCAGTGCGTTACGAATTATGGAGAAGTTCGCAGATAACGATATAATCGCTGCGCTGGAGTAGTTGCCCCTGTATTTGGAGATCGTCTCACTCGATCCGAAGGTTCTCGTATGGAGGGCGAAAGGAAAGGGAAGATCACGCGTGTAAATGTACGCCAGCGAGTGCGATACTCGTGCGAGAGTCGCGGGAGTGCATTGCGCGCGATGTTCGCGCGCGAGTGAGAGGATCCCCTGGGGCTTATACGCGCGCGCTTCTATGGAGCTCGATGAACCCGAAGAATGTCGCCTTCGAAGGCCGTCGGGTCACTCGAGCGATCCGCAAAGGGGCTGGGACGCGCGCGATTGCGTCGGACGTGTGTGTCGGGAGGAGGAAATAGCCAAAGTTTCGAAGTATGTATTTTTTAGATTGAAACATAGAAAAGAACGGAACATTCGAAATTCAATGCACAGTTGGGAATAAAAGTTTCCGCTGGGGTCTATGTAGTGCCGCGTTGTGAGAATTTGATCTCCACTTCACCTCGATAGGATAAGGCGGATCGAAATTCAGCACCAACGCTCGGATACTTCTCGCGCGTGGAACCGCTAAGTACGTCGAAGTAGCTACTCGAGAAAAATTCTTTCGCGCGATGCGAACGTCGCTGATAGCCATTGGCCACGTGACGACGTTGAGAGAAATAATTGTTGGCGCCAAAAAAATATTTTCTTCAATCAGAAACATGATGTAATTCCAGGATCAAGCTATAATTTTTTTCGTTGAGAGAAAATATTTGATAGGCTCGAATAATAATTTTTTGACGCAAAAAGAATTTCTCGTCCCAACGAAGGTATTCTTGAATCAATAATGTATTGTATATTCTTCGACCAAGAATTCGTATTCTCTTAAAAATTCGTAACATCATATATTCTTGGTTCAAGAAAAATTTTGTTTGACACGCAATTATTTCTCTTAATATATCATTACGGTCCATCTAACCTTCGGTCCATCGGTTCTCTTCCCTCGAACATATATCTACGTCGACCACGCCTCTCATCTACTGCGTCTCGCAAAAGTTCATATTATTTCGACGACTCCAACGATGGCAATCGCGGAATTGCATAGAAATTGGAAACACATTTCACGACAGAAGCTATCCGCGTTTCGAAAACAACTTGCGTAACGAGGGGTGGCTGCCTGGAGTATCGCAACCCTCCCAATTTATCTGTCCGAACTTTCTGTTCGCCCTCGAACGAGCTCGTTTCACGTAATTTGCAAACAGCCGTGGCCCAGATGTCTCCTTCGATCACCGCAGAGCTATTATAGCGCGACGTGCCAGATACCCTCGTTGCGTAAGGGATAAGGTTTCTTTCTACTCGTTCCAATAAAGCCGGCGCGGCTTGTATCGATAGATCGATGAACACACTCTTACATATGTCAACGCGCGAGTGATTACACGCAGACCGCAGTTCGTGCCGTTCGGTTCTAACTTCCCTTGGCTTCGGTTTCGCGTGTATCTACAACCGCAAACCGCGTTTGTTGAGTTTTCCAAGTATAGAATCCACTTGAAAGTTTATTCTGGATAGTTGGTTCCGTTCCACGGAACTGTATCTATATTTAGCTTGATATATGTACGTACGCTTGATCGTTGTTTCGTTACGATAACAATGTTATAATTTTATTAGTATACGAGTTCTTCAAAATGTATCGTAATTTTTTTCTATATAATTGAATTGACTTTGAAAGTGAGTATGAGAAAATTTAAACACTCTCGCTATGATATATCGGAGATATATTTCTGTAATAATTGAAGTGTATTCATATGTTGCAATTAATAAGAATAAAGATTGAGTGGCTAAACGATCATTTAGAATAACCGAATTGTTCTACATAAAGTCAGTCGAAGTTAAATCTACACCTAATGTATCTGGTCTAACGCGACAGTCCAAATATGCTGAGGTTTCGCAAGAAAAACTATTGAATGATCGTATGTAGATGCAAACCTGCCTGCAGAGAGAGAGAGAGACTGTTGAATAATTAATCCGACCACGGTCGCAGCTTTAGTATAACGAGAATGATCGATGAAAGTTCGCGGTAACGGTAACTTTGTCGCATAGTTTCCCATGTCTTTCCATCGCCTGGGATCTGCGGCGAGAAAGAATCACGCGTACTGCACGGGACATAGCGTATGTTGCGAAGCAAACATTTCCAGCAGCAAATTTAAAAATCTGAAATCAACTGTCTAGATTGAAGATACTCAGTCGATGATTTTATGAGAAAAAAATAATGTTCTCTTATATAAAGTTGTTCCTATTTTATATTTCCTTCGAGGTATGAACTTAATAACTATGCTTTTCGTAATCAGCGAGAAAAAATACATGAGATAGAGTGGCCAAGCAATTTACTCCAGAGACTTCGATTTTTGGCCACAGTTCAAGCAAGTGATAATTTTTTCAATTTTTCGCGAAGATCGAAATCTCTAGAATCGAAATCCTCACTACGTTATCTGATGTACTTTTTCGCGCTGATTCCGAAAATCACGCATATATTGAGGACATTTTTAAGGAACCCCGAAATATCAGTAATTTATTATAAAAAAGAAGATTCTCTTGTACATAAAATCGATCTTTTTTTTTCTAATCGAACACGATTTCCAACTAAAAAAAAATTACCTAACTCGAGCAAAAATACATATAAAATATCGAATGGGTGGGAAACATGATGAAGGATGGAACCGTGAAAGTCGATATTGGAAATATGAATTTCCCAGCCACACATCTCATATTCCCTTTTCTTTCCGGTAATAGCTGTACTATCTCTTGGACACCGAAAGTAATGAAAGTTCATAGAACTCTCGTTGAAACTTTCCCATGCGGGACGACGTTTTTGCGTTTTACGTCGGCCTTCTTCTTCGATACTTGCAACTCGGCTTTCAACTGCTTGCACTTTCTATATCGACTATCCCTCTTCCTACTTCATACGCAGGGTAAATAATAAGACCGAAAATATTGTGAAATTTTGTAGATTTTGTAAACTTGCAAGACAAATTTTTAAATTACAGTTTTACTGGCACGGATTTTTTTTCGTCTCGTATATATATAACTCAGTGAGGTTTTGGGTACAACAGCCCGCCCCATACATATATATTATAAATACTATGTAGGCTTTTCCCCGTGGCACGACATACGGTAATTACTCTTCCCTCTTTATAAACGACGCTGCCGAAACGCCCGTTGGGGATTCACAACGAGGTAAAAATGCCTTTTTGCACGAAACGGCCCGTTGCTACATATGTATACATTTCTTGCTACGGAATGCGTGAAACAAAGTGGATTAGGGTGGAGCAGTGACGAGTGTCGAATTTTGTTATGAAATTTATTTGCGGAATGTTAAATTATGAATAATCGCTTTTAAACAGAATGCATAGAACTACCGATAATTTATCGCTTCTTCTATTGTTCATAATTTCTTGATAAATTACCAAGCGAAGCTAATGAAGAAACATAGAACGATTGGGAAAAAATAATAGAGCATATTCTGAAAAATTATATTCAAGAATCGTCTCAAGATATTATCAAAATATCTTTTGTCCCCCAATTTATAACGGTGAAGAAATTATGGAGTTACATGACAAAATAAAGCCCGCGTTGCAGCGTGTAACAAAAATCATAAACCCGTCGTTGTTTTATTTTTAAACAAATTTATCCAGTCTTCAGATATCGACACCGGACGCATAATCTCGCGTATGCAATTTTCGCATCGGCAAAACCACAGTGGAGTCTCGACGTTCGCAACTTCCGCTGTTTCGAATTTCATATTTCCGTGCCTTTCATTTATCACTGTTATGTTATAATATTTATAATTTACGCGGCGTCTAGAGATAGTCGAAAATAAAATTCCCCAGAATTCCTTGACCGCTAGATGCGGTGATTACATTTAAAACCAACGGCGAAGAGTGCTTAATGTCGTTCCGGTTGGAAAAAGGAGATGGTTTCCGGTTTGTTTTAAGTGCCACCGAGATTCAGTAAACTTCTCGATAGCGTCGTGGTATGGCACACCTGATATCCTCGCTTCGGCGTATATTAACTCGACTATTTTTTACGACTGCCCTCCATGCCGAAGGAGCGGTCCGAATCGCAGCGTGCGAGAGTTCCGCGACGATGACTGTCGTGATTTTCACGGCGTCCCATCGACGTCGCCCTTTGACCTCCCGGCTATTAGATATCTCAGCCGGCAATCACGCACTCGCAATTCTTAGTCACCGTGTGTCGCGCTCTCCGCGGCGCTAATTATACGTTTACGCGTAGGATCGTTGCCATTGTGCGTCGCCGATTCGTTACGTCGCACGGAGCGAAAACTCGATAACGTATTCCCGCGTCTTCTCGCAGCCGCGAAGATCGGGATCACGCGACGCGATGAGAACCGCTGCCGACCACTGGCGAGACCGCTTCGCGGTTCGACGCACACCCGCGACGCCCGGTGCGACCCGTGACTTTCCCGAGCGAGAGAGGAAGGGAAAAAAGGAGAAAGGATGTTTTTTTTCCTAAAAAATAAATTCGTGTGACTCCCGACGCACGAACCGCGCCGGGCGGCTCCGCGTGGAAAAACGTGGCCGCGCGGTTACGTCGAAAGTGGAAAGTCGCCTTTGCCGACGCCCATTATGTTATGTGCTCCGCGTATCGCTTCGGTGCAGCTGTGTGTATTCGCGACTGGTTTACATAGGTCGCGTGTACTGGTTTAAACGTACGTTTATAAAAGGGTCTTACGGTACGCCTCCTTCCCTTTGAAAACGAAGTAATTGTTTTCAAACGCTATATACGAGCCGTACGCCTCGCTTCCTCTATTACGTCTCGCTTATCGGCACCGGGAAGTTATTAACGTCTTTATTCCAAGAATCGTTCGACGAGCTATGTATATGCATGAGTTCACTGCTAAAATTCGCCGAAATCTTATCGGAATGGAAATAACCAGGAGGATTCAACTTCGCCATTCATCTCTGGCATATGTGATATCGGAGTTCGTAGCCGAGCAGCGATATACGGCAATCTAAATGGGTCGTCGTTGGGAAAAATTACAAACACTCGCGGCTTCTACGGTTTACTCGTTATACGTCGCCGTTGCGCGAAGATACGATCCAATTTGCTCGCTCCCTGTGTCACATTCACGTGGTTATCTGGTAGGTGCATCGTTCGATGTTGCATCTTATACACTGAGAAAAAAAATGTGGTCAATTTATTAATCAAACTGTTTGGTGAAATATGGATCTTCCACCAGTTTGGTTAAGTTGGCCACTTTTTAGTTAGAATAACTAAACTTTTGGTCAAAATAACTAAATACTTGGTCCAACTGGCCAGTATTTTGGTTAGGCTAACTGAACACATTCGATTAGTTGCGTTTTGTCGTTTTAATTTAATTGTTTTGCTCAGTTTACCTTTGCTGTGTTCTTTATCGGTGGTGTACGCCGAGAAAAAGAAACTTGATTAAAGTAATAAAACACATCTGATTAAATGAGCTCAGTAACTCATGAACTAAACTCATTTAATCAGATGTGTTTTGCCATTTTAACCACGTTTTTTTCCTCGGTGTACATCACGAAGAAAGGACACAGAGAAGGGGTACCCTGAGAAAAATAATTAGGTTAAAATGACAAAACGCATCGAGTTAAGTGCGTTTAGTTATTTTAACAAATTATTCTACCTACATGTCTTGTTACTCTAACCAGAAAATGGTCAGTTTAACCAGAGATGGAGGATCCATATTTCACCAAACGGTTTGGTTACGGACTTTAGGATTTTGGTCAAATTGATCAGGTTATTTTCTCCAGTGTACGTTTAATCGCACTGCATTTTCCGATACTGCGTTTTCTTCCTCTCTCCGCTTAAATTTTTTCCTGAATAAAATACAGATCATTCCGATCTCGTTCCACCACCCAAGCGCCGCGACGTAAGACAATTGTCTGGTGGCGTCTACTACTCTGCGGCTCGGGGTTCTAATTAAAAATTCATCCTCCTCGCGACTATTCCACCGCTCCGCCTCGTTTTTTTTTCTTCCAAGAACCCCCCACTCTCTCCCGATGGTAAAATTGTCAGCCATGTTAAAATGCTAATACCCTTACGGTGCCCGCTTCCTGAGTAGAAGTAACGTGCCGCGCGAGTATCCCAGCCACCCCTCGCGTTTCACGGCATGTATATTCATATACGTACAGTCCAGTCCGCCGCAGCTTTTCTGGTTCTCGCTCCACTCCCCCGTCTACCCCTTCCCGCGATTCTCCCATCGCACGACGCTTCGTGTGTTGCGCGTACCCCTCCGCACCCCTCACGACCCGGTCCCCCAAAACCTTCGCCCCACCCCTTCCCGAGAAATTAATTCTCAAGTGTCGTAGGAATAACATTTTGTCCACCGCCGAGTGGCGGCGGTCGAGTGGTGGGTAAATATTCACAACTATCCGCGCCGCATCCCGGGGTGCAACGCGGCTACGACGCACGTGAACGGAATGACTGGGTGATATTAAAGTATAAACACGTTTCTTCTCACAAATGGACACACATATCTAAAGAAGAAGGGGGAAGACGGAAAAATGAAGAGAGAGAGGGATGGGTATAAAATTTAAACTCAATTCGGTCTTTTCATTAAAAAAGTATTCATATTTTTTCAATTTGTAGTTGGTATACATGTTTAATATCAAACAAAATGTCTAAAAAAATAATTATTCGCTGAGTTATAAGCGGATTTTGCTTTACAACATTATGACGTCATCAAAACGAAAGAAGAACGCACTTATGCCAAGCTGCGAGTGCAAGAGAGAGGCTCGCAACACGATGATGTAGCTGTATTTCAAGATGTCGTTTTTCAGATAAAATAAGGCCGAAAATGAAAAATGAAAAAATACAGAGCAAATAATGTTGTTTAAATTTTTCGAATCTGCAATAAAAAAAATGTGTGAGAAAACGAGATTCGGGAGAGAATTTGTAGGAATACATTTTTATCCAACGATATGCCGAAGGTGAATGAAAAATAAGTTCATAATAGGACGACGGTTGCGGAGGACAGCCTTGAAGAGGCTTCGTCCGCGCCCCGAGCTTTCCTATTGCAAGGATCAACGACGCTGGCGATATTTCGAGCTCGGCTGCGATCTCCCGCAATTCTTCCACCGTCGTTCCACACCTCCTCGCCCTCTGGCCCTCGCAATCATCCACTTTCTCCGCGTGAAAAATGGTTACTCACCGTTAACTAGTCGATACGCCCGCGCCCAGGTTCCAGTATTGGACAATGGTAGATTAGATTGCGCGAGTGCTTTGCCAAATCGGCATTTATTTTTAGCGCTTCGTCTCGTCAGCGAGTCCTTGAAAAACTGTTTCTTCATCGTCCAATTTCTCCTTGTTTCCCTGTGGCGAGAAGTGCCACGCCCCCTCGGCTCGCCCGATCGACATTTTATGCAGTACACGTGCCCTCGAAAATATGCTATGGACAATAAAGAATTTCAGTATCTCTTCCGAAATTGATATAGTGGCTCAGCGTCAATTTCTCGGAAGTCGTACACGTATGCTCCAATTCTTCCGCCGCTCTTTCCCGGTCGATAATTCGCCCCCGATATTCATCTCCGTCTTCTGATGCTTCGTGAGAAAATTGCTCGGGGTGAGAGAAGGGGTCACAGACCCGCAAACTTCGAGGCTCCAATTCCGACGCATCGACCGCAACGCGCGACGCGAACAGTGCAATTCGTTTGGCGAAATACTCGAGCGTAACTCGCGCCGCTGCACGCGGGAAGGTCGATTTGCATAAAGCATTGATATTCCGCTGGTGGAGTTGGTCGATCTCTCTCTCTTTCTCTCGCTCTCTCTCTCTTTCTCTCGCTCTCTCTCTCTCTCTCTCTCTCTCTCTCTCTCTCTCTCTCTCTCTCTCTCTCTCTCTCTCTCTCTCTCTCTCTCTCTCTCTCTCTCTCTCTCTCGCTCTCTCACCTCGTATAACCGTGTTATCGTTGCGTAATGACGCGTTATGTACCGTAATTAATTACCATGCAACGAGAACAACCTCTGCATCGTTCGTCCCCACTCCGTCGCGAACTCCTCTCGCCTCTCCTCCTCCTCTTCCTCTCCCCTTTCACACTCTCGTGCGTGCCTCTCGTAACCGGTACGCACGTCGTAAGAGGGACGGTGTCGGATTTCTCGAGCGGTCTATGCAGAGCCGTCGAATCATTTCTTTTTTAAACGCTATTCGGTGTCAGCAGATCCTGGTACCACGTTCGATCTTGCGAAGGTGTCGTGACGCGGCGCGGACGTCGCGAATCGCGGCGATATCTTCGCCGGTCGTTCCTTCACGTGCGAGGCCGTTTAAATTTGCATCACTTTTCGAATTCTCTCTGAAACAGTCGATGCGAATCGACATTCTCGCGCTGGTTGCCGAAAGGTGCAGTTATTTAATCGATATCTCGAAAAAAATAGAAGATATCGAATTTTATGTATAACAAATTTGTTTCTCCTCGGAAAGTCATCTATAATTCATTTTTCCTCTGAAATTTCCTCTATAAATTCGTGATTTTTGGAATTACCATCCCTTCATATAATATTTTGGCAAAAATCGGAATCTCCGAAATCGATCGTTCGACCATCATTTCTTATTTATTTGTTTTGCGCTGATTATGAAAATCGTAGTTATTAGGTCGATTTTTCAAAAGAAATATGAGATATCAGTGATTTTATCTATGAGAAAATTATTTTTCTCATAAAATCACCGCTTTTTCGGTGCTCGATTAAAACTTCCTCAATATCAACTGCTACCATTGCCGTACAATCTATACAATTTTCTCTCAGTGTATACTACATTTTCTATATCAGTACACGCAATTCGAGAATAGAATCCTCGAGTTGTAGAGTCGAGAAACAACCCTACGCGGACGAGCTCGCGCGTTGCGTGACGCCCCTGCGTTCACCGAAAGCACTTCTACGGGACGGACACCGCGCGCGGCAGGTTCGGAGAATCTGCCGGGGAATCCTATCGTCATTTCGTAGGCGGGCGGCGGCGGTGGATTCGAACGATCGATGAGAGCGAAGTCTCGCTGGTCCGATGCTCCGCTTTTGTGTCGGCAGGTACGTTCCAGGGGATAACGAGAGAGGGAGAGAGAGAGAGAGGCAATCCCCTCGAATAGCACACTTGGACCGCGTGTCTACGACGAAACTGCAGGGATTATAGAACCTCGGAACACGCACACGCGCCGGCCGTACCGTGAACGGATTTGTGGACTCGCGAATAGAGTCCATCATCGGCGTGCGTGACTAACGGCAACGAGGAGCGCGTCTGATGTACGCGAAAATCGATATGGCCCTCTTCGGGCGAACGTGTACATCATCCGTTGGCATTTTCTCCCGCGCGTCGATGTTTCCGCTGATAAATTATCCGCGAAAATCGATCTTTCACTGGGAGAAATGTTTGGGTCGCACAAGTACAGCTCTGATAGCTATACTTTAAGGCTGAGTGGCAGTTTGATTAGACAGTATAGGTAATATAGCAATACCAAATGTGACAAGAACAATACGCATTGCTGAAATGACTATACATACCTATAGTTGAAATAGCTATTTATTCTGGAAAAATTGAAAAAAGTATTGCTAAGGCAAACAGAAACATATTCTTATATTAATAAGCTACACCGAGAGAAATAATTGCTAGTATCAAAAAAAATGTGTCTTGAATCAAGAACATATGATCTTACAAATTTTAAAGAATTTTCTGTCTGCGCGAAAAAAAAAAACAATTACTCGAGCCTATCAATTTTTTTTTTGTAGTAGTAGTATTTATTTATTCCGCATGTAGCTCAATGATTTTTACAAATAATGACAATGAGCCTATCAATTGTTTCCTTTCATAGAGAAAACCGTAGCTCGTGCCCGGAATTATATCATGTTTTTGATTGAACAAAACATTTTTTTGGCAACAGCAATTAATTCTCCAGTGCACTAGCACTGCCGTACAATCTATAAAAATTCTCCCAGTGCGCTCTGCTGTCTGCACATATCCGTTTCGAAAGCACATTTTACCCGCAGTAAAAATCACACGTCATAGCAAGATCTCCCGTTTATACGGTAGCGATCGCTTCGATACCACGTCGACGGCGCGTCTTCGCCTCCTCTCGAATCTGCCGTACCTATACGTTCACTTGTACAGACAGCCACTTCGCGGAGGAACGCGAGATTATCCTCCGAAGGCAATACGCCACGATATCGGCTCGTCTATCGCCGCGGTGCTCCATCGTCACGTCGCCGGCGTGGCACAATACGAGAACCCGCTCGACGGTGTCGCATTAAACTAACCGTTACCTCGTGCTGTCTCTTCGGGCCGTGAAAGGAGGTCGTCTTGTGCCGCTCGCGCGGCTCGCCGGCGCCGTTACCGGGAGGCTGCGCTCGCTCGACTTCTCCCTCGGTATATGTATCTATATATGTAGAAGCGCATAAAATACTTCTTCGTCGTGTCTTTCTCGTAGGGGTACGCGCGCTCGTTGATCGATCCACGGTAGATCGAGAACCCCCGTATATCCCGCGACGTGTATTACTCCACGCAACAGCGTCGTCTCGTCCCGTTTTTCGTGCGGCGCGGGGCACGCTTCTTCACGCGGAAGTGGCGAAACCGGTCGACGCAACTTCCCGGTCCCGCGGTCGCGCACCCGTGTCGACGGTTTTGAGCTCCTTCCGTTTTTCCGCGCGACGGAAGGTTACGATAGAAGCGAGAGCTAATTCCCGCGTTCTGTAATTTTTTTAAAAGTAACTTTATATATATAGGATGGATAAGAAGTGCGGAAACGCATGTTTATTACGACGATAATAATTATACGAATTGTTGTTTTATGTTAACTATTCTATTTTTGTGTTATTCAAATTTTAATTAACGAATGTTATGATTGCATATTCTTTAATTAATGAATTTTATGTTTTAGATGAATAAAAGTAATTTTCAGGTAATGCTCATATAGTTCACATATTCAGAAAAACACAACACAGGTGTCTTATGTACATCCTAATGTCCGGAAAACGATCTATGGACATCCATAGGGTATTATTATGAGTTTGAAGCAATTTTGCAAAGCACATGTGCCTATAGCATATGCCTATAGGACATTGAGGTGGACTTTTTGAACATTTTTAATATCTTTATATTTATGAATGTCTAACTAAAATGTTTTGATAACTTTACATCGATTTATTGACTGATCCTGTTTTTACGGCAAAGTATTTCCGAGCCACCTTGTAGCTATGGACGTAAGAAATGAAATTATGCAGAGTTGGCCCTCGATCGTCATGCCGGGTATTAATTGTAATAGTTGCCAGGGGATTCAGATTTCTTCAGTTTCATTCCACTTTTCTCTAAACCAAAAAACGTTACACCGATGCATCCGCTTAGCTTCTACATTCCAAATCCGCCCCCAACCGCGAGATGTTCCCACCGCGAAGTATGCACTCTGGCAACGATTAGCATCCTTATCAATGAGTCCGCGTTCGCCATCGACCAGGAAGCGAACCCGACGTCCCGTGACGAATCTAACTACCCTGACTACCGTACACCTTGGCTAGCACTAATTGCAACTCCGCCGTCTCGCCTGCCCTTTAATTTCACGTGTCGAGACGCGATAAGAAAACGTACGCGCGAACGCCTCCGGATAACGGCGCGCCAGAAGCTTACCTGCATGCGCGTATAGATAAAATACCAGTTGAAAAAAAATATCGCTGAAAGAGAGAGTAGATATGTAATCACGCCCGATGAAAAAGAGAAGCTACAAGGGATAATGCTTAAGTAGACCCTAGACGGTCAATATATTGATTCAATATGTATTGATCAATATATTGAAGGTCCCATGCCGTCAATGTGTTTGAAGCTCTCCTAAACGATCAATACAGCCTTTGAATACGTATTGATCAATGTATATCGAATCAATATATTGATTGACCGTCTAGGGGCTACTTTATACGCCACATCGAAGGCACTCAACGACAAAAAGTAGAAAGCAAACGTTGAAAGCCCATTAAGCCCCTCGCTGTGCTTCTTCGAGGAAGAATATATCGCTCCGGGGGAGAGAGATCGGGACTGTGCGATTTTTCCTTTTTCACACCTCCCGCTCCTTCCTATTTCCTGCTTCCACTTTTCCCTCCTCCACCCCCCACGCTCTTAGATCCGTTCTCGCGCACGCGGAACGACCGCGAACACCACCGAAGCTCGCGAGGATTTAAAAGATATTTAAGAGCACTTTCACCCGCCGTTATAAATAACTCAGCCACTCTCCGAATACTGCAGTCTGGCGTGCGGCTTCCACGGACCGCGGGCCGAAGGGGTTTATTATCGCGAAAACGGTTATCGCGGCTTTTAATGCCGCGCGACCGCTAAATATTTTAACTGCCAGAATTGAGGGGACGGTTGATGCGTACCGACACCGAGAGCTGACTACCGACCCCTTCGCGCGCGGTTGACTGCGCGCGCGGAGGGTGGAGCGTGTTTTGCATATTAACGTAGCGTATAGGTACATACATAAGCCGAGTACGAGGGGTGCGAATCGCGAGCCGGAGTAGGACGCGTGTACGAGTCCTCGCGCTCGGATATGGCGGAGAGGAAGGGTCATTTTCGTCCCTCCTCTTCTCGTTGAGGGAAAAGGTCTAGTTGAATATACGAACCTAATAGAAAAATGTAACTGCGATAAATATAGGAATTTATTCACGTCGAACAAAAATCTATTTGAATTGAATAAATGTTTTGCATATCTTTTTAATCTAGTACGAACCTAGTAGAGCGTTTATCTAATTTAAAAAGACTTTTGTTCGATGTGAATAAATTCCTTTTCATCTCAAATAAATTTTTCTATTTACCCATATGAGAAAGCCTGCCATTACAATAAGGTCAATACCTACTTGGCCAATCTATAGTTACCAATCATGGGCCAAGAACTGGCCGCTTAGCATCGGACCATCTCTGGTGGTTTTTCGGGAGCCGGTTATTTTTTTATAAAGAAACGGGAATCGATTGTCGACCGTACTCGAACCTATAATATTGTTAACCAATAGTTCATCAGGATATAACTTTGATCGAAGGGAATTTCTATATGTTTGGTATATGATTCATATGCGGATTTGGTCATTTATATGGATTATATATGGTTTCTATATTAACCATATATATACAGACTATATATAAATTATCAAAATATTCAAAAATCCAAATATAGTCCTTTCATGTCTAATGTATAATAAAAATAATATATAATTCGTATATGACCAAATCCACATATGAACCGTATAGAAAAAATATAACATTTTTCCGCCTGGGTCTTATATCGGTTTCTCGATGGAATACTGTCCCATCGGAAATCTCGTCCGATATCGGGCGTAACGCCGCGACTATCCAACGGACAAACGGGTAGACGTGGCGAGAGGGCGACTCGAAAGCGCCGAGGGTAACTGCGCCCTACAGTTTGCGGAGAGGACCGTCGGAATACGTAAACAGTTACGGCGTTCGGTGTAAATAATTGACTCGCCAACTCGAGGCATTAGCGCGTCATTTTCGAGGCGCGAGTGGTGCTAACGCGAATGTGCGGCGATTCGCACCTGTCGCCCTGCGTCCGAGGCGGATGCGCCGCTTCTACTGCCCCCTCGACGCGTAAATTGTTAATCCGGTAGCTCGTTACGCGAGTGGACTTGATCAGTTTGACCTAGTTTACTTAAAATATGCTTCCCGAAAGGTCGCTTTGCGCGTTAATCGGGGAGTTTTATTGCTTTCGGGCCAAATCGCATGAGATACCGATTTATGTAGTCGATTTCAACATAATCGATTCTGAACTTGCTCTTTAATCGGAGCGTCTATCCCACTTTTAATCTATGATAAAAGTGAACAGATAAAATATAAGGAGAAATTAAGACGAAATCACTTTGATCAGCACTGTGTGCAGCGAATCTAAGCAAAGTCCTTCGAAAGTTTCTCGCTTCGACGAGAAAAGTCATATATTTCGCGACATTCCCTCGGGGAACAAAGCGACTGTCTCACCGTTCTCGAATGAGTGGCCGGGTGTGCCGTGAGCCTCGGCGGAGGGGGGACGGAGACGAGGTTAAGTCGGGTCGACTCTCTCGCGTCTCGGCTGACCACCGCAACGTCCGACGGACCTTGATCTCCCTTATTAGATGATGCGGGAGAATAATTCGCCGGCTGAGCGACAGTGGCGCGACGTTCCCCGCGGTCGCCTCTCGCATTCTTGTTTCGAGCCGCCGCGGTAAGCCTTTCCGAATCAGTTCGCAAATTGATCGGGACAATCGTTGCGAATCGATATTGGAAGCGCGGATCGCGACTCGTGCCTCGGTGATAGGCTTGGTGCTTTACGGAGGCAAATTGGGTGGATAGGGTTCGCTCTCTTGGAAAGTCAAGGGTATAATAGCGGGAATTTCGCAGGGGGAGAGCAACCCCCAAAGGACCCTTAAATTGGTTACAGCTGAGCGAGACAGAGTTATGTAACGATTGAATGTACGATCGATCTTGTAAATAAATGATTTTATACTTCGGTACACGGAGGAGAAGAATTAGATCTATTAAAAATTACTTGCGGGGTCGCAAGTAATTATTTATTTATATTAATGAAATTTTGTTGTATACGTCTATTAAATATCTCTTCCTTTCAATCATGTGGAATAGTATGTGATTACAAGGAAGAAATATTTAATTAGCATGAACGAAGATTTAATTGATGTAAATAAATAATTACTTGCGACCCCGCAAGTAATTTTTAATAGATCCAATTAATTCTTTTTTTACTCTGTGTAGTTTTTCGGGGAGCGTGTAGCGAAAAATCTATCCTGTGCCATTATTTCCTGCAAACGCAACTACGAGTATATCCTACTGCTTATGAGAAAAATGATTTAATGTTAACCAAACGTTTGGTCGATATGGGAATAACGAAACATTTTTATTGGGACAACAAACTTTTGGTTACGGCAAATAAATGTTGGTTGTAGCAGCGTAATATTTCTAAAAATGCCGCAATGAAAATATTTCTTTGTTCCCATATCGACCAAAACTTGATTAACATTAATAATCATTTTTCTCGGTGTATACCAACTAGATACTCGGATGCAATTCTGCTGCTAACTGAATCAAGGAAATAAATCAAAGCCCACAAGGATCCGGACAGTCGTATTTCCAAGTCAAATGTAGCTTTTGCCGATAGCAGAGAACGAAGAGATTAAAAAAGAACTTTATAGAACCAACCGGGCGAACTTCCATTTAACAATTAGTGATCCATATCCAACTCGAGTCGAGAAAAAACTGTATAATTCTCCCCTAGGCTTCTGCTCTCCCTCTCTTTCGTTGAATTATGAACGAAAGAGGAAAGTTCGAACGAAAGACGAAGTTGCAAAGTGGGCGTATGTACACTCCCGATCTCCCTTCTCCGTCAAAACAACTGTGTTTATACATCCTCAGCTTACCTCGCAGTTTACGTCAAACGAGCAGTCAAGGTTAACGAGACGCCACGCGGCGACCTTGCAATATCGCACGCGCGACGAAGCTTTATCGACTTAGTAGAAAACCAATTTCGCCTTAACATAAAAAAAGATATTCATATTTTTAAAATTAATTTGTATATTTTCTATGTAATCCATAATATAGGACCAGAACCCACATATTATGGGTTATATACAAAATATATAAAACTTTTCCGCCTGGGTCTAATGAAATAAACGTTTTAACAATAACCAAATATTTTCTTGATCCAACGAAATATTTATTTCGCCGTATTTAAAATAACACTTATTAACCGTTTACAATAATAAACTGTCTTCTCTTGTGCAGACGATGACGTAGTTACATTTTAAATATTATTTTCCAGCTTAAATAAGGTGGAGAATGAAAAATGGAAAAATACGCGGTAAATAACTGTGTCCAAATTTTTCGAATCATCAATACAAAAATTAGTGTAAAACCGAATTAAGAAGCCCGGCAGTGCATCGTCGAAGCCGTTCGCAGCCCGAACCGCCGAAGGATGACGAGATCCTTTCGGACGCTCCGTTTCTCCCCCGGACGTGCGTGCGAGATGCTCGCGAGTTATTCGAATACCTGCGACGCTGCAGCGCCGCCGGCCCTCTCGCGCTTCGCATCCCGCCTCATAATACGATGCCTCTCGCTCCGCGCCGCCTACCGAAACTCTAGCGCGCGCGGCGACCCTGCGACGTATCGTCTTTCCGATCTCTCCACCGCGGCGAGAATTTCGAGACGACGAGATGAGGCCGCTTTTTGCAGCCGATCGATCCGCGATCCTCCGCGCCGATTCTGGAACGCGCCTCGATTTCTCGATGCACGCTCGCGTGATGTGCGCGGCGGAGATGCCCGAAATTGCTTACTCGGACGCGGGCCGATGAAACGCGCAGCCCGATTGGAGCGGACGCTGGTCGCGCGGACGGGGTTTTGGCTGCGCGCTAGAAAAGCGAAACCGAAATAAGAGGGATTCCGTACCTACGTTTCTTTTGTGACTGCGCGAGTTCCGCGAAGAAGAGGAAGTGAAAGGGAGTTTTCACGAGGCGCGGCAAATGCACGGCGGTGTACATACGGAATCAATCACTGTAAAACGCGATCGATCATCGGCGAGTCGCGGGCCGCGGACGGGGCTATCGAGATTTCGGTGCATATAAGCGTCAAATCTTGGTGATTGATGTTCAATAACAATTTCGAGGTAAAAGCACGTCAGGTAGAGAAGCTCGAGCGCGGATAGATATATAAAAATTTTGAGTCTCTCTCTCTCTCTCTCTCGTTTCGATATCGACGCGGAATTCGAATCCGGGCGTGGCTCCTTCCGTCACTTTGTCATCTGCGTCACCGACTCCTCTTCCCTCGAGGCATCGCCGAAACATTGATTCTCACTCTGTTTATTTGCCGCCGATTAGGGGAGCTTCGCGAGACGAAAACAACCCCCGGGCGTCGAGAGAACGTCGACATTTTCGGACGGAGCGATATATACGCCCTCGTATTCTCTGACGTTCGAAATATAGATACGTTATTCGGCTTCGATGTGAAATTATACGTGTATAAAATAAATCAAATTTTCAATCAGTACATTGAAATATATTCATATTTCACCAAAGAGTTTGGTCATCATCGTCTTCAAGATTTTGGTTAAATTGACTATATTTTTTTCTCGAGGTACAATTATTTCAACAAATATGTAGTTTGAGTAACTAAAATTTAGTCGAGGTATCTTGAAATTTAGCTGCTTTGACTAAATACATATTTGTTCACGTAACTATATTTTAGTTAGTCGCCTGTAACCTCAAATTTTAGTTGAATTAAACGATTTGTTTTCTCAGTGTAGTTAACACAATACTTCCACCTTCCGTCTAGCAAAAATTTTTGTTGAAACAAACCAACTCGGATTTATTTAACAAAGTAGTAAAGTTGAATTGATGTCCATCTACCAACAAAATAAATTGTATTGAATAAAACGACAAAAATTGAGTTATTCCAACTCTAATCAGTCCAACCAAATACGCAACGGTTAGTTTGACGAAATTTAACCTTCAATCCAAACAATATAGTTGTAACAACTAAATTTTTTTTTCTCAGCGTATCGCATCAATCTATAGGTACATATCTCTGGCAAATAAATATTTTCCCCCATTTTAACATCCCAACCAAATAAACACTCCCCTCTCTCGAATTTTTCCAAATACGCGTACCCGCTCCGATGCGCTCCAATATATTTATATCCCCGGCATGAATTATACGAGGACAATATCGTTTGCATCGAAATTAATTAAACTCGTGCGTCGCCTCCCGCTCCCCAATGTGACACGTGTGCGCGATTCATCTACGAACGATAATTATACCAACAGACGTATAGCGGACGATATATCCAAGAGAGCCCAGTTGCCCAACCCACCCCACGCGATACGAGGCATGATTATGGATTGGAATGTGTGAGATGCGTACAGGACACGGAGGGGCTGCCAGGAATAGATGAGATGCATACGGGACGGGGTAAGACCGCCGCGGGGGGTGTCCTCGACTCTTACGATCGTCCCCATGAAACATTTATTAGTAAATGCCGGGGCCGGAGCTGCCAGCATTCTCGAGTGTCGCGAAGAAGGGTTGATTAATGGGCCGGTTTTGTCTCCGCATTTATAATGGGGCGAACGCGCCCTCCGGGTTGGTTCTCTCTTTCCCTCTCCCTCTCTTTCTCTTTCTCGGCGTGTCTATCGATGGAAGGAAAGGGGGAAAAGATATAGTAAAAGTGATCGAGACGTGGGTATGTGTTATATAGGAGCGACTTTAAGTCGTTCTCTAACGACTTCTCGGAGTGGAATCAAAGTTTCTTCCTGCTCTATTCATCAGGGGGGTAGGTGTCTGCGTGAATATAGTCTGGCACTCTCGGTAACGAGGAATAGCTGAGCGTCGATTACTGGTCTATTGTCGAAGATTTGAAACTGTGAAATTGGCGACTAAGGAGGGGAGGGGTTATTTTGGAGCTAAAGGCAAGGTTTACGCTTCGGGATTGCGCGAATAATATAAGTAGGTGTGTTCTAAAAGAAATGAATTTTTTTTAAATTATCCAAATCAAAATTTTAATACCTACCAGTTTGAGTGTAAGCTTGATGAAAGCGGAGAAATCCACTAATTGTAGATCTAAACTAGTATTAAAGCCTTCAAAGACGCGAAGGCTTTAACATTAGTTTAAGCGTACCTTCGCTTTCACCAAGTTTAAGCACAAACTAGTATTGGCAAACTTTGAAGGTCCAAGCCTATAATGAAAAAAATAGCTTAGTCAATTTAACCAAAATTCTGGAGATAATGGCAAAACCGTTTGGTGAAATATGGATCCTCCATCTGTTTGGTTAGACTGACCAATTTTTGGTTAGAATAATTAAATATTTGGTTAGAATGACTAAACATTTGATTAGAATCACTTGATATTTGGTTCAACTGATCAGTATTTTGGTTAGCATAACTAAACACGTTTAATTAGATGCGTTTTGTCATTTTAACCTCATTATTATCTTTCTCAGTGTAGTATTAAAATTTCGACTCGGGAAATCTCACGCCGGAATCGTCTTAATTTTGTATTTGTTATATCATCATATCGCTCATGGGCTGCAACAGTGGCATAACTCAAAATTGGAATTCTCCCAAGAGACGACTTGAAAAGTTGAGTTATTATATTATACGAGCGTTGGCCATTTACTGCCAGATTATGATAATTATCATAGAATTTTCATAGAATAGAATTTTAATAGAATATAATATAATATAATAATTCAACTTTTAAAGTCGTCTCTTGGGAAAATTCCAATTTTGAGTTATGCCACTGTTGCAGACCATGAGCGATATGTGATGAATAAAGTACCTGACGGTTTTACACCTATTTAGCGTTCACCGATCCATTCAAGACGCGAATTCCTATCGACCTTCGTAAATCGATACCGATACCCCCGCACACGTCATCCACACGCGTGCAGCGCTTCGATGTATAACCCGCGGAATAAAATATCGCCACATTTCTCATCTCCGACGACCGCCAGCAGGGAGCGGGCTGGCTTTGTCGCGTTTTTCGAGGGCCATCGGAACGGGATCTGGGTTATGATAATGGATAGCTGACTCCTCGCGCACACGCGTCTCCCACACGGCGATAAGTTTCTTATCGGACTCTCTCGAGGTCGTCGGATGGGTACGGGGTGTGGGGAATACGATATCGAACACGGATATTGCGGAAGCCGTCGAAGATTCGCCGCCCTTCGGCTATCCGCTCCTCGAGATGAAGAACGTCAGATTTTCCGAGAGTCTTCCGGACCCGCCGGTATTTATTGCGCAGGAATTTCTCGAAAAATTCCTCGACGAGTCCGATATCGATATTCGATCGAAATGAGAATGCAAACTACTCAAATTTTCCACTACATTTAAGTTGTTATTAGAATTCTTATCTTCCTCGCGTTGCGCAATTTTTTGTAGACTTTTATGGTTCCAAATTAGAGCCGCATTGGAGTTGCCGTAATATCATGCGCACGACGCGACCCCGCGTCGAATGTTATCATGGCGCGATTCTAATCCGCAAATTCACATGTGCCGGCGCGTCGATTGGACGCATTAATGAAAACAGAGACGAGCGCGACGCGTTGACGGGCGAAAATTAATAATTGAAACCGACGCGATTCCGTATCGAGGCTTTACGACTCATTAAACCCGCGCTCGCACAATTAATATCACCCAGCGCGCTGACGGCGCCGATGCCTCGACTTTATGGCGCGGACGCGCGAGATTTTATAACGCTTGTGTCGGTCGACGCGCTTACGGATTCGCCGATCGCGCCCTTCCACGCGTACGTGCCGAGCTAATTGGATGGATATTTGACCTGGGATGTTTTGCCGCGGTTTCAATCGGATAAATTTCGCATGCGCGCATTGCCAATTCACGCGAAATATACACGGAAAGACCGATACCAGTGACTTTTATTATACTCGTATTAAACATCTGAGAAAAGCCTCATGTGTACTTATTTTATTATAAATACAGTAAAATTTACTAATATCAGTTTCTTCGTGTACGCTTCATGTACCTGTCGAATACACTTCTGCGCGTTTCAATATGTCGTCACATTCGTACCACACTCAAAAAAATTTGGCCACAACTAGAAAATTATAGTAATTGCAGTGATAATTTTCTTCGCAATAGCAAGAATTCTTGCTACGCTAGCAATACTTTTCTAGTTGTGTCTGAGGCAGCCAGAAATATAGCTGGATTAGCTAAATACTTTTTTCAGTGCAGTTCGCCCCTATAAGTCTCTCGTACATCGCGAGATAAAAATTATCGCGTTTGTTTTTTCAAATTTTAAACATCATATTCCAGAATAATCAATTGATATTTGACTCGATTATCGCCCTAATAGGACATTAAAGCCAATCAAAGGATGCATAATTAATAAGTTGAACACCGAAAATCAGGAGCATTGATTATCGCTTAAATAGTTGGGAAACCGAGAGTATTTCTAAGTATATCGTCTCGTTGAATATGTAGGGCAGGATACTCGAGCGAGTGTGCAGGGATACCCGTACGCGCATCAGGTACCACGTCGAGAGCGGGAGCGGGGCTTGGTATGGGGAGGGGGGAAATAGGGGACTAAAAGTGGAAGTTCTAATTAACTCGAAAGCGAGCGGGTTAAATTTTTTTCGTGGGAATTTCGTTCCTCTTCACTTTGATTGCAATTCGAGCCAACCCACTCGCGCGTTTCGCAGTCTACATCCACTTCTCTCTCCTTCGGAAATATATACAGATATATATAGGTACATATTCGTAATTTTTGCTACCCATCTCGGCTCGAGCATCGAATAAAGTGGAGACCTTTTCGGGATTCACATAAAATTATTTTTTTCCCAGAAAAAAAAAATAAATCAGAGTAATCCATTCATCAATTCAAGAGGTTCGATCCTTTACCGAAAACTTCGCTACCGCCCCCATTTCGCACGATATCAAAGCATGTAGTTGCAAAACTCCGACGCGCGGCAAAAATTGCAAAGCGAAAACGGTATAAAAGTCCGGAGCGAAGTACTTTCGCCGTCGGGGGAATCGACGAAACGAAGACCCCGTTCGCGTCGAGACGGTTTGATGGAGGGAGGGATCGGTGGAATCGGGGAGGAGGAGTCCGAGGGGGCAGACCAGGGCTGCCCTGGATAACCTCGTGTCGAATTGATCTTGAGGGACGCTTCGGTGGCGCGGCGGCCAACGGCCCTACTGCAAACCGCTGTCGTCGATTTTCCTTTTCTTTCTTACGGGGATCGAGATAAATCCCTTCGATTAGCGATTACGACCGACCGGGATCGACACGGTCATAGAGCACGTCGGCGTCCCTCGCGGAAGAGGAGGAACGGGCACGGTGCGTAATTCGCTCGCGGCCTCTTCGACGGATGCGGCTTCGCGACCCGTTAAAAGTTGTGAGTCCTTGTATCTGTGCTTCTAATGAAACTGAGGGAAGAAGAGAGGCGAGAGGAATTCGTCGGACGGTAGATTATTTTTGTTCTCGAATGAATCCATTTAACTTCGATTTGAAAGGTGATTAAAGTATAAAGGTTAAATTAGGACAAACGGAGAAAAGGGATTAGTAAAAAAATCGTGGGGAATCCCATGAATTTTTACAGCCATCCCCCAGTAATAAGACTCTTCGAGATGAAACCTCGGAGCTTTTAATACAGCGTATTTTTTACAGTTCGTAATAGTATAAACGTCAGTTTATACGGCAAAATTTATCAATTTCCCGTTAATATGTGTCGGGTTCTTACGGGTTTATACTGTAACGAACTGTAAAGAGTACGCAGTGTGTCTAAAGAATTTAATATTTCACCTCGAGACGCCCTGTTACTGGGATTCGCTGTAAAAATTGCTGATCCTTTTTCTCCGTGCAGGTGCCCCGATTGAAGGATAAGTTTAAAATCGATTATCTTGGAATCGATTATGGATATCAAAGAAAAGTTTAGATAAAAAATGTTTATCTATATTTTTACTATAAAAAAGTCGTTCGACATTTTTCCAATATCTTCCCTGCGTTTTCAGATAATCGCGTTCAAAGTTAAACAGAAACCAGGGCATCTATCCCACTTTTACTCCATGCTGACAATCCGACCGAAAAAATTAAGTATATATACATATATAACTTACGTATATATCGCGCACCCCGCGACGACGACGGTGACAATGCCGTAGACGAGGATGACGATCGAAATTCCCGAAGCGGTCCAACTCGCGATCCCGCCGTAGAATCCGATCCCGTCGATAACGAGGGCGCATTCCCCGACCGAGTCGCAGGGACCGCACTCTCGGGCGAGAATTCGATCCGTCGCGGACATGCGACGTTTTAATTCCCGCCCGCCCTTCCCGGAGGAACTCTCGCGGAGGGTCCCGGCTCCTCGCTCTTAAGGTCCAGATACACATGCTAGTAAAAAAGCATGCTTATGAGCATGCTTAAAAAAAGCATGCTCTTTTAACGGCTACACTTGCTCGATATGAGCATGCTACTTTTAAGCATGCTTAAAGCAAGCACTCGGATACACATGCTAGTTCCTAACAGGCTGTCTGCCAGTGCAGTGGAAAAGATGGAACACCAAGTGGCTATCCGCACAGAAGTGAAAAAAATAATCGTATTACTTGCAATTCAATGCATACGAAATCTTCTATTGAAAGAGAAAAAAAAAGGAGGAATAGGAATATTCATCAGTTTCAATTTTTGAGATAGAGTAAAGAACTTTCTGCGTTTCACTCTTAAAATAATATACTTTTAAGAAAAAAAACAGTATTACGAGTTTTGAAAAAAGTATATTTATTTTACAGTTTGAAGATATTAATTTTCATGAAACTCGTACAATCAAATAGGTTGGTTTTGAACGTGTAAAATAAAGTGAAAAAAACTTTTTATGAGAAAAATGTATATTTTATTACCATGGGGTCCACTGGACCCCGTGTGACCACTACGAATTAATAAATTATTAATAAATTGTCTGTCGCATATTCGCCCAAATGCTCTTCGCATTTGGGCCGTAGACCGGTGTGAGGGAGAAATTCGACACTCCTCGGGCCCTTTGAGCCATAAATTAGATCCGGGAAAGTTCCTCAGTGCCACGGGATCGAAGAGCGACCAGTACGTTCGAAAACCCCCGAGCGACCGGAACAGCTCGCAAATAAAGTTAATGCATTATTTCTTTTCCCTTACAAATTGATGTAATTTTATTCATCCTAAACCCACCACGCAAGATTAATTTGGCGCATAGTCCGTCGCTCGAAGACGGAACATTGTTTATTAGAATAGGTATTGCGGGGAACGGCTTATTTCGATCCGTCCGTTAATTAACCTTTTCCGGAAAAGGTGTGCGACGGAACACAGACTCTAGTCTTCATGACCATCCCGTCGCGTCGTTTGACGAAAAGGATCGGAAGCGATGAACCCCGTCTGCGACGGTCCCTGCCACATGTTGTCCCTGCTGGGCCGTGTCTTGCCGGACAAGTGGGCGGTAGTACATTTATTTGTATATACTAGCTTTGTGTGCTCCCCAACCCCCGGGGGGTAAGTACCTGGCTCCGCGCATCGGATCCCAAGGTCGCCGGGGTTTTTGGCGACACGGTTTTGTCCACGCATTTATTAAAAAACTATTTTATATAATAATAAAATAAAAAAAGGAGAAGGAAAGGATTTGATCCAGTCAGTATTTTGACGGGCGATGACGCGATTAACCACTTTCGTGCGTGGTTCTGAAAATTTACCGTCGCCGCGGCGACGATCCTGTCAAGAAATTTGCGCAGCGGCGGCGACGGCGATTAAATATAAATCACTTTGTTGAATTACACTCATAACCCCACACTCACTGTAGAAACTGGTAAGGTTGCGCGCGGCGCGACACGCAAAATCAAACTCAGCCAGATCTCGTCGCGCCAAGCCTAGACCTGACAGAGCCATCAGTTTTGTGCCACAAACGGTCGCATTTGCACGCACGCATTGGCTCTTCGTGCAAATGTGACAGTTTTTCCTCACCGTGTATGGGCATTCCAATGTGCCCAAATTTTCATTTCACATTTGCTCGCGTGCAAGCACGCTTCAGTTTTACCTCACCGTGTATGGGCCGGTTATTAGCAAACACCGTCTACACTTGCTCATAAGCGTTCCCCTTTTCACCCCCGCCTCAGGAAGCATGCTCGAAAATCAACCGTCGGTCGATTTGTGAGCATGCTTATTTTAAGCATGCTCGAAACGAGCAAGACTTGGATACACATGTTACTAGGAGCAGTTCCTGGAAAAAAGCATGCTTGCGTGCTCGAAACTAGCATGTGTATCTGGACTTCTAAATAAGCATGCTTATTTTAAGCATGCTCGAAACGAGCAAGACTTGGATACACATGCTTCTAGGAGCACTTCCTGGAAAAAAGCATGCTTGCGTGCTCGAAACTAGCATGTGTATCTGGACCTTTACTCCCGCCGCATCGGCGACCGCGGCGGGAGCCGTCCTCGCCTGATTAGATTATGAGGGTGAGGTGGCGCGTCTTCGTTGTCTTGTCGAGATTCATTTTATTTGGTTCCTCTTCATTAGGCAGCTTCTGCCTCGCAGCGACGACGCGGCGTGACTCGACGAGTTCCTCAAACCCTTTCGCCGAGGAACCGAGGGTCGCGTTTAATGGATTATTATAAGGACCTCCTCGCTCGCGAGATCCCCTTTTATCGCCGGGTATATATGCAGTCGCGGTAATGACGCGCGGAGCTCGCGACATTGTGTCTACATACACAGGTGCGCGCCGCTGCAAAGGAAGCGAGTCGAACAGGAGGCGAAGCGACAACGGATACGCGATTCTCTCCCCCGGTGAAAATTCCGCTCGCTCGAGTGCGCGGCGAACCGCGTCGCGTTTCCATCGCGTAGGAAAATTCCGAGGGACGCGAGGGCGTCTACCCCGCGGTAGTCGCGGTCCTTCATTCTCGTGGAAGTCGCTAAACTGTCGTCCGTCGCTCTCGACCTCGTCTCCCCCTCGATTTTCCTCGGCTCATGTTGAGAGCGACGTCGTCCGTCAAACGATATTTACCAGTATGCAAAGAAGCGCGCGCGCGCGCGTTTGAGTGAGTGCGGTCGGAGGAAAAAATCGCGGACGTCAGAAGGGAGAGTTATGGGGAAAATTTACGACTTGGCGACGCTCGTATAACTTTATTTTCGAGGAGGGGCGACGAGCGGCGAAGAACTATCGCACTTGCTGTTAGGCGAGGTCAGGTTGGTGTATCTGTGTACGTTTGACTGAGTGACGGGTGTTTCTGTTGTGTTAATAAGTACATGCTCAAATAGAATAATTGATTGATTTTCACCTCTGAAATATATTTAATTCAAACGAAAGCTGTATTGAGAAAAAACACCTGGTCAATTTAACCAAAATCCTGAAGACCATAAGCAAACTGATTGGTGAAATATGGATCCTCCATCTGTTTACTTAAATTGACCATTTTCTGGCTGGAATAACTAGACATGTAGTTAGAATAACTAAAAATATAGTTAAAATAACTCGACTCGTTTAACCAGATGCGTTTTCTCATTCTAACCAAATTACTTTTCTCAGTGAACTTGATCTAAATGAACTTTCTGTAAATTAATTAAATTAGACTTCGATTATTTAAAGAAAAACATTGAAAACTTATAATGAATTACATTTAATTCTCATTAAAAATATTTACCGAGTGATGTATCTACCTATAAAGTTCTACCGTTCGTGCGTAACGCTTCGAAAAAGAAATCAAGTGAAACGCTGAAACGGCGAACCGTATTGTTCAAGTACATAAACGCCTCTTCAGGTTTACCCGCCGGCAACGCCGAGAGCGCCGCCGCGTGGGTGGGCCCAGCGCATTCGTTATTAAAACAAGGGGACAACCCCCTCCCTCCAATCTACCAGGCACTTAATCACACTCGTACCGCAGGAGAGACTGTGAGCGAGTAGTGCGCGTGACACCCTTCCCGGTGAACTTTCTTCCTTCTCTTTCCATTCCATTGGGTCCCTTCCCTCTTCTCTGCGCTCTCTTTCCTATATTTCTCACGATCTCTATACTACCGACAGGCGTACCTCATTGTCACGGCTGCAAATTACCGCAACAATCGAACACCGCCACCGTATGTCGCGTGGAACTCGCGCACGACTTTCTAAATTGCATTTAATAACAATAATCGTAGTCGTACAATTCGGTCTTTGCGTAGAAAAACATTCAATTTTAAAAATTCAGTTTGTGATTTGTATATACATTTCGTCGGTCTTATCACGTAAGGGCGTATATCTCAGTTTTTATGATTTCTCAGGAGAGCGATTTTAAATATTTTACGATTTTTCATTGTGAATAAGTCCTGCAATTATTTTTATAGCTTGGTGATTTTTTTATGTATAAAATTATGCGCTTGAATTCCTTTTAAATCACACGTATGGGCCTATCCTAAGTTAGGCCTACTATACGTGAGATTTAAATTTTAATTATTTTGAGATACGACGAAAAATATATACGGGGAGCAAACGTATAAAATGTTGAGGTACGCCAGGTCATGAGATAAAAGTATATGGCTTAAGCCACCTATTGGCGGTCTTAACTCAATTTTCAAATTTTCTGAGATACGCCCTTACGTGATAAGACCGACGATTTGTTGAAATAAGCAAAAACTACTCGATGTTAGATATTTATAATTCTAAATTTAAGATTGTTTAATGGTGAGAGTACAATTTTATTACTGGGGCCCATACACTGTCCAGCAAGTTTGCGCAACGCAGCGTTTGCGCGAACTTGCTTGACAATGTATGGCGGTGTTTGATGCGTTGCGCAAATGTTTGACAAACTTTAAACGTGTTTGACGTCTTTAGGGACCCATACACTGTCCAGCAAGTTTGCGCAACGCAGCGTTGCGCAAACTTGCTTGACAATGTATGGCGGTTTTTGATGCGTTGCGCAAATGTTTGACTAAACTCAAACGTGTTTGAAATCTTTTGCGCAACGGGCTCCTCGACCTTTTCCTTACTTTCAATAGACTCGCGGGAACACCCTTTGCCTTCCGTACGAGCACTCTTTGCTTACCGTCCAGGGTCGACCTATCATAAATTAAGCTAACGAGAAGCGCGTCGACCTATCATAAATGAAGCCATCAAGAAGCGCGTCGCCCTATCGAGACGCGCATCCGTCCTATCACAAATTACTACATCGAGACGCGCATACGTTCGTCTCTTGACCGCACCACGGAACTTCGACGCATCTGCGTGTCTTCCCGAAGTCTTTCGCACGCCTCTGTTCCCTTCCTACGTCTTACCAGCGATCTATCTCTACGAGTATCCGGGGTTCACCCTCTATCCTCCTATCCAGGTTCACTTGTGATAATGACGACTATTCAGAATAGGGAATTTTGGAGGGATGATGCAGCAACGCTGCGTTGCGCAAACTTGTTTGACAGTGTATGGATGATGCAGTTGTGCAACGCAGCGTTGCGCAAACCTGCGTTGCGCAAACATGTTTGACAGTGTATGGGCCCCTTTACAACCGGGGAAAACCCCGGTGGGCCTAGCGGGCCTGGTGAACATGTGGTGTACACTTGAGGTACAGTGTGACCAATGCACTCTGTCCCTTCCAAAGGGGGTTTTGCAATGCCCTCAGATTTTGAAAATAGTTCAGAGGCAGCTCTCAAAGTGTGAAGACATCGAAGAATAAATACTTTGATTTTACTCTCCAAGACAAGACTTATATTTAACCTGGTTTCCTATTCATATTTCCAGTAACATTCAATATCACGCGAAGAAAATATCCGAAAAAATAATTATTCACTGAGTTCTAAGTACATTTCTCTACACACAATATTGTAACTCCATTGAAAAGCCAGAGAGACGCACTTATATCAAGCAATGATTTTGAGAGAATTAGATTCAGGCCCCTATTCATAGTCCGAACTCATAACGCATTCGAGTCGCCGTCTCGACCGATAGTGACCTCCGATGCTGACTAAAGCGACTATGAATACTGGCCATAAAGACGTTGACGTAGCTGCATTTTTAAATATCGTTTTTCAGTTTAAATAAGGTGAAAAATGGAAAATAAAAAAATACGGGGTAAATAGTTTTGTTCAAATTTTTCGAATCTGCGATACAAAAAAATTGGTCAGAAAACTGAATCGTTTGGCCGTGCCGAAAGGTCGAATATATTCATCTGGTTTTTTTTCGGAGAAAAACAGAACCTAGAATTACTATCTCGTGCAATCGTCGTCGTCCAACAGGTTGAATGGCCTCTTCAAGCCGTGGCGCGCATGCAAGGGGAACCGCTCTCCCGTTCGCCGAATCTAAATTCGTGACGCGAGCATCGGGTCTCTTCCGTCGCGAAGGCGAGCAAGCGAGGGAGACGATCGGACGGGGCGGCCGCCCCGCGTAGCGCTTCCGGTACCACTGTTGGCCCGGATTCTCGCGAAGTGGGGAGTCACGGAAGACTGATTGAGGTACGCGCGCGGGATCCCGGGACGTGCTCGTTGTTGAGATAGGTCCGCGACTCGTGACGTGAATCGCGATACAAAAAGACCCCGTGGATTCAATTCCCGAGCCCCTTTTCCGCCCCCGTCGAGTTGCGTCGGGGGGACCGAGCGCACCTTCGCGTCGGGTCCGGCGTCGGGGTGGGGAAGAAGCAGGGTTGAAAAATGATCCCGACGGCGCGCGGGGGGCGGAGGGTCAGTCGCGCCTTCGTCGAGATAAATCGTGAGGAGTCTATCGGGCTCGTGGATCTGCAGCGCGCGAGGAACGGAGTGCCCGATGCATATTGTAACGGCAATTGAGGATTTTCCGATAAGTTGATGCGCGTGGCGCCGCCCGCGTACAAAGGAGCGTTTTCTCGATACGAGCGAAATTTCAATTGCAAATCGATCGTTTTTCCGGTGCCTCTCCGCGACGGAGTCTCCAGTCACGTGCGTCGAACGGACAGGACGCGCCCTCCCTTCCTCGCTCACCGGCCCTCTGAATTAAGGTGAACGTTCTAATTCCTAACCATGTAATAATTTGGTCTTAAATAAAAAATATTTATATTTTTAAATTACATTTGTAACTTGTATAGGTACATTCAATATCACACGAAAACAAGAAAATATCCGAAAAAATAATCAGTCGCAAAGTTATAAATGCGTTTCTCTCCAACATTGTGACGTCATCGAGACTCCAGAGAGACGCACTTGTGCTGAGTTGCGAGTGCGAGAGAGATAGACTCGCAGCACGATGACGTTGCCGCATTTCGAAATATCGTTTTCCAACTTAGATAATTTTGCCCGCATTTTTCGAATCTGAAAAAAAAAGTTACTTAAAAACCGAATTTCTAACCCAATCCCCAAATATCTCTTTAATAACTTATCGTAGACTGTTCACATGAATGTCTTCATTATCCCTTATTATTTAACCCTCCATTGGTCGCGTTAATTTCAGTACATAAGAGATCGCGTGTTATGTTAGGCAAAATCTAACAACGCGACCAATGGGGTGGGTTAAATAAATATTTCTGTTAATTGAAGGCACATTAATGTTATACTTTATAGAACTAATTTTTAAGTGGTTAGGAATTGAACTTAACTGGTTAGGAATTGGAACGCTTACCTTACGTCTACTACGCCGAGTTCGAGCGACACATTATCCCCATCTCCGCGGCTTCCCGGGCTAACCAACCCCCGACGCGACCAAAGACACTACACGGGCTTCGGTCGCGGTGCCGTCTTTAACCGTTACACGGGTGATTCGTAGGTGCGACGTCGTCGCGAATCTCTCGAAAACCGCGCGTATACACGTGTACACGGAGAGGGGCTCGAGAAGGTGTTCGGTTTCGCGGTAGAGAGTCGCGCCGCTGTGGAAGGCGCGGAAGCCTCGCAAGTGGTCTTGTGGAGCGCTGTACGCGTTTCGCCGCTAACAAAGAGGACGCAGTGGGTCGGGAAGGCTTATTTATGGCGGCCCTTCGGCGCGGCTGCCGCTTCGCTTTTGATTCATCGTAAACGACGGAGGGGGCGAAAACTCTCGCGGATCGCGGCCGAGGGTTGAGGAGAGGGCGGAGTAAACAGCGGCGGGATATTTATCAGGCGTTTGGTAATTGTACTCTTCGATCGGCGGGGACACTGAAATGAATGGCTTCTGCAACAAAGTAAAGTATTGCTACATGCATGTCCCTTATTATAGCGATAATCATCGTTGTATGAGGAATACGCATCGCTATAAGAGCAAGACCGCTTAGTTACCGACGTATTTGTTGTTGTAACAATATATACAGGTGCTCGCATTAAATACTGAATATGCTGAAACTGAAAATTAAGGATATTTATCGTTGGACACAGAAACAAATTCTTCTTACAGGAGCATTATGGAAGGACGTAGTGCTCCTGGCGGTGAACCATTTAATAAAGGTCGAGAAAAATGTGGGAAAAATGAGTCACCCAAAGCGGGTCGATCAAAATCATTGACGCTAGATGTACGAGATGTGTCGCCTGACAAAGGTCGAACAATGTATACAGCGTCGATAACGAGCATTCCCCGCGGTATGTGCAACACTGATTGCCTTCGATTTGCTCTTCGCCGAATCGCGAAGAACGCCAAGCACGGAGTATCCAAATAGAGTCGTGCGGTAGATGCGATTCCGCAGGTCCGAGCTGATGCGGCACAGTCCGATGCGATGTTTACTCTCTCCCGACTCGGAGAGAAGGTAGTCGGTTCGTTTCGAACAATGTATACGCTGGACCAAGCGGGTGGGAGAGGAAGGGAGACCTTCGACTCGGAGTTCTCTCCCTATACAGTCTCTCCAACCGCTGATAACGTTGCATATTTGCAGGTCCAACGGTTCAAACTAACTTTGTAATTGTTCGAGGCATCAGTTTGGTTACCTCCGAGCTCTCGACCAACTTGGAGGATCTCGTCGAGAGAATTTCGTGTAGCCTACCTACGTGAGACGAGGTGGACCTGTACGCCGCGTACCATCTATGCACAGTACATACATATGTGCTGTGGAAAGCTTCGATCCTCTCGAAGCCAGTTTACTGGAAATACACATATGCACTGAGAAAAATAACCTAGTCAACTGAACCAAAATCCTGGAGACCATGACCAAACCGTTTGGTGATACGGGTCTTCCATTTATCTGATTAAACTGACCATTTTCTGGTTAGAATAACTATTCGTAGATATGTAGGTATATAGTTCGAATATGGTGTACAGCGATCAGGAAATTCTGGAAAACCTGGAATGTTCAGGGGATTATGTAAGTCGGGGAAAAGTCAGGGAAATTAAAGAATTTTCTGGAATTTTTCAAAAATACTGAAACTATGAATTTTGAAAGTCTTATGAATCAGTTTTTATTTTTTACCGATAATAAGAATATCGATTACTGATGGAAGCGATATAAATCGTACATCCAATTCAATACCGCCACAAGTGTAAATTATATAATTTTGAATAAGAAGGAAATAAAACAATGCTAGATCGGAATTCATAGGGCCATATATGCAAATATGGCATATTTTAAAACTTAACCACTTGTGGCTGTATTTCTTTTCAAAGTCCAATATGTTGGCACTGCAATAATCGCCATAAAATCAAAAATTAAAATTTTGCAGTTATGGCGGTATTGAACTGGATGTACGAAATATAGGTACGAAGTGTGCTGTGACTAAATGTAGGTATGTTTGAAATTTCTTCTAACATTAAGAAAAGTTATTGAACAGTAAAAATGTGGTTTCATAAAATTATAATAAATTATTTTCATCCTTTGTTCTCTCTCTCAATTGGCACATACATTGCATGGATATTCATTAACCATTAGAGGACGGGGGTGGTCCCTAAAGGGACCACCCTGAGAACACAAACTATTTTAAAAAAATCCCCGTCCTCTAAAGGTTAATTTGTTCATTTGATGAAATGACTGATGCATAATAGGCACTCCATACTAGATCCATGCCTATAATGATCAGAGAAAATTTATTATTTTAAATTGAACATTCTGGAGAAGTCAGGGATTTTTTTTCCATACTTCGCTGAACACCATGTAGAATAACTAAATATTTGCTTCAACTTATTAGTATTTTCGTTAAGATAACTATACTTACTCGTTTATCTAGTCGCGTTTCGTTTTTTTAACCAAGTTATATATTTTTCTCAGTGTGTATGTCGTTTTCTATCGCAGGGGATCGCATCGATATTTCTCCACCGACGATTATTTCCCCTCGATTGGCGATCGTTAGCTCCTTTAATGATCGACGTCTGACCGTGCGAGACAAATTATCGACAATGATGATGAGTCGTACTTCGCCGCGATGGTCACGAACGTCTCGGCCTTCGGCTGACTCGCTCGACCATTTCATTAACGAGGGCGAGTCTCGCGCGTTTCTCCTCGACTTTATCTCTTTCTCTCTTGGTGGCTGCGCGCGTTTCCCGTAGGCGCGCCTCGAATCCACCGGGATGCAGCAGGGATAAGACCGCGAAGCAATTAGCGGTTAACGCGTGCGCGGGGACATCGGGCAGGGTCGATAATTACGATAGTCCACCCGTGCACGAAGGCGCGCGAATGGAAGCGGAAGGCGGCTGCCCTTCAGCGCTCCTCGATGATGAAGTGGTTTCGTGCGCACTTCGAACGCGCGATTTACAACGTTAAGTCCACTCGCGAGAAGGTGGTTCCGAGATAAGCCCTCGCCGTGTGCGCCGGGGCGAGCACACCCGGACCCTCCCTCAGGTTCGCCGCAGCTGGTCGATCGTTGGTCGATTCGACCTTTCGCCAGCGGACACGAATAAAGTAGCTCGGCGTTCAGTTTTCTCGCGGAACCTTTCGCTATGTGCGGGAAAGTGTTGGTAATTTGGTTTCTCAAGAAATGTTGTTTTTCGCAGATCCGACAAACTTGGGCAAAATTATTTACCCGCTGTTTTCTCATTTCTCATTTTCAGCCTTACCAAAGCTGCGAAACGAAATGTTGAAATGCAGCTACGTTATCATACTGTAAGTCTATCTCTCTCGCACTCGTCGCTCGGTAGAAGTGCGTCTTTTTGGTGTTCCGATGACGATAATAATTATTTTGAAATTATTTTATTTTTGATACCTTATTTTTTCGGACATTTTCTTTTTCGTGTAATGTTGAATGCGTATAAAGATTACAAATTGAATTTAAAAATATGAATATTTTTGTATTTAAAGACCGAATTCTTTTCACGAAGTGCCGATCGTTAATGTACCTAATTTCGGGGGAGAAATTCATCTCTGCGTTACACCGTTTATTTTCAATTTTTTTTAATAACGAGAGGGATATTCGATGTCACTCGAACTGTCGAGCTGCGTCCAGCTATTTTAGATGTCATCATAAAAGACACTCTACGACATATCGGTTTTATAGCGAGTGGATCAATATTCATATCGAAGCGTCGCACCGATAGAACGTATCCGCCCGTCGACTCGCGATGCCCGGCTTAGAATTATTTCGGAAAACGTCACCGAGCGCCAGGCCGTTTCCAACTTTACTGCAAGGAGACAACGTCGGGACAACTCGTGACAAAGTTTCATCCGTTGACGAACAGGGTATAGCTCCGACAAATATGCCAACCAGCTAGTCTCTCTCTCTCTCTCTCTCTCTCTCTCTTACACTCACATATAGTAATGGACAGACGACCGAGGTTCAAACTCCTTTGAGCAGCTCCGCGCATATCCCAGGCCACTGTTATTTAATTATAAAATCAAACTGGCACACTTCGAGCAAAGTATAATAATTTTTAGTGGTACTTGAAAAGTGAACATTTATAACTGTGAAACTTGTATTTTGTTCTAATTGTATTAGATAATTGTTCTATCGGTACTGGTATAACATTTTTTTCGAAATCATAGATATTGTAAATGATGTAGTCGTCTTTTATGCGATTCTTTTATTGATTGATGATGTATGAAATTAATTTTTTTATATTATTTGTTTGGAGAATTGTGGATGTCACGATTATCTGGAGCTTTCGTCTCCCTATACTGAGGGAAATAACCTGAACAATTTAATAAAAATCCTGGAAACCCCATAACAAAATCGTTTGGTGAAATATGGATCCCCCATTTGTTCGGTTAAACTGATAATTTTCTGGTTAGAATAACTAGATATGTCGTTAAAATTATTAAACATTTAGTTAGAATAACTTGATATTTGGTTCAACTAATTTGGTTCACATATTACGCATCCCTTCCGCCCCATCCTTATAGACATTGTTGGTCACGCATTACATACCCTTCCCTCCTTCCCCCTCAAAAACGGACGTCTTTTACAGACGGCCCCTAACCTTCGGAAGACGCGCCGCGTAGGACTCGCACCATTACTAGTTTACCAACTTTAGTTTACTCATTACTCCAATTATTCTCATCAAGCACAAGGTCGACTGAGGGAGGCTCCGTCGCGTTGCGATAGTGCATAACGACTTCCCGTCGAAGACGTCTTTCGCGAATGTCCATAGCGCTCGTCGAGACGCTACCGAAACGGAGTCCGCTTCCCACGTGATAACGAAGCATCGTCGGGATGAAATTACGAGATCGAGCGTCCTTACTCGCGGGTATTCCCTCGCAACCGGTACTTTAGGCTCGTAGCTTTCTCATCGTGCGCGGCTTAATGATCAGTCGTCGTAAACAGGTAATTGCGGGCCGAAGAGCCTGCTTGCCCTCGGCCCGACGACTCGACTTCCACCGAGAGAGATGCACCTGGCGACCTTGGCAAGGTCAAAACCAAATTCGGGCCCGGGATTGCTTCGGCGACTCGTTGTTTCCGTCCTTCTTCTTTTTCTCTTCAGCTTCCTCTTCATCCTCTTCTTCGCGTATATCTCTCGCCCGCGGGGCGAAGGCATACGGCGCCCGGGCATGCGGTTATTAATCGAGCGAGAGGCAGCCTTCTCTGACTTTTTATCGCGAGCGCAATGATTAACTCTTAAATGAATGTAGGGTAGTAATTAACAACCGTTCGAGTGAATACCTTCGTCCGGCTCGGGCGCGCCTAAAGACGGGGCCTGAAGACAATGCGGGTAACGTGTTAATCCCGCGGCAACGCGTATTTATCAAGACCTGTCCGAAGATCTCGCTGCAGATGCTTCTTCTTCAACCTCCCAGTGAGAGAGGGTTCCTCGGCTCTGACGCGTTGCCCGTGTCACCCGCACCGGAAGTACGACGCTGTCTTGTTTGCGATGACGCGGGCTTCTCGGAAGACTCGTTTTCATGAGAGAGAGAGAAAAAAAAGACGTTGAATCACCCAGATAGCACAAGTTGCCCACCAGTTGTTAGTAACTTTATTTGTAAACAATTTATTGGATGACGATGTAAGAAGCAAATTGCACCATAGGTTGTACCTCCTGAAAAGACTCAGGAACGAGAAATCCTTGGGTCCTTTTTAAATATTCTGTTTTGAAAAAAAATTGATAGTAGAATATATTGGATTGCATTCTTTGTTTATTATAATTTTTCTACTTTCGTACTATTCTAGACGTCAGTTAAGAGAAAAATTTCACTCTACTGGCAGGTAGGCGCAAAGTATCATGCTACACTGAGAGAAATAATTGTCGGTGCTAAAAAATTCGTTTCCTCAACCAAAAATATGATACAACTTCAGGATTAAGCTATAATTTTCTTCGCGCAAGAAAATATTTTATAGGCTTGAGTGATCGTTCTTTTCGCACAGGAAGAATTTCTAGTCCCAACGAAGGTATTCTCAGGTCAAGAATGTAGATTCTTCGACCAAGAATCTGTATTCATACAAATTTGTAACGTCATATTATGTTCTTGATTCAAAAAATATATGTTGATACCAACATTTCTCTCTCAGTATACTAGATTTTGACATTTTGGATCTAACAGGTAGTTTGTAAGCTGGCTTGCAACGACATATCAGGAGGACGAACATAGAAACATAATTGTTCACTTGCCTTGCTATCTGGGTCAAGTGCACGGGAATTGACGTAATGCCAAAAGTAGGTACTCAAGAAAAATAGGTACTTCCTCAGAATTGATCCAATTTGCATCCCGCGTACCTCCGAGAGAACTTCCTCGGCGGCCCCGCGACGCAAAAAGGCTCACGGAACGCCTTCGTTGATATCATCCGATACTACACGTAGCATAAAACACCAGCAGCCCACCGGCGACCGACTGCGTCATTAATTTGCCACTCTAAGGTATGCCTAAGCAACACGGTCAGTCGTATATGCCGGGGAACTAACCTCTCGAAATATCTTGTTAACCTTTTAATGAAATTCTCGCGAGAGTCCGGGCGCCTTCTGTTAATCCGATCTTATATATTCCCCCTCGACTCGCCCGTGCTAATGCCACGGTTGCGGTGGAACTGCACGCGTCTTTTAATAAATTACACACTTCCGCGCCGTTGCGACTGAAAGATATTCCTCTCCGCTTCGTTCAAATACGTGAAAATAAGAAATACGTAGAAATCCATTTGTCGTTATTGTCGCGGAAAATAAAAATACATTCGCTGGTCAATTAAAAGGGTTAATCGATCGAGACTGAAAACGAATTTTCGCACACAGAGAAAAATAATTAGATTAAGATGACAAAATGCTTCTAATTAAACGTGTTTAATTATTCTAACCTAAATACAGATCAGTTGCAGCAAATATTCAATTACTCTAATCAAATGTTTAATTACTCTAACCACAAAAGTGGTTAGTCAAACTAAACAGATGCACGGAATAATCACTCTTATACTAGATAATGGAATAATTGACATTTTGGGGAAAGTATTGTGTTCATCGCTCAACTGTATGACAATAATTGACATACGTTTAGTGAAGTTCCCTGGATGCGTGTCAACTGTTGTCATACAATAAACCAATGAACACAATACTTTTCCGAAAATATCAAATCTATTATCTACAATAGTGTATAATAGTGATTAATATACTCTTTTCTCCACGTGGTGGGTCCATATTTCACCAAACAGCTTGATCATCGTCTCCAAGCTTTTGATTAAATTAACCAAACCTTTTTCTCGGTGCATTTATACGCGGAATCTCCAATTCTCGGATTATCGATCACAGAAATTTAACCTTAGAAGCTGTAATTTCATTCCCATCGCTCATACGATTGACCACGCCTATTTTTACGCCAACGCGTCATATTTCCCGAATCGCGGATAGCAATTAAAAAGTTGTCATCCCTCGGCCGCGTTCTCCACGGTTACCTCTCCTCGTCGTGTATAATTCGCGGTGGATGGTTTCGAATCGAATTCCGCGGTCCTATTTATTTTCAAGCGACGTGCGCATCTCTATTGGAAACGTAACTGCGGATGCAGCGACGGGACGCGAAGCCGCGGTGGACGTATCAATTCGCTTTGTGGCACATCGAGGGGGATGATTCGTTCTCGATACGGGAGAGGGTGATTCGATAAAAACGTCCCATTCACCTTGTCATTCATTCCGCACGAGTAGCTTTCTCCTCTCTCTCTCTCTTTCTCTCTATTTTTCCACACGCGATGCATCTGCATCGGCAACTTCTGCGCTCGCTTCCGATTGGAACAAATTTCGAGGAGAGCCTCAAATTTCCTATCGTCGATTCCAAATTCGCGAAACCATCGTGAAATTTCCCAGCGTCGCAGAGAGATCGGAGATCGTGCTGGATCATTTTTTACCGAGGAACATTCCAAGTGCAACCCTACACCCCCGAAGAGCTCTCCGACCCTGCGGAGAAATCACCGAGAATTCCGACGCTCTCCACTCATTCCAGGTCATTAATTCGCCGTAAACTCCGAGCAAACTGGGGTGGGAAGTATAGGGGTGATTTTTACCCCTTCGTTTATTTACGAAGCGTGGGGTCGTAAGTAATGGCGGACTGCTTGCGAACCGAGGAGGGATAATCCGATCGCTGGCTCTTGCGGTGTGCCGGTCGATTGACCGCTTCCAATTATTCAATCCGAATGAACCACGATGTTAAACTCGAGGAGGCAAGTGCGTGTACGCGCTTTTGGCGTGGAGTTTAGCTCGATTCGTTACGTGACGAAGCTTCATTCGCCGTAGCTCGAGTATAAACTGACCTATAGTCGAATGCTACTAACGCGTAATACAGCACCAACTGTTATACGCGTTACATGATCATAATTTTTCACGGAGTCCGTATATATCGAAAAACTGAGAGAGTATTGCATTTATATACACTGAGAGAAATAATTGCTGGTACCAGAAAAATGTTTTCTGTAATAAAAAACAATATAATTCCAGGATCAAGCCATGGTTTTCTTTGTGCAAGAAAATATTTGATAGACTCGAGTAATTGCTTTCTCGCGCAGGAAGAATCTCTTATCCTAATGAAGGTATTTTTGAACCGAGAATATATTATATTCTTCGACCAAGATTTGTTATTAAAATTTTTTAAGATGAAGACAAATTTTGCCGACACTAGCAATTATTTCTCTTAATGTATAATATTTCGAATCATTTTCTTGTATACAAATAAATCTAAAGTATCATCCCTTAGCTTTTTTTTTTTGATATTCCTGAAAATGCAGAAGAAGACTTATTTTAATCCTCGGCACGTAAAGAATGTCGCTCTGGAATAAAAAAAAGGCAACATCAATCACAAATTTATCTCCCCAAACGTCCTTTCACTGTCGCTTGAAAATTCCAAGCATTACTCTCCAGATATATAATATATACACGTAATAAAATCTCTCATCTACTGCTTCATCTGGTCCTCTCTGTTTCTCTCTCTCTTCCTCTCGAAAATCGAGTTCTGCAAGGTGGGTCACCCAGATTGCGCCGCGACACTACTCGGTATGCGCCCTGTCGCCGGACGATAATTAGCTAAAACCCGAGCTGCGTCAGCGTCGATGTTAATCCAACGGGGAATAATCTTCGCGGAATTCGCCCTGCTGAAATAAGAGAAGCTCTTGCGAAACTTTGACGTTGTCCTCGACTGCGTTTTCACGCCGTACCTGCAGCTTCAAATTCGACGGTATGCGTACGCATCGCAGTGTTGAATCCGAGTGTACCTTCGCGCGATGCAGTTACGCGCACTCGCGCATTTATTCGCGAATTACGTGTAGAATGGGATGCGCGGAATATCAGAAGGAAGAGGAGGTCGCAGGAGGAGGAGAAAAAAAAGTCGTACATCGATGATCGAGAGCCCGAGCAGCGTTACAGTTGTTTTTAATACCGGGTATTTAGGGGGATCGATGCACCCGAGCGGCCACCCTCCTCATACCCACCTTCCGCCTCTTCGTCTTGCTCTTCGGCTAACCACCGCCGCCCGGGGCCTCACCGTGACGTGTTTATGCGCCAGTCCTCTCGTAAACTTCTGCGGTCCCCCTCTATCCTCCCTCTCCCCCCCCCCCCCCCCCCCCTCCAACACGCCCATCTCACTCGTCCTTCCTTGCGACTTCTCGACGTCCTCCGCCGGTGTGCCGAACTCCTCTGTTGTACATCCCCCTCCACCCTTCCTCCCGGCTTCTTTCCTCATCCACACCCTTCGCGAAACTCACCGAAGATCGAAGGCGAGCGGGCGGTCCGCGCCGCTGCGCGTCTTCCCGCTCCTCATTCGCAACTCCCGCCACCACGGCGGACACGGATATCTTCGGCGCGTCGAACTCGCCCTCCGAGTGGTCCCGATGCACCGCGAGAGATACCGCTTTACGATCGCGCGAAGGAGTGCGCGCGGTGAGAGCAATGAGAAGAGGGCAATTTTTCCACTCGTCCTCTTCTCTCTCGTCTTCCGGGGCGTCGCGCGCGAGTGCGTTATCTCCGGGTGTTGGTACCTACACCGAGGGAAAATTGAGTTGATTTGAAAAAATTATTTGAATCGATAGAATGCCGCGGTTATTGGCTATCATATAAAAATAAATGTTTGGTACGGTGGAAAAAAATAATTTGATTAATTTAACCAAAATCCCGGAGATGATGAGTAAATCGTTTCTTGAAATATGGATCCTTCGTCTATTTGGTTAAATTGACCTATTTTTGGTTAGAATCAGGGCCGCGTCTAATGAGTGGCCATTTCGTGCCACGCACGAAGGCGCGCATGAAGGCGCACTAGTCATGGGGCGCCAAAAGGCCTCATACCTTCTCTAGAAAAGGGCGCCAAGCACGAAGGCGCCTCATCATCTAGAAGCGGCCCTGGTTAGAATAACTAAACTTCTGGTTTGAATCACTAAAGATGTGGTTAGAATAACTTGATGTTTGGTTCAGCTGACCAGCACATTTTGGTTAAAATAACTAAACGCATTTAACTAGACGCATTTTGTTATTTTAACCTAATTATTCTTCATCCGCGATTTTTTCAATGTGGTTGATTGATCGAGCAGTCGATACATCGGATAATCTCAATGATGGAAAATGGTACTTGGAATGTGCCTTTCGATAAAGTTTTTACGATTCTCGGAATATTGGAAACGGCGATTCTTTCGGGTGGTCCCACAAGCCAATTCGCGAGAAGTCGACTCCTGTCGCACTCCTGCCGAACCCCCTCTGATTTTCCGCCAGGAATGTGACACGTAGCAATTTTCGCAACCCCGGGGCCCGCTCGAGATTTATAAGCCACCAAGTGTAGGTTCAATAATTTATCTGCCTCGACGTCCGCCGCTCTTCTCTTCTTCTCCACTTCGTACCCCCTTTCTCTCTCGTGGCTTTTTGCTTCTTTTTTTTTATACCAACCTCCTCTTTCGAGAAGAAGGCCTCCGAACGGATTTGAAAAAAATATTCCTACGCTCGTTCGGGGCTTTTACGCCGTTTGCGCCGCGAAGAAAAAGATTTACAACGAGAAAAAGATCGGTACAGAGCCGAGAAATGTACCGAGAACGATCGAATACATTTTTTTCTCAAGAGATAACATCTCTAACGAGGAAACACCGCGAGGTTTCCTCCGCCGATTTGAATAAAACTTGAGAAATAAATAAGACCGAAAATAAAAAAAAAACCTAAGGGTAATTAATTGCATCAAAATTGTTCGATTTTGCAATAGAAAAAATTAATGAGGAAACCGAATGAAAATAATTGTTTTTAATTTTCTTCGCATAAGAGAAATATTACATAATATTAGTAGTGTCTTCTTTTACCTCTTTTCAGGCATTTTTCTTTTTCCCTTTTCTTTTCTTTTTCTCTTTTTCTCTTTTACTTCCTTTGTTCTCGTCTTTTTCGTGAGTTTTATTTTTGAGTTTGAAATACAATTTCCAACTTACCGTTAAGCGGTATTGATAGCTACTTTTTGCTTCATTTGTTTCCTTGTAGAGGGCAAAATATTACACATAATTTATGTGTAGTGTACGATAAGTCGCATTAGCGGTGATTAATGGATCGGTATTATCAGATAAATCTCACTATGAAAACATACGTGTAACAGAGACGTACACAGATGACTTTTAAATATTTTGCAATTTGAATTGGAACTCTTTATATTTATTTCCCCCTCCTCATAAACACACTTGTGCAAACACAAGTGTAGCAGAGACATATGGGTAAGTCTAACTAATAATTCCGATCTATTAACTCTCGTTAATGCTACACGTCGTGCTTACATAAAATATGTGGAAGATTTTCCTTTACATAAAGAAGGAAAAAATAAGACGGTTTCAGTTCAAATTGCGAGATACATAAAAGTCACTTTCACATTAAGAAATATCTGGTCGTACTGTGAGTGTGGTGATTAATCATAAATCCCGTCAACATTCTTACCTTATTCTTAACATTTTCTTCTTCGAATAAAAAATAAACCCCTATCACAGCATCACGGAAATTCAGTTAAAAGAAGTATTGCATAATATTATTAAACAAAGCATAGAAAATTCTTCATTTCAAGTCCATTATCAGACCCGACTAGAACCAGTAGGCTCAATTGAGAGCAATATGAAGCGTATGCCGATAGTACCGATTGCTCGGTGAACGATGCAGAGAACGTGCCGCGAGGTGAAACCTGTACGCCTCCTGAAATATCTCCCGGCGACGAACCGATCGGCTTTGAATGTAAAAAGAAATAGCCTTAACCGATCGCGTGCGGCAGCGGTAAAATTAACGACCACGTGTTTAATGGTTTACCGTTTCCGATGCGACTGTAAATGAGAGGCGTGGTAAAGTCATTGAACTTCCATCACACGGCAATGGCGTTATACGATTATTCGCATCCTCCTCCGCATCACGAGTCACGCGCAGATGATAATTGTGCACGCGCGCGCTCGCCCGCCCATCTTTATCGCGTTGGACGCAATTTTACGATCGCCAGCCGAATCGTTACACTTCTCTCCGCGATCCGGAGCGACGGTAACGAACTCCGATTCGCGCCGCGGCGCGCGGCTGTTCCCGCGGGTCACTGACGTCGACGATTCTCTCTTCTATTCGCAGTTTCGAAGTGTCAACGGCGCGCTGCGAGTGGGCGGATCGATGAGACCCGGTGCAACTTGAAGATCCACGCTGGCCGTTGTTAAGACAGCTTTGCCCGACGCTCCCGACGCGGTGGTCTCGCGCGCCGAGGACAACAGGTGGTTGACAAGTAAGCGGCTGGGAGGATCCTCGTCGGTTTCGCTTCGAGGCTCAAAGGTTTACGGCCGCGGATCGCGCCAACGACGTCGTAGGAGACGATTTGCATGGGGCGTCGGCTCGGGATTTTCGATATACTGCTCGTCGATGGATCATATATCTGTTATCTCGTGCCGCGAAGTAACGAATGCTTCGAGTTGTTCCCTTCGAGTCGAATTTTTCATCGTTGGTGCATTACACTGTACGGAAAATTTATATTGAACTTCATATAATTGCATATAAAGCATTTTATTCAATACGTGATTATGAAAATTAAGCTATGAAATTTATATTCAATTTAATTTAGTTGTATCTAAAGTTTGACGAATATTTTGTGTAAATCGGACAAGGGAGTACATTAACTTTCATAATGGCATAGGTATATTGGAAAAGAGCTTTATATGAAGTTATATTAAAAATACAAATTTTTCTTGCAGTGTGCTTCACCCTTTCGCGAAGGAGCGCAAAGTTATGTTTCATTTCAATACATTCACGCGACTGCATACGCTGAGAAAAATAATCAGGTAACAATGACAAAACTCATTTGGTTAGTTAAACGTGTTTAGTTATTTCAATCGAAATACTGGTCAGTTGAACCAAATACCTAGTTATTCCAACCGAATGCTTAGTTATTCCAACTAAACACTTAGTTATTCAAACCAAAAATTTATCAATTGAACCAAACAAACGGGGAATCCACATTTCACCAAACGGTTTGGTCATCGTCTCCAGGATTTCGGTGAAATCGACCAAGTTATTTTTCTCAGAACACAGGAAACTCTCGAGTCTCGAAGCGACCCAATTCCGTCCCCACCGCAGCCACTCTCGCTCCCCGACGTCACGCTCTCCGACTCTTTCTTCAGACTCCACACTCGCCATTACGATCGTAAAGGTCGAGTCAACCCCGAGCCCCTGGTACCGCCCCGAAATGCGGTTAATGCAAAGATTAGCGATCAGCGGACTGCTGTCCGTCATGCTGATAGTCCTGTTGACCGGGACCTTCGTCACCCGACGAGATTTCTCCAGCATCGTCGACCGCGGCGTCGCGCCCGAGGAGCGGGCCAATCAGGTCAACGCCGCTTGGGTGCAGGACAACGCCGTGCCCGAGCAGGATCAGCGCACCGAGAGGAACAACCAGCGCGTCGTCGAGGTCGTCAGGGCCGACGAGTCCGAACCGTCGGCGGTCGGGCCGGCTCCGGCCGTTCCGGCGGTTCTCGGTCCCTACGTCGTCAGACCTCCCAATCCACCCTTGGACGACGTGACGAATCAGCGGCGCGAGAAAGTCAAAGAGGTAGGTCACCCCGGTTTCCGCCCCAGCGCTCCTCGGCTCCCTCGCGCCGCTCCTGTCCCCGCGAGGGAGCGGCCGAGATATTTATCCCTCTCGCTCTATATATACGAATTCGTTGATATCTCCCGAAAAAAAACGACGGGTAGCGGGCTCCTCCTCGAGGGACTCGTATCCGGAAGGAGTTCGAATGGCTTCGAAGTGGACGGGAACACGAAAAGAGCATTTCGCCGGGCGAGGCGCGAGAAAGGTAAGAGGAATTCTTCGGGGGACGATCGCGCGAGCGATTCACCGTGCAAATTCGTGAAGGGAGGCGATCGATCAGCCGCAGTCGGGAAGGTAGGTGCGCTTGAGATGATAACGCAATTACTTTATTTACGATCGGCGAGTCTCCGCTCTTCTGGAATACGGCCTTTCACGGTCGTTACGATCGTCGGGCTCTCTTACAAGGTAAGAAGATCTATTTTATTTCGCCTCGATGTAAGTATACCTACTCGGCTGAATAATCGTTTCAATGGGAAATCTACATGGTGAAGTAAACGTTCCCTCTTTCACGCCATTGAGAGACGGAGACAATCTACTCGAATGGGGGAGTGGCGTGAAACGGGAATAGTTGTATCAACCCTGCCATATTGTTGTTCATAGTAAGAATAATATTTCTGCTTGAGGAAATTCATTGAAAATATCCCATTTATAACTATATCACTTTTAATGCCCATGCAGCCGTAATACCAAATAACCATGCAAAAAAAGTTATTTCGGCTGCATTCATGATCTGTCTGACCAGAAATATGGTGCCGGCAACCAGGAAAAGTCAACCTTGCGACTACGTTTGACTTTACTACCCACTTTTCTCTCAGTGTGGGACTGACTTTTAATACAGTAAAATTGTATCACCGTACATAGCGCGAAAAAAAAAATTTCGGACAAGCTGATTTTTTCAGGGTTTGTCAGCGACTGTCTCCTAAGTGTGAAATTAGAAAAATCGGAAACTTTCCCCTTGGACTTTTGAGGAATAGGGGTTGTTTTTTTGAAAATTATGCTATAACAAAATGATTAGACTGAAATTGTACATAAGAACATTCTCTATTACTTTGTCTTATGTGAAAGTTGTTTATAAATTTATTATTTCCGGACTTAGCGGCCGCTTATTGAACCCTTGGGGACGGTTTTCAAAAAAATTTTCCGATTTTGCTAATTTTACACTTAGGAGACAGTCACTGGCAAACCCTGAAAAAATCAGCTTGTCCGGAATTTTTTTTTTTTTTTTTCAAACGACAATTTTACTGTATTATTTCCGGCACAGGAAAACCCTTCGCCCGGGCGATTCTATTAATTCAATTAACGGGACTCCATCTCCCGATGCCCCGCGATAGGCGCCCGCGTACGTACAGATACGAGGGCCGCGTTCACTCCCCGAGATACGTACCTATATAACAACGTTTCGCCGATAACGAATTAATTACATTAACGCCCCCGATTCTCACCACATTTCCGGCCTCAAAGGCCCCTTCGACGCTGAGCCCGCCGGGCGCGCGTGGCCTCCCGTCGAACGCGAGCTTTCATTCGCGTGTTCTCGCTCCGCTCCAATCGCGATGGAGTTCTGTGCCTACGAGCCCTGCGCCGCGCGACGATCGACAAAAGCGCGCCCCGCTTAATCGTCTCGGAGTGCCGTGGTACAGATGTCGTTCCAGTCGTGCTCTTGTGGCCCGGACGAGTCTTATTACCCGGGCTTCGGAGCGTTTCTAAATTCTCCGGTTACATCTGTATTTACACGAAGCGCGCCTCCAGATGCTATCTGGAAGATTGAGTACCGCGAAACGGGGTTATCTTAATGGCAATGGTCATTTACGCACGCCACCCCAAAGCTCCGCGCGAACGCACCCACCGTCACGTGTGCGCGAAGACTCGGAAGGCTTTTTCCGCGTCTTTTTTGCCCGCGCGACGAGAAGGGGGCAAAGCTTCGCGAGCTTTTCCAAGGACCTCGTCGCGGGCGGTCCGTGGAATTTCCCAAGATCGATGAGGAATAAGCTCTTCGCGCCGGAAGGATGTATGTGCGGCGAACGAGCCAGGGTGCGAGATTCACTCGAGTTCGCCGACGGGAGAGGAACTTTTATGGGGGGGATTTTTTATTTTCGTCAATCAGAGAAAGCGCGCGGCTTCGTATGGCGCGGGAAGGGCGTGGGGAGAAGTTCGCTCGCAAGAGTTACGCGCTAGAGCTCGAGATTCGCAGGGAAAGTTTCGGCGAGTGCTGCGGCGGAGATCGAACGTTCGTTTCGCTTTTAAATGGAAAGGTTTTCCTTGAAGCGAGCGTTCGATAGGAGCGTGCCAAAATGAAACACTGTTTACGCGGTAATCAGTTTCACACGTGTGATGCTGGATAGTGGAAAGGACTTTTTGGGAAAGATTGCGCTCTTTTACTGTTCGCTCCGTGCGCGCGAACGCTGTTATGTTTTAGTGAGCGTGTGTGATTGTACACATGTATTTCTGCAGAGCCATCTGTTTCATGGAGCGGTACTTTTCGTACGGCATTTTCCTTGCACGTGTACTACCGTATTATACACATCGTCGGTCTTATCACGTAAGGGCGTATCTCAGAAAATTTGAAAATTGAGTTAAGACCGCCAATAGGTTGCTCTCTCTCTCTTAAGCCTTATATTTTTATCTCACGACCCGGCGTACCTCAACATTTTATACTTTTGCTCCCCGTATATATTTTTCGTCGTATCTCAAAATAATCAAAATATAAATCTCACGTATATAGTAGGCCTAACTTAGGATAGGCCCACATACGTGTGATTTAAAAGGCATTCAAGCGCATAATTATATACATAAAAATTACCAAGCTATAAAAATAATTGCAGGATTTATTCACAATGAAAAATCGTGAAATATTTAAAATCGCTCTCCTGAGAAATCATCAAAACTGAGAATACGCCCTTACGTGATAAGCCTGACGACATGTTCATTGAAGTATAACAGAGTTCGTACGCACGAAGCGAGTATGTCCGGTAAGAGTTGTCATATGGAAAGGAAAGGAACGTAAACTCCTTAAATATCGTTACTATCCGGTGTACATTGTAAAAATAATTTCTACCAACAATGCAATTGTGTATAAAGCTTTTATCCAGCGCGTGATTATGAAAATTAATGTACTCCGTTATGAAATTTGTTAGGAAGGAAATACATTAATTTTTATAATAACAGAATATATTAATTTTTATAACGACATATTTTGGGAAAAAGATTTATATAAAAATGCATTAAAAATACAAATATTTTTTTACAATGTAGCACGAAAGCACATATCTACCTAAAAAGACTTTTCTACTATTCGGTATGAAACTAATTATCACAAGCTTTTCCCCGCAACCTTCGAGAAGTTCGAAAAACGTAACCGCCATATTTCTTACATGCACGCTAAAAAATTCTACACTGTAGACCTATAGACGACTTTCAGTGTTAAATAATAATGGCATATAAAGACTGTATGACATCAGATGTGATACATATAGGTCCGCACTCATGAAACGGCGTAAACAAAAATTAACCCCACTCTTTTACCGTGAGCCGTCACTTTCGCGCATGCTCGTATTCATCCCCAAAACTCATCGCATAATACACACGAGCGTACCTCAAAATCCATCGTCCAGTTGCCGCAGCTAATTAGTCGCTAATTACAATTCTGCTCCGCATCGCGAGCACCTCTCCTCGCAGCGCCCCTCTCGCGGTCGATGTCTCAAGGGACTCCGGATCGTCGGATTTGCAACCGGTCGCCTCCGCTCTCCCTCCCACAGCGATTCGTTCTCCCTCGGCCGCAACAGCGGCGTCCGCGTCGCGCGGTACTCACAAAGTCGTATTGTCTATCGCCTGGCAAGTTGCGCACAATGGAAACGGTTCCTTTTAATGAGACGCTAGTTAAAAGAGGGGCCACGTCGGGCGAAGGGTACGGGCGAAGGGGGGGGGGGGACGTTGTCGCGCCCCGTGCCGCGCGCGTTGGTGCCTATTCATCGCGGCGATGCGAGCGGGGGTGTCGGTGCCAGTAGCTCCACTTAGCAAAGATTAATTCACGCTATTAGCCTTGGCCGGCACAATGCGCGATTCACCTCACAATAATAAACAAAGCCGCAATTATGGTGGGCCCGGCGATGCAAAGCGACGGAACACAAGGCGACGGGAGGAGCGTTCGCGTCGTTGCGCGCGGGCATCTCGGTGTGTGCGCTCGCGAGAAGCGGCGGTGGTGCGGGAGCGGTCCATAATACGGAGATCGGCCGGAGAGGGACGGTGAATTTCTGTGCACACCTTCCGTCGGGTTCCCATGGTGTCGCAGCTCTCACGCCCTCCCGCGCGAGGATGAAAAAAAATGCCTTGATTTGGTCGCGAAGGGCTCTCCGAGTGACCCTTTTCACGACGAAGAGCGCGGCGGTGCATCGCGCGCCGCAGCGGGGTGAACTTCCGTCCGGTGCGGAGAACGTGTCAACGCGCGCGCTGCACCTGTATCTGTGCCTGTATCCGTACCTGCGGCTCGAGAGTGCTGCGCGTCTTTACCGAAAAATGCTGCCCGAAATGATTATTATTACGATGTCATATTATTAACTTACCTTGTCCGACCTGGAAAATGTGGGGAAGAAACTCCAAGTAAGAAATCTAGTGATAGTGTAGTTACGAATTTGGTTAAACACTGTACTGTATAGGACTTATATTTACGTGTGACAAGAAAATTTTACACGGTATAATATTTAACACAAATCTTAACTGCGCTAGATTTCTTACTTGGGGTTTTCCCGTACTTCCTAGGATTGATTGCTACATTTTGAAACATTTCTCTCAGTGGATGAATCCTTAAAGAAGTAAAACGCACTTACGCAAAAAGAAATTGCAGTGATTTATTCTCAAGGAAACTCAGCCCCGTTTCATCGTTATTTTCGGAAATCGCGGAGTAACGACGAGTCTCATAGCGTAGATCTAACGAGATCCGCTAACGAGACTGGAAATCATAATTAGTAACGTCCTGGGTGTGAAGCGCAGTGCTCGCCTGAATGTGCCGGAAAAAATCCTGAGGTTGGATCCCCTGGCGCCCGGCTTTGCATGTATGTATGTATATACGCATACCGCCCCGCTGACGCCGGATGAAAACTGAACGTAATTTTCCGCTTAGCGAACAAGAAAAATTGGCAGCGAATTCGTGCCGCGTCTCCTACTTTCCTACGTCAGCGTCGCGTTCACCCGGGGATAATGAGACGAGCAAGCGACGCGATTCCGCAGCGACGAGCCGAGCTTCGGAATCGCTTAAGATGCATGAGTACCGCTCGTCCATTTGCAATCTATCGTTGGATAGGTGCTCCGCCAGTGACTCGCGGATCCCCGCTGAAAGTAATTTTCCACGATGGGGAAAGGAGCTGAAAATTAAAGGAGGACTGCGTCTAGTCGCTTTTTTGAACATCGGTAACTCAGCTCGAAGACGATTCCTATACGGCGAGATGCGATTATTTGGCATCCTCCGAGTCTTATTTTCGGTTTAACTCGGAGAAGCAACTCGCTCCGTGTAAAAGAAAGCAAAGAACTTGTGCGCAAATCGAAATCCTGTCGAGATCCCATCGGAGGTCCGACCTCTCGTCACAGCCGCGTCGTCCTCTTCCTTCGCTAATGGTTTAATCCTAACATGGACGTTAACCAGATTACGTGCCGCCTGCGTCGCTCGGTATTTGCTGTGGTTTCTCTGAACAAATTAGCGGCAATTACGAGGATAATATGGAAGGAATTGCCGTCGGCCGTACGACAGCTGCCGACTTTCCGCGCGCGGCACCCTCCTCATTTTTTACTTATCACCTCTCGCGTTCCCCGCTCCGGCGTCCTCCCGCTGCTCCTCGTACATGCGACGACGAGGACGATCAAGAATCGTCGCATCGAGAGCCGAGCGCGAGAACGACCCTCCGATTCGTCTCGACTTCTCGGAATTGTCAGTCCACGTTGTAAACGTCGTTTTAAAGGGCATTCTTCTCTCTGCTCTCACTGAGAAAATTAATTTACGGATCCAAGTAACCGTTGATATGGATATAGTGCTAAGAGCATATTTATTTAAAACGAGAATATCATATAAGGTTAAACTTATTCGCCAGGAACGAAACTCGAGTCACTATTTTCTCATTGTCTATGAGTTTTTGGCTCATATTTGTGTAAGTAATACTTTTTTGAAGATTACATTTTTATCTATAACAAAGTCTCATATCAAGGTAGGCTAAAAGATTATAAATAATGAGATAGTAGTGATTCGAGTTTCTTTCCTGGTGAGTAAGTTTAGCCTTATATGGTATGTTCATTGAATTCGGTTTCAACGTCAATTTTTTATTGCATAATTATAATATATGATTGAATAATTATTTTTTCGAACTGTTTCTTTTACGTTTATTATTGATTATTTATTCGGATTACAAATTAAATTTAAAAGTAATGAATATATGTTTTGTTAAAACCGAATTGAACGAACTTACTTTTGATACGCACTTGATTCGAATAAAATGTACTTGATTCGACGACAATATGTCAGACTTAAACAAATATATTCTCGGCACTATTCATGTCGACGATTACTTGGATCGGCAAATTATTTTTCTCAGTACTCTCTCACCGAACGAATCGTGGCAAAACGCTTTTTCGTGGGAAGCAAAAATCCGGAAGATCCGTTCTCGATTTACTCCAGTTGCGATCCGATCGGTTCGAAGATGAACTATATCTCGGAGGATGCTATAAAATAACAGCTCTCCGACGGAATTCCCTCCAACTTGCATTAAATGTTGTCCCCTTTTTGTTCTCGCACGTAATGTCCGACACTTGATACCTTTAAATTCCCGCCTTGGCAAGCGTCAATTTAGCGCGGCCCGGAATATTTAAATCGAGCCCTGCGCATTTTTTTTATCAGCTACGTACGTGTACGCGTGCATCTGAACCGCAGAAAGAGGGGCGGGCGACCCTGCAGGAGCCGAATTCGGGAGCGCTTCGGGCCAGTCGGGGGTGGGCCCTCTCGCATTATACACGTCGGCCCCTGAATTATGTCTCCGTAAAAACACAACTACAATAAAAGGAGCACGCGATGGCCGCGGTTGCGGCGTTACATTGCGGTCGTGTAAATGGCCCGAAAAATCAAAAGGAGAGATGTATTATAATAACCGGGAGTAACCGGAGGAGGAATGCGGGAACGGTTTTCAAGGAACGCCGCACGCGACTCGTCTTTTGAAACGTACCTTCGAGAATCGTGGCCCTGAGCCTGCTTCGACTTCCTCGACTTTCTCCTTTTAATGCTCGACTTCATTCGCGAGAGTCGTTATCGAGAATATGCAGGCGCTTTTTGGCAGTTTCTCGTGTACGATATGCACGGGTACAGTGAGAGAAGATGTGCCTACTCGATTCAGTTAACCCTCTGTGGTCACCGCGGATCCACTTGACCCAGGCTCTAATCTTGATGCTGACTGTACTTCTTTTTTGTACGATCATAACTAGAACACCCTCATCAGATCTTGGGACAAATAACTTCTTCTTAAAACTCGTACTACGAACCCTTTTCGGACTTCGGGAAAAAATCGTTTTTGAGACGTGAACTATAGAACTATTTATTGCTTCAAGGTAATACATCTCATGAGAATCATCCATTGGTTTTATTAAGAAAACTAAAAATAAAGAAGTTATGACCCTTTTAGCGAAGCACCTCATTTTTCACGCATCTATATATTCAAGCTCGTTTTTTAATATGTCATTATTTCATTTCTTACGTTCAGATATTCTACAGTGTTCGAAAATGCTCCATAATTCATCGATCTAAATTGAACGGATATTGCTCGTATGGCTATTTTAATTTAAGAATCAGTTGGTCCATTTGCCCCATGTGTGACCATCGCGGAGCTGTACGGACTACGGAGGGTTAAACGTGTTTTTGAATAGTTCTAAAAGCATATTTATTTGACTAAAATGAATACCGATGTATGTAAATATTATTGATTTAATTGAATATTATTTAGATCAAATCAATATTCATTCGAATTGAATAAAAATGTGCTTTCAGGATCATCCAAAAATGCGTTTATTTCGATCTAGCCTATTTTTTTCCATTTAAAGTCACGTACGAAATGTTCAGAAATCCAAGTATAACCGAAAGCTTTGGCGCGAAGCTTGCTATGTTAACGAACTGCAATTTCAGTTCGAAGGAACCTTTTCTTCTGAGGAATGAAGATCGTCGGTGAAGAAGTTTGCTTTGAAATAAAATATCGCTTCTCGTGAAACCGAACGGCATTTCGTGCATGAAAAAAAAAATGTAGCATTTACAAAGTTTGTGGTAAGTTAAATTTCGGGACGAGGCTAATTTATTATCATGATAATTACAATTTTAGTAAAAATTATAGTAAAACTTGTAGAAGTTACAAGCGTTACTGTAATTCTTACTGAAATTGTAGTTATCGTAACAATAAATTGGCCTCGTCCCGAAAACCACAAACTTTGTAAATGCTACGACTTATTTTTATCCGTACGGGTCCCCCTCTTCGCCGCATGGGCTGGAAATATGCAAAGCTCCCCGAAGAAGTTTCGAGACACCTCCGAAACGGCAAAGAGAGAAGGAGAAGCGGCGGGCTGCAGACTGGAACGGTGGACGTAAACCGGTTAGGCCTTTGACAATTTTTTTCTAAATAATCACGCCGACGAAAAAGTTGAACCGCCTTTCTTAGTCCGCTTTGACAAAAAAACCAAAAGATGAAGCAAAAAAATGACTACGAAAGGGCTGGAGAAAGAGCGCGACATTACTTCTTCGTTCCCGACGCAGAGGAGTCTCCACTGGCAAACGGCGTAGCGTCGCTGTAAAAAGGATTCCACGCAAGACCGTCGCGTAGGTACTTACGGGAAGGAAATCCTCGCTCAGACCCGCGCACGCGTTTCTTGTAGCATTCTAGTTCCTACTTGGCGGACTTTACTAATCTCCCCGCGCGCAATTATCGCAGCGACGTGATACACCCGTGCGAACCCAGTCGCAACGTCTCACGTGCGCGTGATTACGAAAGCAGACGGCGCCTGACTGCGTTTTAACGGCAGGTCGGCTTAGCTCTCTAGTCTGAACGAATGACTACCAACGACCCGGAGGTCGGTTAGGTATTTGCACTTGCATTTATTTTGGAACAATAAAGAATCGCAGGACAATGACTGATGCACCTCAAAAATATATTCGATCTTTACGTTGCCACCTAAAGATGAAGACTACTTGACCTACGAGTTCCTAAAGGTAGGAAGATTGTAACTCGCCTCGATGCCGAGAGAGAAACCCATCTGAACTGAGAAAAATAACTTGTTACACCAAAAAAATGTATACGTCGCACAGCAATTAGTACCTAGGTATTTGAGCTATACCTTAAGGCTAAATGAGGTTAATTAGACAGTATAGATAATATAGTAATACCAAATAGTGCACTGAGAAAACAAATGATATATTCAATTAAATCGGCGTTTATGGGTGGGGGAATGCAGAATTATTTGCTTCAATTAATAAATTTGGTTATAGCGATTAACGGCTATTTGAAGGATACAGGCAGTAGTCCATTCAAGTCAATCGTTAGTCCAAGTAACTGAATCGGCATTCCCCCACCCGTAACCGCCGATTTAGTCAAATTTGTTCCATTTTTTCTCAGTGTAACAAGAGCAATATGTATTACTGAAATAACTATACGTACAGCTGAAATAGAAATGGTATTGTTAAGGTAATTAGAACTTATTCTAATATTAATAAATGACTAGCATTGTCATACAATCTATAAAATGTATCTCCGTGTAGAATGACAAAATGCATTTCATTCGATGAGTTTAATTTTTCAAACCAAAATATTAGTAAGTTGAACCAAATATCAAGTTATTCCAACAACATGTTTAGTTATTCTAACTACATATCTAGTTATTCTAACCAGAAAATGGTCATTTTGACCAGACAGATTGAGAGGATCCATATTTCGCCAAACAGTTTAATTACGGTCTCCAAGATTTTGGTTAAATTGAACAGGTTATTTTTCTCAGTGTACGTCACAGGTTGCGCAATGCAATTCACTGTCGCGTGTAAATACCACAACTCTTCAGTGGCGAGGGACTCATTATCCTTCTCTCTTCTTTCTACGCCCGGGTGTCTCCGCGTTCCTCGATTCTCGGAAACACCGTTTATACGAAGGTGCGCGCCGCGCGGCTCGCTCGTTTCCTTTGTCGTGCATCGGCGGTGCGAAGCAATTATACTAGTTTTCTTGCCAGAAGGACTGCCTTTCTTTCGCACGCCATCGGCGTTGTCTAGGCCCCGAGCGCGGTGATGGAGTGCCTTCCATGGTATTTTCTTCGAACGCGAGAATCGCCGCGGTATAGGCTTTTCGTCTCGTTCTTTTTTCTTCCTCCTTTTCTCGCTTCTCCGCAGGAAAAGGGAATTCTTCCGTTTGTTCTGTACCCTTTTGATTTAATTATCGAGTAGTTGCGCCGCGTCCAACGACCACTGCTCCTCGGAGTTAATTGCATTTCCGGTTCGGCGACGAGTCAACCACGCTGGAATTCCGACGATTTTTATCGCGACGTCGAGAATGGACGTTTCTGCGTGTACGGGAACACTTATCCATAGGATTTGCTCGTTTGATTTCTTCTTTAATTACTTTTTTTTAATCGTTCCTTGTTTTACAACGTTTCAATAATGAATTTAATTAATACGTATTTCACGAGGATAATTGCTTTCCCGATCCTCCAGCGAATTGACTGCGAATTATCGTCACGATTTTCGCGTGGCATTGTGAAATGGACTTCGCCCCTCGACCTGTTAAACGATTTCAACGGGATTTGTGCTCCATCGACATTTCCTTCGATTGCTTTCTTCCGAAAAAGTGGGTCTCTTTGTTCTCCGTTCGAATAATGAATTTCATTATCGGTCCTACGCGACGGCGACTTTAACTGCCGGTCACTGGAGATAATTGCTTTTCCGGCTTCTTACCAACGAAGTACTGCGACGGAATAGTTCGTTTCTCCGAGCGTACACTGACGCAGAATTTCTGTTAAACTTATTATAATTGTATGCAAAGCTTTCATCCGCGATTATGAAAACTAATATACTACGTTATGAATTTACATTCAATTTAATATAATTGCGCATAAAGTTTGACAAATATTTAATGTAGATTTCACAAGGGAGTATATTCATTTTCATAATTACGTCTATTGGAGAAAGTTTTATATAAAGTTATATTAAAAATACAAAGTTTTCTTACAGTGTAGGTACGATGACTCTCGTTACGCGGTATCCAATGGAAATTTCTTCGACATTGAATAAAAGCTTTATATACATATATAATTGTATTAAATTTAATAAAAATGTTTTCACAGTGTAGATTTAGTTACTGGAACTAATAATTCGGTAAAATTGACTATCGCTTGTTTCCGTCAAATAGTTGTCAATCATTATAATCAAATTGTTTAATTCGATTAACCAAATCAACACTTCCCCATCCGTGACCTCCAATTTAGTCAGATCCACCAACTTTTTTCTCAGTCTACTTTCAACAATCTCTCGACAACTTCCTTGTCCAATTCGTACGAAATGCTCGCGCGAGCGGATCGTTTACCAGAAACCACCGAACTAATTCACACCTACGCCCTTATCTGCGCAGATGATGAAGCACGGCTGGGACAACTACGTGAGATACGCCTGGGGCAAGAACGAGCTGAGGCCGATCTCGAAGCGGGGTCACAGCGCGAGCATCTTCGGCGCCTCCAATATGGGGGCCACTATAGTCGACGGCCTCGACACCCTCTACATCATGGGACTCCACGACGAGTTCAAGCAGGGCCGAGATTGGATCGCCGAGAACTTGGACTTCGACATCGTGAGTACCCATTTACGTGTACCGTATACATACCCGCACTTAACTCGCCACTTCGCCGCCGTTTCCCCCGCGATCAGTCTCTTTCTCTCGAAATTGCATTCCGCGGTCGACGAGCGACGGTCTCACGGTGCGGGGGAAATTCTCGCGGCGCGCGGTCCTTCGGGAATTCGAAGGAAATTGCGACGACTGTGTCCGCTCGGACTCTCGACCGCCTCGAAGACGCGCGCGAGTATTTCGGAGGGGGGTGTTTCGGTTTAGAGGGCCGCGTGGGTCACGGGGATGATTTCGGGGGAAGCCTCCGACCGCGCGCGGGAAAAGCGGCGATGTCGAGACCCGCGAGGAAGAGGAAGCGCGCGAGGATTTGGCGAAAATAGGGTGAGAGAGAAGCGGGGGAGGATCCCTCTACTCGATGGGGCTCGTGGACTCCCACGCGGATTTTGGATAACCCCACGGCAGCCCCGCAAGCGGGATCGAGGCGGGCGGTTCATGCAAATATCTGGAGCACCTACCTTGGCGACCTGTATTCCAGCGCGAAACGTATACCTGTTTGCCGAAGATTTTGTTTGTTTATCGGGGGAATGAGGATGACGATGATCGAGCATCCTGGGACTAAATCACCGTTGTCCGCCTCGAATGCTCGTGAGCACGTATATCTACGAAAAGGCTGCATCGAGAAAACAGTTTATTTATAGTGAATACATTTTTGTTCGAATACGGTGAAATAAACATTTTATTAGACCAAAGAAATATTTGCTAACTTTTAGGATGTTTACTTGGCACAATTCGATCCTTTGCGGCAATCGTTTGAACGAGATAAACATTTTAACAGTTAACGTATATTTTCTTGTCCTAACGAAATATTTATTCCGCCGTATTGAAAATTACATTTATTAACTCTTAATAAACTGTTTTTTAGGAGTGATACCAGTCAATTTTACTGTATTTGCGATAAAAGAGGTACACATAAGGATTTTTGTTGTTGTTTCTACCGTGCCGAAGAACAATTTTTCCTTAGAAACTAATAAACTGTAATGTGAACTATCACGATTTGATGTTTTCTGAAGAAAAGTTACTGTGTCGCACTGTAAAAACATCCGAAAATCCTTGTGTGTATTTTTTTTGTATTGTATGTACAGAGGAATTGGGACGGAAAACCTCGAGGAGTCCTGTTATCAGAATTCACTGTGTAAAAATTACTAATTCTTTTTCTCCGCGTAGTTATTATTCCTCTCAGTGTCGTATCTCAGCTTCGCGGCTGTAATTTCGAATCTCTGCCTTCCTCCGAACGTAGTTTCATTCCCGCTCGTTTTCGCCCGTCTCCGTTCCTTCCATTGCCGGATATACAGCCTAGGGCGAAATCGTTGGCAACCACGAAACACCTCCGCACAAAGCGCCAGGTCCCGATGTAAAAGGGGATGAAAGGCAGGGTCGAAGATAAACACCGGCTGCAGCAGTCGGCCGCCCGGTCCTGCACCGGCACCGTTTCTTCCGATCCGACATGGATGTATTTACGGTGATGATCCTTTTGTAGGGAAGGGGCACTCTTTGTGCCGGGCGCGCGGCTGCCGCCGAGCGGTAAGCCGGATTAGGTGCTCCGTATTACCTGTTGAGAGCGAGATAACGAAAAGTTTCCCCGTCCTCCGCTTTCTTCCTTCCACCCTCGCGAGAGACCCACGGAGAAATCGATATCTCGAATCTCTCGCAGCCGCCGTCGAGCGTATAACGAGCGGAAGCGACGATATCCTTTGGAAATTAGACGCCAGCTGGTCTCTCTTCCGACTGGCGTCGCCGAAAAGACGCGCTTCGCTTAACGCTCGGAGCAGGTGCGAGGAGGGAACGAGTGACCCGGACGTTCGTTAATTAACTCGCGATTAATCGTCACGCGGATCGGCGCTCGCGGAGGGGCGACGTCGGAGGGACTCGCAGTTCGCGCGGCGTTTCTTCAAGTACGTCGCGATACGTCTTAAACGTACGATGAGCGTGGGCAAGTTTTCTCGAAGTTTCGCGTGACAGTTTCGCCGAGTGCGTCGCGGACTAAAACTGTACGACTATACGTAGCTACGGTTTATGCGAAGTTTGGAGCGATAGTGCAACTGGTTATATCTATACACTCGGAGGTTTCGCCGAGATGGAGGGAGGAATTCTTAAGTAGACAACTTTAAGGTGCGAATACTCGCGCGTGGCGGTTCTCAGCGTCTACCGCCCCATATAGTCGCGCTCCACGGGAATGCCGCCGGAGGTGGCTGCGATCGAAGCGAATCTTTCCGCCGGAGCACGTGCCGTCGTAAAGTACGTAACGTGTGAAAGACGCGAGAGGAAACGACCCGCCCGGTGTGTCGCCCGCGAATAATTCCGCAGACGGCCACGGAGCTTTTCAAACTTTTGGTTGGTAGAATATTTCTCGGGAGAACGCGTTTTCCCTGCCCTTAAGGCGGCTGGGAGAAGTGACTGTTTTATTGGCAAAGCACTGTTTGACTGAAATAAATTCCCCAAATTCGGACTGTTTTAAAATTCGAACGATATCAGTAATCCTAACATGTGGCATGATATCCTTTCACCATTCACCAGATTGCTTATGCATCAAATGGATAAAAGTATTCGTCAATAAAAAATAATTTCACTTGAGCAAAATATTGATAAAGTAGATCGTTCCGTGGAAAATGTCGGTATCTTGCTAGAACTTTATTTATTTAAATTGTTGTGCACGTTATTTATACAAACGGATATATTGCACCCTTTATTGAGTAGACACAATGTGAATACAATAATTTTCTAGGAGAAAAACGTCCTACAATCGGCGGGATCTGCATGCGACCATAACAGGGCGCAACAATGTGACTTCGACCGAATCTAAGAGTTAAATATAATTAAATTATCATAAGGTGCATTGCAAGAATTCGGTTTTAACAACAACAACAAAAATTCATATTTTTACATCTACTTTATAATTCGTATACATATTCAATAACATACGAAAAAGAAACGGTTCGACAAAATCATTATTCACAAAGTCATATTTGCAACATTTCCAAAGTTTGTGGTGAAATGCGGGACAAGGCCAATTTATTGTTACGATAACTACAATTTTAGCAAAAATTACGGCAGACGCTTGCAACTTCTACAAGTTTTACTATAATTTTTACTAAAATTGTAGTTATCGCAAATTAGCTTTGTCCCGAAATTTACCACAAATTTTTTTTCCGCGTGCATGAATTAAAGTCACTATGGATCGATGCAAAGAAGTTCCGCGGACCTTTTCCAGGCGCCTTAAAAAGAAAGGCATCCCCGAATCGATGAGGCGATAAATTCGGTTACACAAACTCCATAAACGAGCTGCTAAGTAAAAGTAAAACGAGAACCGTTCGCCGGGGCTGGGCCTGACACACGCGTTACATTATACAAAGGGTCGAGGGAGGGGGAAGGAACCGAAGAAGAAGAAGAGTCCACGTAGGCGGCGCGGGCACCAGCTGCGGTAGGGACACTACTCAGAGCCGCCACTTGAATATTCGGTCTGCACGCTATTCTGCATACTTCATACGCGCATTGTTCCAGACCCACGCCACGGCCGCGAACCGTGGCCAGGCGCATTTTTAATCGTGCATCTCCCCGCGCCCGGACTCGCTCCCTGCGCTTTTTACTCCCGCGCGCGAGACTCCCTTTTATGCGGCGCGCGGCCCCGATGCTCCTGAGGAAATCTTATTCGCCGGGGAACCCCCTCCGGGCCATCCCCTTCTTGCCCGTTCCTTCGCTACGCGCGTTTCTCCGTGCGGGAGGATAGCGATGCACGCGCGAGTTGGTTTATAATAAATAGACGTACCGGAAGTGCCGTCTCGCGCTTCATAACTCTATGGGAAAATGCAGTCATTTCTTTTGCTTTACATCTCCGCGCGGAGTCGTTTTACTATATCTCAAACTAACGCAGGTTCTGATGTAACGAGCTTCTGTATAAATATTCTATACGGATTGTTTATCATCTTCTCTTACCTTTTTACTCTTCATCTGGTACGTAGGAAGGAAATCAGATACCTAGTTCTCTTCGTATTTTGAAATTCACGGAAAGACTGATACCGGTAAATTTTACAGTAAAATTTACCGGTATCAGTCTTTCCGTGCTCAGGCAGAAACGTACCCATGTATCGTATAGGTATTTTGTACGTGGTCCATATGTGAATTTGGTCATACATGAATTATATGTTATTTTTATAGGCTCCTCGTTTCTATCACTTTCTGTAGAAACGGGGGGCCAACTTTCTGCGTCAACTCACCCCATTTTACCCCATTAACCATATAAGGATTATATTTGGTTTTTTGAATGTTTGTATAATCTACATATGGTCCGTATATATGATTAATATAAAAATCACGTATAATCCATATATGATCAAATCTACATATGAACCATGTACCAAATATGTAGAACTTTTCCGCCTGGATGTTGTTAGTAACACGAAAGAAAAAAAGGATTCTAGCACACAATTGAGGGGGTTAGACTAAAAGGGGTACAAGTGACTTTTCTTATATATGGACTTAAATGCAGATTTAGGTACCTTATATGCCAATTTATTTAATATAAAAAGGTTTCCTGCTTTGAGCTTCATCCATCACATGAGATCACATGCATAGATCCTGAATTTTTTAAAATCCAAATAACCTAAATCTACACTTAAGTCCATATATAAGAAAAGTCACTTGTACCCCTTTTATTCTAACCCCCTCAATTACAATTGTTTTATTCCTTCCTCGATATCATTGCTTTCTCGAGCCCAACGCCAAAGCCCTCCTCGCGAACGGGCGTCGCGAGTAGGCGACCAAGTACCTACATATGTACATACATCCGACGAGTGCCGCGAGATGTACGGAGCAATCGCTTATGTCAGCCGGTGTGCCTCGCCTCGCCGCCGCAACGGCTCAGTTCGAAGCGGCGCATACATCACGTGTCCGATCTCCATACGATGCCCGGGGACCCACACCGAGAGGCACCTCGACGCCGCCTTCGTCACTGACACGCGCGAAACACGCGAGCCCCACCGAACATCTAGTCGCGGCATCTACCGGCACGCCATTCATCGGCAAACACGGGTGCGGGCGTTTGCCGAGGCATTCGCGCGAGGGTAGGTAACAATTCGAAGGCGCGGTCGCCCGGCGAAAGAGAGAGAGAGAGAGAGAGGAAGAATCGACGGCGTATCGCGCAAAGGCGACCGATAGTTTCTTCTCTTCGTCTCTCTCGCTTGTTTTCTCTTGGGATCACCGAGAAGATCGACATCGTCCATAAGTTATCGCGTGATCCGACATGGAGCGCGACGAGGAGATGCGTCACGTCGAGAAGAAGCGAACGAGCGGAGTAGAGGGAGGGACTCTGTTGGGACACTTTGGCTCGCGTTGAACGAAAGATCGGAGGGCTTGGACACGCGTGGCTGCACTGAGAAAATAACTCGGTCACAGTTTAACCAAAATTCTGAAGACCGTAACGAAACCGTTTGGTGAAATATGGGTCCTCTCTCTATCTGTTTGATTTAGAATAACTAAACGTGTAGTTAGAGTAACTAAGTATTTGGTTCAATTTACTAGTATTTTGTGTGTGTGGTTACAGTAAATAAACTCTTTTAACCAGATGCGTTTTGTCATTTTGACCAAGTAATTTTTCTTAATATACGGGTGGAGGTGAAATGAAAAGGCCATTTGGTTAGTAGCTTCGATGGTGATCGGAAGACTCGTGTTTCTCGAATTCGTTGGCATTTTACCGATGAGCGAAATCTTTGGAATCGATCATCCGATTATCCCGTTTTTTGTATTTTTTCATACTGATTACGAAAAGCATGATTGCAAGGTCGATATCTCAAAGAAAGTATTAGATATTAATGACTTTATGTGCGAGACATTTTTTTTCACGAGGAAATTATCGATAACTCGATCTTCCTTTGACTTTTACCATATGTATCCGTGATTTTTGGAATTACCTCAAAAAAATATATCGTATAGGGTGGTCGAGAGTTCATCTCCAAAGATTTCGATTTTAGGGAAAATTTAAAAAGATGTCAAAAACTGAAATCACTGGAATCGACCACCCTGTCTTGTGTAATTTTTCGCGCTGATTTCGAAAATCATAGTTATTAGGTCGACATCTCAATAGAAGTATGAGATATCGGTGATTTTATGTGCAACACATTTTTTTTTCATAAAATTCATCAATATCTCTATGTTCCTTTGAGATTTCCTTAATAAATCCATAATTTCCAGAACCAGCGTATTGGAAAATGTTAATAGGAAGCCAGGTAGTTTATTAAATAAAAGTCTTTTCTTGACAATAAAAGCAAAAGTATTTATTCTTCGATATCTTCACACTCTGAGAGCTGTCTCTGAACTGACTATTTCCAAATCAGTGGATGTTGCAAAAGCCCGCTGGTTACATTGTACTCAACTGTATACCACATGCTCACCAGGCCCGCTAGGACCACCGGATTTGTCCCGGTTGTAAAGCGATGGATCCTTTCCAGGAAAGGTAAAGTAATAAAATTGTACACTTACCATTCCTTCGTGGTAACGAAACATAGTCTTAAATACGGAATTAATACTATCTAATATCGAGTAGTTTTTGCTTATTTTAACACAGCCTGAAAAAATATGTCGGATAGGATACTCGAGAGTTCAGTTTCAGAGATTTCGATTTTTCGAGATCGATAAAAAAGGTACAAAAGAAAAACATAAAAATAAGACATACCGTGCACCCCCCTCCCATTATACTTACATCTCGAGCCAATCTCCCTCCGCGGTCAATGGCGACAGACGCGAATCAGGCGTCGTCGTCGTCTCGTCCGCTACACTCCTTTCACGCATCGTCGGTGTCCATGTCTTTCCTCGCTGCGCGAGTCGCTGACAGGCGTACTAATTGCGTGGTTCTCGCAGCGGTCCTCGTATACCGCTCGACCTTCGCGTCCACCAGCATCAGCCGCGTCTTCGCGCGACGTCGTCATTTCTCCCGCAGCGATTGTACGTTCGTCAAGCGCCGCGAGACTTTGTCCGGTGTCATCAGCAACGCCATTGCGAGGTTCGCGCGCCTCGTAAAACTCGCGATTTCATCCCGGAGAACGTTCGCGTTCTCCATCTCGATATCTCCTTCGCCCCGTCCGTTTATCTCGTTTCCATCGTCATCGATTCTCGCGCGGAGCGTGTAAAGACTCTTCGGTCGAAGCCTCCTCGCTTTAAAGAATTCCCATGGCGTCCCCTCGCGTTCTCTCGCGTCTCAGAGAAATGAAAGACCCGCTGGTTCCCATGGAATCGCGGTGTCTCGACCGTCGCGTCTACGGAGATGATTCCACGCGGCTCTCGTCGAGGCGCCGATTCGTCATCGATGAGCTACCGTGGCGATCATTTCAGGCAACGAGCGCGAAATGCTTCTTTTCTTCTCGACGATCGCCGCGCGACTTCGACGTCTCCTTCAGCTGCGCGATTGTGGTCTTCAAGCTTTACGACGCGAGTTTACCGTTACGGAATTGCGGTATTTTAGCTTTTGAACCGAGATATCCTATACGTCGCTCTTCTCTCTTCTTTGATATTCCAATTTGTCATCCATGCCGAGTTACTAGAACGGTCGTCATAAATATCAGCGTATCGGTGACTCTTCCTTCTCTTCTTTTCGTTCAGTCAACGACCTCGTCGTTTGACGCATCGACCTTCACCTCCAGAATTTGAGAACTTAACGATTCGCAGCAAAATCTACAGCATAACGCGTCGTATAGTATTCGCACCTATACGAATCATCGGCGAACTTTGTTGGTTGCTGAAAGGATCGGCAGTTATGAGCGAGTCAAACTGGAGCGGGCGACAAAGAGGAGGCCCATTTAGTTTCTTCATTGTTCTCCTCGCATCGGGGCGATCCGCGCTGTACATTACATCTGTTTGGAAATACATAGTCTTGGAGTCTATATTGTATTACGACGAAATCAGTAAAAACGATAGTTGTGCCATACCCACGTTTCAACCCGCCGCGCAAATATACGAAGGTTTCTCAAACACGGCAAAGCTGTACGCGAGTGTCGAGCGAAGAGAAGAGGAGCTTCCCGAGACTTCCCGAAGTCTCGGTTATTGCGCTTTGGCACGAGTATGTTTGGAGCTGGCAGAGCGTCGGGGACACGTCTTTCATACGCAATATTATCATAACGGCGTGTTCGTTAAGGTCTCGAGGCGTAAATTCTAACCCTCTCTCGTAGTCATTTTTCTTTGTCCTCGTTTTAATTAAATATCGCATCTTTTTCTGAATATTTTGCATACTCTGTACATCTTCACTGTATTCTGCGATGGTACATTCAGAGAAATAATAGCTCCAAAATATTTCTTGAATCGAGAAAACAGGTTATTTTTTGCTAATAAATGTTTGTTTAAATATAGCGAAATAAAAATTTTATTGAATTAAATAAATCAATTATTTCGTTAATTATTACAATATTTATTTGGCGCAATTAAATCCTTCGAGGCCACAAATTAAATGAAATACACATTTTAATTATTAGCATAATATTTTCTTGCTTTAATAAAATATTTATTTCGACGTTTTTTAAATTACATTTATTAATCATTAAGAAGCTATTTTCTCAGTGTGATTTAAAAAATGTATATTCTGGATTCGAGAATACCTTCACTTATTACAAAAAATCCTTCTTTTGTGAAAAGAAAGCACAATTTATTACTCGAGCCTGTTAAATATTTTCTTATACGAAGAAAACCATAGCTTGATCCTGTAATTATATCACGTTCTCGCGATTGAAGAAAATATTTTTTGAGCACCAGCAATTATTTCTCTCAACATACATATCCCCGCTTCACTCTTATTCCTCTTTCGACGCCCATTTCAACAGTCTTGCAGGTCTTCGATTGATTCGAAAATAAAGATCATCCGAATCGTATCATCAACGCGAAGCAAATCCTCGTCTCCTGCGTGAATTTCGATTCGATAACGGTTCCTAATTGACCCGACCTCCCTACAAATTCGAACCGAAGCGAAGGTCTGACGGAGACAGAGCGTCGGAACGGGGTCGAGAGTAGGAGCGCCGAGCGGCCGGCTCAGGGGAGAGGGCGCAGGTGGCAGCCGCAGGAAGCGGAGGCGTCGGCGTCCACCCGAACTAGTCGGAGAAAAGCATGCCTGGGAACTTTCCCCAACCCAGAAACACCCCCGAATCCAACCCTTTGAAGCGCGTTTCCTCCGTAGACCGCCGCCGGCTTATATTACATGCTCGTACACCATCACCAGCGGCAAGTAGACGCGGTCGGAGAACCAAATATCTCGAATATTGCATTTCTTTCACGCGGAAAGCCCGCCCCGCCCGCGACAACCCCATATTATATTTCGCTCTTTCCACGTGGAAATGCAAACACGCGCGAAAATCGCACGCGAGTCCCGCAGAGATCCGTACACATACATGTGCGCGCGAATATGCATAGCGCTAAAGGCCGCGGGCGTGAAATATATCGTATTGATCGAAGGGAAATATCCGAGGGCGCTTTCATAGCGATTGCAATGGCGACGTTGATAGAAGCGCGCGCGCGATCGTTATGCGAAACTGGAACGCTTTTCCCCGTCGAAACATTTGCGATTTCCAAGCTCAGCTGGGCGGGGGAGGGTGTTTAAACATTTTACATGATTTTTTTTTTCGGATAATTTTGCGTCGCGTATCCGATAAAAATAAAGCCGCCGTTATTTTTGTACAAGGATCCGCGTAAAAAAGAGTACGGTTAAAGTATGGCGGAAGTCTGGGAAAAATTGAAATAAAAAAGTATGGCTACGGATCGCATTCCAGACTTTCAGCCGGTAAACCATGTGTTCTTCGATTACACAGTTGTTTGTACGAGGTTATGCTGTAATCGATGTCTGTTTTTGTCAGTTGGTAGATATTATTTCAATCGATTATTTTATCAAACTCTCTGATTATCACTAATGAGTTATATTTTTGTACCGAATGAGTTATTATAATTTTATAATGATGAACCTATACAAAAAATTATATCAAAGAGGTGCAAATAAAAGTCGAGTAAATTTTACTTTTCACGCTGAGGGAAAAGATCCAGTTGAATACGAACCTGATAGGAAAATTTATTCGCATCGAATAAAAGTCCATCTAAATGAAATAAATGTTTTGCATATCTTTTTAATCGAGTACGCTTCTATATAATAGAACATTTATTTAATTCAAACAGACTTTTGTTCGACGTGAATAAATTCCTAGTCATCTAAAATACATTTTTCCATCGGGTTCGTAGGTATTCAACTAAATCTTTTCCCGGAGTGCAGCTGATACGAGAAAATTGTCTGGCTGAAAATACGGGAAACGATCCATAGTCCTACTTTTTTGATTCGACTTTTCCCAAAATTCCGCCATACTTTAGCCATATTTTTATCTTCACGCGTGGTGGGAAGGATTTCTCTTACGCAGGATTAATTAACGAACTTGATTATACAGCTTCCGCTCCAATCAACGGTCTACCACCCCATCGACGTTCCCAAAGCAACTCACGACGTAGGTACCGCGTCAATTTTCCTTTCCGCCAAGTCGATCCGCTCTCGATTCTCTGGCGGTTGGAGGTATCAGCCGTCGTTTCCGCTCTCGTCGTCGCATCTCAACGAGACCCCCGCCACTCGATCGTCGTTTCACGTCGGCTTCTGTTTTCCCCCGACGGTCCACAATCGCAGAGCGCTCCGCGACACCGTCTATCATTCGAGACAAAATTTCCACCGGTGCCACATTGTACGCACACGCCACTCACAAGTGGCACGGCGGTAAATGAGTTAACGCGACGTGATGAGCCTTAAGAAAGGGGTTGTTGCGCGAACCCGTAAAATACGGCGGCAGTGGCGCTGCGCGGCGAGGATGCGAGGTGTGGAGGCCTTTTAAGTTAACAGCCTCGTAAACCATGGATCGGAGTGCTGTTAATAGCGACTCGGCGCTCGGGCCTATAGAGACGTCCAACCGCGGGACGAGTTCTCCCTGATAGTCTCCTCCGGGAGCTTCGCGGAAGGGGGATCGATCCTCGTAAAGCATTCGTGGTTTACGGCGTGTCCGCGGGAAGTCGTTTCCTATATATAAATAATTTGACGGAAATTGGCGTGACGCGCGCGGCGCGTAGATGTTGTGCGCGATCGTATGCTCGCTTAGTCGGTTCTTTCCCATCGAACGACGGAGAGGAAGGTGACGAGGGGGTTGGAACTTTACTGCTACCGAAAAAACTTGCGAGCCCGCAAGTAATTTTCAGTAGATCTAACCAATTCTTTTTGCGTCCACATCGGTGAAATGACGTTAAAAATTAACACAATTTTTTTTACCGTGAAGTTGATAAATGTTTGTTTGAATACGGCGAAATAAACATTTTCTTGGAACAACTCCTTCGAGGCAATCATTTGAATGAAATAAGCATTTCAGTAATTAACATATATTTCGTCGTCTTAACGAAATATTTCAAATTCGTTTAACCAGACACGTTTTGTCATTTTAACCAAGTTATTTTTCTCGGTATGTATTCGCGCTACTTCTGCAAGATTTTCTATCTCTCCGTTTGATCTGTATACGAAACTTCCGGTGAAGGAAGAGCGAGCGTATATACGGCTTCCGACTCGGCGCCACTTCCGGCCGGACGATCCGATCTTCACGGCTCGTTTATACGTATCCAGATCTTCAATATGTGGTGTATACTAGATGCATTCCCCCACTCGCGCCTCTTCCAGCACTGCTTTACCCCGCGTCTCCCCCTATGCAACCCCCTCGCCCGTTCACTCCTGGTATTAGGATAAATTGCTGCCATTACAACAGGTGGAGTTGGCCATATTTTGTAATTTTCCCGTCGGATGCGTGCCGGCGCAAGATGCGGCAGATTGCACCCGCTATTTATGACTATGATACACATATCCCGTTGCGCCGCGGAGCCCTTCGGCCGACGCCAAGCGATTCGATACCTACGTACACGCGTGTGCGCTCGGAACAGTGGTACTCACGCGTGAGAGGCGCTATTATTCCGGCGTGCGTTGCACAATAATCGGAGATACTCGTCTTTATAAAAAATAAAGAATCCCGGGGAAGATAAATTATTTCGTGATCTCTATATTTACACTGAGAAAAATAACTCGGTCAATTTAGCCAAAATGCCGGAGATGATGACGAAATCGCGGTTTGGGTCAATGTGGATCCTCCATCTTTTTGGTTAAACTGACCAATTTTAGATTAGAATAACTACAAATTTGGTTGAAATATTTTAATATTTGGTTCAACTGACCAGTATTTTGGTTAAAATAACTAAACACGTTTAACTAGATGTGCTTTGTCATTTTGATCTCATTATTTTTCTGAGTGTATTGGCTTTTATATTAGTGAGGAGATCTATAATTATTTATATAATATAGGTACTGAGAGAAAATCTGCTTGACCGATATGAACTTATTTTTGAATAGTCTTAAGAACTCATTTATTCGATTAGAATGAATATCAATTGGACGTATGTAAATATTATTGATTTAATCGAATATTATTTAGACCAAATCGATATTCGTTCGAATCGAGTAGCTAAGTGTGCTCTCAGAACTATGTATTCGAAAATACGTTTGTTTCAATTAAGCACATTTTTTTCTCAGTGTAGCGATAAAAATACAATATAAACATTATAGTTCAACCCCTTCTTGGAAAACAGACGAAAATAACAACGATTCGTATAAGAAATATCGTTCGCGTTCACGATAAATTCACCGTCTTTTCGATAAACCCAACCACGACGCCGCTTGCCGACGCAAGCCAAACTTTTCGCGACATTCCCTCTCGAAATTACCTTCTTCCTCCTCTTTCCCCCCAGCGGCATATCTTACCACGACGCGCGACAATCTTCGCGCCTTTTTCTCGCCTTCTCTTGCTCCTCGCACTCGCGTCCTTCTCGCGGAACGTTCTCGGGTTTCGGGACGGCGTTTGCGCGACTAAGAACGTTGCGCGTATACGCGGCACGTTGGTTACCAACTAATTAACGAGCAATAAATATACTCGCAATTACGCGGGCCCTCGCATAACGAGTTTACTCGTTCCTTTCAGCAATGATGAGGTCTTTGGCGCTCGTCTATTCCTTCTGTGTAGATGTATCTACAGATGTATGTACGTTTCTCCGTGTCGTTACTTCATTCCACACGCGTCTTGAAGGAAGATATTTACGTGTACCGAAAAAAGAACCCACTCGTGATCCTTAATCTATAAATATATCGTATTAACCTTAGCATACGTCTATCATTTCAGGTTAAACTTACTCGCCAGGAAAGAAACTTCAGTCACTATTGTCTCATTATTTACGAACTTTTAACCTACATCGATATAAGACTTTTTTATAGATAAAAATGTAATCTTCAAAAAAGTTTGATATAAATGTAAGCCAAAAGTTCATAGATAACGAGTTAAAATAGTGGCTGAAGTTTCTTTCCGGGCGAGTGAGCTCAGCCTCATATGATATGTATGAATGATTGCATATGATTGAAAGGGCAAATATTGTAGATAAGTACGTTTTTGGTCCGCTATTCATTTTTATTTTACAAAGCTGTCGCGTAAACGTATTGCTCCTTCGATTATGCAGCCATTAATAATACACAGACGTATGCTAAGGTTCATTTCGTATATATCGATATACCCTCGCTTCTCGCGAAGCAGTTTGCTCGGTCGTAAATATTCACGACTACGACTTCCGTTTGCCGCTGTCGTATAAGATACGCTGTTACGAATTACCGTTTTATGGATACTGAAAACCCGGAAGCGATCGCCCACGCGTACCTACACTGAGAAAACGGTATATCAGTAGTTAATAAATGTAATTTTGAATGCGGCGAAATAAATATTTCGTTAGGACAAGAAAATGTATATTAAATATTCAAATGTTTAGTTCACTCAAACGGATGCCTCGAAGGATCTAATTGTGCCAAATAAATATCGTTATAATTAATTAATATTTACTTAATCCAATATAAGAATATTATATATCGTTAGAGGACCACAAAATATATGTTAATTATTCAAATATTTATTTCACCATATTCGGACAAGCATTTATCAACTACTAATAGGGAGATACGATTATCTCGCGCGAGCGAGCGCCGCGAGAATCGTCGACGTCGACGAATCGCCGGGGTAAAACGATACGCGAATCGCCGCGGAGCTCCGCGCGGGAAACGAGATCCCGCTAACGAACCCGCCAAAAGAAGGAGCGGCGCGAGCGAGGCGAAATGAAACGCGGCGCGATTTAACGACATCGCGTATACGCGCGGCTCGGCGGATACGGTGTCGCTCGTACACGTCACGTTATTTGCGAGCGATTCGCGTAAATACGTGGGCGAATTAGGTGGATTTCGGCGCTCGCGTAATTGTGCAAAGGAGGGCGCGGTGTCACGGGTCATTCGGAACGAGAGATCGACGCGATTCGCGCGCTACGGGATAGTCAAAGGGAGGCGGAAGAAGTGGGGGAGATAGAGGGAGAGCCGGAACGTTATCCGTGCTCGTTGAACGCTAATTACGGAGTGGAATACACGCACGAATAGCGGAGCGAGTAAAAGGGGCTGCCGGTTTGCAGCGACGAAGCGACGAGAGTTGAGAGCGCCGCGCGGGGACACGGTGAGGGGCAGGACTCGCTCGCGTACGACTGTAATTATCAGGAGCTCGTATTTTCGCGTAAAACGCGTCGCCGTTACCGCCTGCGCCTTTGCGCGGCGATATCGCTTATTGTTATGGGTTTATTTATCGACTGGTATCAGAGAAAAACGCGTATCTTTTCACTGCTATTGTGAAATGTCGTAACTCGTTGCTGTGCAAGGAAACGTCGTAAGTTCTCGTCGTCATTGACGTGACTTACGACTTTTCCTTGCGTAGCGACTAGTTGCGACGTTCTATAATGATAGTGAAAAGGTACGTTTTTTTTTTTTTTTTTTTTTTGGTAGGTATCGGTCGTTATATAAATGCAGTCGATATAGGTACGATTACCGGAGATTTTTGAGAAGTGGAACGATTTTTTTTTTTTTCAATTATTTCACCACTTTATTCCAAGTTTAATATTCTGTCAAAAATTAGAGTCGTTAATCACGGTCGCGCGATCAACCCTCACACCTTTCTATTTACGGAGGTGCGTCATCCCTTTACCACCTTCGCGATTTCACGCCACTCGGGGGTGTGGGTACCACCGCCGGCTGAGCGGGAATTCCACGTTCCTCGCCCCGGCGGATTCGACGGGCATTAATTAATGAAGCAGTAATTTGGTAAACAATACGCCATTCATTATTGCTAAAAGGGTAAACAACGCGCGGTCGGCCCCGGCGATACCTCCGCGCCACGAGGCCGTCCGAGCCAATTTCACGAGGGTACAGGCACGGCGAGGGCGGACGGAAGATCGCGCCCGGAATAAACGTGAAATGTATTAATAAGCCGCTCCTCTTTGGAAAATATTTGCGAGGGCACGAATGAGTTTCGAAGCAGTTTTATACACGCGCTCCCGGAGTCCTGGGGAGATTCGCGGGGCTCCAGCCCCTTCCTCTCCCCGCGCCCTTCGCTCTCCTACGGCCGATGAAATTAACCGGGGCAGGAGCTCTCGTTTTATTCCTCCTTATTTATTTCACGGCAGCTGCGCCTTCCCCGGGAGTCGAAATTGCCAGTTTCGAAGAAAGTTCTCGAGGAGCCTCTTCGGATACCCTCTCGGATACGGAGTAACTGAAGTTGGCATTTTTTTTTTAACATTTCTATTTCCCGGCGTCTGTCGGCAAACGAATTTCCATACGCTTCGCGCGCGGGTAATTATTTACGCGTCGATATGCGGATTCGTTTGTCCGATAATACGCGAAGCGATTTCGGGGAAAATTAGTTTATGAAATAATCAACGCGGTGACGGGTCAGCGGAGGGGCGTGAATTTTTGCGGTAGGTGTTTTGTAGCCGCTGCGAATTCTCGTATTATGTGGAGGAAAAGTAAGATACGAGTTTATCTGTATTCTCAAAGACTCGAGATAAAAGTTTCTAGGTTGCAGTCTCGTGGCAGATGCGACTGAAGTCTGACGTCGGATCGTCCAAAAATACCATCACTGCTCTACTTCCGAAGTGACTCTCTCTTGAAACACTGTCAAGCCTAAAAATGCCATTTCCGAGCCATATCCACGCGAAGCTTTCTTTTATATATATAGCGCAACATTCGAAATAGGAGCATACACTGAAAAAAATAACTTGGTCAATCTAACCAAAATCCCGGAGACGATGACCAAACCGTTTGGTGAAATACGGATCCTCTCTCCATCTGTTTGATTAAAGTAATATTTCATGTTTGAGAGTCCTTCGAAATGGATAAATCGATAACCCGAGCAACGATACCACTCCTCCCCTGCCCCTCCATTGGAATAATAAAATAATAAATACACGCTTTCGTGTACTCGTTATCCGGATGCGAATGCGAATTATTTATGCCACCATTCCCGTTTCCACGCGCAAAACACGTCTTCCACTCAACGCGTCCTTTTTTCTCTTTGCAGAAATCCGAGATATCGCTGTTCGAGACGAACATTCGGTTCATGGGAAGCTTGCTTGCGTGTTACGCTCTCACGGGGGACGTGATGTTCCGAGATAAAGCCGCTCAGCTGGGAGAGCGGATGTTGCCGGCCTTCCAGACCGAGACTGGTATTCCTCACTCGGTCATCAACCTGCACACGGGGGTAAGTAAGCCTCTCGGAAAGGAGACTTTGCTCTAACACGGTTGTAAATTTTCAAAAAAGTACCCCTCGGAAATTTCGATCGTTTCGAAATATCAATATCCCCTCGTATCGCCCTCTCTTTCTTTCTTAAATCAAAGAAAACACTGGAAAAAACCAGCAATTTTTACTGCTCCGTTCAGTAGCGCTGAGACTCGAGCTCATTTTTAAGAATTAGTACAGCACTGTAATGACAACTCAAAACTGTGAAAAATATTGCCATACAGAATAGCATTTCATTCTCCGCGTATAGCGAGCTTTAATACAATATCGCATATTTTCAGATAATTTGGAAGGCTGTACTGTGATAAATGCCAATGCTTGTATTGTGAAAACTGTCATATAGCGGTATTATAAAAAATGCCAATTAGCTGTATTACAAAGAACGTCGATGGCTGTGTTGTAGAAAATACCGCAATGACTGTACTGTAAAAAATGCCAAATTAAAATCTTTTGAAAATGAGCTCGAGTCACAGCGCTACTGGATGAAGCGGTAAAAATTGCTAGTTCATTTCTTCGTGAATGCTACTTCTTCTTCTTCTTCTTTTTAATCCTAGATACACCGGATGACCTATCGTGAGAACGGTCATCTAATTGAAACCGTTCCGTCAAGTCACGTTTGCCGAACTACCGCGCGCGTACGATTAATATGCAAATTCTTAATTGCACGAATAATGAGACCACAAAAGCCAGGACGCCCGTGCCGCATTCCTTTTGCTGCGTCCGGTGTAGCCTCCCTCTGCAGTTCCCGGCGATAAATATTAGGGGGTTGCATTGAAAGCCGCTGTTTTTTTCTTGTTTCAAAAACATTATGTCGTAATAAAATGTATGAATACCTCATTCGAAGTATTTGCCTTCGGAGGCTATAACTTTTTCCCACTTTTCTGGCAGAAGTTGAATTCCGCGCCGAAAGAATTGTCTATTCTTCGAGCTGATCCACTCGGCAACCCAATTCTTGACTTCTTGGTAATTATGGAAGTGTGTATCTTCCAAGTCGTGTTGCATCTATCTAAATAAATGATAATTACTCGGGGCCAGGTCTGGAGAATACGCTGGATGCAGGAGAACTCCTCGTTCAAGCTCCATCAATGTTTCTTTCACGGCTCAAGCAACATGAGACTGAGCGTTGTCGTGAAGAAGAATCACTTTTCGGCGATTTCATGCAATTGATGGTCGTTTTTGCACCAAATTATCATCTAAACGCTCCAATTGTTGTTGATAGCGTTCGGCAGTAATTGTTCCATTCGGTTTTAACAGCTCATAATAAACGACACCTTCCATATCCCACCAAATTGAAAGCATTGTTTTGTGACCGTGGATGTTTCGTTTTGGTATCGACGTTGATGGTTGGCCAGGATCAACCCATGATTTTTTTGCGTTTCGGGTTGTCGAAATAGATCCATTTCTCATTACCGGTTACGATACGCCATAAAAAACTTAATACATATACCCGCGGCTATACGAACCGAGGCTATTTAGGGACAGGACAGGAAGCGCCCTTTAATTACCGCGCGACATCTGGGAGTCGAATTCGACCCGGCTGATGGCTCTGTAAAACGCGTTAGCGATCTTATCGGGGCCGACGGGGCGGGAGGACTCTCTAATAGGGATAAAATCGGAGCATCTGTCGGCGAAACTCGTCACATTCCGATAAGGGGCGACGATTTCGACGGGCTTCGCGATGAGGTGATGCAAAAATGGCCTCGAGATTTGAATAATAGGAGAAGTAATTTAATCAAATTAGAATTTTTTATCGACTGCCACATTAATTTTTTTAAATCAGAAATTTCATTTCAATCGAACCCAATATTCACCATTTTTACGGCATGATAGAAATTCGAAGTCACTTCTCAAAACAAAATTCTACGTACTTCCACACTAAGAAAAATTTGGTTTGAAAATTTGTTTGCTTTAAATTAGTCCAAAAAACAATATATTAATTTAGGTTAAGAAACTTCAATTCTCTTTTATCTACAGCAAGTATAATCATAATGTGAGTAAATATTAATCACACTGAAAAAATACTTGGTCCAACTGCATACGAGTATATGGTGAACTGAATATGCAAAGTTGTAGCAACTAAATATTGTATCTACTTGTAGTAGTTAAACATAATATTAGTTATGAATGAACGCGTATTGGATTAAATATAGATAATTATCCAAATTAAGAATATATTTAATTAAATATATTCAAGCAAGCAATTGCTTGAAATAATTCCAATCAAATAAATCAATTGAACCAATTTTTTTTTCTCAGTGCATTTCGCCAGTCACGGATCAAACTTGAAACGTTCAATACATGTTCGCAATTTTTGCAGCATATGATAGAAAATTCGACGTGATTTCTCAGAGAAAATTCTATATTCTTCCACCTCACCCGTCACACGATTCAAATTTGAAACATCCTAGACCCCTTCGTCGCGCATTTAGCGCAAAGAGCAATCGCGTGAATTGCGCGAGATTGAGAAACACTGCGCTCTTGAATAACGCACTCACCATCGTCCCACCATCGAGAGAGAGAGCTCGCCTTTTCCCTCGCGCAGAAGAATGCAAATTATCGGGAGAAGATACCGCGGCGGAGTCGTGAACCTATGCACGACCATCCGTCTTGCTACGCTGAAATTACTGTCGACAGGTTAATTGGCCGGATTAAATTATAAAACAATCATCCTTAATTCCTCTCCTATTTCTCTTTAGCGGAATTCATTTTTTTCGTAGCCCCCTCCATCGTCGTGTCTTTCCTCCTTCGCATCATGATCGGCCTTTCTCCCGGTACTTATACCCGAACGGATTTCTCGACTCCGATTCGGGACGGACTTTCAACGATGTTCACCAGTCCGCGACGACGCGAGCGCTTCCGGGTGCTGCAAAAGCGGTGCCGCGTGCATTTGCTAATTCCAAACACAATTTCGATGTATTCTTATGAAAATAGCTTATTTCGATTATAAATCTCAATCATTTTTTTTCAGTATTATTTGCTCAAAACTTTGCTGAATTTATTACAAACACCATTAGACCGCATTTTCTTATCCCTTTGTAATGCTCAAAATATGAGGAAAGATGGTCATTTTTTGGTTATTTTTTTAAAAATAAAGAGTCATTAAAATCCACTATTTTAAATATTTGACTGGACAGAAGTCCTTACCATTCACCTATTCCAATCCAAAACGATCAATAGAAAGCAATTTATTAATCGCTAGCCGCTGATGCATTCACTTTCCGTCGATGTAATTATCGTGGGCACTCATTAATCGCGTGCTAGTGTTGGTACAAAGAGACTCCGCATTGATTGCTGCAATGTGAGCCGCAGCAGTGATAATAACGATTCGCATCCTTCCCGCCAGGCCAGCAAAAATTACGGATGGGCGAGCAACGGCTGCAGCATCCTCTCCGAAATCGGTACCATGCACCTGGAGTTCACCTATCTGAGCGACATCACCGGTAATCCGGTCTTTCGGAGCAAAGTCGAGAATGTGAGGAAAGTGCTGAAGAACATGGACAAGCCCAAGGGACTTTATCCGAATTACATCCATCCGAGGACCGGCAAGTGGGGTCAACGTAAGTGCCGTTTCAGTTTAATATGAGTACAATAAGATAGACCCAGAGAAAAATAATTACTAGTATCAAAAAAAAAATTCTTGAACCAAGAAAATATGTTCTTAAAAATGTTTAAGAATACAGAGATTCCTGGTCGAAGAATACATATTCTTGATTCAAGAATATCTTCGTTGCGACGAAAAATTCTTCCTGCACGAAAAAACAATTACTCGAGCCTAATAAATATTTTCCGTGTGAAGAAAATTACGGCTTGCTCCTGGAATTATACACTGAGAAAAATAACCTGATTAATTAAACCAAATTCCTAGAGACCATCACCAAACCGTTTGGTGAAATATGGATCTTTTTCATCTATCTGGTTAAACTGACTATTTTTTTATTAGAATAACTATACATAGACATGTAGTTAGAATAACTAAACGTATAGTTAGAATAACTTGATATTTGGCTCGACTTACTAGTATTTTAGTTAAAATAACTAAACTCGATTATCCAAATGCGTTTTCTCATTTTGACCAATTTATTTTTCTCAGTGTATCATATTTCATGGCACCAGCAATTATTTCTCTCAATGTATCGTTTCTCTCTCGTGCCGATAGCTTTAACAATGTATCCGGCGTTCCGGGGGCACGAAAAAAAGCCCCTTGAGCGTCGGCGGCGGCTGCCCGTATAAATATCCGCCCTTATTACTGTAATTTCATTGAATAAATCATCGGCGAATTCCGCCAAATAGATTTTTAATCCGCGTGTCCGCCGCGAAGGGATATCAATTACATCATTAAATAGATTTGATGTATCTGCTCGCGTTCGGGGCCCCGATGCAACGCGCGCTTTCCGTACACGTTGTTTTCAGCGTCGCTCGGCGTGCACGTGATCTCGCATGATCTCGCACGCATTTATCACGGGCCCGATCCCCTCCAGGCGCTAAATCCTCCTTTCTCCTTGCTTCGATGTACACAACGGCGCGATTGCCTCGATATATCATTCAGGTTTTGCTCGGGACCCGCGGCGTCGTGTCTGCGGGGAACGCGTTGTCAGTGGTGTGCAACGAGATGTACCCATTCCGCGTGTTGCATCTTCGAGAACGGCGGCCCGCTACGTTGAAGACCAGTTCTGTTCCTACTACGCGAGTCGGTTGCTTCTAGATCTTCTTGTTGGGCGACGATGAAGTTGTCGTAGCTATCGATGCGTTGCATCGCGAGCTACTTTTACACGATGACGAGAATTATGCGTTTGTGACGGCGGTGGCTCGTTATTAACATTTTAACCCTCATCCGCTCCGCGAGTCTACCATATGAGGCTAAATTTACTCGCCAGGGAAGAAACTTCAATCATTATTATCTCATCATTCATGGACTTTTGACCTGCATCGATATAAGACTTTGTTGTAGGTGAAAATATAATCCTAAAAAGGATCGTAAAAACATGAACCAAAAACTCATAGATAATGAGATAATAATGATTCAAATTTCTTTCCTGGAGAGCAAGTTTAGTTTCATAATTATGATATCTATAGTGACTCATAGCGTTCAATATTGATGAATTGTGATTACATATTTAGAGATAATTTTCGGAAACTTAGATATTGTTTGTTTTCTTAAAACAACAAATTTCTATCAAACAACAATTTTCTTAAAACAGCTACTCACTAAAGACCTTCGGATCATATCTGACCCATGTTCATCTAAAATGCATATTTTATTGATAGATTTAATTATTTGCGGACATCATAATCTATCTTTTGAATGACCGTTCTAACAAAATAAAGACTCCTGTACGTCTGTGTAATATTTCCATTTTCAAGTCTCCGGGCGCTTTCCAATCACCGTCGAGTCAAGATACGCTCTACTCGCTTCTATAAAAAACACTAATTAAATTTAAAGTTTTAGCGATATTAAGAGTTAGATACTTAACAGATAATAATACATCTAAATAACTGAATAAATTGTATTGATAATCACAGTACATACATTTATTTTTCATTTCCGATTGTTTCATACTCGACTTGAAGGTCTTAATGTACAATCAAAGTGAGGTCCGTACGAGGGTTAAAGTACCGATGAAAATGTCCGACCTTCCAAATTGCATTCATTTTAGAGACAGGAGAAAAAAATATAAAATATACGTAAACACGTCACGTCATCATGTACGAAGTAACGTGCAAATTACGCTCATAACAACCACGTAGTTCACCCTCCACCCTCTCACGGCACGTCTACTTGTCTCTATCCACCGTTTTACGCTCGTCCTCTTCATTTCACTCGCTATCTCTCTCGGCACGATACCCTCGTTCGCCGCGGCTCTTCCTCGTCCACCACCTCCTCCCGCATTTTTATTTATTCGGTAGCCGAATAAATTAGCAATAACAATTTGCCGTAATCTCGCAGTAATTTATCGTTGGGGCAGGTCGAGGGTAACGAGGGATTTCTTCTTCCCCGTGTCCGCGTTGCCCGCGCGCCGGGCTTGTCCCGCAACATCATCGTCGTCGTCGTCCACCACTATCAACGTTTAAACGGGGGTTCGCGTGTTCCGCGAGTTAATGGTGGTCGGGGATAAATTCGAACGTCGTTTACTGCCACGGAACGATTCTTCAACGACAGTTATTACGAGGAAGAAATATTCCTTGGTATTGACCCGACGACCCTTGTGTAAAGACGAACTATTCGCTTTGCAGATCACATGTCGCTCGGCGGTCTGGGCGACAGCTTTTACGAGTACCTGCTGAAGGCGTGGATTCAGTCCGGCAAAGAGGACACCGAAGCCAGAGAGATGTACGACGAAGCCATGGCGGCCATCGTTGAGAACATGATCATGAGATCTGCCGGAGGACTTCTCTACGCCTCCGATCTCAAGTACGATCGACTGGAACACAAGATGGGTCACTTGGCTTGCTTCGCTGGTGTGTTTTGATATTTTATATTCCTCCGTAAAATCGTTCTCTTCCGAGAAACCAATTGACATTCACGTCATCCTTTTTTCTTGTCCTCTTCAGGTGGCATGTTCGCTCTGGGCGCGAAAACGATAGAGAATGACGTGGCTAACCACATGGAAGTAGCTGCCGGTCTTACGAACACCTGTCACGAATCGTACGACCGCAGTATCACGAAACTCGGTCCCGAGGCTTTCCACTTCATCGAGGGTAACGAGGCGAAGAGCTTGAAGAACGGCGAGCGGTATTACATCCTGCGACCCGAGGTAAGGCTCGCTTTGACCGCATTCTACTGATTTCCATTCGCGCCGGATGTTACGTCCCTTCGAAAGCATTTCCTCGATGTGAAATCACTGGATACTGACCGAACTCGCTTCAACTTCCAGACTTTCGAGTCGTACTTTATCATGTGGCGACTCACCAAGGATCCCAAGTACAGGGAATGGGGATGGGAGGCCGTTCAAGCTCTGGAGAAGCACTGCCGCGTTCCGGGAGGCTTCACCGGATTGACCAATGTCTACCAGGTGGACTCCACGAAGGACGACGTTCAGCAGAGCTACTTCTTCGCCGAAACGCTCAAGGTATGTATCTCGAATCATTCGCGGACGTAGCTTTATCTCGGAAGAACGTACCCTGAAAAGTAGCGTCGTATCTCTTCGATTAATAAAAAAGAAAAGGAGAACGTAAAGGTATATCGTCGCGACTCCCAAACGGATCGTTAAAGATTAAAGCCGATAAAGCCGCCGCTCATTTTGCCGTCGCGTAAGTACCCTGCGTAGAGGTATCTTTTCGTAAAACCCCGTAAAAAAGTCGTAATCCAACGATAACGGCCGAAGGAATTTACAACCGCACCGACAGCCGAGCCGGGATGACCCTTGGGTTCGTATCGATCCCCGACGGAAGTCGATTTGTCATTTGCTCGCGGCAGAAAAAGGGGACGAGTCTCGTCAGTATGCCGAGAAAAGAGTCGGCTACTCCCTCCGCGCTCTTCGCGCGACGTTTCTTCCCTCTTCCGTTGTACAGTTCCGCGAAATCTTCCGCTTCCCCGTCTTCGTCTTGCCGCAGGCTTAACTCGCGATCTCTGTCTTTCTTTCCGCAGTACCTCTACCTCCTCTTCAGCGACGACGACCTGATCAGCCTCGACGACTGGGTCTTCAACTCCGAGGCTCACATACTGCCCATCAGAGGGAACCCTCTGTACCGCGCTGCCCCGGCACTATAGAGCGGACGTCTCGTTAGCCGAGCTGCAGCATCAGTTCCACGTCATGGACAATATCGATCAACCGAGGGTTCGCAGGAAGCGCAAAAGAAGCGAAGGAAGAGGAGGCGGTGGAAGAAGAAGAGGAGAACGGCGATCGACCGTCGATCCTGAGCGGATAATGACGAGATGACGAAGCGGACCTCTCTCTTCGCAAACGACACCGACCGCGGAGGGGTCGGCGAATCGCGTTCGAGATTAAAGTAATTCAATATTTCTAGCTAAACGGTCACTATTTAAGTCTCAAGTCTGTATATAGCGTGGTGATTGCGAGAGTGACTGTGGTAGTTCCTTTGCCGCGCGCTCTCTTCCGAGCTCGACTTTCGTCCAGCGTCCAAGGGAAAACGCCACGAAGAGAGGGAGGATATATTATATCGTAATGGGAGAACGAAAGAGAGCGCTCGACTGCGCGACTTCTCCAAGGAGCTTTGTTATTTTTTAAACTTAGACTTATTAGCAATTCGTCGAAGCGCGGAAATGGAGGGACACCCTTGAAGGACTAATTCTCAATCACTTTCTATAGAACTTTCCTCGGCAATGGCGCGGAGTCGAGCCAAGTCGCAAAGTACGCGAAGCAGGGAGAATGGAAGGAGGAATGAATGGATGCGAGAATGTGTGGAGTGGTAGTTTGTATAATTTGCTCGTGGATCGGTCGAGGCGGTGTCGATTGGTGTCCGACTCGCGAAAGAAATGTATTTTTGATGTGAGCACGTTGTGTGAAGAAGGAGAACGAGAGGAGGAGAGTTTCATCATGAGGAAAAGAAATATGACGGAGGAAGGAAAAAAGTGACGTAATAATCGCGGTGAATCTGCGGAAGAGTCCGCGAGTCGACCGATAGCTGTAATAACGCGTAGTGAACGATAAATAGTGAAATATATTGAGCATAGACTTGTATATAAAGTTTAAAGAAAGTCGTATTCTATATGAGGTATATGGAATAGTCCAATAATAGAGCGATGCAATGGTGTATAGTGTTCTCTACGTACGGAGGTCGTTCCTCCTCGCTCTGTGGATTGTCCCGGCGCGATCTTCACGGGAGGTGCGAAATCGTCGGACAGACACTCTCTCAGACTTCCAATCAGTCGATACGCGTCATCACGCTCGTTGGCGTGTCGAGGCCAAGAAGTTACTTAATATTTCCTTTTCTACAGTTCGTCGCGCGACAAACACAGGTTCCGCGTCGGAATCGATCGGCTCATTTCGCGTCTCGGACCCGTTGTCCCACGCCCGCACATTCTTTTCGTATCCAATCCGTGGACGCGCGAGATTCTCGAAAGCAGAACGAGGAGAGATCTGAGGGAGAGATCAAGAGACTCGACTTCCGGGGACAATTTGGCATCGCGAGATACGATTCCTCTCGGTCCGCTCTTCGTCTCTCGTCGACGCTTACGGAATCCCGCGCGAGATCTTTTTAACGCGACTGTTGTTCACTAACGTACCACTTTGGATGTACCATTATAAACGTAAGGTTTTAGTCTACTACATATACGTATACATCTACATATATGCGAACGAGCATCGACGACCGAGCATCGTTCGTTCTTTTGTAACACAATCCCGCAAACAATCGTCTGTCTCGACACTGTATACTTACACAAATACAGTAAACCCTAGGTCGTGTCTGTATGATTAAGTCGTTAATGACGATGAGGTAATCAGTAACGAGGATAGCCTATATACATAATTTTGTGAATAGATATTTAATAATTTATTGTTAGTTAAAGCTATATTATTATTTACTATTATTTCGACGACGCGTTTTCATTAAAAAAAAATAATAAATCGGGGTTTTGGGTACAATAATCGACATTCTTACGTCTGCGACAGCTACTATTTCTACATTTTCACACGTTTCAACTGCAGATCCGTGCGAGTATGCGGGAGAGAGAGGATCGATGAATGAGAGGGAGAGCGTGAGAGGAAGAGCGAGTGCGAACCGAAAAGGTGTTAAGCTTTAAACTCTTCGCGGTGGGACAAGGACTGGCAGGATAATGGACAAACGATAAAAAATACGACGTTTAGGAAAAATCGCGACAACTGCGACTTTCGCGCGAGTCGCGCGATATTGTAAATATACAGTGCGCCGTAACGCGATTACGATGGGATTTATTTTAACGATTTTATGTGATCATTACTTTATCATGATTAATTGATTAAATAAATATTCGTAATATATTACCTTGTACTAATCACTGGCCCCGTATCCGTCCTTGGCTCGTTGCTTGGCTGCGTTGAACAGTAATTTCGTACCTTTAAAATTAGCGCGGCGCATGTCTCGGGGTGGTTTGGAATATCGAGAGAAAAACGGGAACGTCGCGAAGCGGCCATAAAATAATGACGATAAACAGGCTCCATTACAATAATTGCAGCCAATTTGTGCAAGCAGAACGGAGCGGTCGTTCGCGGATATTAATTGCGCGCAGTGCAACTGAGCGAGACTTCTGACATTCGGGGCTAACAGCACAGTGCCGCCAATTATCAGAGTACTCGAGAACGTTCGGACAGGCACGAATCGGTCAAAAAAATCACGCGGTACAAGTTATTTCGAATAGTCGTTATTACGCGGCTCTTCTTATTCGCGCTGCGAACGAAGCGATACGCCCGTAAACGTTTTTGCCTTCCCAGAATCCAAATGATGCTCAAACTTCACTAAAAGCCCGCCATCTGCAACGATTCTTGTGCCGCATTTTCTGGACCAGTGTTCTAATAGATTTCTGGTCTGTCGGATAAGCTGATTTATGGGATCATAAAGGCGTTGAAACAGCCGACATTCGATAATCCGAATAAATACTGTGATTCGTAAAAATGTTATTAATCTTCGGCGCCGTCAAGTATTCCTGGCATCGGCCTGTCGTCTTGACGTAAGTTTCTTGAAACGGTTGCCATTTAAAAATACATTGGTGGATACAGAGGTTCGACACGTCCTGCCATTCGTATCAATTGTGCGCTGTGATAGGTACGTTTTCTGTTTCTTTGAAATTTTTCATAGAATTTACCATATGAGGCTAAACTTACCCGCCAGGAAAGAAAGAAACTTCAATTGTGTGCTATTATCTCATTAGTTATGAACTTTTGGCCTACATCGATATCAGACTTTATTGTAAATAAAAATGTAATTTTCAAAAAAGTATTATACAACTATGAGTTAAAAGCTCATAGATAACAAAATAATAGTAATTGAAGTTTTTTTTCCTGACGAGTAAGTTTAGCTTCATATGGTATAGACCACTTTTGGTGTTAAATAACAATAGCATAAGACTGACACCAGATGTGGTATCACATATAGATCCACACTGGTGAAATGGTGTTAAAAATTAACATCACTTTTTTATTGTGTATTGTTAGTGGTTCCAACTAATGAATGTACTTTTATAATACCACTGACTTAAAAATGGCAACAATACCGTAGCCATAACCGAAAAATCAGGAAGAATAGAATTCTACGACGCGACGTCGGGAAATTGACTTCATTAATGGCTGTCAATCAGATAAAACGAATCAGGGCGACGTTGAAAAATTGCCTGAAGTAATATCGAGTCATGACGCAACGCGCTGCTTTTCGCCAGGAATATATCGTCGCAAAGACGAGCTGTATATAATCGGATGTTCCGGAAAAATGGCAAATAAAAGTTACACACGAGTAATTTCAATTAACTCGTAACAGACCGGATCAAACCGTGCGCGCTGCGGCGGATCAACCAATCGTTACCTTGGCGGCCGTCTCAAAACGAGTGGGAATTTCGTTGCCCAACGCGGCTTACCTACGGATTTCAGCTCGACTACCTAGCTGCTGAATCACGTGGGAATATTTTAGTTTAGCGAATGACGCTGCGGTGGATTACTTCATCCGGACGTAATAATTGCATCTACAAATTTCCGATCGATTTCGAGTTTGCGACGCTTACGATTGTCGATCAACTCTATGCTATCGGAAGATACTAAACGGAGAAAACTGTGTGGCAACCACTCTCACAACTCGAGAAAAAATGTTGATATATAATCATATGTGATCATATATAATTGGATATAATCAGATCTGAAATTTGCCTCTATTTGATCATATATGAATAATTATGTACGATCATATATCGTCCCCTTCCTGCAAAAAGTCACTAACTAACATATTTTGTAAAATTCACCTAACTGGACCTAGTAGCTTAATTTTATTAAATCTTTAAATGGTAAAACTCACTAAGTGCTAAATGCGTTGGAAGTGAGCATGCGCGCATCATAAAAAGTCATTAACCGATATATAATACCGATATTATAGAGCAGAAACTACCTAAGTCAGTTGATGATAAATGTTAGTTAGTGACTTTTTGCAGGAAGGGGACGATATGACTATATATATCAATTTTTCCGCGGAAATTCAAGTGGTAAGAGATTTAATTATTGCTGTACATGAAATTAAGTACCATAAATATGTCGATATTTACTATAAGTATTGTCACACTTGCTATACTTATGGTAAATATCGACATATTTATGGTAGGTACTGAACGTTATATGTCGCATTAATTCAATCTTACCACATGGACTGTGAGAGTGATTACCACAAACTTTCTCCATGTAGGTAAGGGGAGGAATCTTCCCTTCTTTTCGCTGCCAAAGTTTTAGCACCGGGAACAGTACAGCGGTGAACATACGACGATCGCCAGATTCAGCATCATTTATGATTCGATCTCTATACACACATAAAGTATAAAATTTCTTCGTCGACGAGTCGAAAAGCTTCGCTAATAAACGGACGCGATGCTCGTTTCTAATCGTGATCCCGAGACTCCGCGAATGATCGTCAATTCGACCAGCAGTAGAGCAATCACCCCGCGCGCTCCGCTCTTACACTTTCGCGTGTTTACTTCGCGGTAACGGCTTGCGCCACCGATTTTCAATCATCGTTCCATCGCATCATTCCCCATCTAAAAAGACCTCCGTAAAAATCGCAGCGCCCATCGTCCTCGACGACGATCCCGCCGAGTGGAGTCTCCGCGAAGGATTCCCCGAGATGCGCGATACTCAGCCTCCCGCTCGCGCTTATGCAACCGGCGCTCTCGTCGCCCGGCGTGCCGGTGCTCCCTTCGGCAGCCTCGTCGACCCGCGCCACTCAACTCCCGCGGAAGATCACTCGCGAAGATATAAAAATACCTCGGATCTCGCCGCGGCCGTGGAGGTGGTGGAGGCGGAGACGGCGTGGAGAAGGGGGTTGGTGGGAAACGAGACAGTCGCTCCCCTGCCCGCGTGCCGCTTTCGATTCCCGGCTCCGAGGCGTTCGAAGCTCCAAGAACCGCGGCCGCGACGGCAGCGGGGTCCGCGCCACGAAACGCCAGATATGTCTGGTCCAGCGACGCGCACGTAACGCCACACACAGGTCGACGTCGCGCGCGTACACGAATCCTCGATCGCCTCCACGAAACTCCCGGTGACAGTCCGAGCGCGACGACGGCGCGCGAGCCACCGACCGTCCACGGTGGGAGCATCCCCCGGTGATCTTCGAACTGGAAGGAAAAAAAACGACGCCGACGAACGGCAACGAACGAAGAGTCGGCGGAGAGTGAACATTTCTTTCCTGATCTGCTCCGCGCCCGCGCTACCTGTCCATCCGCACCGCGAACGCTTCCCCTTCTCCCGACCCGTGCCGCTCCTCCCTCCCGTTCACCTCCCCACTCACCCCCGAAATCGGTAGTAGTGCAGTGTTCTAAAAATACGGGACGCGGCAGCGCTTAACGTAAATTGGAAACGTGTTGCGCTTGACGACATATCGCGCGGCGAGCAACGACTATCGGTTTTTATTTTTCCGCCCGGCGGGAAAGCACTCGTCGACGCTGCTCGACTTTATTTTCGTGCGCGCGGAAGTTCGAGTGCCGAGGGACGGGACCGATTCGAGATGACAGCGCTGTGGATCGCGGTGACAGCGGTGTGCCTTCTGGGTGAGCATTCGCGGGTTTTCTTGCATTCTTTCGAGGGTGGGTCGTTCGAGGGGTGGTGGAACGAGGGGAGGATGCGATTGAGAATATTACGGTAGGAAGGCGTCGCGCGGCTGTCGTGCATTTGTCTTCGTTTGAAACGGCGTCACGTGACGATGGCGACGCCGCGAATGGTGAGTGCAGCGTGCGCGGGAAACGGTGTGCGCGCGGGCTGAAGAATGTGGGAATTCTTTCCGACGTATTATCGCGGAGTTTGAGGAATCGGAGGGAATATTTGGCCTTTGAAATTCGTACCTTCTTTATTACTGTGTCTTTTATCGCTCTACACTGTAACAAAAATTTGTATTAAATTTAATACCATTGCATTTAAAGCTTTTATGCAATACGTGATTATGAGAATTGTTATACTTTGTTATGAAATCTGTAAGGGTAATTTCATAAGGAAATATGTTAATTTGCACAATTACGGGATATATTAATTTTTATAAAAGCTTTATGTAAATGTAGAGTAGATCGAGGCGAATCGAATCACAGAGCAAATCGGATCATAGATCTGTTATATATTTCTTAAATCGTGATTAAAATTCGCTTTACGATTGTTCGTACTACACTGTTAAATATTTCTGTTTTTAATTCACAAATTGTGTTGGAATTTTTTAACAAACACAATAGTACTGTAAAGTTACTAACGATTTGATGTTAAAACACAAATTCCATGAGGAATATACCTATAGGAAAATCATGTTGAATATTGTAGAATCAAAATAAGATATCGTAAAATCAAATTATGTATCGTACATTTCCAAAGGTTTTTCAATTTCACGATTACTTTTGTAAATTTAATTCACAGATGTGTTGGAAGCTTTTAAAAACTTCTGGCAGTGTACTTCATTCGAGAAGAACGAAGTATAATACGAATGATCGAAACGTTCATTTTCAACACGATTTAAGAAATATGGATTTCTGATTCGGATTCGCTTCGATCTACTCTATTTTATAAAAACAAAATTTTCAGTGTACATACAAAATTTAATGACAGTTCCTCTAAGAAGGCAATAACTATATCTCCAGCTCCTATTTATCTAACGTATCATCAATAGGAACAACGCCGGTTTTTTTCGCGCATATTATCTAAAAATTTCTATGTCAACCAATTGTACAGTCACATCATCGCGAGCCGCGTTTTCACGTGCGAGAAGGACGCGTCTCGCGTGTGCGTACAAAGGCGCGCAGAGCACGCGACGCGTGTGAAATTACCGGTAATCAACGACACGTGACGAACGCGCATTTACCATGCACGACGAGCATCCACTACTAGGTACCTACACATCCACGATCTTTGAACTTCTTACGAATTCATCATAAACCCCATTCGCACGCCGCGTTTACATGAGGAACAAAGCCAAACGATAATTCGAGGCTACATATTTCCCAGTCGTATTCCTTGGCCCATCTTTCACATGTGAGATGCGACGAAAGGATAATTTAATTAAAGAGGTACGAACTGACCTTTAGTTCTTAATGTTTAATTCAATACGGAGACTTCTGCGTTAGTTAATCGAATTTGTCGATCGCCGATGATTTTTATATCATCGACAATTAATGCATATCGAACGCAGCTGATTGATGCTCTTGCATTGAACTGCAAAAAAATTGTATTAAATTCAATACAATTGTATATATAACTTTTATCTAATATATGATTATGAAAATTAATATACTCCGTTATATGAAAATTATAAGGACAATTCCATAAGGAAATATATGAATTTTCATAATCACGTATTGAAAAAAGCGCTATATAAAAGTATATTAAAAATACAATTATTTGTTACAATGTGCGAATGGTATAATCGTCATAGCTGGAGACCAGCCACGAATTATCCCATTCTGCCGCATTTTCCAATCAATAAATTGATCCAACCGCAACTGCCAAATATTGACGCGATATCGGACAGTTCCCAACGATCGGGAAATAAAGTTTCGCCATGACGTAAGGGTAAACGGAGCTTCTGGCGCGAGTTTTATGGATCCGTTTTTCGAACGTATATAAACGAGACCCGTCGACTAACGTCTGGTGCGTTCGTCCTCTTTGAGAACCGTTTCGAAATGTTTCTCCCTCCTGCGTTACGACGCACTAAAGTACATCCGAGTTTGTTGAACCACAGTCGATAAATCAACAGCGATGGGGCGCGAGGCCGAATCAGAGTAGGGAGGGAACGAGGGCGACGGAGAGGTTCGCATCGACGATCCTCCTAAAGGCGGAAATGGACGAGTTTTCGGGAGAGGGCAATCGATCACTAGTGGGAAATGATGGATAATGATGAAAGTCGGAAGTATTATGAAATCGCTTTTTTTCCGAAGGAAGTAATAAATAATAATTCGAGATTGCCAAAGAGGGAGGATTCGCAGTGACGTATAAAATTAACGATCCGAGTCTCTTTAAAGGCGAATCAAAGTTGGTCCAAGCTTGGCTCTTCGTCGGAAAAAAATATTAGAAGATAAGCCAGGACTAACTTTACTCCACCTCTAGAGAATTGGCTCGCGTCGGTCTCGTCGTTAAATTATATTAATCGATGGCGCCGCGCCAGAAGGGCATACCAATATTTTCCTCTTGTTACACCAAACGCCAACGCCAACAACCATTAACTGTGTGCATTCGGCCCGCGAGTTTGTAGGAAAATTTGTTTAGAAATTACATCGATAGATTTCAAGATGCATTTTACCTCATCGTCATTAAATTTGGATGGCTAACAATAAGAGTTTATTATTAGTAACATAATCACAGGATTAAATTAGATACTTCTGCGGAAAATGTTGACACGCCCTTCTGGCGTGATGCCATTAATAACACACTTAATTTTGTAACGGGAAAATATTAACTACGATTTTTTCTCTCGCAGTTACAGAATACATATGAGCCGTTGAAAGCCAGAATGGTCTAAGTCACATTTCATGTAAGCTGAGATTATTTGACCGCGAAGTTAAGTACAATTTGAAAAATCTGTCTAAATGATACAAACAGATATTTTAAATCGTAAAGATCTGTTTTGTATCATCTAGGCAGATTTTCCAAATTGTACTTAACTTTGCAGTCAAATAATCTCAGCTTACATGAAATGTGACTTAGACCATTCTGGCTTTCGACGGCTCATATAATATTTTCTCGCCGATCGCACAAAGCGAACGCATCAAAGAACGACGCGAGAAAAAAAAACCCTCCGCATTATACGTTCTCTCCGATCGATCTCTCCCTCTTTTCCCATTTCCCGCTGGACTCCCCTCCCGATCATTGCATCGTTATTATTTAAACGAACCGTTCGAGCTTCCGTTCCGCTGCTTCGACATCACCCATCCTTCTCAGGGCGCCGATCGAATCAAGCGGTCTGATGCAACAGTGACGCGCACCGCACCGCGTGACGTATAGCCGAGCAGATGATTCCGAGGTGGTGCGAAGCAATTACCCGCGGGCTTGACCATGGCCGAGGATCATTACCGAGTTAAGTTCAATGTCATATCCTCTCAACAGTGCCGCGAATCGCTCCGGGTCTCTCCCCTTCCTCGAATATCGTTACGCTCATCAATCACAGCTGCGTCGCTGCCGCTCGATATTGTTTTACCGTGCCTCGTCTGCGTTTTTCACGTGCTATACTTATGGTTCTCAAATCCGTATACCCCGCGTCGAATCCGCGAGATGACGATTTCGTTTCGATTTCTACGAATTTTGAATACGCTTAAGTTTTTCTTATAGGATAATATTTTAATTTAGACTGTAAACAAAATTTCTATTAACTTTAATATAATCGTGTATAAAGTTTTTATCTAATACGTGATTATGAAAATTAATCTATTCCGTGATGAAATTTAAATTATGAGAGAAATTTCGCAAGATGTAATAATTTTCATAAATACGGAATATATTAATGTTCATAGTCACGTATTGGAAAAAAGCTTTATATAAAAGTATATTAAAAATGCAAATTTTTTTTACATTGTAGGCACGATGGTTGACTTTTTTTTTAGGTCAGAGTAATTTTTCTATGTGTACTTTTGGGAGGGACATAAAAACACTTCGCATGCGTTAAAGCGATTAAAGCGACGCGCGGCGCTTTCATTTGAATTTCGACGAAGTTCGAGACAAAAAGATTCACTCGTTTAGTGGATTAATCGACTACGCCGGGTGTCGCGCGCGTTTGCTTCAGGTGCGAGTCGAATCGACCGTTCGGATCTCCCCCCGAAATCGATCGGCTACGATATAGAAACTGACCATCGAAGCTTGAAACGAGACGGTGAGTAGAAACTCTTATTATGGACCGTCGGGTCGCGATACTTCCGCGAGAAGGACAGAGTCGATGCGACGGAGTGAAATCCATATTGGATCGTTCGGTTCCACCCCCCGTCGATTTATCGCGGCTTTCGCGCTTTACCACTTCCGCGAAAGACAGCCGCGCGAGATGATCTCTGATTCACGCATTCGCGGCTATTTCCGCGCGAGCGATCACTTATTCACGCTTTAGCTTTAACGTTGCGCATGGTCTAATCCTGTGCGCGGCGCAACGGGATTCCGCTTCGAGGGAAACGATTCTCGTATGTGCGAAAAGAACCTGGTTCACATATTCGACTTCCAAGTAGAAAAGTCACTTTATAGTCAGGCTGCGGTACAAGAGATCGATTGTCCGCCTTCCTTTACGGCTTTTTTAGTGCAGTCTTTTGTAAACTCATACAAAATTGAGCGGATCAGCGCTTTTATGCGCGGAAAAATCGTTTTTTCTCAAGAAATCTACAATATTTTGGTGTTTCTTTGAAATTTCCTCTATAAATGCACAATTTTTGGAGTCAGCATACAAAAAATGTATTCAATAGGGTGATTGAGTATTCGATTCCAGGGATTATGTTTTTTGGGAAAAATTGAAAAATATCAAGATGTGACATTTTGCAAAAAATCCAAATCTCTATAATCAATCACTGGATCACCCTATCTTATATATTTGTTTACGCTGATTACGAAAAGCGCGGCTATCAGGTCGATATCTCAAAAGAAATATAAGATCAACGATTTTATGCACGAGAAATATTTTTTTCTGAGAAAATCATCGATAACTCAGTTCTTTAAGATTTACCTAATACATTCGCGATTTTCGGAATCAACACCAAAAAAATACACGAAATTGGATGATCGGGAGATCGATTCCAGAGATTTTGATTTTTAGCAAAATTGTTTTTCATTTTTACAATTTTTTTCAAAAATCGAAATCTCTGGCATCGAAATCCCAACAACTCTATTCGATGCATTTATTTACGACGATTCCGAAAATTACGGCCTTATTGGATAAATCTCAAAGAAAAACCGGAATACCTATCGTTGATTTTTGGTGAAAAAATAATTTTGTTGTTAACTATCGATTCATCAATATAGTTCAACAATATATAATACGGTTGATTGAACTACATTTTTTTAATATACATATATCGATATACGTTGCCGTCAATTGCAATACCCTCTAGTTGCATCGAAAAAAAAACCAGCTTGGAACATGTGTCGCTAATAATAGAGCCGTTTAGGGGCGTCACATTTATTTATTTCGAATTCGCCGACCTCCGAGTTCTGTGTATCGTTTTTCTGCGAGCGATTCTCTCAATCTTCTTCTTTTTCTTCCTCTCCTCTTTCTACCGCCCGGCTGTCCGAGCCGCGTGTCACGCCCACGCGAGTGAATCAACCCATTGGATGTATCAGTCGACCCCCGGCAAGAGCGATAAAGCAGCCTTGACTAATCGCTTTTCGGTACGGATATTATTAACAGGAAATTATGCGAATTAACGCCCCCCCCCCCCCCTCAAAAAAAGATAAGCTCTTAAGTACACTGAGAAAAAAATTTACTTGATGAAATAAACGTGCCTTTGGATAGTTCCAAGAGCATATTTATTCGATTTAAATGAATATTAGTTGGACGCAAATATTAGATTATTGAATAATTAGATGTTATTTGAATCAAATTAATATTCATTTAAATCGAATAAATACGCTCTTCGGACTATCCAAAGGCACGTTTATTTCGATCAAGTACATTTTCGTCTCAGTGTATATATACGAATCTCGCGCAGAATTTGATCGATTTCAATCTTTCGATCGGAAACGCTCGATCGTAGTGAAATTGCATGCATTGCTCAATTGCAGTCTCGGTCTCTTCGTGCCAACCCGATGAAATCGCGTTCGTGACGACGAATAGGAAAGTTAAATTTTCCTCGCGATTCATTAAACACTCGTTCCATCCGACACGGATACGTAACACACTTTGTCCAGCGTTGTGCGCCGGGATTGTTTGTCGTGCAGTTCTTGCAGATTTGAAAGCGACAAATCGTTCAAATTCGATTCAAAGCAAATTTTTCTTATTTAAACCGAATGACTGGACACATCGCTTCCACGTTACTCCATTACAATTATCCCCGAGAGATGTCGAAGAAAAAAAATACAACTACTTAGAGTCCCAGTAAATATTGCGAAAAAGTGAATAGTTAATTCTATGAGGCAGTAAGATAAATGACCCAACTGCTGTTGGGCTGGCAAAAGCAAAGTGAAACGTAGAACTGTTTAGACGTCAACCGTCCGCCTCGACGTTTCCTTTACACGTGTTGAGTAGGGGGCAAGTGCGCTAAAAGCCTTCCGTTCCAAGTTAAACAGACGAGACGAAAGAGACAGACCAAGAGGAAAGGTCCGTTACGTAAAATTCGTCCGCGATGACGAGGCAATAAGTCGAAGGCATCCTCGCTTCACGACCGCGTGAGAAATTGACGTTTACTTCGCTCCACTGAGCGTGCTGCAGAATTACCGAATGCAACAACAGTCGATCGAGCACTAGTGATTCGAAATGACAGCGTAATGAGACGCGTGGCTTTCAGTCACGAACGCGCCGTTCGTTTGGCTATTTGTCGGTACTTGTTGCTAAAAAGTCAGTATTACAGTCTATATATAGTCTATACACAGTTCAGTCTGGTTCATATACGAACGGAGAGTAATTAAGCGGGCCTAGGCTACTGTGGAGTACAATTAGTGCCCCCTTTTGGGTTGATATGTAACTTAATTTTGCCCAGAGAAGAGTAACTAGAATTTGTTTCATTACTTTCTCCGTGATTTAAATGGAAATTTAAAGCGAATGCACTTTTCGTATATATATGTAAATGGATCGAAATTATTTTCGCGAATCATAACCACTATGCAAGGGTAACGGAATTGGAAAATAATAAAATTACTGCTAGCACAGACAATCCGGTATAAGACAGCGACCATGTTGTTATAATCATAATATTTGTATTAATTTGAGTCGTAACCTAAGCCGGTTGTACTTCAGGAAATATAGTATGGCAAATAGATTTCAAAAAAATTATCTCTGCGAAAATAGGTAATTGCGGGTGAAACGAATTTTTCAAATATAGTGATAATTTTCCGTAAATATCGTTGGTTGGAAAATATGGAACTGTATGGGACTCTTGCAATTGGAGGAAAGCTGGCTCCAAAGGGATAGAAATCAAAATTCCCTTGACTCCCAGGCCTGCTTAAGCACGGTCAATAAATACGATGAACTTTAACTTCGATTATCTCGTTATTAATGGGCTTTTCGCCTATATTGATATAACACTTTTTCGAAGCTCATATTTCGATCTACAGAAAAGTATTATACCGACATCAGCGAAAAGTTCATAGGTAACGAGATAATCGTCGTTAAAGCCAATCGGAATATAACCACTATACCCCCTAGCGGAGCAAGCGCCACGAGTACGAGAGAGAACGACGATCGAGTACGCGAGAGGGAGAAAGAACGCATGAATAAGAGAGATAGCGGCGATCGCGTACATGAGAGGGAAAGAGAGCGCGGCAGACGGCCTACCTGCTCGGGACCCTCGCTTGTGTTTACATTTTTTCTACCAAAGGTCGTTAAAGGGTCCACACATAGAAGCTTGTGCATTCGTGTTCAAAACATGACATTCCTTAGCAGGTGCACGGTGTAGGTACAATAATTGCTTCCGGGATTTGTTTAACCCTTTAAGTCCGGGAAACTCATCTTCTTCTGAATGGAGGTCTAGCGATAACCAGATCTTTACCAAAATCGTTACTCGGGGGTTTTCGGAGTCGCTGAATCCGAATCCGGGGGGTCAACATTTCGAAATTCAAAAAGGCGGACACAATATGGCGGGTCGATACTCGTAAAAGTGACCCGATTTCTATCAAATTCCTTACTCGGGAGTTTTCGGGGTCGCCGAACACGAATCCGGGGTCGAAATTTTATAATTCAAAATGGCGGACACAATATGACAGATTGAATTTCGTAAAAATTGTCTAATTCTTACTAAAATTAGTACTCGAATTTTTTTTGAGAAATCCCAGTGAAGAGGGCATCGCAACTCGATATTTATAAATCCGAATAGAACCTCTTTCTCACGAATACACGATATACCTGCGTCTTTCAACCAGAATATCACGAGTCAGGCTTCCGACAAAAGTCGTTTCCGCGGCTCCACGCCGTTCCGAGAAGACGAGTCTTGCCGAAAGTGTACGACTTCCCCCTCTTCTGAGCAAGACTCGCAGATATTGTCTCGTCTCGCGAAGAAAATTCGCGGACGACGACAGCCGCTGACCAGAAATACGGAATCCGGTCCAATATATATATAATAGAGTGCAGTGAACGACCACGCGGACACAACCAGGTTGTTGATACTATAAATATCGACTTTAAGCACAGAGAACCGACGTAATCGTCCGGTCGAGTGTGCACTTACACGCGCGCAGCCTCCGCGGAACCCCAGTTTGGACCTCTACATCACAAGTGCCCGCACCTACATCGCATTTTGGGTCGCGATAAATCAGCCCCTCTCGGCGTGGCTCTCTGGCCTGGCCGATGAACTCTCGACTTTGGACACCTACGCTCACTGTGAAACTCATATTTATAGTTCACATTCGGTCGAGGACCAATATCGTCATGCACGAGCAGCTCGAACGGGAGTTAAAAAGAAAGGGGAGGAGAAGAATTTTCGTCTGGCCTCTTGAAACGGCGTCTCGAAGGTGCAGCATCTTTGATTAGCGAGATCAAAGGGCACCGAGAGACGGGACCGAGTGTCGGGTGCGATAAAACGGACGGAGACACCTATAGATAGATATCGGATCGTAATTAATTCTCGCTGTAAAGTTTACGCTGCAGTGAAATCGCCCGATGACACGACGATAAACGACCGTCGCGAGATTTACGAAGGGATAGTCCGTGCGATGATCTGACTCCTCATGCGGAACACACCTCGCAGAAGATGTATAGTTTATTATTATTGAGTTAGACGCGCGCGCTTGAAATCACGTGTGTCAAGGCCAAGTCCGAGTCTCTAATAATAACAGTCATTCTTCGAGTCGTCCGGGCGCGGTATCAGATCCTCGTCCTCATTACGGTCCGATCCATCGAGCAAATCGGCCTCGCGACGACGACGCGTCGTAGTCGTCACGCTTCGCGTAGAGGGATGAAGAGGCGCAAAAATGCCCGTTACGCAAAACTGTTTCTTCGATGGCCGCACGCACGACAAGCTCGCCTTGCGCCTCGTTTTTCATCCTCCGTTGGGATCGCACAAAAGAACCTCTATCGAACGTTGCCGACGTGAAATTGTAACGGTAATCGCGCGCAGATGTTGCGTGCGACGTTGATGGATCCAACGCGGTCTTTCGAGGACGTGCTGAAAGTTTGAGGGGGAAATGGGAGGTACTCGAGAGTGACGAGTTTTTTTTCTAACGAGCACTCGAACAAATATTATCGATCCGTCAATCGATCTTCGCTCCTCGGCGTGAGTCAACAATTCCCTCTTCTCGCGAGGAACGCGTATGTACACTGCAGAGAGAAGTAATTGCTAGTGTTGAAAAACTATGTCTTGAATCGAGAACATGTGATCTTAGAAATTTTTAAGAATACGGATTCTTCGATCGAAGAATATGCATTCTTGATTTAAGAATATCTACCGTCGTGAGAACAAGAAATTCTTTCTACGTAAAAAAGACAATCACTCGAGGCTATCAAATATTATAATATCTTGCACAAAGAAAACCATGGCTTGATCCTGGAATTAGATCATAGTTTTGATCGAAGAAAATCTTTTTTTGGCATCTGCAATGATTTCTCTCGGTGTAGCCTGTCTGTCGCGCCGCCCGCGTATAACAATTTGTTGACCGAACGGCTGAACTGTCGGGACTGCGAGCCAACTATGCAATACCTATGTATATAGAGCTCTGCGTGCCTGGAATTCCATAGAAAAGTAATAATACGTGAATGTGTGCGTGGTGTTTGCAATTATTATCGAAGATCTCGTCGATATTTGCATCGGCTGCGCTGCCGATCCGAGCGATTACACTGAAAAAAATCTTTAGTTTTAACAGCAATACATTTCTGGCTGAGACTTTCTAGCCATTCCCCCCTAAAAATATTTTTATTACAGTAATTCTATTAGTTGTATTTGAGATACAGCATTGCTATGTTAGCAGTCCAAGTATTGCTAACAGATATGTTTGATGCAGCAATATGGCATCTGATTACTTAATATACTAGAAAGGTTATCCTAAGCAGATGACGTATTCTTACCCCAACTGTATGATTATACGTAATATAGGTATATAGGTATAGTTTACTATACTATATATAGGTATAATATAGGTATATAGGTATGTAAAACGTATGTTTACACCAACTGTAAACTTATGTGTAGTGTGACTGAACGGTATGGCTGGGTGGACTATACTGGATGCCTCGCGCAGTTCCACACAGTTGCAGGGACCCCTTCGGCCGGGCGTGGTCGGTATTCGAGCAATTTTTACCGGTAGAAGTGGCCCCAATACCGACCAAGCCCGGCCGAAGAGGTCCCTGCAACTGTGCGGTTCTGTGCCCGAGGCATACGAAATACCGGTAGAAGTCGAGTCGGTACCCCGATAGCAAATTAAATATTTATTTAAATATTTTTGCCGAGATATCTCAGTGTTGCATTATATAAAGGCCTGTTTTAGCTAAGACCACTTGAAGAGTCGGTGGCGCAATTGGTAGAATGCGAGCATTCCCAGTCTCGAAGCATCTCATCTAAGGAACGCAGGTTCAAATCCCGGTGTGGGCCCCGCGACATTGCACTTTCTCGTCGCGGGATCACCCGAGCTCCACACACCTCCGGATTTCTAGCCAAACCTGGGGATGGTGCGTAAATGCATTTCCCCTTCTATAAAAAAAAAAAAAAAAAAAAAAATCGAATCCCGGAAGGGTTGGAAAAAAAACCGACACCCCAGTAGGCGGGTTGGCAGGCGGCAGGATAGGCGTGCGCGCCCCCTTTTTGCAAAATCCTACTTTCAATTTAGCAATACGGTATAGCTGACACAGCTATACTGCTTGTCTAAACGAACCAAAATTCCCGCGCAATTTAGCAATACGGTATAGCTGACACAGCTATACTGCTTGTCTAGATGAACCAGAATTTCCGTGCAATTTAGCGATACGGTACAGCTTACGTAGGCATACTGCACATCTAAATCAATCAGAATAAATAACTGGCTCAACAGTACAGCGCAGCTTGACACAAACATCACGATATTGTTACTTTAAACATATTAGCTTAGCCATACTCGGCTGGCTGTCTTAAGAAAACTTCTGGCTGTGGCCACGGTGGCTAGAAATTCTGGTTGGTTCAGCCAGAATTATTGCTCAATTCCCTGAAAATTTTTTTCAGTGTAGGAACGCCGTGGGACTTCGCGTGCGAAACAAAATTGATATCATGCGTGTTGCAACGCAACTGGGAGAACGAGTCAGAAAATCGATTAGGATCTCTCGCTTCGTCACGATTCGCGGTACGTAGTCTTATTACACTTGAAATCGTCCTACGCTCGATTGGTATTCCACGCGTGTAAACCTGCAACCTCGAACGCTTTCCTTTTTTTCGTTCTCGTATAAACGTCCTGTCGGTCCCCATTCGTGTTTTGCCCGTTACTTGTCCAGAATGTAATATCTAATATACTACCCGAGTCGAATATTTGAACCTAGAATGTCCTATAATTTCGAATACTTTTTAGGATGTATTAGGACTTAATAGGTCTACGTAAACGTTATTTTCTATTATCCCGAGTCGAATATTTGAACCTAGAATGTCCTATAATTTCGAATACTTTTTAGGATGTATTAGGACTTAATATGTCTACGTAAACGTTATTTTCTATTATGTGCAAAATCCTAAGTGAGCCTAAAAGGTTCTACTTATTGCAGATTTGGGATGGTTTTAGGACTTTTTAGAACTAACGCTAAAACCGAAAATAACCTACTTTAACCCTCCATTAGGCGGGTGGATTACCATTGTAATCCACGCCCATTTGAATAGCACGTCTAGTAGAATCCACCCGCCTAACGGAGGGTTAACCGATATTTTATTCCCTTCGGATTCCTCAATATTTCAGATTATTGCATGATAAAAAACTGTATGTGTCAAAAGAATATGCACGTCCACTCCAAACTGAATCATATATACGCAGTGACTTTACATCATTCATTATTTATGAAATAATTTGGTACAATTTGCACTGTTTGAAACATCATTATTATATCGATTTTGTTATTTTTTAATTGAAAAATGTTGTGAAGACAGTGCATTCACAATATATTTACGAAATGTTTGCACGTCGTTAAGGCTCCATGACTGCACTGAGTTTAAACACTGGGTCTTCCCGCCGTGAACCACTAACAATAAGTGTGTTTACTGTGTAGCTACGATGCTCTTAGTTTCTGTCACACGAACACACTATGGTGATACCACCCCGACTAGAAATTTTCGGCTGATCCTCCCCTGGTCCAGGTAAGGAATGCCTGACTAGCTCCTGACAAGATATGTAATGCAAATCATTACCCTCTCTCTGGACCCGATCAGGAATTCCTAATGAGGACCAGACGTGGTTAACCAGATCAGGTCCAGAGAGTATTGATTTGATGCCGATTTAAAAATTCTAACAAAATTGAAAAAATGAAAAAGGTTGAAATGCAAACTATTCGTACAACTCTTTTTATATGTCATATCCTACGCAAAAGGAAAGATAATAAATAAACGGGAGAAAAATATAAAATATTTTAAAAGATTAATTAATAAGAAACAAATAATATATTGGAAGTAACCAAATACTTGTAGAACGTTTTCCATTATAATAAACTTTTTTTTGTCGATACTTATGGCAAGATTGTTTAATTACAAAATAATACACAATTTTTAATCTTTATTTCACTCACTTCTAAATATTAAAGGAGCTCCTTCATTATTGAAAGCAACTAATTTATCGCGAAGGCTTTTTTAGTACTACACGGTAGAAATGGCAAAATTCAGTAACAATATTTAGACTTATTTAGTACTACGTAGATCTTACTAGGATCCACAGAACAAAGTAGGTCAAAAAAGGTTTGCAAGAAGTACCACATAGACCATTTTAAATTACAGAAAATCTTTGTAGACTCAAATAGGTCAAAATAGTTTTAAGAAGGATAAACTAGAATCAAATATTCGACTCGGGTAGACAGGCGCGTGATTACGTTCGGAGGTATTTATTCCATCGTTTTCCAAGTGCATCCTCGAACGACAGAGCATTCAACGTATCTAGGGTGTCTCTTCTGGAAGTCTTTAGAATTACTATCATGTCAACAAGGAATTTAAGACTATGAGATACAGAAAAGAAGTAGTGTAGAGAATTGATGAGTTCTGTCTCGAGTTTAACGAAGAGAGCTCTGGCTCTAGCTTATTGAAGAATACTGTCTATAATGTCTAGTGGATAAGAAGTTCGGTCGTTATATACGTATGGTGACAATGGCTTTTGATTGGGTGTTTTCTCGAAGTGCACGGGACTATGAATTGGACTATGTGGTCAAGACAGTGAGTCTGGAGAAGTAGGTGGAATTTTTTAGAGGTACATATTTCGTTGCCTTATCTAGACCATACATTCAGAGGTCCTTTCCGTGAGCAGATAGTTCGAATATATGACATTACCCGCAAAGTCCATCTGTGGATAACGAATATCAGTTGGCAATAGTGAGAATTTAGATCCATTCTCATTTCCAAATAAAAATGTTTTCACTAACGAACTATGGCATTTCCGATAAAGGAGACTATAAAATTGTTACACGTGATCTTAGTTTCTTAAAGATTCTATTTTCACGTTAGTATGTTTTAGTTAGAGAAATATTTTTTAATTAAATCTTCTTCATGGGTAAAACCGCGGTTTATAAGCAAAATGTTTTTTATTTAGAAATGAGAAGACTTAGAAAATCCAGGGAAGAACACATGGCAGTTTTATAGGGAAAGGAAATAAACTCCTTAACACACCCTCAACCGGCGTCGTGGGGTTCCAAAGACTGGAATTCAAATTAATGAACCATCAACGCTGTACAATTTCAAAACACCAATCGAGGGTTAAGAACGTCGCGCGCACGCATACAGTCCTGACGGAAAATAAGAACGTCATTTTAAATTTGCCCCGCGTGAGATAATTCCGAAATAGCGCGGTTCTTCAACGAGATACAGCGCCACTCTAACGAAGCCGCGAAGCGTTTTATTTACCGGGGATGCATTCCTCTTCGCGCGGCGCGTCGAATCCTACGTCACGGAGCGCGATGACACCCGCGGTCCGCCTCCGCCGCGCGACGAGCTTTTTCCACGACGAGAGCAAAGCGAACGGAAGGATGATCCACGGGGATATTTTGGGACCGTGTCAATGTCGCTACGGGGTATATTTAGCCGGAGATCATCTGCAGATAACCGACGTCATCGCGCCGCCGATACCTATTCTTCTTCTCAAGCGGGGCGTCGTTCCTGCATCGATATAGCAGATAACATTTGCTCTCAGCTGATTCGGCTCTTTTTCTCTGTCGCTCCGTCTCTTTCACTCGCTTCAATTCTCATCGCGCTGACTAAACTTATTCTCGGAAACTTCCTCCCCCCCCCCTTTTTTCCACTCCCCTTTGAGCTTTGCGAGAACCAATACGCTATCGACACACTCCGATGACAGAATCGCCGTATATCCCCGGCTTCCGATTAATCGCAGGATCGTTGGTCGTAAAAACTGAACTGAAACGCGTCACATTACGCGTACGTCGATCTACGGAGAATTCGACGATCGAAATCGAAGGATACGTCGATACATCCACAGGTGGAACCATTTAGTCATCGTCGAGACTTCCTCGCCCTTGTCGGTCTCCCGGCAAGGTCACTTTTTTTCAATCCACTCGTTTCTCCGAGTGTCCCGAGGCGTGTCTCCGGCTTTTTATTACCCCTAGACGAGACGCGCCGTTGCGTCGTCATCGTATTGCCGCAGGGAAGTACGGAAAGACGAGTACCGGTCGGATGACTGCGCGTCGTCGAGGGGGTCTCATCGCTGCTCGGTAATCGACTGAGAGTCTTCGGGGACGCGATAAGCGCCGCGTCTTAATTGGGTGAGCATCCGAAGAATGTCGAAAACTACGCATACAGAGTGTTATTCTTAAAACTGGACACAGGACGATACACAGTAATGGGACAGGCTATAGGATTGGCTGCATACCGGAAAGTGTCGATCGAAGGAACCAATTACATAGAAAAAAAATAATTTGTTACTACAACATTATTTAAGTTAGGTACGGTAATAAGTATTTGAATTAAAATAGTGGTAACAGATCAAAAGGGTAGATATAGAACTGTAATAAATAAATAGATAGGATAAGCGACTCGGGGGACGGGGGGAGGGGGACATGTAATAAGTTGTAAACAAAACTGTACATAAGACAAAATAAACTACTACTACTACTAGTGGTAACAGATCGATTTATTATCCTAACAAATCGATTTATCGTGTAGCGAAAAAAATAGAAAAGAAAGCTGTAATTTCCATTGTAAGCAAAGAAACCTGTCAAAGATTGTCATCTATACAGTAAACTATTTTTGTTATCTTTTCAAAAAATGCTGCTACAATAACTGATGTTCGATGTCGCTACTAACGCAAAATTAGTTTTTTCCGTGCATATGGAAGGTTCGGTATTATTGGTTCCATCGATCGAAACTTTCCATCGCACGGAAAAAAAATGATTACGCAGTCACAGCAAAACTGGGTTTTGCTAAAAACGTGTTGCTATTGTGACAAAAATATAATCTGTGGCAGCAAAAGATATGTCGAATAGTAGTAAAATTATATGCTGGGATGGCAAACATTTTTGCCGAAAAAACTTCACTGCGGTTGCAATTAGTTCTCAACAAAACCTAGTTTGGCTAAGACCGCAAAATCATTTTTCTTTTCATGCAGTGTGCAGCCAATCGTACAGTCTATTCCTTTACGGTGTATCGTCTACTATATCCGGTCTCAAGGACAACGCCCTGTAGAAGGGAGCGCGAGAACGGGACGCATCGTAGTGGTGCCTCACACCGTCGGTCGTACGCCGAATACCGTGATATTGGAAAATAAGAGCAAACTGCGAGCAGGGCCTCAGTGCGCAAAGGAGTCGACGCTCGCGTCGTCCTCCGAAACGCGAGAGATATCCGCCGGCGCCCCGGATTCTCGCTGTCGTCCCTTCCACACGCGCCGAGTTCCGACGATCGACCCCGCGCGCGACGGGCACCTGCCTTATGTTAATGAGTGGCAAATTATCGGAAAAGAGACCGCTTCACGGAGCAGGCGTCCATACAGTCCGGGAGGTTGACAGGAACTTCTCTCGCCTCCTCCCGGCGCCAAACACGCGCTCCTTCAGATGCTCCTAAATCCGATAGCGTCGGGGCTCTTTGGCGCGTGGGATTGTACGCGCGCGGGCCGATCGCGGTTTCGAGAGCGGCGTGCGAAGCTGTGTTGGGTTTGGTTGGAGAGGAAGTGAGAGCGTCGCACCTATCGATCTCGGTGGTGCCTGCGTCCCTGATTGGGTTCGCGGTCCTCTTTCGTTTCGTTCCGTTTGCGTCGAACGATACTTCTCGATACAGGCATACCCTGTGTTTGTTTTAATACACGCCAGTATAACGGGTTACATATCGGTTGGCGCAACCCGTCCGCTACAGTTTCCTGCGATTTCCTAGTTTCCACACAGGCGTCTCTATAGTTTCGGATAGGGTAGAGGGGAAAAAAAATAATCTAGTCGCAGTCGCTGCGACTGTGGATGATAAGAAATGTTCTATGACCTTCCACAGCCACCGGATTCATCTATTCGAAACGCAACTCTGTATGGAATTACGAGTCGTCGAATGAATGGCTAATAGGCGTAACCCCCTATACCTACACTGAGAGAAAAAAATGCTGGTGCTCCAAAAAAATGTTTTCTTGAATCAAAAACATGATATAATTCCAAGACCAAGCAAGCAAAAATATTTAACAAGCTCGAGTACCTAATTGTTTTTTTTCGTGTAGGAAGAATTTCTCATTCTAATGAAAGTATTCTTGACTCAAAATTATATTCTCCGATCAAGAACTTGTATTCTTACAATTTTTTACGATTATCATGCTTTTTTGATTCAAGAAATATTTTTTTTGACACTAGCAATTATTTCTCTCAGCGTACATCCAAGTCGGAAATCGCGAGATTGCGCCTCAATAGCTACCACCGACCTGTATTTTTAGTCGAAAGTATAAAAAGAGAAACATTATACATCTTCCACGATCACCTATGTCGGTTTCTCGCGAGAAAAACTAGTGTCTCACCCTGGAGCGTCGTTAAGTAATCCAAAAACATTTGTTGCTGACGTCTAAAATATCGTTCAACGCGGAACAAGTGTCCGCCTTCTGAGAACGTACCATAAGACCGATAGAACGAATGGTCCAGCCCGAAGGCGCGATTCATTTCCCGGTCTACTTTTGAGAAACGACGTCTATGTAATCGAGCGACTGACGGCGGCTCTTGGTAATCGGCCCGCTCTCGAGCGCTCTCGCGATTCTTCAGCGAATACCCTTCACTCTCTTTCGCGTCCACTCTTCGGTGACGTCCCGATTTTCACAGCTCCGGTTCTTGCATAACCGCGGCGATTTCGAGCGACGACTTTCTTTCGCCGCGTGTTACCCTTGTCGCGTACGCAACTAGACTCGATTTGGAATCGATATAACCTTCGAGAGTTCCAGGATTTATGGGCGGTAAAACTCAAATGTCAAATGGTTTGGAATGCTGTTATTCTTCCGAGAAGTAATGTACGGGTGGATTGTCACGGAAAGAAAAGCGTATCGAATATTAGGGTATCGGCAACTGCGAAATTTATAAACGTCCATACACAGTGCCTTCTTTCATTTGAACCGCGTGCTAAATGAAAGGTATAAACTTCCGGCCGCCGCGAGTTCGGTTTGCGAGATCAACAGCTAGATATAAACACCTTCTTCCATATCAGCGACTGAGTTTTGGCGACTCGAGAAGTGAGCGATATCGCGTAGCATTTCTAAGTTATAAACGAATTCGCCGAATTGATTCGAAATCGAGTTTAGTTGCGTACGCGCCACCCTGCGATCAGAGCGACGTCGAGTGATCAAGTGAGAAACCGAACAAAACAAGTGAACGGTATTTGAATCAGTGGAACGAGTCTTGCATCGATATTTAACAGGGGGGCGTAGCTCAGATGGTAGAGCGCTCGCTTAGCATGCGAGAAGTACCGGGATCGATACCCGGCGCCTCCAGATTTTTTTGTTTCCATCAAAACCTACCCTAGTATAATATAAATAATACATCAACGTACTAAAAAACATGTTCAATTTTGTTTTTTTTTCAGGCTTACCAATAAGCTATAACGCTATAACAGAATAGTAACTAACATCACTGTGTTCCTATTATATTAGACTAGGTCAGAGATTTTATAAGACTGATATAATAGAGAGATATAGTTGATATTTGAGAAACACCAGGATAAAGGTGGCAATTTATCTAGAACAAGCAAGAGTCGTCCTTTCTTCTGCTTGTACCTAATGTTATGGTTTTGTTCGTTAATATTTGTTTAACCACTATATTGTATACATATTTTTTATTACCTGAATAAACAAACATTGAATGAAAAAAAAAAAAAGGTACCGGAATCGATACCCGGCGCCTCCAAAAAGTTCTTTTTTTTATATCTCCTTTCGGAAGAAATACGCCAATTCAGAGGCGACTGCAACGCGGAGGAGCGGTCCTCGGGGAGAGAGCGCGTTGAGCTCTTATCGGGATCGTTTCGAGAAGGCGTGACTCAATTCGAAAAAAGAAAAGCCCGATAGGCGCATAAATGCAGCGTCGACAAAATTCGGTGGAACTCCTTTTTTACGACGTCGTATATACGTCTCGATGGGTACCCCGATATCCGTGGAACTCGGTAGGCTGGGCAGGCAATCAGAGGGGTGATAAAATGTCAATGTCGAGTATATATATATATGTAAATGTGTGTACGCGCTATCACTTGAAGATATTTTATATTCGTCGTTTCCTTGGATCAATTCTTCATCTTTGTTACTCTGTACTGCTTTATATTTTTTGTTATTTGTTCTACCATTTTACTTCGTCTTTGTTTATTTCGTACTAGGTGGTCTACCTGACGTTGCCCGGGTTTTGGTCAACTTTGTAAAAGGTTTCTGTACTATGTAGGTTAAATGAAAAATCATTTATCAAATGATGAAAAGCTTTTTTATTATTACAATTTTTTTAAAAGTTGTTGTTTAAGCATAGTCGAGTGTGTCGCAACACCACTCTTTAAATAATTATTTAATTTCAAGTTCAAATTTTTCGTCTCTTGTCGGATCGGATTCGGTTCAACGCCATTCGATAAGAAATTTTATGGGCTTTCTCGGAATATCATCATCCTCTTTCGCCGATTTCCTCGTCGTTTTTGAGATATTTGCGAAAAGTTGCACGTGTAATAAAATGTTGCTTAAAGGCATTGAAATGGGTAGTGAGAGTAGGGTTTTGTAAACCAAATGTAAACAGTATTTTCCGCCTTGTTTTAAAGCATACGTATGCAAAATCTCATGGAGATCGGATAAAAACTATGGACTTGTATAAAAAAAAACATACAAATATACAAACACACATCCATTTTTATACATAAAAATAGATATCAAAATCTCGATCGATCTTTCTATATGTATTTTCAATGTAGTAGTTAACAAGGTAATTACAGTTAATGCTGCGAGTAAATCCTTCACGCATTACCTTGAATTTACGGTAGGTATTTTTCCGGAAAAATCATAAATATTGAAATAACGTAACCCCGTCTCGCGGTATCCATATTACGTATGAGTTGCTAAAGATAGGTCCTCGCATACATAAGCGGGATGCTCGAGAAGCTCGGTAAACATCGATAAAAATTATTCTGGTACGCGTCTTCCGGTGCGATGCCTTCTGGAGTTTACATTAAAGCATTTCGCCGGTGTAAACATTCAAAACGCTCCAGATAACCCACGCGATGCACCGCGGGCGCTCGAGCCGCAGTTCCGCGTGCTGGCGAGACGTGTAGCAGGTCGTTATGGAAGAGACGCGAGCGAAATGTGCTCGTGGAATGTTGGAATGGAGACTAGAAATAGAACGAGTCGCGAAACTATTTCTCTATATTTAAAATCGTCCGTTGATTGACTCTGCTACAATAACAATCTAAATAGACGTTCCGCTCTCTTTGAAACGGATGAAAACATTTTTTTTTAATTTTCTCTCGACTATAAATAAACACCACCATTTCTTTTGTGACGCGTACCAATATTTCTAAATTAGAAATTCGTTAGATAGATATCCCGTTGAAGGAAAGAAATTCGTTAGAAGGAAACTTAATTCATAATTTAGGGAAAGGGAAAGGGATGAAGATGGAACGATTAGTTGACGGGGCTAGAATACAGCTTCAACACTTGACAGAGAGTGACAGGATCCGAACGCTTTCCGCGGACAAGCGAAGAGTGGTTCCCGACACGCGATCGCTGCCACGTCGCATGCCTATGCTCTCGTCTCGCCGAACGACGAGGAATTGTAGAGGGGCAGGAGAGAGAGGGAGGGAGAAAAGGAGGGAGAGAGAAGAAGCGAGAGATTTAAAAAGAGAGAGGAGAACGCTCCCAGCTATATTCCCCGTAGCGTATAGTGTGTATAGACGCAGTAGACCTACCTATACAAACAGGTATAGTGTTTAGAGACAGTGTTTCAGCCGCACTAGCCTAAGCTCGCTTAGCTCAAGCAGCCACCTCCGCGGTCCACATGTTCCCCCGTTCGTTCTAAACCGCGGTTTACCCAACGACCGGCGGATATCTGGCGCTGGTTCTCGGCCCGCGTGCGTTCTAATCCGGTTCCTAATCTCGACGCCGAGAACGGGGTCCCTCCTCTCGGCATTCCCTGTATGGTGCCACCTGCCCGCGGAGCCGGCGTGCCGTGCGAGCGCGGACGGTCTTTTGTCCACGACACTTCCTTGATCCTCTCTCACCCTAATCCCTCATCCCGGTCACCTAATCTGCCGCTAACTCCTGTTTAGGGTTAGAATAAATTTTGTATCCTTTGAAGATAACGGCGATGGATGAATGAAGGGCCGAGACGGGGATGTTTTTAGTAGTGAAGAAAATGATAATAAATTATTGTATCGCGCAGGGATGAATCAAAAAAATAATTTGCCAATCTAAATAACTGTCGACATTAATAGTGCCAAGAGCATAACACATTTAAATTGAATACATTGTCATTAAATCAAATACCTACACCGAAAAAACAATTATTTATTTATAGTTAATAAATGTTTGGTTGAATGTGGCGAAATTAATATTTTGTTGGACCAAGTAAATATTCGTTAACTATTACAATATTTATTTGGCACAGTTAAATCCCTCGAGGCAACTACTTGAGTGAAACAAGCATTTTAATAATGACCATATATTTTTTGTAAACGAAATATTTATTTCAGTCTTAAATAAATATTATGTTCTTGGCATTATTCGTGTCGACGAGTACTGAATTGGTAAATTATTTTTGTCAGTGCAATGGATAATGTTGTTTTGCAAAGTGTTCGTTCGAAAGTACCGGAGAATATCAATTTAGCGAATGGAATTATTCGAATTGTGACGAACGGAGTGGAGGGTTGATCGAGTCTGGTTTCCAACTTCACCAATTAATTTCTTCTACAATTCGCGGGAACTCGACGTTCGTCTAGTTGTTAAAGTTTCTCGGAAGTTGACTCGACTCTACAAATTCCGCTGGCGAATTCCATAAGAAAAGCCATCACCCTGTCGCGGATTTCTGAGATCCTGGTTCGTACCCCGACCTATGTTCTCAGCGCCATTGTCCAGGAGCGGTCAAGCATTGTACACGTGCAATTCCATGCGACTGGACTACCCATTCGACGCAGTGGAATGCGCGCGATGGTCGAAGCGAGGGAAAGGCTCGAACGTCGCGGGATAAACGACTTCTTTCCTTGAAATAACGCATCTCTTCGCGGTTAATGTAATTCTAATTCCACGAATGAGAAACCAATTCACGTGCTCGTAATCGTTCCAAATTTGTCTCATTTAGATCTATAATACCGTGAAATTACTTTTACTTTTGATCGTAGGGATGAAAACTGTAATTAGTGTAATCAATCCTCATTTTTCTTTCGGACTGAGAATAAAAATTTCCAAATCACAACCTCTCGGGCGGCCAAATATACAGTTATCTCAACAAATATGTAGTTTCAGTAACCAAAATTTACTTGAGGTAATTAATCCTTACTTGTGCCACACTTCTATAGAATCACGTACTTGCCACACTGGGGTTGATTTACACCCCAGCGAGAAAAATTGTTATAACAAACAAATTATTGCATATTTTTACTTGAAAATTTTATCAGCTCTTCTTAAGAGCGTACTTTAATAGACCGTGTAGCTCGTATAGCCAAAACTTAAAATTAAGTATGCGAAAAAATAAATAAAAAAGTAATTCATTTGTTATAACAATTCTTCTCGCTGGGGTGTAAATCAACCCCAGTGTGGCAAGTACGAATTTTACCATGGGGTTGTTTCGAACCCCAGTGTGGCAAGTAAGGGTTAAATATTATACCTTGCTGTGTTTCGACTAAATATTTGTTCAAGTAACTACCTATACCTATATATTCAGTTGGACGCCCGTAACCTCAAAATTGAATTGAATCGAACGATTTTCTTTCCCAGTGTAGTTAACACAATTATTCCATTCTTCTCCTGATAAAAACTTTTGTTCAAAAAAGCCAACTCGGATTGATTTAACAAAGCAGTGAAACTGAAGTGATTTCCGTCCAGCAAAACGTATTTTATTGAATGAAACGACAAAAATTTAGTTATTCCAATTATATACAGTCCAATCAAACACAATGGTTAGTTTGACGAAATTTAACCTTCAATCTAAACAATATGATTGCAACAACTACACTTTTTCTCAGTGCGTAATGATATTTTATCCCAATGTGTGTGTATGTGTGTGTTACGGTACTAATTTCGCAGTTACGGATATTCATTGCGCCCCAAATGTGAGGAAATCTCGATGTCCCCTTCGATCGATCAATTCAACATCCCCGTGCGGGGGACCACAATGGAGGGAATGCTTTCGTAGGCCTATCGAGCAACCCCTCCCGCGTCGTGTTCTCCTGTTGTGTTACATGTTTTTTCTTTGTTCAACGTTTCCGCATTTACCAGCCGTCGGGCCTGTATGCACGCGTACACGCATCGCGGTCAAGAAGGCGGGTCAAACGAGCCTGGCGCGTGGTTGGGTCGGCGATAAAAAAAGAGCAACTGTCACACACGACGCTCGCGAGGCGCGTGCGAAGGAAGGCCGCCTCGTCATGGAACCCTAGTAATGCGTGTATGGCGAACGCGACGTAATGTGCGTGTGACACGCATCGTCGAGGACGCCCTGGCGTTCCGTCGCACTACTCTACATCGTTGCCTGAAGCGTCTTCAGCGAGCGTCTTAGTCGGCGAGTTCCGTAAATAATCCGATCGATCCGCGCCAAAATTAAGGACGGTTATATCGAAAAGTATAAAAAAAACGCGCGTGTCACGAAATTACGATATTTCTCATCCGCAGGAATATATTTTCTAATAAATCTTTACCGCCAGTTTTATACGATCAGGAATAAAAAAGAACATCGCTTTCGTCGTACGATTAAATCGATTCGCTGTGCGCCCGTCCAAGTTATTCATTCCGCCGGCGTTCGCTTTGATACACCCTACGTGACACCCGTCTAAAACCATCGATTCTTATCGGCGCTCACAAAGAACACGCGTCGAACGAAGGACCAAGCGATAATATGCGAATGCGATGGATCGACAGGAAGCCGCCTCGGGCGTGCCATTCATTGTTGCGGCTTCCTTTCGATCGTCTCCTCTCGATCTTCCCACCGTGTCTCCAACGTTCGTATACACGGGACGACCTTCCCTTTACCGCTCACGCTATAGAATAAACAATACGCATGGAAGGACGACCGCACGAGACTTTCTACTAATTTAACAGATACGCATCTACCGATGCTTTTAGACATCCGAAGCACTACCCGAAGCGAGAATCCCACGTTCTCCTCCGTCGAGACAAAGAGAGACCGGTCTTCCCCACATGGAAACTCATTCACATGAACGCTCGCGATATGTTTATGCGTCCCGTGCACACTTGGACCGCAGTCAGGTTTCAACCGTCGCCTAAAAAGGAGTAAAGGAGGAGTCGAAGGAGCGTGCGGGGTGGATTATGCTTCCCCGATAACCTACGTCCGTCTGGCAGTGCGTGAGCCTAACCAGCCGGCGAAGTCAGTAGGCCTACGTCCGCTTTAACGCGTCCGTCCGCCTCTACGAGCGTGTATGCTTCTCCACATACGCGTGAAGGAACCCTCGGGGCCCTTCGGACACTCCCTGCGGGGGCTGGTTCCTTGGTAAAGCCACGCACTGCCCCTTAGACCCTTTGTTCCCGACCATGGCGAGGCGAGGCGAATCGGATCCTCGAGAAGCTGCGTCTGCCGTCTGTTCTTTATGGCGGGGCGGCGCTCGTCGGGTTATTACTACTTCGGCGGGAAAATGCCGCGCGTGGCCGGGACAGGAGTTTCGTTCGACTCCGAGGAGGGTCTCTATCGATCGCGGGGCTTGATTTATTAAGGAATGAAATTAACGGGGGAAGAGTCCGATGCGATTCGTCGGTATCGATATAAAATAGCGTTTTATTAGACATCGATGTAGTCTAATCGAGCAATTTGTAAGTTTATTTTACGACCGTGGAATTAATGCGAGTGACTGCCGGCGGGACGGGCTTGACGTTTGGAAGCAATTTCACTGCGGCTCCTCTCGTTCGACGCAATTGAACGTTATCGGGTTATTTACGTAATCCGTGTCGGTTGCTATTGAAATTTTAATCCACGCAGAAGAGATAAAACTATGTATATCTCTGTATGGCATTCCGTCTCGCCATCTCGTTGACGTTCATATCCTTTAGCCACGCATGAAGAATACACATTTTATCGTGTATCCGTCTATTGTCGATCCACGTTTGCCAAGCGGATGCACCCTTCCAAGCGGATATACTAATATAATTTCGTGTCGAACGACATATCGCCGCGAGGAACGACGGACGCCGACCGATGTCGATTTACAGGCGGACTGCCGTTATTTACACTCGACTCGACTCGCTGCCATTCGAGTCGATTTCGCCTGCACCGTGTGCGATACCACCGACTCCCACGCTCCAACCTCCTGTCCGGGATGTGACCCTAGTATAAATCCTCGTTTTCTATTGTTCCACCCTAATTAATGCCATCTCGTCAGACCCTACCACCCCCCGGAGGAGCCCTCTCGACCTCCTAGGGCCCTACTACGCGACGCTGTCACTTATCCAATATCTGTAAACAAAAAATGGTTATTGTCGTCCGGGGCGAGGAGGAGGTTGCCCCTAATTTCCGTGCGGTTAACTCGCCGGTACCTCGCGCGGTTTTGTAACGCGATGGAAAAAATGTACCGGGGATAGAGTGAAGTTTTAGTTCGTCGGGGGTTGAAAATTCAGGGGCGAGTTGACTCTCCTCTCCGCGGTCTCGCAGTTCTTCGACTCCGCATCGTATCCAAGCCTTCCGAGGAGAAAGCGCCGATTCTCCGAGCGGATCCCACTAGGGGGCCTCGCGTTTCCGTTGATGGCGCGCTAAATAGCGACCGTCGATATCGAACCGGCCGAAAAGTAACGTCGAATTCTCGCGGTATAAACGGCGCGCTAAAATTCGGCATCACACTTTCCGGCCGATTCGACGCGACCGTCGATGAGATAAAATTGGTGGCGACTTTTTTTTTTTATACAAAATGTCGTACAAAGTACCAGGTTAACATACCGGCGAACGGTCGGCTCCGCGGGCCATTTGGCAAACGCGAAGCCTCGCACATCGCAGCGTCCGCCGGCTCTTCCTCTTCTGCTTTCCTGAGTAATTGCAAACTGGTCGGACTCCCGTTTACGACGCTGCCGCCGGTCGCTTTCGACGGTTAGTGTACCGGGGAAATTTTGTCGGCGAATTCGAGGCATCTTTTCTCCCGGGAAACCATAGCGGGGGATAGAAGTTCGCGTCGATCACGCGTTAAAGGCGCCCGACGTGTTTTGCCCGTGTCTCGTAAAACGCGGCAAATGAATGCGAGATGACGTTTCGCCGCGATAATGATTTTACAGCGAATCGAAGTAAATACGCGTATGTGTATACGTGTGATGAATCCGGCTAATCTTCGCCACCGGAACGATCGGCCAGCCGCGCTCTCCTGCGCTCCTGATACGCGGGTGGCTCATCTGTTCTAACCCATTACTTCTCATCAAACATTGCGTTCGTTTCCATTTTCACTCGAAAGCCCTCCACTCTATCGCGACGACACGCACGACGTGTCTTCGGGAACCAATCGCGCCGGGGGCCGCGACGAAGATTCGTAATAATCGATTTGTTTATTTAAGCCTAAATTAACTCCTGCAATGTTGATACTCCTCTAATATCGCACGAACGAGTCCGTGCCACCTCCTCGCTGCTGTTTAATCTTTGATAGTTCCGCGCTAGACACGAATGAGAATTGGCAATTCTTCTTCGCGCGCGTGGTCACCGCGGAAACCTGCCTTGATTCGCTTCGAGTCTGCAGCCTCGAAATCACTTTTGCTCTCTTCATTGAATTCGGTTTTAACACTAATTTTGTTGTTGTTAGAGATTCGACAAATTTAGACCAAATTATTTCTCCAGTATTTTTTATTCTTTATTTTCCGCCTTTCTAAGTTGTAAAATGATATTTTGAAATGCAGCTACGTCATCGTGCTGTGAGTCTATCTCCCTCGCACTCTTTGCCTAGCATTAGTGTGTCTCTGTGCCCTTTCGGTGACATCACAATCTTACAAAGAGGAGCGCACTTATAATTCAGCAAATAATTATTTTTTCGAACCGTTTCTTTTTCATTTGTTATTAAAACACGTATAGGAATTAAAATTTAAATTTGAAAATATTAATATTATTTTAATGTTAAGGCCGGATTTATTCAAGGGCATAGAATACTTCATTTTTTTCTATGATTATTTCAACTTCCCCTGGAAATTATATTCTATAGCAAGTATTTGTTCACGCTCTGAAGTATTATTTAAAAATAAATGTGTATCTGTGTACATTCGTTTAATTCCTTTAATAAAATTTCTAAGGTTTGTGTGTAAGTCATTTTTTCAACAATGACTGTATGCAGGTTTGAACGGTTTAATCAAACTTTTGGAGACGATGACCAAACTCTTTGGTGAAATATGGATCTCGCATCTTTTTGGTTGAACTGACCATTTTCTGGTTAGAATAACAAAACATTTGATTAGAATAACTGAATATTTGTTTCAACTGACCAATATTTCGGTCAGAATAATTAAACACGTTTAACTAGATGCGTTTTGTCATTTTAAATAAATTATTTTTTCCAGAGAGAGAGTGCGTACATTTCACTTCCCATCCATAAAAGAGAGCGATTCGAAACCAGTTTGCTTCTCATAGATCAACATTTACCATATGAGGCTAAACTTACTCGCCAGGGAAGAAGCTTTAATCGCTATTATCTCATTACCTATGAGCTTTTGACTCACATTTATATGATACTTTTATGAAGATTATTTTTTCATCTACAATGAAGTCTTATACCGATGTAGGCCAACAATTCAGAAATAATGAGATAACAATAATTGAAGTTTCTTTTCTGGCAAATAAGTTTAGCCTCACACGGCATGCCCTATATCCGTTCCGCGCGCATCAATTTCCACACGCGCGCGCGTAATAATTTCGCTCGACGAGGGTCGGCAACCACCGAGCGCAAGGGAGACAGAATCGGCCTACCCACACCCCTCGTCGAACGCAGCAGGGGGGATTCGGTCGATGACGACTATAGTGCTTCGCGAGAGAGCGGCGGGGTTCTTTCGAGGGTGTACAATGCTCCGTCGACTACCCTTCGACACAGGGGTTGCAAGCGACCCCGTTTCCCTCGTGTTTTCCTGTTACCAAACCGCCCTTGTTTTCCAATAAATACAAAGCAAAGGCCTCCCCATTGGCGGAAGCGGGAAAAAAAAGAAATTAGCAGTCACCCTGTTCGCGCGCGGTTGCATCCCTGACGCGTTGGTTGCCGCGAACGCGCGGTCATCGGAAACCGATAAGCGCTATCGGCTCTCATTGGCTCTACTTCTCGACCACTCTGCGATCCTACTCCATTTCCGGTCGAGTTTCCACTAGCCGCGGTTATTCCAAACCATCGCACCGTTATCGCGCACAGTTCGATTTATCGATTAGACGCGCGCGCGCCGACTACGGCGTACCGCGCGGCGCTGCGACGCCGCGCTACCCGCCAACCTCTAGCTCCGTATGGCAGCCCGCTCCAAGAACCAATCGGGAATTCCTATTCTCGATTATCGTGACGCCTATTTATTGGCTATCGAACGTCGATAGACGCGAAACCGATTCGTCCTCGGAGCTGTGTGCGCCTTCGTGTGGGTCACCGTAGACGAGCTGACGCCTCGACGAGGCGCGCGGTCTTCTCGATGACCGCGTTCCAATGCGAGCTGCCGCTGTTGGACGAAGAGTTTTCTCATTATTTTTAACCGATTTTTACGCTCTTTGTGTTGAATTGCGATGTCCTGCACGCTATAGAGTATAATTATTTGCAAACTTATTCGACCATTCCACCGTCGAGTGAAGCTAAAATCGAACTAAGTATGTATGTATTTATGTCACGAAGTCGTACGACCACCGACTGAAACTCAAAGTATCGCGCGTAAAAATCGCAAAGAAAACAGCTTCGATCCCACCTACGCTCTACAAATGAAATTTGTCTCCAAATCAAATTTTTTCCTCGGTCGTCAGAAAAATCTAATCACCGACCAAACTACCCAGTGATGATCCTAACTCCCTGATCAGGAGGTAGGTCGCAGGAGACCTCCTTGTCGTATCCGTTTCCAATAACCACCCCGAGCGCCGTGCTCTCGATAACCCCTGTTACTCCCCGAAATCGGCCCCTTCGGCAGCCGCGTACACCCCTGTTCAACCCCTCCGCGCGAATCCAAATTAGATGGTTTCCCGGTTCATCGGTCGACAGACCTCCCGCGCTCCGATGGGATCCTGGCCCCGTGGCGGGCATCCGCGACGCTTCGTCTCTCAGAAGGAGGCGAGAAAAATGTGCCTGCTTCTTTTTCCGCTCGCAACTTTTCCCTGCGAGCGCCTGGAGACGGGCGCGACCAACCTTGAAACGCGGATCGTTCGAGCCACTTACAGCAGTATCGCGTCTCGCCGCGCTCAGGGTTGCATGCACGCCGAAGGGGTGCATCGTGTCGCATCGCGTGCATAGGCATTTGGGGGTGTAGTCATATTTTTCACCGATCGTATGTATAGGTATTGCGGGGGAGGAGGGCTACGTGGTTTGTATTCCGCGACATCGATTGCGAGGAGTGAAGGGTGGAAGGAGAGCATGTACCTTCGCATATCCGCGCGGGTGCAGTATAGTGCGAATACCTGATAGGGGAAGAAATTTTATAAATTATAGGCAATGTTGTGAAGATAAAATTTAGATTTCTTTTCTTTGAGAATGATTATACTGACGTATAAATTAGATATGATTGATTCATTATATTTTGTATATATAGAGTATATCTGAATTCTTTGGTATTTGTGGAGTTCGATTCTCGAGGAAAGATCTTTGCAAATGTTATATAGACAAATATATTAAGAGATGTAGTGTGTATCTCTTTACAAAAAAAAATGAAGTTTCATACGAAGCTTCAGTGTACAGCGATACTACCCCTACTAGGGGGACGATGCGCAGCACCGATTCTTACCCTCTTGGTCGCGTGTTACCCGGGTGTTTCGCCCTGCTTGCCAACATCCATCCTCGTATGTCATCTTTGACGTGATTTTTATTATTACCCTCTCCATCCGGTCGTCGCACCGCAAATAAAGACGCACAGCGGAAAATTTGGCAAATTTGACCCACGCGTGTCGAACCGGACGACTCGTCCTCTGCTATCGACACTTTAAACGGCACAATTTCACCCGAAATTCTCATTACGCGCGATATAAATCGAAAAATTACATCAAACGCGCAAATTTGACGAAGTGACGGGAATTACGAAACATTCGTTAAACAATGGAATCACAAATTGGCCGGCACAATACGTTCGAAGCAACAAAACTACCCTTGTTTCTAGTAACATCCACCGCGAGATGTTCCCCTGTTGTAAAAAGCCTCGAGCCACCCCAATTCGCGTCACTGTAGCTGGGACTCGGGGTGGTGACCTTGCCTACCCTCCTTGTGTCGGAAGCTCATCCTTCGCTGCAATTTTGAAATGCTCGCGTGCAGGGTCGAAGGGTGCCAACTTACTTTCTCACCGATATGATATGCTGATCTGAAATTCTTCGCTTCACCCCTCGCCGATTGAACTCTCGAGAGAAAATAAGTACTTCTCGTGTAGTCGCGAGAAGACATTTTTCCCCGCGGTTGAGAGCCGTTCTTCAGCTCCTGGCTTCCGGCGGGAGCGGCGAACTCGGCGAAAGAAACGGAAAATCCCGCGAAACGGCGAGAGGAAGCGAGAGGCGAGAGAAAGGGGAGTTGGGGAAGGGATTAAAACTGGTCCAGTTGTCTGAGATGAAAATATACCTTCTCGGGCTTTATGTCGCTCTGATGGAAAGATGCTGAAGATCATCTCGAGACGTGGTCCACGCTCGCAGCATCTCGATTATCTCCCGTCTCACTCGACCCTCGAAGTGGCGCGCGATACTCATTTCGCGACTCGAACTCGCAAGTCGATCGACGATATTCCAATCGCGCCGCGCGCGGGTTCGCATTTTTTCCGGACTCAAAACTCGAAATGCACCGCCTGGCGTTCCTGCGATCTTGATGTAAGAATTCTGCGAAACGACGAGCGCAAACCACGCTCATTCGCACTCTTACAAGTTCGACGTTGATTTTTAGTCGGGATGTGTGAATAAATGAGTAATAATTCAGATGTGTACGTCGATTGTACAGAGCAATGTTACTGTTCCTCTGAAAGGAGTAATAGCGAATATATGTGCGTGAATCGAAATAAATTTTTCAAAGTGGTGATTGTTAGAATAGAACCTTTTAATCTTCAAAATGGGCTAATTTCAAATATTCACAACCCTTATTTTTACCTACACGTAAACACCGACGGTACCAGCACCACTTGAATTCCAGTTCCTTCACATCTCTCTTCGCTTCCTTGCATTCATGTTACCCGCGTCACGTCGAGACTGGAAAGTGAGTGGCGAACAAACGACCGCAGCAACGACAACATTAAGATCCGACTGAGAGAGCAAATTATGTATAAGAATCATCAGGATTCGGCGACTCCTCGCCATTTATTGACTTTTTTTATTTTTCGAATGAGACTTCATTGTTTTTTAATTCGATCGCAAACCTGCCAAAATAGCGCTGATAGAATTTGATATGTGTTGGGTAGCGAAAAATTATATTAGTTTGTGGAAGATTTTTTGAGATTCCAGTCAATTATTTTATGGCAATCTAATTTTGTTTCTACCTAGAAATCATTATTTATTCTGACTTTTCAAATATCAATAGCTGGTTGCAGAATCTGAAAAAAAAAATTGAGAACCCCTTTAAAGCGAAAATGTGCAAATCGGAATAAGTTAATCCGTAGAACACCTTGTGTAGTTATGCTTACGCGGAAGGATACCTTGGACGCGTCCTGCAATCCTGGTCGCTCCGGGACATTAAAGTGAGTGGCGAACTAACAAGGCTGTAGCGACGGTGCAAGCGAAACAAGTAAAGCCGGTGTGTCGATGGGTTCACTATCTCGGTAGTAATTAACCCTTCGTGCGAAAAATAAAAAGTTAACGAGAAGCCATCGCGCGATAAAATATTCTTGTATTTACATAAAAAAAGTTCTTAAATGAACTTCAAGAAAAATAATAAAACAGTGCACATAGTTGTAGTCGTACAAATTTCGTAATTTGTCTCAAAAAATTATCCGTTGCCGTTCGAAATATTGTCGAAACCCTTTCAGTGGTTACTAAAAATCTTAAGTTTAGAGTAATCGCCGAGAATGTCCTTGTACAGTTGGGCCCAGAAATTGACCCTCTCCGCGAGAAGTTTTTTCTTCATAGACAGCTCCGCATTGATGTCCATGTAATTACCATCCTCTCCCATTGGTTCCCAGGCAACGGTGACATCGTTATCAATAGTCGAAGTGGGATTTCTACAAAAAAAAACCACGTAGTTTCCCCATCAAATTCAATTTCAATCATAATTTCGAATCGTGTGATTACTTTCTTTTTCAAGAAAATGTTTTCTTGAATCAGAAACATGACATAATTGTAGTTCTCTTCGCGCAAGAAAATATTTAATAGGCTCGAGTAATTGTTTTTTCCGAGCAGGAAGAATTTCTTGTCCCAATGAAGGTATTCTTGAATCAACGTATATCCTTTGACCAAGAATCTGTATTCTTAAAAATTTTTAAGATCATAAGCTTCTTGATTCAAGAAATATGTATATTTGTTTTTTGACTAGCAATTATTTCTTTCAGTATAAACTATTTACCCGTTTTTCGCAAAATTTGTCCACATCTTTGTAAACGCATTCATGATCTTCTCCTCGGTCGACCCCGCTTTGTGGACATTTTTCAAGAAAGTCGAATAGAATTCGTACGCCGTATCGTCCCCATGCAAGACACCTGTTTTAATCGAAGAAACGCTCCGTTAAATAAGTCACGGTTTCCATAAAAAAAATTTGAAGATTTCCCTCCCCGTTCACTTACCTTTCTCCACTTTCGGAAATATGGGTAGATTTTTCAAAAGTCCAGGTGGCCCGTCATAGGAAAACAGATAGTTGTAGACCGGCGCCGAATTGCGCGAGCTCGTTATTGCGGCGGACAGTTGCGTGCCACAGGTGATCATCAAATCGCTGTACAACTGCAACAAGTGCACATAATCGATGTTATCCAACCTCAAACCCATCCAATAATATATAACCGTGGTGTACGGAGGGGACAGAGATCACGCGCACTCACGAACAGCGTGTACATTTCTATATAGGTCAATATTTCTGTCGCGGGTATCGAGTATCAAATTTTGCACGGATCCAAAAATGCGAATGCAGATTCTTTAAAAGAAAAATAATAATTACGTTGGAGTACTCCTGCAGGGCGTCTTTGGTGATGGGTTTGCCCCGGAAGTAAAATTCTCTGATTGAATCCGCTATCATTTTGCGCTGCCCTGGATCGGTGACGTTCAAATTGCTGGGAATGACATTTTCGAAGTTTTCGTTCAGGTAATCAACGTTTTCCAACATCACTGGAAAGAAATTCATAAATATATCACATGAGGCTGAATTTACTCGCCAGGAAAAAAAACTTCAATCACTATTATCTCATTATTTATGAGCTTTTGGTTGTGATAATTATATAATACTTTTTTGAAGATTACATTTTTATCTATAATAAAGTCTTATATCGATGTAGGCCAAACGTTCATAAATAATGAGATATTAGTGATTGAACGCTCATTCCAACAAAAAAAATTACAAATTGCGTTAATCATAGCCTCATCTTGAGTGACTCCAACAATGCACGGTACATCTGCCAATTTTCCGGATTTTATCAATACCCAGGGATCGTCTGGTAGGAAAACCTCTTGGCCAACATCGGCTTCGATAGCCGGCATAAATGTAAACATGTGACCATTCATATTATTCTGCAGAACGAAATAAAGAAGATTATTTGTCATGAATTTGTTAAACCTTACCCGTGAACATCGGTATATTGATATATTTACTTGCAAAATGCGATCTTTTCAAAATCTCACCTCGTGTTTATTCACTTCCAAACTAGCCATGACAAGCTTGTCTATTTGCACTTCTTGAAGTTTAGTGACCAGTTCTCGAGTATCAGTTGTTTCGATACCGAGAGCTTTACCCACCATAAAAGCCACTTCTTTGGGTGTATAGGTATAGGACCACGAACTAAAAGCAGATCCACTTTGCATGATGGCGTGACTGAATAAACCTGAAAATTATTTTAATTTGTAGTCTTGGGTAAATATGGACGGTCCTTGATTTGTGTAATATAAAATACGTAAATTCTCCTTAAAATTACCTTGGGACATTGGAGATATCATGTGAAACTGTACGGAAGCTGCACCTGCGCTCCATCCGAAGATGGTCACTCTCTTCGGACAACCGCCAAAGTTCTGAATATTCTCCTGTACCCATTTCAAGGCCAATACTTGATCCTTCAGTCCCGCGTTACCTGGAGCATTGGCGTCGCCAGTACTGAGGAAACCTACGCGAAAAAAAAAATTAACAAATTATCCTCGACAACAATGCGAATACCAGTGGAATTCTGACGATGTAAATCTCACCAGCCGCGCCAAGTCTATAGTTCATCGTCACCACAATCACACCCTGCTCCACCAGGAAGTCAGGTCCATAGAGGTCGTCGTTGGCAGAGCCCTGGTTGAAAGCGCCACCGTGGAACCAAACCATGACGGGATTACCGGCATCTTTGTTAAGATCCGGGGTGTAAACATTCAGGTGAAGACAATCTTCCTCTCCTACGACTTGCTGCTGTATCATGCAGAAGAAGACGCAATGGGCCTTGTGCTCAGTCGCGTCGAACTCTCCAGTCCACGGTTCCGCCGGTTTGGGGTCCTTTTGAATGATGAAAAAATATTCATCTTTTCATTTTTTGATTCTTTCATATTCGACTGCATATTCCTATACATGCAGTATACAGCATCTTCCGATACACCTGGTACATTCACATTCAATAAGTTACCTGGAATCTGCTGGATCCCACATTAGGTTTCGCATAAGGGATCCCCTTGAAACTGTAGTAGGGCTTATTATGCAAAACAGTGGTCTTCTGAAGTCCCTTCAATGACCCATTTGGAATATTTACGCGAACTTCCTCATCCGCCACACACAACGCGACGGTCAAACAACAGATCACCAACCTTGCCAACAACAACATCTCACCGTCTATGAAGAGGCAGAGCAACCATCAGCTTTTATACCTTCCGAGCACTAATGGATAATTAAGAACCACTGTTGAAAAAGCGGATATTGTATAACCATCGCGAAAATGACAAATCACATGTAACGTTTCAACGATCAACCTGTCGACGATGTTGTATCGTCGTCACGAGTTGTCAGATTATCACGCGAAGTAATACATAACGGTCGGATATCCTGGTATTATATTTATCTGGATAAAATACTCGACCTCAATCTGTCGATAATCTTCCGAGGGATTGTTATGTCAACAAGAAATTTATTAAGACCATGAGTTACAGAGAATAAGTACCTAATGTATATAGAATTGATTAGTTCTGTCTCGAGTTTAACGAAGACAGTTCTGTCTCGAGCTTATTGAAGAATAATGTCTCTAGCTTATTGAAGAATACTATCTATAATGTCTTGAGTTTTGAAGAATACTATCTGGAGTTTTTAATAGTTCTGTCTAGTGGATAAGAAAGTTCAGTCGCTACGTATGATGACAATGGCTTTTAATTGTGTTTTCTGGATGCGCACGGGACTATGAATTGGACTATGACGATCAGGACAGTGAGTCTGGAGAATTAGGTGGAATTTTCTAGAGGTACATATTTCGTTGCCTTATCTAGATTATACATTCAGAGGTCGCTTCCGTGAGCAGATAGTTCGAATACATGACAGGATCTCGTTATTCGCTCAATTTACTTGAAGAAGCTGCGAGTTATAATAATGACACTGACTTTTCGATACATCGCTTCCATCTCTTGTACTGAGAAAAAGAATGATATATTCAATTAAATCTGTGTTTACGGGTAGATGCAGAATTAGTTGTTTCAACTAATAAATTTGGTTATGACGATTAACGGTTATTTGAAGGAAACGAGCTTTAATGCATTCGAGTCAATTTTCAGTCCAAGTAATTTGATCTGCATTCTCCCACTCGTAATTGCCGATTTAATTAAATCTACTGCATTTTTCTTCTCAGTGTTCAGTCGTACTTATGTGCGTACCTATATCTGTAGCTATAAATTATACACAGTACGATAGTTGCCTATAATTTAGAGGAGAACATAATTCGACGCAACACATGTGGGCAAATGCATTCACGTGCGCGATTGTTATTCCGCCTAATGTCATAAAGTATCCATCGGATCGCAATCGTCAGTCCCTAATGTGCATTATTACGGGAAATTACCAGCTATCGCATTTTTACCGCGAATGACGATTCGAGCGTAGGTTGCGTTTCGTAACTCGATTTTGCAATAATTTTTGGACAGTCATCTCGCTGCACGCAACTAACGCCCGAATCATGTGCACTCACGTACGCGCGGGCGGAAGCGCTATTGGAAGCCGTTGCAGACGCTTCAGCAACCGCGTGTTCGCGGCACTGCCGGTGATGATGGACCGTAGCGCCACGCGTGGCAACTAAATTCGACCAGGAGAGCAGATGCGCGCAGAGCTCGGCAACGGGGTGAGCTTATCTTATATTTGCGCTACTACATACCCGTATGTAAGTAAAAGCGCGCGCAGGTGGTCTCAAGTCGAATATTAATTCACAACTGGCGAAATCCCAACCGAGATGCTCGCCTGATCGCTGATTACTCCCAGGAATACACTCGACGCCTGACTTCGAACTTATTTATCACCACGGACTATTGCCCGAAGACGGAGTAGAATATGTGTGCGTTTTTATCATTTGCGGAGAATAAATTGGAGCTGGGTGATCGGCGAGCTCCGCGCCCGTTATGTTCACCTATTATTGGAACACCACTTAGCACACCCTCTGAATTCCCATGGAACATATTTGACGCGTGCCGCCCCGCGATTTTATCTTTGCCCGCATTCCATCTTACTTATACGATTTTTCGCCGCGAAATAAGTTAGGGGATCGAGCAATTCTTGTGAGATTCGAGGAGTTCGAAATGTGGCGTGTAACGTGTCGCCATATTGGTAGCATTATTAGTTTGTTTGCCTACTTTTCCCTTGGTGCAACTCAAGCGATTATTATCTAGTGGTGGACGGTAGAATTGTAGTGGTCTTTTATTAAAGTAATTCGTTGAATTGCTCTCGGCGTTCTTAAGATTTCGTGCCGTCGAAATTCATTAAGTTCTCCAAGTTTCGATAAAAACTAGGACTGGACGCGTTTTCTTTAACGATATGCGTTCCTGATATGCGAGCTACGTAAAGTGTACAAGTAAGAAATTAAGTGAATCTAGATAAATAATATATTACTGTATATAACATTTAAGATAATACATCAGGGGGCGTAGCTCAGATGGTAGAGCGCTCGCTTAGCATGCGAGAGGTACCGGGATCGATACCCGGCGCCTCCAAGTTTTTTTTTTCCATCAAAACCTACCCTAGTATAATATAAATAATACATCAACGTACTAAAAAACATGTTCAATTTTGTTTTCTTTCAGGCTTACCAATAAGCTATAACGCGATGAGAATTTCTGAACCACCCTTAAATTACAATGGCGCCAGAAGATTGAATTGTCCCGATAGTGCACACGTGGGAAATCAGCCGACTGATAGAACAAACACATCTTCTATATTGATGAAACTTCGACTGGAGATGTCTCGTGTTATCGCTGTTAAAGCCGAACCTCTGGACGGATACATAGTTACGTCCGACGACGATCATCAGGTGAGCATAGTAGAAAAAGTTAAATAAAATTTGACGAGAGATTCGGATTGACGAGAATTCGATGTCATTGTTTGTTGAAATGGAAGGGATTTTATTGCAGCAATGATTCCTCCTTTTCATACTTCATGTGACGATCTGCTTGCCTTTTCAGACAGTGGGGTTCGCAGCACATGGGCGTGTTGGCCCCTCAGAGGTATTTTCCAGGAAGACCCCCTTATTTGTTTGCGCTTTGATTTTTCGAGTTTTTTTTAAATTTTAACCTGCTTTCATATCTGAATTAATTTCGATCAGTTTTTATTCAACACACATGAAGCTGATGAAAAGGGATGTTTAAATAATAACGGGTGGTTTTTCCACGGAAATAAAAAAATGGGGGTGTTAAACAAATTCTGCCTCTACTTTGCAAGACGTACATCTTTGTCTCGTTTTACCATTTTAAGCTTCGTTGCCCAGTTTCCTTAAAATGTACTAAAAAATGTTTACCAGATAAGATATTGATGCCTCATTACTGTCGTTTAATTCAATCCAAATTAGATTGAGTTTGTAGTCACTAATTAACCAAAATGTGCATCATTTTTTATTTAATTGAATATTCAGTTTGATTTTCTACGTTGAAAAATGGGTGACTCGATTATCTTGACATTATAATTATAGTTTTTTGTTTACTCAGAGCGAAACAGTGGCTGCTAGAGATATGAGGAGGGAATATCTTACGGGATTTTTTGGAAGTGCCGGGGATGCGCTAGTGACCAAGGATAAAGCTATTCTATGGACCGATGGAAGATACTATATTCAAGCTAACAATCAACTTGATTGCAACTGGATGCTAATGAAACAATCCCAAGTTGGAGTAAGTAAAAGAGGAATAATTTAGAATTTAGAATTTATTTTGTAGCAACCGATTACATTGATGTACTACAATAGTAAATTTGCTTGTTCGAAGAGTTATAGTTATAATTATACACGACGCGTTATCGATACATAATGTAATAAAAAGCTACGTAAGCGCAATACCGGCTAGCTCTATATAAATATGTATTTATATGTAGACGGCGTGTAGTGCGGCGCGGCGAATGAGTCAGTTCTTCTACCTCTCTTTATACTTTCTACTTCTCCCGATAACTGGTAGATGGCGTTGAACCGATATCTTCTCGTTAAGAAAAGTACGTTTTAAAGTGTATAATTCAGGTCCGAGCCCAGTGAAGTATTAAGATCATACTTCACAGGATCATTTCTGTAGTATATCTTCGTGTTCTCTCTACTCAATAGTGGAGTAGATGCAGCCACGATGACGAGAGATAGCTCTCTTCCTTGAGCGTGAGGACGACTCGAGAGCTTGGCTTGTTCAAGTTCTCGGTCATCGATGATCGTTCACCTTTCGTGCTCAGCGCGGAAGGCATGGGAAGATGAGCTTTCTGAGTGGTTTTTATATACAAATTCAAAGATAATATTCTTTTCAGACTCCAACGATACCGCAATGGTTGAAGCATGAATTCCGAGATCAACGTCGTCCAGCGCGTATTGGCGCTGATCCGACTTTGGTACCGGCTTACATCTGGAGCTCTTGGGAAGAACAATTAGGTAATGAAGTCTTTGAAATTAAAATTCTTTCGAAACTCTTATATCGTATATGTATAAATCTTATATCAAAACTTTTGAAATAAAGTACCATCTATTTACCATATTAAGTTCCTGTATTACCGATATCATTTAGTTATCACGTCGGTGACTGACTACAAATTGAATAACGTTTTAAATTGGCAAGCCATATTAATACGAATGGTAGCTACTTAGCAGAAAAATACACTTGTTTTTCAAAAAGAGAAGGCCTAGAGATTTCTAAATTTCAAGTAAAGAAATATGAGTTATGCCAAGCGCTGTAAACCCCACTCGGTAGATAACTTGCCGACTCTTTTTAGGTATTCGCGAATGACTTATTATACACAAAAATAAATTGAAAATCCATATGACAAACTATTAATAGAGTGTATTTCTATTGTTAATTACACTTCAAACTTTATTTAATGAAATAAGCTACTTATCAGTCTAAACTATGATTTTCAAATCAACTTGTATAGCAGAAACTCGACATTATCGACCCCACGAGTATATTTGAATTTGAATTTTCCTTCTAATTCTGCTTTCTTGAAATTTATCTTCGACCTACTTATTTATGCATTAATAACCGCATTAATGTTCAGAAAATTCAACCGTAAAATTGGTCGGCGTCCAGAACAATCTGATAGACTCGATTTGGAAGGAACCACCGCAACCGACTTACAATACCTATCCAGCTTACGTTCTGCCGGACGAATACACCGGTCAACCGTGGCAAGAAAAAGTTCAACAAGTGAGGTTGGAGATGGAACTTCTCGGAGCTGATGCGTTGGTTGTCACTGCTCTGGACGAAATCGCTTGGCTCTTCAACATACGAGGCTATGATCTACCCAACACGCCTGTCCTCAGGTCATACGCTCTTATCACTCACGGTTCCGTCCACCTCTACGCTCCCCATCTGAAGATTCCGCACCCCGTCGATAAGCACCTCAAGACAGATTCTTGCTATCATGCGGATTGCGTCAAGTGAGTAGTATGTATTCACGAACGAAAATTGCGACAATAGATGAATCATCGTCGCTGTCTTCGGCAACGACGTAAGAGCGTTATCTCGCAATCGTAATGCGAATTAGTCGTATATCAGGGAGAGGCATATAAATGTCGATTTCTCAGTTCGATAACTTAAAGTAACTTTCTTATGCTTTTCTTTGTCCGTAAAGAAAGCACAATTACACGGCTATTTGGTACGATCTGCGAACGATGGCTCAGGCCTGGCACGTGGTGTGGTTGCCTTCACCGTGCGGGGAGGCTCAAGGAGCCTCGAAGGAAATTTACGAAACGGTGAGTATCACATTCGGTCGCTATTTCAATTTTTAAGGAAATGTGAAAGATGTAGAGAAATAATTTTTCGCGAATTGAGAAACTTAATTTATTTATTTTCGTCATTTTTTAAAAATACCGATATCTTGAAAAAGTGTCGAGTCGAAAATCCGCTCGCATGAACGATCCACCGACCATGAGTTCTAAAAAGCAGGACGAACGCCAGGTGTGGCGAGATTTAGATGAGATAATCCTAGTTTAAGCCATCCCTTTGCTCCCATGTTACCCTGACCCCAAGGAGCTTGTTGAGCTTAGCTTGATCCCCGCGTGACGAGCTGACACGCCCCTATAGACGTGCTGCGGGCGATAATCCCCTCTAGTCGATAGTTTTACGGTCTTCCTAGACCGGCGCGACGAGATTCTTCGGGCCGCGGTAAAAATCACTTCCAAGGGGAGAAAGTGGAGCTCGGCCACGTGTCGTCGTCGCGCAAGTAGCCGGCGAGAACCTCCTCGACTCTCTGCTCGCCTGAGACACAGGACGCCTTGGCGCCCGCGGCACCAGCAACCACGAAGTACCGTTTCGCAACCGTTTAACAGTCGGGTACTTCGTGTACCATGTATTTCCTTATAGGAGACAATTCCCTCCAGGCAATTAACGAGACCCACGACTGATCGAATTAACGAAATTAGCGACCAATCGGAATCGCCGCGCTAGATTAGTCGCGAAGAGACCGCAGCGGAGGGCATCGTGGAGCAATTGAGAGCCGCGATGCGTGAAATTATCTAGTATTTTCGGCTCTTTTACCTCACAGATTCCGCCGGAGAAAAGATTGCTAAAGGCCTCACCGATCATCGCCCTGAGGGCCGAAAAGAACGAGGTCGAAGCCCAGGGCATGGAAAGGGCGCACATCAGGGACGGTATCGCCATGTGCGAGTTTCTCTCGTACATGGAGGAGCAGATAAACCTCGGCACTCAGGGGTGGGACGAGATGCAAGTCGCCAGGGTAGCGAATGAAATTCGGCTGGAACAGGATCTGATCATGGGCATCGCCTTTCCTACCATCGCCGGATATGGCGCTCATGCGGCCCTGCCCCACTACGAGCCCATCAACACCACAAACGTTCTCATAGGGACTACGTCGACCCTCGTGGTGGACTCAGGGGGACAATATTTGGGTAGGGCGACGTTTCAAAATTGGTGTATAGGCGAGAATGAAAATTTTAATATCGACTATCAAGAAAACTTTAAACTCGACTATCAGGATAGCAGTAGGGAAGTGGGTTCGGAAGCCTCGAGCGACGCCGACTTTTCAGCGGCAATAGTACTGTCCGTGTAATTATAAAGCGGAGACACAGAGGGGAAGAAATTCACCCGCGCGCGCGTATTGTCCACAGACGGTACGACGGACGTGACGAGAACCTTGCACTTTGGTAAACCCACCGCGGAGCAGAAGGAGGCCTACACGAGGGTGCTGATAGGCTCGATCCAGTTGTCCTCGTTGGTCTTCCCGGCTGAGTTGCGAACCGACCAGCTGGACGCTCTTGCCAGGGGACCGCTTTGGAGCGCCGGCCTCAATTACATGCACGGAACGGGTCACGGAATTGGTCACTTTCTCTCCGTTCACGAACGTACGTATTATACGCTCTCGTCGACGCGCACCCGAATCGCTCGAGGCGAAGGTCGAAAGGTAACGATGATGATTTTACTTCAGCTCCGATCAGCGTGTCGTACGTCGCTGATAGCTCCTCTCCGGAATGCAGTGCTGTGCAACTGAAGCCGGGTTTCTTCCTTTCCAATGAGCCAGGTTATTACAAGGAGGGAAATTTTGGCGTGAGACTCGAAAACGTACTAAAGGTCGAGGCGGTACAGATGCCGGTGAGTTTTTACGGAAATACGGCTTTGCGAGGAAATTTCGCGTCACTCTTTCGATTATACAGTTTCTCAAGTAAAAATTAACATATTTTTCTTTTTTTCTTTTATAGAATGCAGCCGGTCAAAAGTTCCTCCGATTCAGAGACATGACCCTCGTGCCGTACGAACCGAAATTGATAGACGTGGAAATGCTGAGTCCGGAGCACGTGAGTGAATTTATATAGTTTTGGTAACGAGCACGACTTATTTATTTACGAGAAAATTCCAAGTCTCTTTTTCGTTGAATGTTTATATACATATTTCAATCGGCAATGTACTTGGCATGAAATGTTTACGAGTCTCTGTTTCAATTGTGCCACAGCGACGTTGGCTAAACGCATACAACAAACGCATCAGAGAAGAGCTGGGAACGGAGTTAAAGAAGAGACTGCTACTGAGGGGATTCCAGTGGATGATGGAGAAAACGCGAAGCATTCCTGAGTGGGGTCCTGTCGACCGAGACGTCTTTCTCGGGCTTTCCCACGCAAATCCTTCCAACTTCCAACACTGCCATATACTTCTCATTGCCATTCTTATCTATCATTTATGTTCAGGTAGGAATCGATACAGCGATTATCATGGTGCATCTATCATATTATTACCGTGAGTCTTGCATTTGTCAATTATTTGTGAATCCCCACCTCTATTGTTTCAGGTATCAGGAGTATTATCAGTTAACTATAAAATTGGACTTTGTAGCAGACTTCAAACACGCCTACTCGAGCATCTCTCAATCGGCACTCAATTTGAAATGTATAATTTTGCCGGGCGAGATATCGTTAACCCTTTCAACGACCTCGCGCATGATAAGCTCGTTCGAGTTTTGAAATTACATATAGATATAGTAGACGCGATTGTTCTTTAGTGCTAAGATACATGTACATAGCTTTAATATTGCGTCTAGTGTTAATTATTGATAATACTTTATTTTCGTAATACGTACTTTTATAACTACATAGCGTAATGTGGATATTTGTTACACAAGTGATAATTTATATCTCCTAAAATCCTATGTATAGATTGTTCAAATGCAAACCACCTCGGCGTAATCATTATGTATAGTTCATGTGATACAACAAAATACAACAAATGGATTTTACATAATTCCTTCACCTAGTAATCAATAATCCCTCGCGATTCCTTTTTTATCTCCTACAATCTTTTTCTCTCGCGAGAGTTGCTATTACAAACAATTTATTTCACACATAATGCAACTTTTTGGGAATCGAACAAATTATTAATATTGTTCTCTCTAACTAAAGATAAATAAATTCATCAGGAAATGAAAGAGTCGAGAGTGGTGGCACCTCGTAGAGGAATATAGAGGAACTAAAAGTCCGAGTTGCTTAGTTCTGATATGTTCTGCCACAGTAGATTTGCCATAATTTTCGACTTTGTTTCTTGAAGCTATAATACAGAAATAAATAAATATCCATAGCTTTTTATTTCTTATTCTAGACTAATGTCGGGTCTCCTAATAAGGAGCAATAATTGCAATAAAGAGCTGTAGGAATAGCTGTTACAATCGACATTCGTTCCCCCAACCTGTAGTTCAGTTGGACATTTCTCTTCCGTCGGCATAGTCCGCTCTCGCGTATCTGTAACCTAAAAATGCTGCACCGTAGTCATTCTTCCACTGATAAGATATACTCCGCGATTTTTTGATAAAAAGAAACTTGGCGAGTATTGTTATTGTCAAGTGTTGCTTATCCGTGAAAGAAAAAGATTACAAATACAGGCGTTCATTTATAGGACTTATTCCCAGAATTTCAATCCAGGATAAATGGTGCTTTATGGAATTTAATATCAGTTAGATCTACGCAGTCTCATTCTTGGTAAGTACTTACAATTAGAGAATATTATTTGCAATAAGTATAGGGTGCGTAGTAAATTACTGTCACTTTTATAAGAATATAACAAGATGATCGCTGTGTCTGAATATTTTTATAAAAACGGGTACTGTGTAAAAATTGATTGAAAAGAATTGAGGTTCGAAGAGGTGAGAATAATTCATTGAAAGGAAAAGCAAATTGCGGGATGTAGGATTAGTTAAAATGGGTAGATTGTGAATTAATAAATTTTTTACTGATTAATTGAATAGCGTTTTATTATTTTTGACCTGTGCTTTGGATCCAATAAGGCGAGAAGTTTGTATACCAAAAAAATGAATGTAATACATGGATAAATAATTTTATTGTCATATCGACTGCCCAGAATAATAATGTTCCAACTCCACATTTTATCAATAGTGAAAGAGTGATCTAACTCCTAGTTTTATCTGACTGTTACAGATTTTCCAAATAATACTGTACATTACTTTTATGTACAAAGAAAGTTTACGTTGATATAGTTTTATATATTATAGCAATTGTAAAGTTCTCTTCTTATTGGCCCACTACTGTGAAATTTATGTAAACGGAGTTAGAATATTGTTATCTTGGACAGTCGATATACTTCCTTCTTAATTCAGAATACAATACAGTACCTCCTTTTAAGTGTTTTTTTCTTCATCTTACATTAGAGAAATTATTTATTTTCACATTGTTTTGTATATTTACATAGAAAATTACATATTGGATCTAACACGTTTGTATTGTTCTATTACAAGACTATAATTACAAATTTTCCAGTATTTTATTTACATGTCTACTTTAAATTATGTTTACAATTACTCTTTCTGAAGTTCGTTTAATATCCGTTTATCTCGCACTTCGTTGATCTTTTCGATAGTTTCCTCAATAAATGCTTGCTGGGCTTTACTTTCAGGAGGAAAGGTGGCCTTTTGGTATTCGATAACCCACTTTTCGAAGTTTTCCGGTTGATTAAACCAATGGAACATTACTACCGGAAACATGATGTACATTCCCATCTTTCCAACCTCCATTTTCCAACCCATTTTTTATATTTGAAGGAAGTTGAAGCTTTTAAATAGTGAAAGATAGAGGTTATGTAAAAATAGAATCGCAGGTAGACACAGATAAAGACATACGTTATAAAAAATATCCATAGGAATTCGAATGTTGTTTGACGAGAATGTAAAAAGCATTATTTAAACTGAATAACTCAGTACCTTTATCGATGGTAAAGGTGACGAAGATACATATAAATATTTCTTTGATAAAAGCGACAATTTGAGGTTAGCCGCAACGCAGAATGACAGCAAATGATCGAAGCGTTTGCGCTAAGAAACTGCTTTACCGATAGAGGGATGCAATGTTTGGATGTTTGCATCTACGCCTTATAGATGGTAGTTATAGAACGTTCTTAAGAATTAAGTGTAAGGAAAGACAAAAGGAGGAACGTTCGATTCACGTTATCTCTATTAAAAAAATCCCATAGATTCCCATAAATAATTTCTACGGGAATCTGATATGCTTTTGACACAGCAATTCCAGATATCCACAAGGAATGTTTGAGAAGGACGAATAGGAATAATACATTAGATTTGATTTGTACCTTTGAGATGATATAGGTAGGCATTTACCGAATTTTATAGCTAGGTATCTATCCGCAAAAAACAAGTAAAATCCTATAAAGAAGATAAAATTCGGTACACGCCATTTTATTCGTAATTACTATGTAGTAGAACTTACAAGATTTTATTTGTTTCTACAAATACACGTAGAATTAAATACAGTCCTATTCATCCCTCTTAGATTTTTACTAGTGGATCTCTAGAATTACTGTATCAAAAGCACATCGAGTTCCTATGGGGAATTTATGGGATTTTTAGAAGTTTTAGAAGTTTTCTATATTTTTTCAACAGAGATGTTAGGATACAGCTATGACTTTTGAACGCTATGCTCGAGATTGTAATAAAGCGGCATTTTGGAATGACAATGTTACTCGAATATTAATTAGTCTCGAGCACTCGTTTAATAAAAATACAACTGTTGCGTCTTAGGTAGGACTCTGTTTGACAAAATAGAGGTTCGTAGTTCTCATAGTTGATAATGTTATACAGGGGCCCACACATTAAAGTGTCCGGGGCTATATTCGACTTTTCTACATTTTGCTATGACTCTCGAAGCGCCATAGCGCTCAGGAGGGTATGAATTGTAAACAATTTATACATTTAATTTTTATTTAGCACGACAATAGTTCCGTAGATCGCTATAGCACGTCGAGAGTCGCGATAAGATAATGAAAGGTTGCGATAACAAAACAAGTTCGTTAAATATAATATGTATAAGCCAGTTACTATTCATACCTCCGAAGTCTCACAGAATATTTCTTTTATATATTGCCGCGAGATGGGCTTTTCTCGTATTTCGCGAATTGGAGTACCTAGCAAGTAAGTGACATGTGAATAGTTACACGGTTGCGCGATAGATGATGTGACTTTCAATACGTATCGTAACTTTTCGGAGAAATTCGAACAGTTATCGAGTCAAGTCAGAACTAATAGTATGACAAGTGTAAAAGCAGTATAGCGAGCAATTCGCGCTTTTATATCGCGTTGCTTGATGAACCTACGTTCTCCTCTTGTATTTCAGATGATAAGAGATGCTTAAGTGGATAAAAACGTAGCTCTTATCAAAAAGAATTACAGGAAAAATCTTGTGTGACACCGATAAAAAGTCGAATATATAAGTAAAAATCTTGATTCGTTGAGATTGTTTGTTAAATTATATTCCAGCAGTACACCATGGAATTTAATACTAAATGGATATACGCTGTATCAGCCTCGGTAAATAATTATATAGAGTATTATTTTCAGTCAAATACAATTAGCTTCTTTAGTTCGTCACTAAAATTACTTTAAATTCAGTTATTTGCATAATTAAATATAATAAATCGATACACTAACACGTGATTGAAATATAAACTTATTATTAATTAAATATAACGTTACCTGGACGGACAAAATCAGATTTTCAAAATTGAAGATAATAAAATATAAAAATCTTGATTATATAGATTCTGTTCTTAAATATTAAATTATTTTAGTAGTGATATCCGTTAAAAGATTATTTTTTATTATTTTTAGGATTTGTTCGTGTCTAGCATAACAATCCCTCTGATGATGGCACACCTTCGAATGTTGGGTGCGTCTTATTTTATGTTAGGATTAGTGAGTTCTATTTGTACAGGTGCTCAGCTCATCGGCGGTTTTGTGATTGTAAGTTAATTGAAATGTACATATATTGAAATAATCGCATTTTGAAGACATTGTTTATTAAGCCGAGTGTGTACAAGTAACGTTTCGATGAGCATAACAGCAAATAGAGCAAGAAAGCTCTGTATTTTTACAAGCCCTAAACTTTTCTGTGTCGTTTTAACTAAATCAAACAAATTATTTATTAATAATTTTTTACTTACACGTATTCCTCAGAGCAATTGGAGTGTTAAAGGTGGACGACGGCAGGCTTTTTTAACCGGCCTAATCGTTTGTACTAGTTGCTACATGTTAATGGGAACTTACCAATCTCTTCTTATCTTCTTTCTGCTGAGGATAATATTAGGTATTTTACTGTGACGCTCGCTTTTTTGCATAATGAATAGCACATTAAGTAAAACACATATAATTACATGAGCAACTCTAACAGAATAAAATTAATTTTTATGGCTCCATTCGTAAATGAATGTGAGTTTTTATCTTTTTATTTTATGGTGTAGGTGTGTTCAACCATGTACAGATACTGACTCACACAATTGTTGCTGACCGTGTCCCGTCGGAATATCAAAATTTAGTGTCAAGTCGTTTAAATGCACTTGCAGTAGGCTTTACGATCGGTCCTCTAATAGCGGGTCATTTGGGTGAATTGCGTAACGGATTGACGTGTGTTTATTACTTCACTGCTATCTTGTTCGCATTGAATACTGGTTGGTATGCTATACAGTTATGAATTATGAATGAATAAAAAGGAGCTGCATTTTTTTCGACTGCAAAAATCTGCTATCTAATATTTGAATCTTGATACACAGTCGAATCTCTTTCAATTCCTTCAGCTTCAGAGGAATTCAAATACATATGTCGTATTTATGATCCGCCACGTTAAAAAAATTCCCTTTTCAGGAATTGCTTCTTATCTTCTCGAAAATGCACCAAAAGAAAAATTATCGAAAGATGGCAAGCCGGTAACACGGAGAAAAGACCAACAATTATTTAGCAAGATGATCGAAGCGGCGAGGAACTTAATCAATATCGACTGGCCTGCGTACTGGGATATTTTGTTATTAAAATTCTCCCTAGCCGCATCCCTTGCCATGTTCGGTACTAATTTTGCTCCGAGAATTAGAGAAAAGTATAATCTATCTCCTAGATGGATCGGATATACATTATTTTTTCATAGTATAATTGGTACAATTGCTGGTATTCTTGCCGGGCAACTTAAAGCAAAATTCTATAAGGATGATATTAGTTTTAAACGACGTAATTTACATGGCTTCGTCACATTGACGATCTTTTACCTGGGTGTGATAGCCGCCCCTAATTTGTCGACTTTTATGTTATTTGACATACCATTGAAGACAAGTATTAGTTTATTAAGCGTTAGTTACATGGAAATGATTTCCAAGAGGTGTCCTCCTCCTCAAAGAGGATCTGTGACGGGTGGTGAGAATACTATTTCGAATATAACGTGCGTGATTGCTCCGTTGCTGGTGGGGATCATGCAACATTATCATGGAGCAGATGCTGGTATCTTACTTGCCGCAGCCGCAGCTGCAATCGGTATTTTACTGTCTCTAATTATGAAGCAACTTGATTATGGCGATTTGAAAAAGGATTAATGATAAATGAATGAATACCTATTTTAAAAGGTCAGTTATTAAAAATTATATCAGAAAATTGTATTTAATTTATCTACTAAGTAGCTTTAATAAATATTATAATGTTATTTTTAATAAATTGTATACATTCGCTAATTTTTTAATAATATTAATAAAGCATATAGCATTATAAAAGAAAGCATCTATCAAAGTTATACACGGAAAAAAATAAATCGTAGCATTTACAAAGTTTGTGGTAAATTTCGGGACAAGGCCAATTTAGTGTTACGATAATTACAGTTTTAGTAAAAATTATAGTGAAACTTGTTGAAGTTGCAAGCGTTTCTTTAACTTTGACTAAAATAAATTGTATAGTTATCGTAACAATACATTAGTCTTGTCTCGAAATTTACTAAAAACTTTGTAAGAGTGCTACGATTTATTTTTTTTCGGGTATGCAAATATTCCCAAAAATTCTTGGTCCTTGCACTCTGATGATAAGGAAGCAACAGGTGCAACAGCCAGTTCATTCCTCTTAGAAACAATTTGATGTATCGAACGATGTAACGTAGTTCCGTTTCCATTTCAAAGATGGCGGCTATTGTTCCGCACAAGCAGCTTTATCTGTGCTTAAACATTATTGTTGAAAATATAATTTATATAAACATTAACATCTTAAAAATCTCCAAAAATGGATCAGAATCTTGAATAAAAATTGCTGTTTTCACCATCTCGTATTTCATAAATTCATATTGCAATAACTGTATACAAGGTGTACGATTTTAAGATCCTTACGCGGAAGGAAATAGTCTGAGGAAGTTTACCTATATCTAAGCTCTCATCGTCCTTTCATAAATTCTTAATTCTTTCTTATCTAATTCGAAATTCGTTCGACGCGCGCGATAAAAAATAACGACGTTGCGCATCGACGTTAAAAGAAGTGGGCAGCGATTTAACAACATTGATTTTATTTACCGCAGAAACGGAGTGGGCGGTAAGCCAATGCCCGCCCGGAGGAAAACACGATTGTGCATCCGGAGTTTGCGGATCTCGTAGTTCTCCGCGCTCGAAATTTATTCGGGTCCGTGCGTCGTCCGCGCGGACGCGGGGAGATGTCACGATATCGTCTTAACAGTACGATTCGGAGAGAGAGTACCTAGTTCGTTCTCGTGTGTGGGTGCCCCTGCGTCCCGAGCGACACACCCGTTAAAAGGAATTCTTCGGTTCGATCGACGCCGGTTCCTGTCGTACCTACGTCGTTCCAAACTTTGGAATTTCGTACGCGCTGGCACGCTTGTAGTCTCTTTCTGAGACCTCTCAATTGAGACCGTTTCGATCGTGTAGCGGTCCAGTTAGACATTTCTGATTCACGGTATGCGTCCAGTTAAAGCTGTTTTAAATTTTCTTGATTTTTACGCCAAATTAGCAGAAATCATTCGTTACGAGTATATAAATTGCAAATGATATATCAAATTTAGATCGTGGCATGATCCAAGTTTAATGCTGACAACAAATTTATACAAAATGTTATTTACCGAAACACAGTAATGCGTAGAATTGACTTATTATTTTCAAGATATAATTTTATCATTCAATTACATATATATAATACATAAATAACAGTGCTAAAGGAGGACTCATAAAACATACGCAGTAGCCGCACGCCGTGATCTAGATTTTCGTTAAATGTATGCAAAATTTACATTATATGTCTGGCTTGAGGGAATACTTGTAGAGTAGTCACGCGAATAAAGCAACGCGCGACAAATTGCAAAATCCCGAATCACTACGCGCGATCGGTTCTCGCTGACCAGAGCCCTAAACATACCCCGGAACGCGTATAGGACTGTTTTTTGTTCGCCCATCCGCCCGGACACGCAAAAATCGCCTCGCCCTCTTAAGTTTATAAGGCCGACCGAAATCGAACAAGATTATCTCGCTTGTTGCGATACGCCCAAAGGACCCATCCTCCTCTCGCGTATCTCCCTTCCTTCTCCGCGCTACAATCGTTTTCCTCTCTCAACCGCGGGACTGTTCCCTAGAGAAGCAGCAGCGAGCGTAATGACGAGGCATCGGAACGCGGCGTGTAATATCGAGGGTTCGCGTCTCCGTGCCGCCGCCGGTTTGCTCTGTCACGGAGGGACGCCGCTGAATTATCGAAGGCGAAATTATTTATTTTTCCACGGCCTCGCACGTGCCGCTCGTCGGAACGTGGATCCGCCGTTTCGCTCCTTTCTCCTTCCGCTCTGCGTTCCGCGTACCCGCGCGTGCTGTCTCCGCGTTGTATGTATCACCGCGCAGAGGCGTGACGAGCCGAGACATAAACCTGCCGGTCATGAGGGAAAGATGATGGCGAGCGAGGCGAACTGCGGGTACCGACCGTAGGGGAGAGAAGGTCGGGACGTCTTGCCCGATGATTGCTGGGTATTTACGAGCTCATTACCACCCGAAGAGAACGCGGAGGGATGCGAGGGTGGGTGGAAAAGGAAGACGTGCTTTATTGGCGCTGGCCGCGTGGACCGCGGCGTACAGTCTCATGATCGTTTCTCGTTTTCGTCCACCTTTCCTTCCCGTGGTGGCGCGCGAACGTCTTTGTGATTCGAGAAGTTTTACGCTGTGCTGATCCGCACGTTCGTGCCACGACGAATTTTATGAAAAGAGCAGGCTTCACCCTATTTATTTAATTTTAGGAGAAATATGGGACATTTTACTAAAAAAAAAATAGACAATTTTGATTAAAAAAGGAGATCCAGAAATTAGAAACGTACAGTGGTTTAAAAGAATAACAATGTTTAAGATATACAACAAAACATCAATATTTATTCAATAAATGAACGTTTTTGTAATTTAAATATTTATATCTTATGTTATGCAACTTAAATCTGAGCATTGTAATCTGATTTAAGGAAACGGGACCGTGGACGTGCGTACGCAACGTCTCATAAAACAACGCGGGAGAAATATAGAAGTCGGTTATATATATACACAGCGATTTCCACCCTAGATCGTGGAAAGGTAACGCATTCGCCGACAACGGCGTAGGCGCGCATCCCGCGAGACACTCGGACGGCCGATGAGTATCGCCCGGACTTCGAGGATCGCGATAACGAGTGGGTGGGTGGACGTTAAATTATAATTAAACGATCTCGCAAAGAAGCGATCGACGTCTTCGCCGTTGCGTGCGGACCCGTGCGGGTGTTGGCCCACGCACCGCGGCCCACGCGCGCGGTTCATACGAGACGCGTCAGCTGCGTAAAGCCCCATAGGTTACACGTCGGATAGGTGCATGAAACACCCCCGTAGTCTTTGTCCGCCACGATAATTGTCCACGCGCTCGGCCCGTGACACGATATTGGTCGGTGTCGGATCGCGCTACACCAACGCCTGTCGTAAATCAATCTCGACGTGGTCGACAACCCCGTCGTTGCCGGATCGGGGGGTCTCCTCGTTTCTGGCACGCGACTCGAACCCGCTATACCGATTCAAGCGCCTGCTGAGATGCGGGGATGCATCCAGAATGGTGAATTCCCTTATTTCATGTCATTTGCTTGCGCGCACTGTGATAAGAAAATAATATTTTCGCAAAAATATACATTTCTAGAATCGAGCTCTCAGTCACTCTATCCGACGTATTTTTGTATGTTGACGCTGGAAATCATAGAATTATCGAGGAAATTTCAAATGAATAGTGAGATATTGATGATTTCCTGTAAAAAATATTGTTTTTTTTTTACGTAAAATCACCGATATTTTTTACATTACGCTTGAGATATCGGTTGTATAACTATGACTTTCTTAATCAGCGCGAAAAAAAACACAACATAGCAGAGAGACTTCGATTTTTTGTCAAGTGTAGGTACAAGATTTTTCCAATTTTTCACAAAAATGGAAATCCTTGGAATTGAACATTTAACTACCCTATTCGATATACTTTTTCACGCCGATTCTAAAAATTATAGATCTTTTGAGGAAATCTGAAAGGGATACAAGGATATCGGTGATTTTTTAGGGAGGAAATAAAGCAACTTGCAACCAATCGCCTTTATTACATTATTTTACAATAAAGCTTACAGAGTATCGCATTTGCAACGCTCTCCCCTGTAGACATAACGTATGTGTGCAGGTATTTTATTAGACATACGTATGAGTATGTGTATCTAGGTATGGCTTCGCAGGTGGTCACTTCATCGTTTTAAAAGAAGCGCGTGGACACGGGTAAATATTCGAAACTGGAAAAAAGTGCGTCCTGCAGAACCGGCGAGATTAATTAAAATCCGAGTGGAGTCGCATGAGTGGAGAGTAGAACCTAGTCGTGAGAAGGGAGGGAGAAGGGCGCGAGACGAGGAAAAGAGCAAAAGATATAGGCGGAACTGGACGCTGGACGGAGATCGAAAGCGAGACCGATTGCGGAACTTGGCTGCGTAACTTTGCGCGGACGGACCGGATGCGAAGAGCAGCGTGATACAGTCCCGACGCTAACCAATACTCGATAAACCAAGCAGACGCAGATTTCCCGCACGCTCGAAGGCAAAATACCCGCGCCCCCCTGCCAGTATGCACCTCGCCGAGTGGCAAATACCAATAACCAATTCACAGAGGGCAGAACGAGGCTGCGGAGGGTGGGAACGAGAGAAGGCGAGAGAGAGAGAGAGAGAGAGAGGGAGACACCCATGTACAGTAATAGACGAGCCTAGCTTTTCCGTCTGCAAAACTACATTTCCTGTAATCTGCTGGCAATCACTCGATAACTGAGGGAAGAGGGAGGGGAGTTGGTCCCACTATACCGAAGTAAGTATACGTATAGGCTTGAGTTTTTCAGAGAATTTACAGGCAATTCGGGACGGGAATGTATTAGGGGATTATCGGCTGTTTATTTACAGCTCTTTTTTTTTGCTATACCAAGATCCGATTACACTATCGCGTTTAAGTTTCAAGGTATATTTATAGAAGGTCGAAATTGGTCGAATTTTGTTTGCTTTCGTACACTCAGAGAAAAATGGATAGTAAGATCAATTATAATCGCAAGATTGAATTTTCCTGGTTTTTAACACCATATTTACGATTAAACAAACCATGAATGCAGTTGAAATAACTTTCATTGCGTGGTTGTAGTAACAATAAGGTTGTAGTTTATATGGTGGCCATGCGTTTATGTGGTTAAAATAACCACAAAAGTAGGTCAATAATCTTTCTACACGGTAGTGTCTGGTATGTAAAATATGGTTGGGGATATTTAACGGCCATATGCTGCAGGTTGATCTTGTTCTAGCAACCATAATCTCTTGTTACTGTAACCAGAATCGCACTGCTTAGAAAAACTATGGAATTGTTTGGCGCCAAAATCAACAATGATTTCTGGTCAAAATTATAGTTCTTTAAATCAGATTTTTCTCTCAGTGTATTATTAGAACAAAATCGAAGTACAAAGCTGACGCTTTCTTTCGGCCTATTTTTCAAATTCAACCGTAACCGCTGTGTACAATTCATTTTTGCTTCGTCGTGAAAATCTCTTTAATAATAATAGTTCGTTACAACGACTGACCGCTCGTCAGCCGGATGAAATCACTCTCGGGGCTCACAATTAACGTCGCTCGCGGCGAGCGGCTAGTTTTGCGCGGAGTCATCGTCGCGGCGGGGCGCATCATAATTGGAACGGCAAAAACGCCGCGCAGTCGAAGTCTCCCGCGGATCATCTCGCGTTCCGTTCTGCACGGTTTTTACTCCCGGTACGTTCTTACGAACCGTCTGCCCCCGTCCGCTCGAGGACGAGGGATTTGTCGCGCACGAACGTTTGTCGATGGAATCATTTATCCCGTGTAACCTTCGGGATTACGGCGATACATTCCGCTATGCAAGTGAATCCGAACGGTGAAACCGATCGGTCTGCAGGTTTCTTCGTCGGCGGAGAAAACGCGGGACCGTCTTCTTCCCACGAGACGATGGGGCATGAAATACTGGTCAGTTGAACCAATTATTTAGTTATTCTAATCAAATGTTTAATTATTCCAACCAAACGTTTAGTTATTCTAACTAAAAAGTGGTCAGTTTAACCAAACAGATGGATCCGTATTTCCCCAAATGGTGGTCATCGTGTCCAGGATTTTGGTCAAATTGACCAAGGTATTTTTTTTCATGCATTTTCGTCGGAGACTAGGTATAGGTATAGTGACACGATAGAAACGAATCCGGTCTCGCTTCTCCCCCCGAAGCGCTGCAGTCGCTGACAACCCTGAGCGGACTGCACTTTGCCATTGACGCCACAAGTTTCACAGAGAGCGTTACAGGGAATTTATTACACTTTCTTCTACCCCCGACGCCAACGGAAAGGGAACTGGTTGCGCATATTGCACCGAGAGTACGGGGCCACCCTGCATCGCTTTCGTTGCACACGCGCGCGTAGCTGCATCCACCGGTGGATATCTACGTGTACACATGTACACGCAGTCGCGCCTACAACGCTCCAGCATCCGCAAACTCCGCACGAATACCTACGTATGATGTTTGCGCGCGCGCACTGCATGTGTGCCGGTAAATTGCTTCTGCCTCGGACAGAGTTTATTCTAGTAACACAGTTTCGGCTGTTCGCGAACGAGTTTGTTTGGGTCCATCTCGCTTAAGAGTGGGCGGTCCTGCAAGGATGCAGGGGTGGTGTAACCGGGATATAGGGGGTGGACGAACCAATGGCGTAGGGTCCTCACTGCCCTCCTCCCTTGATTCTTAGGATCGATCAAAACGGTTTTACGAGTGCCGCGGCTGCGACGGTCGCGCGTATCTCTTCATATCCATTCGATTTTCGTAACTCGCGCGAATGCGGAACGATCGGGGCGAGTCGGTGCGAGGGGTAAGACGGGTGAGACCTCGCCGCTCTGTCTGCGAGAGGCGCGTCGATACCGCTAAACGTCGCGGACGCGTTACGGATACGGCAGGTCCTTTCCGTACTTTTAGGATGTAGGGTTTAGGAAGGATGTATCGGAACGTACATTGGAGTAAGACGCGTTGCCTGATCCCAGGGGCAGTTGCAAGTGTCGCTCTTGTAAGCAGGTAACCCGCCTTACTTCGATGTATAATGCTTCGAGACTAACGCGAGAATTGGCAAGGAAAGACTTCATTTACTCGGCAATTTTAAAAAGAGCTACAATTGGTCGTGCAATCATTATCATGGCATCGTTATCGTCATTGCAAATCTTATACAGCGCGCCGAGAAAACAGTTTATTTGTAGTTGATAAATATTTGTTTGAATACGGCGAAATAAACATTTTTTCGTTAACTATTACGATATTTATTCGGCAGAATTAAATCCTTTGAAGCAATTGTTTGAGTGAAATAAACATTTTAATCATCAATATATATATATATATATATATATATTTCATTGTCCTAACGAAATGTTCATTTCGTTGTATTTGAAATTACATTTTTTAACTATTAATAAGCTGTCTTCTCGATGCGCGTACGAGAGTTCCCTTTGAACCAAATAGTCGCCGAGACGCGACTACACTGCAAATGGAAGTGTGTTATATTTACACACTTTACGTGTGTAAATCCTTGTAGTTAAGTTTTAAACGTTTCCTGGCGTTTTAATGTATAATACGTTTTAAACGTGTTAAAGTGAACCGTTTAAAACGTTTTAATCCGGTATAACACATTGTAAACGTGTTATTTTAACACATTGTAAACGTGTTATTTTAACACATTTAAAACGAGTAAATTATAGATAAAAAGTGATTATAAAAGAAAATAGCGCAGCTATTATCAAATTCCAAAAGTTTTTTCTTATAGGGAGCTTCAAAAGAGCTGTTTCTGCAAAAAAAGCTCTTCTGATGCTCCATAAAAACTACTTTGCATTTTTTTCCAGCTGAATTGTTTTCCTTTACTGGTCATCTTTTATCTATATACAGTGCGAAGGCGTTTTATAAAGTAATAAAAAAATTATTGTTATTGTAAAATATATTTTACATATATATTACATGCATGTAAACTAAATATTTGAGATTGTAAACTAAAAAATTGTGACTGCCGCATATATATGTAGAAACATCTATGTATGGCCCCAGTTGTTCCAACTTCTAGGTAAAATTTATCCTCTCGGTAAACCGCTTATCAGTCAATCAGAGTAGCCAATAAGCGGTTTACCGAGAGGATAAATTTTACCTAGAAGTTGAAACAACTGGCCCTATTTGGTTTAATTACGCAAGATACTATTTCGTTTTCGGAGAAATTTTTGCACTGTCGAATTCTTGTTTACCGTAGTGGTTCCCAGAACTTCACCATCGATGTATTCCAGGACATTACAGTAGGCGGTCGGGTACCTTATATCCCAGACGTAATATGCAGCAAGAAGACAAGTGATAGTTTTCGTAGCCGTAGGATTATCTATTTTGATTTTTACGTGTTCATCCGCTACGATGTACACTGTTGCTATCCTTTCCTCTGCTGTAAAAATAATAGCGCGTGGCGAGTTGTCCTTACATCCAACGAGATGATTCTCCGAGGATGTCATCGCCTGTGTGCAGAAATATGCCTTTATATAAAATTTGAATAAAATAAAAATTGCTTGATTATTGTCATACCTCGCTCACGGTGATTAGAGGCGAAAATTTTTTCTTCAGCTTCTTGTTTGCTAATTCATTTTCGAGTTTTGTCATTAACAAAATTTCAGCCCTCTCTGAATTAGCTTCGGAGGAAAAGTATTTCTTTAAATTTTGCATCATCAGACCGATGTTTTGGAAAATCACACCTTCGTCTACTTTTCTCAAATTTAGGAAGTCGAAAAAAATCTGCGAATAATTTAAAACTATTATTTCTTGTAATTTAAGCCGACCTAAAAATCGCATAATACACTAAGAAAAAATGAGTTGATTCAACTCAATTTTTAGGGTATGGGCGCTCAACTTAATGTATAATTATCTGAAAAAATATTTTGTTAAAGTAACTAAAATTTATTTGAACTAACTAAATATTCAGCTACCTAAACTGAATATTTGTTCAAATGACCATAAATAAGGTTGAACGCCCGTAACCTTAAAATTGAGTTGACTGAAAAACTTTTTTTCTCAATGTATGTTAGATATTATAGTTCATAAGTAATATACTGTTTCATATTCCTTCAATTGCGGATACTTTTGAATTATATCCACTATTCCAGTGGCTTCCTTTTCAATCCAGGTTCTTCGGTGTGAAAGTGTAATCTTTAACAATCGTTTTACATGCGGTGTATTATTATCTTTATGTTTTTTCTCTAATTCTTTGAGAGCGTTTTTTATATCTGTTTCTGTCGGTTGACCACTACCAGAAAAAACGAAATAAGTTTAAATAATATAATAACTAATAATACAATTAAAATAATAACTAATGATTGACCATATTAAAAAAAGTAAGGATTACGTTTTTAAGTCAATTAACATGGCTTGCTCAGCTGGCGTTTTGAGTTTTCCATGGTAGTCTCTTTTTAAAGTCTTTTTCTTCATGTTGGATCGATGATTTCTTACCCAAGTACTTAGTTGTGTTTTCACAATTCCCTTAAGGATTGAAGAAACAGAAATACAAGTACCTATATGTTATTACAATACTGCGAAGCCTCGGTGCGTCGCATCTCCATGTTTCAGAGGGGTATGTTGATGCACGGAATGTTGAATACGTGGTTTATTAATAATGAAATAGATATTCTATATAAAGCGTGGCTTTTGGAAAATTCCCGAAAAATACCTATTTTTCACGCTTTTAAAGGGATTTCTCGCCTTAAGATATACTAATTATAGTGACTACAATATTCGTTTAAAATGAGTTTTATACCGTCAGGACGAATGAAACAAATGGGGAATTAAATTTAATATACACATTTCTCCAATTATACTGTACAAAATTATCACCAAAAACTATTAAGTTTGGTTTACTGCAGTGTAAGAAATATATAAATTTGAAAAATTATTGGCCAACATTATAAGTGTCCAAAGGATCCTAAAATGAGCAATAAATAAAAGGCAAAAATAATATGCATTTTACTAACACATTCCATGTGACCTCCGCGAAGCAAAGGATAAGCTGCAACAATGCTCATTGCAAAATTGTGGTAATCTTGTTTAGTAGGCACCCCTTTAGTCGCTTGCCACAAATAAGATCCCCAAAAATACATGAAAGACTTTTGAGCTTCCAGAACACCAACTTCTTGCAATTTTTTCTCCAAATCAAAAGTTAACGGTGGCAATGGTGCTGGAAATAATATGGAGCCGGGCCCGGCAATCACTGACTGCGATTTTTCTCCTTCATACGGAATAGTTGGCGAGATAGTTGTTATCTCACTTGGACCTGCCTTACATTCTTCGCTTTCAATTGATATCTGCAATATGCAACGATATCGTTCCGAAAAATTATTTTAAAAATCTTTGAGACGATAAAATAGTAGAAATTAATATAATCTTCATGATTTTAGCAATTTTCAAAACTATGGCAATATTTTATATCCTAATTAATTTTTTGGGATTATAAGAATATAATTTTCTTATAAACAGAAGAAAAATTTGATAATTTGAATTTTTTAAAATGCGGAAATCATCTGGCTCATCAATTAATAAAGAACACCCCAACATCTTTGATAGTCTCTAACCTTATCTTGGGGGGAGGGGGGTTGGCTTTATGAAACAAAATAAAAGGTAAGATACTGAAGGCAACTAAGGATTAATTAAATAATAAAGAACAAGAATACATAACATCGATGACAAATGATTAAACATACCTCTTTTTTGAAAATATTTTTCAACGCATGATCTTCAGACTTCTTTTCCGATACGTTCGCAACTGAATGTGAGGCTTCCAATTCACTTGTCGCATTTGAAGTACTTTGCAGAGGTTCAGTGTACAGAACATTTACTTCCATTGAGTTCCAATTGTTTTGCAAATCATCTTGATCGAAATCTTCGTTACGATTCTTCGAGCCGGGCACAATTTCTTCGACGGTTTGAATGAGAACCACATTAACATCACTTTTGTCAGGAATCTCGTAGTCTTCTTCAATATCGCAAAATTTATCCCCTCTGTCAGGATCCTTTGTTTGCAAAACGATTGATTTGTGATGCACCATCGCTTTCAATATAGCGTCCGTCTTGCACACTTCGAATAACTTGCCACGTACAACTTCAGCGTCACATTTATTTTTTTCCGACACGTATCTAATACATTTGCAACGTTCTCCGATTATACAATACGCCTTTTTTTCCATTTTCTTACACGTGGATTGTCTCGGCGTCACGAGCGTTTTGCGCGACAGCGACGGCGCGACTTGCCTTATTGCAGTGTCGATGGTGACTGACTGTTATGTACAAAATTGTGTTGGGGGTGAAGTCGAGAGAGGAGTGGGAATGTGCATTTTTCTACTGGCTATTGCTGAGGAAAAAAACCGAAGGAGACAAAGGCTGGTAGGGTTGCGCATCTTCCGAGGCGTCGGAAAGCCGCGTAAGGGGCTGCGATGACCCGTGCTACGAACGAAGCTGTGCAGGCAAGGCATCTGGCAACCAACTGTCCAGAGTACGGCTGGAAACAATGGATAAAAAAAGTCCTTGCCTGACGCTATCGGTAGAGAAACTTTCTCCTACTGGAGTCACTGCTCTATCTTACAGTTGAATATGACGGCCCAATGAACTTGGCCGGTGGCGATAGGAACGCAGCCGATGTTAAACAGTTTTATGCTAAACACGTACAGCCAGCTCGGAAATAATATTGAAAATTTGGATTTTAATGGCACAATATTAATATGATCGGAGTGAAACAAAATTTTCCGTGCACAATGTGCTTCTTTTCTTGTGCAACGAGTGATCTCTTGATGCAACATGTCATTCGACATCATCGATACGATCCACAGTTCAGAGTGAAATGTGTACATAACGGATGTGCTGCCACGTTTGGAAAATGGAAATCTTTCTGTCAGCATTTATGTAGAAATCATCCAGATATTCCGGAATTTCGAGACGAAATAAATCAGGAAGCAGAATTAGTGGAAGTAGAAGTTAATTTACCCGATATACCCTGTGAGGTAGAAAATAATCAAAATGTGGGACGTGAAGACGATGGTATGCGATGTACACTGTTTAAAATTTGGATAGTTGCAAATGAATATTTCTTTGATTTAAAGATATATCTTTCATTTACAGAATAATCCTTTAATTTAAGGAATATATTATTTTCATTAAAGAAATGTTCTTTAAATCGAAGAAATATTTCTTTGCTATAATTTAAAATTAACATTTCTTCGATATAAATATTTTTTTTCTGTGTCCTACAATAGTGTGTGCAGATTATACTATGTGAGTGCATTTAAATTTCAGAAAACAGAGCACAGCCTGTCGTGTTACCATCTGAATTTCTCGAATGGCATGCGGCCAAATTCCTCGTCAATATTCGCGAAAATTGTAAAGTTTCACAAACTGCTGTCGATCATCTTATCGATGGCGTCACGAATTTATTAGATGCTTATTTGTCAGTTTTGTTGGTAAGACTTTTGTAAAACATTTGTTTGATTATGCTCATAATAATAGATTAAATATGAAAACAAATGATTTTCTCTTTAAAGGATGAATTAAAGAGGAGATGTGACCCCGAAACAAAGTTACTTCGTTTAGAAGATTATCAAAATATCTTAGGAAATGAATATCCACCATCGTCGATATATTCTTCGGTATGCTCAAAAGATGCTCTCGATAAGGTACTTATTGAGAAGTTTGGCATGGTAATGCCACAAGCACATGTTATTGGTGCTACTTTTCAATGGAAACAGAAGAAGAGGCAATTTGGCACAATACCAGATCTTGTAGAAGTCAATCGTCATGCGTATATTATACCTTTCCTTGACAATTTAAAAAATCTTCTAAATAACGACGAAGTCCGATTTCACATTGAAAACCCGTCAAACAATGACAAATGTATTCTTCGAACAGTTCTGGACGGCTGTTATTATCGAGAAAATGACTTTTTCCGAAATAACGAGAACGCCTTAGCTATTATACTATATTATGATGACCTTGGAGTCACGAATCCCTTAGGAGCCGCTTCAAAAACTCACAAACTATCGATGTTTTATTGGTCCCTTGCAAATATCAATCCTGAAGTACGATCGTCAAAGGATAGTATTCAGCTATTGGCTGTCGTCAAGACCTCATTTTTAAAAGAATTCAACGCTCTAGAAAGAATTTTGGAACCGTTTATTTCCGATATCATCAAATTACAAATTGAGGGAGTCAATATAACTGTCAATGGTCAGATAAAAAATTTCAAAGGATCAGTTTTGTTTTGCGCTGGAGATACCCCTGCTTCAGCGATGATTGGAGGATATAAAGAGTCTGTTTCTGCCTATCGACTCTGTCGTTCATGCATGACGACCAGAGAAGAGTGGAAAAATAATTTTCATGAAAATAATTTTATTTTACGTAATACTAACGACCACCAGGAACATATTGATGCAATTTGTGAACCGAATATTACAAAAGCGGCTAAAAACTTCTGGCAAAAGCAGTATGGAATCAACAGAAAAAGTCCGTTGATGGGTATACCTAATTTTGATATTACAATGTGCCTTCCACAGGATTGTATGCACATTTTAATTGAAGGTGTAGCGGAAATTATATGCCGAGTAACATTGCGAGACTGCATTATTCAGAATAACCTTTTCACAGTTGATGAATTCAATGAAAAATTAACTTGCTTCCATTATGGTCACTTTAAAAGAGATAAACCTGCTTTCATCGAACGTGATCAACTTACGGAGAACAATACCTTACGCCAAAAAGCATCGCAAATATTCGTGCTTGCACATATATTGCCATTTTTAATTTGCGAATGGATATTAGAGTGTGAAAAGGAAGATATCAAGGATGTAATTAATTGTCACATTCTGCTTCTGCAAATTATGAACGTTTGTCTTGCATATGAAGTCCGAACAGAGTCGATAGATTTATTAAGTCGAATGATCCAAGTGTTTCTATTGCGATTTAGTAGATTGCATTCTGACTGGATTACACCAAAATTTCATTTTATGATTCATATTCCACGATACATCAAATTGTTTGGACCTGCAAGACAACAGTGGTGCTTTAGATTTGAAGCTGCTCATGCATACTTCAAATCATTAGTGCCGATCGTTCGAAATTTCAAAAACATTCCTTTCACGTTGAGCTACCGACATCAAGCACGACTATCTTCTAGACTTGCTTCATATCCAGGAATGCCATCAAAAAAATTTCTATACAAAGGTGATCAGGTAAAAACAGGTCCTATACTACTGCTGAAAAATCTTCCTTACGCAAGATTGTTTAATCGATTTGTTGATGAGGCTGAACGAGATACATGCCAAATTATGCGAACCAGCAAAATAGTTATATATGGAACAATGTACGAGAAAAACAGTATCATTTTATATCAATTCAGTAACGATAATTCGCTTCCTTTATTTGCAGAAATAAACGACTTATTTGTTTATCAAAATTGGAAATTGTTTATAATTTCACATCTTGAAACTGTAAATTATTGTGAAGAATTGAATGCATATTTGATTGAACGACCTGTAGATACCCAGCAAAACGTAATTGCTACCGAGAATTTAGTATTTCCACATCCATTGTCTTCCTTTACAGTCATGCGTGGGAAATATGTTCCCTTAATCAACTGTGACCACGTCGAATTTATTGGATAGCTAACATTATAATTTTCGCATTTAAAAAAATTTCAGTTATATACGCATTTCTCATTACCATTTAACCCTGTAATACATAATGTGTACATGCAAAAAAATAAAACAACACTTGTCAAAAAAGTTTGTAAATATTCCATACGTACGACTTAATTCCTGAAACTATAGCCCAAACAAAATAATGATTTCAAGACGGGGATGTTATTCTTGGCTCATGTTTTAAGTTACAAGTGCGTTAATCGGTTGAAGTGTGTAAATCATGCTTACGTGCTTTATTTTAACACGTTTCATGTGTGTTAAGTTAAACGTTTTAAGCTTTAACGCACTAAAAACCGTGTGTTCTGCAAATAACACAGACAAAATGTGTTAATTCATCTGAAAACACACTTTAGACGTGTTATTTTACACATAGGATTTCAATAACACACGAAAAACGTGTGTTGTGTGTAAATTAACACACTTCATAACACACTTCCATTTGCAGTGTACTTAGTTATATCGAGGCGAAGCGAGATCAACCGGTTGAAATCTGATATTATTGGGAGTGGGTGGGCGTAGGGGGATGTACGGGATATACGTGGTAGGTGTACGGATGCGTCGTTCCGGTACCTATATAGACGTATCGTATTGTCTTGGACGTAGCGAAATGTTGGCGACGCGTCTCGATGATCCTGAAAGCGCACGTAACGCGTGTAGATACGTCGACAAATTGTACACCCACGTACTCATTTGCGGATTGGTACAGCCACGTGGGCAAGTATATACCCGCGCAGATATAGGTACCTACATAGTTACCTATAGGTCAGTGCTCGCGGCTGTGGAGCCTCGCAAGGGGAAATAAATCTTCGTGGAACGGAACCGAATAGTATACGCCTTCTCACCTCGGATCGATTCTAAATAGACGAATTGATCGTAATAAATTTCACTGACAATCGCACGTTATATGCGCTGTATTCGTAATCGAGCCTCAAGTTTTAAGATGCGGAGAAACAAGGATAAAGAGACGGGGAACAGGATAATGCAGTTGTAATAAAACGTCACTTAAAATTCAAAAGACCTGACTGTTACTGAACGGGAAAACATGATTTTACAGCCCCAGCAAAACAATATCATGCTGGGAAACTTTTGCTATAATGACAAAAATGTCAGCAGCAACAAAATATGTCCGATAATAGCAAATGTAACTGCAGCGTAGTGAAATTCTTTCTGATAAAAATATTTGCCATCCCAGTAAATATTTTCACTTTTGTTAGACATATCTCCTGCTGCCATAGATGATATTTTGGTCACGATAAGAAGTACCCAGCAAAACCTGGTCTTGCTAAAACTGCAAAATCATTTTTTTTCCATGTAATATTCCATGATTTTAGGGGATGATTAAGTACAACTACTCGCACAGGTACGACAATTCAAGGCTCTTCTCGTAATTTACCCAAACAATTTCCATGGATCGCGACTAACATTTTCGACACCGAGAATTCGAACCCATTACAGCCGCACGCGGTGCACCGGTTACCCACCAGCGCGGAAGCGTCCTGAGCTCGACCTATCACGCGTCGAGAATTCGATCTTCGTCCTACACCGTTGGACGCGAGGGGTTGTTGGTTCGTCAGGGGGTAGGTTAAGGGTTGGCAAGCGGAAGTGCGGCAAGACGGCGGACGGCGGGTGCGGGCGGGCAGGCGAGCGCGAGCTGCAAGTAGGGACGGCGAGGAAACGCAGCAGAGGGGGTCGAAGAGGGGGTGAGACGGGGTGAGAAGGAAGGCAAGACCACCACCTCACCTCGCCTCTTTGCCACGCCACGCCTCGCCTCACAATGCACCGGATTAGCGATTGTATTGATCCGCCCTCGCCTAGTCCCTAGCCCCTTCCTGGCGAAGGAGCCACATTTTGGTCGGACGAGGCCGATGCGGTTTTCGCGTCGTTTTCCGATTTAAAATTCCTCGCGGAAAATCGGGGAGCGAAGAGAGCGGATCGCTCTCGCGCGCAGGGAAATTACGACGTCTCCACTCGCTTCGTCTATTTCCTTCGTATACTTTTTCTCCAATTCACCTTCTCGAGGGGTTGCCAGAGGGGCTTCGGCCGATTGCGCTCGCAATCAGTCGGTTGCGACGGGATCCAATATCGAAAGCAAATTTCGTCGGGGCTTCGACAGCTATTTTTCGCGTCATCCTAAGGGGGATTTAATTCGGATGCGACTACAGGCGACGTAACATGGGGTTCCCCTCGATTTTCCGCGGTGTCGGATGAGGATTATCGCCCATCGCGTTTAGTGTGAAAAAAACGAGGATTATGCGATCTGCTGCATCCTCGCTGATAGAAAAGTGGGTGGTAAAATCAACCATAATCGCAAGGTTGAATTTTCCTGATTGCTAGTACTAGGTATATTTACAATTTGACTACCCACGAATGCAGTTGAAACAACTTTTGTTACGTGGTTATAGTAACAATAAGATTGTACTTTATGATAGCCATGCACCAGAAAAGTAGATCGATAATATTACTGCATGGTAATGTCTACTATATAAAAAAAGGTTAAGGACATCAATCGATTATATTGCAGGTTGATCTGATTACAGCAATCGTAATCTCTTGTTACTATAACCAGAACATTTCTGTTTCGAAGAATTATGGAATCATAGTTGGCGCCAAAAAATTGACCGTGATTTCTACTTAAATTATGATTCTTTTAAGCAAATTTTTTTCCCAGTGATGATACGAGAAATAGTAACGTTAATTTGCTCTCGCTATACTAGGTGATATCTCAGAGTAATTCGGTTTCACAGTTGCCTTCCACAGACTCGACATTAGCGACTCCAGCTGCGCCCGATGGACGGCAAGCCACTTACCACGACAAATAAAGTGTGTCACTTTATACGTGCGATGAATTACTGAATTTGGTTTCGAACGTGAGATTGTAAATATTACATCGTTTCGAGAGAAGGGCGAATTTCTCGTCAAGTCAAACGATCGTAATCGGGGAACCATTCATGAATTAGAAAGTTCACGCATGGCTACAGTTACTCATTCACGACGTCTCAACGATCAAAATTGGTCTTGCATTACATTTCCTTCCGCGGATGGTAAATACACTCACAATGAGAGAGAAATCTGGTTGAGAGAAACATAATTTAATCAGAAATCGTGGTCAATTTTGACGACAACTATAATTCTATATTTGTTCTAAACCGTGAGATTCTGGTTATAAAGAAATCAGGATTGCTGCAACTAGGTCAACTTGCAGCATGATCGATTGATGTCTCCAATCTTTTTTTTATACAGTTGACTCTTCCACGCAGTAATATCAGGGCCTTAACACAATTGGAAGAATAAGAATAAGAATAAGCGTTCTTTCACAGAGCCATCTAATGGTTCAGTCATCTAGTGATTCAATCATTTAGTGGCTCAACCTTCCTTACCACCATTTTCTATATAATCGCCACCTAGAAACGTCTAAAAGAAATTTAAATACAAGAAAATGAATCTAGAACTTTAATGCTCGTAATTTTAAATGCAGTTGAAGCCACTATGTTGGTAATGATCTAATGATGTAGCGAAGATATGATTGCAAAGATAATGGGAAATGGAAAAATAAGAAATATTGGTTAAACCATTAAATAGCTCTACAAATCATATGCTTATTCTTATTCTTATTTTTACTCTTATTCTTCTTCTTTCAATTATGTGGAGGCCCTTATTGATCTACTTTCTTGGTTAACTCAACCATGGCCATCATAAACTACAATCTCGTTGCTACTAAGGCCATGCAACACAAGAATTACTTCGACCGTATTCATGATCTGTTTGATCATAAATATGGTACTAGCAACGAGGAAAATTCTGCCTTACGATCATGGTTGATTTGACTACTCACTTTTCTCACACAATCAGTGTATTCGCACGAAGGGCGAGAGAAAGGAAACGGGGCCATCTTGCCAGGGGAAACTATGGCAGCGTGGTTGCCAATGGCGCTGGAGAAACCCGACGATAGGGTCGAAAGGGGCCGTCAGCGCGAGGGGCTGCGAAGAAGAGGGTCCGGGGGTAGGGCAAGTAGCTGTGCATCACGGCGAAGGGCTCGCGTTTACGGGGTTGAGGCTTTTCCGTATAGGTGGCGTGTCCGCGCGAATGTGTGCGTGTCTCCGGGTTTTGGCGACCGAGGGGCGGCTCGGGGAAGGGAGTGGCTCTGGCGCACTCACCATCCTTCCTTCGCGGACGCCATGTCTCCGACTCTCGTTTAGTCAATGTCGAAGCCGAGGGCTCGACTTACCGGTCTCCCCTTGCTTCGACATTTTCTCCATCTCCCCCGTCTTTCTTTCCGCTCATCGCGCCTCTGCCTTCCTCCCGCGGCCAGTACGACGCTCCTTTTCGATCAGCCCGCGCGCGCCGCGGTGATAAGTTGCCGCCGTTCGTCATCGCGTTCTCCGGTGGCGGAGAGCCGCCGCGGCGACTGGAGAATATTCGAAGAATCTTCGTCGCCATTTTTCTCAACACCATCGCACGAACTCGAGTGGCGTTTGGCCCTTTACGGTTTCCGCTTTGCTAGGCAGCTTTCACGAGGATCTTCGTATAAGAGCGGAGCTCCTTTCGAGCTTCGCACTTCGCGGGCGCTGCAATGTTTCGTATACAACCCGTTCCAGGGAATACACGCCAGCGTAGCGGGTTGCATATCGGTTATCCGCCTGGCGCCGGATACAGGCGCATGGCCCCTGCAGCGGATCGGAGGCGTCAACCGATATGCAACCCGCTACGCTGGCGTGTATTCCCTGGAACGGGTTGTATTTACCGTTTACTCGTCATCGTACACTGGAAGTAGTGCGGTATGCACTGGCGAAGGGGTAGCGGCAGTGTACTTATCACGGTTTTTATCTAACTTCGATTCTTTCCTGTTTTAAGGGGATGTTAAGGCTCCTATGACGCACCTTGATGCGGCCAAATTTTTGCTGTGGGATATTTCCGAGATTAATGATATTTCAACTACAAATCAAGTATTATTGGGTAAAGCGTACCCCAAGTCGTACCCGAAGACAATGGTTCATAATTGTTAATGCTTTATTAAAGAAATGCAACGTGAACGAATATCAGCGATGGTCAACTGCCGCTGTAACCGGTCAATTCTTTCATATTTGTGTACTTATTCAATAAAGCATTAACAATTGAAGGGTACAGGAATAAAACAGGGAATATCCACTTTTCGTCGAAAATCGGGTTTTCATCGCTATCTATAGTATTTTATGTGTACTTTTTGGTGGTAGAACTGCTACAGGAATGAAACGATAGATGTCCACAGAAAATGCAAATAAAATATTGGTATACAGGCATAAAACAAGAGATCTCCAAGCTTAGAAAGCTTAATTTCTCAAGATTTTGTTTTTGTGATATTCCCTGTTTTATTCCTGTACCCTTCAATTACCTATAAGCTATTGGTATAATTTGGGGTGCGCTTTAGTCAGTAACACTTATTTTGTAGTTTAAACATCATCACTCTTGCAAATATCATTCAGCAAAAATTCGGCCGCATGAGGGCACGTTGTACGAGCCTTACCATCATCCCCTTAAGCTCTGTAGCTTATCGAAGGGTGAAATGGAGGGGCGTAAGAAGGGCGCGCCACGTGTACGGACCGGGGACGCGTCTCCAATGGTTTACGGATGCCGAGTGTGTGCGCTGCAGTATTTTTACGGTAAACAAGCGCTATAACTCAGTCGAGAGTCCGAGTAGAGTCGCGCGCGCGGAGGCAAATCGCGCGCGAGACGGCGGCGTTCGCGCGCAACTGCACCGAAGTGCCCCGCGCTGGCGGTGCGCGGTTATCTTATCAATTTATGGCAGTCGGTAACGTCTCGTGACCCATTAATGGCTCGCGGCGAGACGCGGCACTGTCTGTCGCCATTTCACCCGCGCTTTACTGCCGTCTGGATCCGGTTTATAGTCGCAAAACTAAACTCTGTATTAATTTCATGAAAACCCACCTAAAATCTCCATAAACGTTGCGTTCGTGCGGCGGCGAGCGCTGAATTCCGCTCGTATCGCTCGCTCGTTACACGTGTGCGCGCGGTCGCTCGCGAAAATGGCGCGTAGCGAACGAGCGGGGAGCATTTTGAAATTAATCGCCCCCGCATGTGCGCCGTCGGGAAAATCCGACAGGGATTCGTTCGGCGGGGGGTTCGGGAAATATCTTTTTTTTCCATTCGAAACACTAAAAAAGGGAGACAAATCTTTTCTCGAGTTCGAAAATATATGGAAAAAAGAACAGCAAATTTTACTGTTTCATCTAGTAGTGCTTTAAGACTCGCAGTAGGTTAAACATCCACAATCATATTTACCGTTATAGACGCATTAAAATCATCCGCATTCCTCCATTTTTTAACCTCACTTACCCGCCACCCCCGCAAAAATCAACGCGCGAATTCCATTATTTCATCATACTTGCTTCCTTCAAATTATCCAAAGAAATTGACAAAAATTCTAAGTGGGATTTACATCCTCCCGTATAATACATGCATACAGATTTCCCGCGTAAATATAAACCTAGGTACATAATCCTCCACCCCCCGAGCAACCCTCCCGAAACTTCACCGAGATAGAATTAGTGTCTCACCGCGCCAAGAGATGGAACCCCAGAAGCGTTCGACGAAGTAAGAAATCCCCCCCGACAAGCGGGTTGGCCGTGCCATCCCCAACGGGGAATTGTCTTTCTCGCTCCACACCGTTGCCGGCTTTACATGGTTGCCAAGCCTCGGCAAGCATCCACAAGCGCAAGCGTGTGAACAGTTGGCTCGCGGCCGCTTGCGTGACCTTGGAGAAGTTTGTCGCCGTTTCGGTTGAGTGTCGGTTTTTCAACACAGATCAAAGGGCGCTTGCGAGAAGCACTTGCGACGCATTCACAAGTTGGTAGGCGTTTAGTATCGCTTGCGATCTCGCGACGGACGGACGAACGTTTACTCTGCGCATTTTTTCGATCGCAAAATGAGTGGCTGGTCGAACGAGGAAACTCTATCCTTTCTGGAATATTACCAAAATGAACCTTGTATCTGGAATCCTAAGGATGTAAACCATAAAGATAAAAAGAAAGTGGCAGATGCCTGGATTCGTCTTGCTGAATTAATGCAAAAGCCAGTTAAAACATTAAAAGCTAAAAAAGAAATACTGATGACGACTTTCCGCAAACATTTAAAGAAAAAACAGCAGTCTCTCCGTTCCGGGGCAGGTATGTGTATTACTTTTATTTACCATATTAATAAGAACAGTAACCTACCCACCTAGCAGTATATTAATAACAGAACTAACTACTTGCCCCTTATTCAGAAAGGGTCTTAACATCTGTTTAGCAGTAGTAGTTAGATACATTCTTATTATAGTTTACGAATTGGTTAAAGTTAACTACCGATTTTAAGTAAGGGGGTATGTCTATACAGTGTGACAATAAAGTCTGCAAATCTCGAAATATACCGGAAAACCAACATTTGAAAGAAACGCAGAAACACGTCGATTTTTAATTTGACTGCAGTTTTTTTTATGGCAGATTCATGTAGGAGGGATCTAGCAGTCGGATTATTTTGAAATGTGATCTTTCGACTCTACGGCTCCGCGCTTCGCTTAGAACTAAAAGTCATCACACACAAAATTCCGTAAGGCCGTAAGACGTAAGCGTAAGCGAATAGACCAATCAGGATCAAGTATTCCGTTGTGGTGGGGTTATGGACAACGGAATACTTGATCCTGATTGGTCTATTCGCTTACGCTTACGTCTTACGGCCTTACGGAATTTTGTGTGTGATGGCCTTAACTCTGCTAGCCCTTCGTACTTCAGGTAGATTCGCTATTGCTCTCCTCTTCTCATTCGCACTTTCTCTTCTTACGCACTTTCTCTTCGCTTATTCATTCATTTCCACGCTTTCACCCGACTTTTCGCACCCACGCTAACCGTCCTCGGACTCGAGCAACCCTAGCTCCAAGGCCTTGGGCCCGACCATCCGCCGCCTCGCTACGCCGCTTTCCCTAGTCACAAAAGACTCGAAACCGTCATTCTCGCCCTCACTCGTTCCGACTCGCACACTCGTACACTTCGTCCTTTTCTGCGATCCTACATTCATGTATACAGGGTGGCCCAAAAATAAGTTACGACCATCAATTTCATTTTTTCTAATATTGTTTTTTTTCGATGTATTTCGAGGTTTCTAGACTTTATTACCATCCTGTACAAATAAATAAAATTGGGTATTTATCTGTGATTTCGAAATTACTTATCAGGTGTAACATGAAAGTGAGAGGAGAGGCATTGGTTTTAATTATGTGTGCTTTGTTTCAGGTGCCGGAGATATATACAAACCGGTTTGGTTCGCATACAAACCCATGGAAACATTTCTATTGCCAGTGTATACCTGTAACGATGGTATACACTTTTTACTTACAGAAACGGTAAGTAAAATTAAGCTTAACTATGATTTATTTATTTTCAATTTTAATGGTCTTACACAATTCCTTATACACACTTCTATAAAAACATGAAGTAAATTCTTCCCTGATTTGTCTGGCATTCAAAGGAGATCTTCGTGGTATAGATGGCAAATCTTGCATTGCATTGTTCTCGTTGTTATATCTCCGCCATGAACCAGGTGTGGTCAGATTGCCATTACTATCATATATAGGCACATAAAACGATCCCGGAGGATTACAGTCAACTTTCGTTATAAGGCCGCTCTCAATGCGGACTACTTTGGTCCTGGGGTCCTTCTAAACGAAAGTAAGAAACCGCTTGAGGGGAGTGACGCAAGGAGTGGGAGAAGGCCATTTCTCAGAATGCGCTTCTCCTACAGCCCCAGCACCGGTCTTATAACGAGAGTTGACTATATATCTATTTGAAGAAGTTTTACTCGTGCTCAAACAGTTATGTCGTAATACACAAGTCATCGTAATTTCCGACACAATTTGTGGTTTTAAAGCAATAGGGCGTCGAAAAATTCTAAAAACTGAGGTTAAAATTCTAAACGTACCTATTTTCTACTACAACCCGGGATCTGGATAAGGTTTGATTAAATACCCTTTTTCGTGAATCTACGTCATGGTTTCCAGGGTAGGGCTTCATTACGTGCGTACTCAGTGCAAAAGCACCATCAGCTAAAAATATGTATGGCACATTAATCTCCGATCCTGGAAGTGGACATGGCGGAGGAAAATTAATCTCGTTTGTGCACATTCTTTGCCATAATAATGACTTGTTAAAAACACCATCGTCACTAATTCTTCCCTGACTTCCTATGTCTGCAAATATAAATTTATATTGGCTGTCCACTAATACCAAAAGAACGATGCTTAAAGTAGTATGGTCATGAATCGATTTCCAAGATTTAAATATGAAATAATTATATATGCAAGCTAATATCAATAGAAACCTCCTGGTGCAATTTGGGGTAGATTGACCGCGTTTAGTATGTCTGATAAAAATTAATTACCGAGTAGAAAATAACCCAGAGTCTTATGGGCAAGACACATTTCTCTTTGGGTTTGTATGTAAAATCCAAGATTAAAATATAAAAAATATACCAAAAAACGGGGGAAAAAAACAAAAATTTACACCAATTGATGAAAATTATTGACCGTTTGATACTTTAGTTATAACTAATTTCTGCTTCTCGGTGTTCGGAAATAGCGCGTCGAGTAGATGCGGCAGCGTCGCGTCAATGGAGTGGGTTCAAGCGTGCATTTCAGATCTCGTTTTCCCTACGACACACTCAAACGTTTGAGTGTATCGTGGTTTTCTCTACTGGGCCACGAGCCCATTGATAATATGCGTTGCCACACATAAAAAGACGCTAGTCAAAGGAGGCACATTATTTGAATAATAAGTGAAAAATAATCAAAATAATCAACTAATTCTTATGGTCATAAATTTTATAATTCACAAAGAGAATTTTCAATTATAAATCATTGTTTTCTGATGACTTTTTTTACTGACACTCAACGATCACTTTGGAGAGTGACCATACTACTTTAAAGTTCTCTTGTAATTGAAATACTCTGTTCCACTATGAGATGGGCTTTCTATAAGTACATGCTTGCCGTCCAGTGAATCTACATAGTGTGGAAATTTGTTCCTAAATCCTCCTTCTATAGTCAACCATCCTTCTGTTGTCGCGGGCATATTGCTGCCTCAGAATTACAAGGTTCTATGTTACATAGAACTTCTATAGAACATAGAACCTTATAATTCTGAGGTAGCTATATGTAACAAAATAAATAAACTGTAAGAGTAACTTTTAATCATTCCTGTTTTTTTCAGCAATTACAACAAAATGCAGAGCCTGAAGAAACGGAAGAGGCAGCAAATGATTCTTCGCAAACAGACGATAATACATCCACCGTACCATCGACGTTTACTCCGAGATTTCGATCTCGTACTCGTCATTCTCCTAAAGTGGCTGAACAGAAAATGGCCGCAGCATTTGAAAAACTTACAAATGTTTTAGGTAAAAAGCAAAGTGAAAGTAAGCGTGTTCAAGAAGACGATGATTGCGATTTATATTCTAAGCTGTTGGCTACAAAACTGCGCGAACTGTCAAAAGATGAACGGAAAATTATGATGTACCAAATAGATGGGTTATTTATAGAAAGAATCAATCAAAAGTCATCTATGCGTCATACACCATATCCCCAACATTATTCTAGATCCCCATCAGTAGCTAGTATTCTTACGTCAAATCGCCCTTCATTTAATAAAACCACTTATTCTGAGCCTAGCCCAAATACTGAACCCCTACCTTCATCAACGCTAAACTGTTCTCCCTCTCCATGCACAGAAACCTCTTATTCCGAGCCCATCCCAAACATAGAAAGTGAAGATCCACTAGCTCCATCAACTAAACCCTAGTATCCCATTATCGTATCGGATCAAATAATCCAGCCCGCGTCATCGTCGGAGCCCAACATTATGAACACGGCCGTTTTGAAAGTGTTCGGAAATTTTGATTCACAATACTTAAATTTAAATATTGAGTTAATAATTTAAGTAATAAATATTATCAAACTTAATATTATATGGAACAAATTTGATATGATTCTTATTAAACTGAAATGAAAGAAAATGACTGTTTTATTTCACAACCTTACCTTAACATCATCCTTCAGAACTTCATTAAGGGCTCGGAAATCTTCATAAATAATTTTTGATATGCTTGGGACGGATACTTTAAACAAATAGTGTAGACTCCTGTAAGAGTCACCAGATACTAAAAATCGTAGTGTTATCGCAAGACGATATTTAGTTGCTATAGTTTCTCTGAAGTCTGTATCTTGCTTGGAAATCATTGGTGATATTTTGTTCAGCAAAACTTCAAAATCAGCATGGCTCATACGGCAGAAGTTATCGAACTCTCCAGATGGTTCATATAAAAGTTCATTAAATTTATTTTCCATAAATTGTCTGTAACAAAATATAGCATAATGTACTATAAATATTGTGGGAGTAGTTAAGGGTAACCTGAACACATTAAATATAACGAAATGATTTAATAGTTACCTGGTACGATTTCTATGAATTTTTATCATCCACCACCTTCTTCGCCGGGCTTTTCTTGTTTTACTCTGCTTGAATTGTAAATAAAAGAATGATAAACCAAACGCAATAGCCGCAAGAAGTTCGGTGTCCGCGTCCGCCATGCTTGTCTGTTCGGAGCACACTGACGCATTCACAAGCATGTAAATGACTTCCAAATGCGAGCCTAGCATTTGTAGTTTCTTGGGGCTCGTGGACGCTTGCCGGAGCTTGGCAAGCTTTCGATACACACACCTATAGATCTCATGTACCTTTGACTACACACTCTATACCTAGGCTCGCCTATTATATTTGAATATTTATCCTATATTCATACATATACCTAAAAGCACGTGCCTATGTTATAACCACGTCCCGTAGATAGGTACCCATATCTACACCCAGTAGTAGCGATGGCGTGCGTGTCAGACGGACGATGAGAAAGAGCTGGTGCATTCGAGGGATCCGGGCGGAGAAGGACGACGGGGGTGGGCGCGGGGGACGGTGGGTGGAACGGTGCGAGAGCAGGGTGCAGGTTTACGAGAGTTCGGTGTGTGCTAGTCTGGCCGAGGGGTGGAAGGTCGTATAAGCGGGGGACGAAGGGGGTAGAGCGGGAGGCGGAGGATGAGGGAACGGCGGATAGCCGGGGGCGGCTAGACTTCCGAAACAGTAAAACCACGCTGGTGTGCGCGTCCTCGTCGTATCCCCCCCCGGTATACCTGCAACCCTATAAACCCTGGTCGTCCGCCGACGCTGGCTCGTTCACTCGAGCGACGTATCCAAACGTAAGTGAAGGTCGTAATTCCGGGGGTGTCTGCGTGCTCTGCACTCGCTGCCGCGATGCGTCCTCCTCCCGTAAGGTCCTTCCTCTTGCGCGTGTGTTGGGAGGGAATCCAGTCCCGGGGATGATGTCGAGTCGGTACGTGGCGCGGAGACATCCGCGCCGACGACGGGGTGGATTTCATCGCTGGTGGAGACTCGCGTCGCGATCTTATCGCTGGCGCGGGCTTGGTTCGGGTCCGTTGCTTTTCATAGGTTTTGGCGGGGTTGCTGGGGATGTTTTTTCGTTCTTGGTGCAGGATTAATGATGAATTGCTTCTTGATGCGAGAAGAACAATAACATGTATGCAGGGCGAAGTTGTACTTTAGGTACATTCGGTGCAATTGATAAAGTTACTCAAATTTTATAACACTCGAACGGTGTCTAGCGAATTGTGAAAAAGAAATTCTCTGACTTTTTCAGGTTTTCCAGTCTGAAATAGCCAAATCTCCCTGATCGCTAGCTATGGTATAAATCTAGTATAAAGTGTTATGTATCAATCATTTTTCATCGAATGAACAAATTAACTAATTCAAGGGAACAGATTATGTCTACTGAGAAATAAACATTAAAATAATTTAATTTTGTCAAATCATATAATATTATCATTGAATGGCTTTTTCAGAGTAAGAAAGAACTTAAATACCTACACATAAACACACATGGGAGACTCTTTTTAGATTTTTATTTATATAATATATTCTTTAAAAAATGGACCATCGAATTTATATTCTTAAAACTTTTAACAGACTAGAGAAGTCAAGCTATTTCTGAGATTTGAGTATTCTCGAAAAATTCCAGAAAATTCTTTATTTTCCCTCATTTTTCCCTGACAATTCCAGATTTTTCAGAATTCCCTGACCGCTGAATACTGTGATTTCGTGTGTTTATGTAGGAATGAATTTTAATCCAGTAATTATTAAAACTCGATTAAATTCTTATACCAGACGGTTGTAAATAATACGTCGAAGGAAAATGACGCATCTTCTAAAGACTGGCGGAGATTTGAAGAAAACTTGAAAGGAGGATGGGGAGGCGGAAGTGAAGCAGAGATGTACAAGCAAAGAAGGATAGCGAAAAGGGGAGTACTTTGCTTTACAATGTTTGCGAGTGTCGTGTGCAGTGGCCGGGAAATGGTACGGGGGCGGAAGGAAGAAAGAGAGACGGGGCCGAGGATGGGGGACTGTACGCCGAGTCTCGAAAACAGAAGATACATTATACGGACAGATTCGCCCGCGATGAAGTCCAATATCGAGGGGGTATAATAGCTGCGAGATCGAGAATACAAAGTATCGTCGAGGAATGAAGAAAGCCGTGTAAGAAATTTCAGCAAATACGTTCTTCGACGATTTTACTGTTTCATAAGGTGGGGAATGCCTATGATATGCGGTACGTACTCATGGTATTTCGCATATCAAGAGCGAACGGCAAGAAGCTACAGCTTCATTTGAATTTCAATATCTGATGTAGGAGACTGTAGGTATCGCGGATATTTTACGGTAAAATAGGCGATACGTATACAGTTTTAATAAAGTTTACGCGAGACTTAAAAAAATGCAAATGATATAATATCACGAGACATCCACAGAGGTATACAGCTGATTATGATGATAAGATAATGAATTCATTGTAACGAATCTAACTTTGTATATGAAGATATGGGTCATTCAAGTAGGTACTTTTTTGAACAATAAATGAACCATCGAAAACTTATTAATGTCAGGTCCCCGTTGACCAGATTCGTTCACCCCATCCGAGCAGCTTATGAGAGTCAAGGGCTCTACCCTTATGGAGCGGTACGGTAAACGACGTAACTTCGCGCGGCTGCAACAAAGGCCGGTGATTTTCTCCTTCATCTTTCAAGATGAGACCAAATGAAAAAGCTTTCGCGAGAGAAAAGCCATGCTTCTTCGCCCAGTCCACTCCTATTACTCTTACGCGTCCCACGCTAAAAGTTTTTAATCTGCTTTTCATTATACCCTTAGTTTAACCCCTATCCAAGCAAGAGAGGATGGGCGTTGGAGGAGAGGGGGTCGGGGGATATACCGCGGAAGAGAGTGAAGCGCGAGAGGGGGAGGGATGATGCACCCACGTACGTGAACTTCAAGCTGGTGTGGGTTTATGGTCCGCGCCGTTCGTGTGAGCGGAACTGCGAGGGAGTACCTGTCTGCGTATATTCGAGGGTACGCGGAGCGACATTAACGGAAGGGCAGTAAATCGTGAAGTGTGTTGGTAGCAATGTCTGCGCGTCGGTGTGGGGTGCGTCTAGACCGGGGAGAGACTGCATCACAACCCATGCTCGTATGATGGCTCTGTTTAACGACGGACTATCGGCGGCGGGGAATTTACCTGCCACCCCTGTAAACTGCCCCGTTGCCGCGAATGCCGCTCTCCCCGCTTGCTCTCGCGTCGGACGGGTTAATCGTTTCGCGATGACGAGAACTAGGGGGTCGGGCGAAAGACGCGTTGCAGACTCCACGCTATGTCGGGCAGATCAGATTAAGCTAGATTTATGTATAACTATGGTCCTCGGGTCCTCCAATTGGGGTGTTTGAATTTTAATTCGACTTTGTTATTATTCATCACACGAGTTGCGTATTCGGGGCTGCCAAAAACTATCGGCATATCGTACGCTGGTACTTGTTCGGTATGAGGGGATGAATTATGGGCTGCCATGTAACTTTTCTACTACCTATTGATTTTGCTACTAATCGTAAGGGTGGCGATGGACGGTTAGAGAATATTCGATAAAAGGTATCGATAGAAGGGATTGAATTGTATATTCCAGGATTCTATCTAAAATTCACGATACACGGAGAAAAAGGATTAATAATTTTTACAGTGAATGCCAGTAACAGAGCTCCTTGAAGTGAAATATTAAATTTTTTAATAGACATAGCGTACTATATTTACAGTTCGATACAGTATAAACACGTAAACACCCGACATACCTATACTATATGAGGCTAAACTTACTCACCAGCAGAGAAAATTTAATCACTATTATCTCATTATTTATAAACTTTTGGCCTACATCGATATAAGTTTTTGTTCAAGATAAAAATGTAATCTTCAAAAAAGTATTATACAAATACGAGTTAAAATCTCATAGATAATGAAATAATAGTGACTGAAGTTTCTTCCCTGACGAGTAAGACGAGTCAACAGGACCCCATATAGCGGAGCTGGTGAAACTTACGGATGTACATGCGCGTGACGCAAATTTAGTCACTATTCCGTCTGCGTTCAACGATACGATCTAACAAATTCTGATGTAAATTTAGTTCGTGGAGGATCGTAGCAGCGCAAAGGGCATAGGATGACGTAATATGGTACTCTCGTTTTGGTTGCGTATAGTTAAGGGATGCATGACACAACTGAAATTCATTGTTTGACGCATTTCGGGTGATTTCGTAGAACCCTCGGATCGAAATCCACACGTTCTCAGTATGCTACATTCACCAAATACATCCCCGTTTCTTAATAACCCTCATTCTCTCTTCCTATCTCATTCCAATGGTTTCCCGCGCGCTCGGTTAATTCCACGTGCGCTCGCGCATATCGCATAACGTACACGGGTAGGCGCACATGCCACGGCACAGGTTCTTCGACGAAGCACATGCATGTAGAGAGCGTTTACAAATAACATAAAGTTTATTTCGCTATCTTTTGAAACCCTCGTCTCTTCCAGATAACAGACGATGTAACATGCGAGTTGAGGTCTCCCCTTTCCGTTATGTGACCCGTTTTTCCCGTATTTAGTCGCTTTGAAATGTAACGTAAATGGGGTGCCATTCATATCCGCGTATACTATACCTTTGAATATACACTGTAAAGAATTTTACAGGAAATTTGCTGAGAATATTCGGGAAACTTCGAAAAGAAAATCAGGAAATTAAAGAATGTTTAAAATTATAAGTAACGGAAAATTCTCTCTAAACGAAGCATTTTTACGAAATATCAGGGGAAAGCTTTTTTCAATTTCAATTTGGAAAAATCATCTACGAAAAATATTGGGATATGGGATATATTTTGATTATTAAAAACTACAGCAAATATCTTTTCTTTCTTTTACTTAACTGCGTTTCCAGAAGATGTATCTGATCAGTTTCACTGCCTGCGCTAGACTGAGGCACAAAGCGAAAAAGGTCTTGGTCCTCTGGACCACTTGTGACTCATACTAATTGAATAATTATTCAAAAGGATCTCTGTTAAGACTAGGGCCAAGCGTGGGAAAGACACTTAAACCAAGCACATCTTCCAAATAATAAATGAATTTATATAAGAGGTGACAAGGATTGATTTTTGTAACACCTTTCATCAAATATACCAACAAAAAATTGTGAAAAAACTCCGGATTGTACGTTACATGTTATACAACGAATACACTGGAGACACCTGACTCTCTATATGTATACAACGTAACGTAGCACACATCCCCTCTCCCTCTTAATATTATGTAATTTATGAACCCTCTTCCACCCGCACAGGTGGTACACGCGTCGATCGGACGGCTTATCGCAGGCGCGGTACACGGATAAACGAATTTAGGTGTACGCGCGCTCCGTTGCACCCCTGCACCCGCCCCCCTCGCGACACACGCGCGCATGGCGTCTGCACGCACGCGATAAACCGACGCCGTCCGCCGAACTTGGCGACGTACACAGAGCCGTTTACCAGGTCGATGAGAAAGGCTCGGCGATACTTTGGCGCGTGCGTGTGTGCGTTGGTGCGAACCTTTAGGAAAGACAGCGTAGTGTGGTAGTGGGGCAGCCGGGTGGATAGTACGGGTGAAGAGGGTGGGTGGGAGGGAGGGGGTGAGGGTTGCAGAGTAGAGGGGGGGCGCGAGACCGGTGTGATGTGGCGTGGCGGTGGCGTGGCTCGGCGTGGGGCAGGTCCGGGCGGTCGACACCGCCGTCTGTGCTTTTCTCTCCGCAGACTTCCACTTCCTTTCCGTTACGCCACCTATAGGTCCGGGTCCGGCTGGCGCCATCTCTCCGTTTCGAGCGCGTCTAAGATCTTCGGCGCGCTCGCGACCCGGGCACGCTGCGCGCTACCCGCGCTACCGCAGAGGCAGCAGAGGACGCTCCGTTCGGATTCATGTCGGCTATTTCCGGACGCGAGCGTCGGAGAGGCGAGGGAGATGGGATAGGTCGCGGTTATGACTTTTGTTTGTGAGAGATACCTATTTATTTCGAGCTGGACGTATAATCCATACATATTATAAAAGAACATCCCAGACGGAGAAGTTTTATATATTTTGTATATGGTTCACATAAGTGGATTTGGCCATATGTGAATTATATATTATTTCTATATTAACCGTATAAGGACCATATTTGAATTTTCAAATGTTTATATAATTCACATGTAGTCTATTTATGGTAAATACAAAAATCATATATAATCCATATATGACCAAATCCACATATGGATCATATACAAAATATATAAAACTTTTCCGCCTGGGATGTCCTGACTGACTGACTGACTGATTCATCAACGCCAAGCCAAAATCGCTGAAGCTAATTACATGGAATTTGAACAATAGGTTTCTTTTATGACGTAAGCACCGACTATAAGAAAGGATTTAACGAAATTCTTCCCCTGAGAGATGGTATAATAAGAGATGTAAATTTGTACAGAAATCCGTCATTTTTTAAGTTTGATCCATGAAGATTGGTATTTGGCCTTTCGGTTAGAAACTAAGAAAGAGGCCTTTCAAGATTTTTTAAAATTTATCCTTTACGGGGGTAAAACAGAGAATGAGATTATTTCGAGATCCACGTGGACGAAATCGTGGGCGGAGAGCTATAGTTATGGCATAAAGCTGTTCCTAAAAGCGAGTATGTCTATGATTTTCTTAGGTACCTTTGTGAATTATAATTTTTTAAAAATGCATACCCCTATGTCGATATACATATGCAATGAAGGAAATTTGTCAGTTGTAATCATTATCAGATGATTTTAGCAAAAAGGCGTGGAACTATAATAAATCTACCGCAGAAAACCAGATTAACGTTATTTAAATCATGGTGAAATATGCAGCTTTTTTGTAACGTTCTCTCCGTGCGCCTCTGAAACGGCTTTCCAAGTACGATTAGTATTTGCGCACGTCGGAAAATAAAACCGTCGCGAAAATCTAGCGAAAAATAAACGACGTCAATTGTCATACAAATCCCGTATGAAGTACCTACCTGAAGTGGTACTTTTACGCGTCGAGTTCGTCTAGGACTTCACCTGCTATAGCTGCATGTTCGTTCTCCTCGGCAGGAGCGCACGTTCACCGAGGAACGTGCGTACACGTACACGCACATGCGTCGGTGAGGGTTGATTGTGGCGCTGGAGTAGATTACGCAATTATCTTATGAACGCGGCGCGTACGAGTGCTTACGCTGCGTTACGTAGAAGATGATGGTCGTACCGCTCGGCATGTACACGCGTACATGGCCTCTCTGTATACCAACATCCATGTCATAAAAACTGTTCAAATTGGTGGCATTATGCAATTATCCACGGCTGCCCCTTACCTAACCTCGCGTAACCTCGGCCTTATAAATAGGTACTCGCGCGCGCTTCGATTGCGTTTCGTTCGTACGCACATCCTTCGTGATCATCGCCTTCGCGCGCTTACCGGTCTGCAATCGCTTCGAATGTTCGTGAGGCGAGTTCAAGCTGGGAATGAAAAGGGAGGAGAAGGGAAGCACCGCTGGCATTTAAATTAGGCGGTGTTCGAGGGAGGCGAAGGTACATGGGTAGGTATCTGCGGCGTGATACCACTTTACCCGAGGTGCAGACGATTGGGGCGCCGATTATAATTTTTTAATCGATAAGTGCGGCTGTTAGAAAAAAGGATCTCGGTGGGATTGATTTTTATAGGCAAATTCCTGAAGATGAATGGTTTATGGTATAATTTGTTTAGAATTTATTTGAAATCCTGGCGCAAACTTTAGCACCGAAATTTACATTCGTCAGTATAGGTGTGTGGTTAGTGAATTTCGAAAACTTAACCTATCTATTCCTTCTTCTCTTAAGGGGCGTCTTTCAATTCTGGAAATTTTGAAAATAGCTCATAGAAATTTTTCAGATGATAGTGAGGGTACACCAATTCATGAGATGAAAATCGTTTAATCGGTATTCAATCCTCATTGGTTAATATCTAATGTCATCCAATAAACGTCTGCTGAACTAGTGTGCTTTGAATAAACTTGAATACTTCCTGAAAGTTAAAAAATTGAAAATAACTCAATAAAGGGAATAGATATGAAATTGCGTCAGCCATCATGCTCATCGCTCGCGATTATTCTACATTGATTAATAAATTTGTAGAGTATTAAATGAAAAAAACCGTATGGTAGCGGCACGTAAATAATTAAATAGGACCAATTAACATTTATTTTAGTGGATTGAAGTAAGCATAGACTGAGATATTACGAGCCTACTAATTTGAGTCAATTTTGCCAACTTCCAATAATGCTAAAAAACACATCTTAATTACCTCCGCATTACTAACGATCGCCAATATGGTTCGAGCGAATCTCGCGACTATTATACCATCGCTTTTTCCTTTCGCGTGGTTACGTGTCCCGATTGGCAATACTCGGCGAACCTTGCGCTTCTATCGAGCGAATAGAGCAGTGATGCGAGACCACCGGTGGTCGCATTCCGAAAGGGCCGCCCTCTTTGATCGACGCGATTCGCGTTCCAACTCGACAGATTGCTACGTCCGTTCCTGCTATATGTATCGATAACGTCTCCCTCGGTTCGTTGGCACGTGTGTATAGCACTCGGTACCGAGCCGCGTGTAACCGAAGCTTCGACGCTTTGTAATAGAATCGCTTTTACTATTAATGAGCGTACACTTGGGATACCAGCAGCTCTTTACTCGTCCAGAACGGCGTGGCGTGCATGACTTCAGTCAGCTCTTAACTTATTCACGCGAAGCGCTGGGCCATACTCGTACTCCGTGCGTGGGGAAAGACGAGAGGAGGAAGTTTTCTCGTATTCGGGTGTACGGGGTGACTTCTAATTGCATTCCTGTTGGTAGGCGGAGCCTGAATCAACGAAAATAGCAGACGCCCATTTTTTAACTCTCAACTGTAACATTCTTCAATAGAAGGTCGATATATCGATGATTTTCTGTGAAAAAAATAATTATTTTTCAACATAAAATCACTGATGTTCTATATTTGTTCTCAGAAATCGACCTAATTTTCGTAATCAGCATGAAAAATAATACAAGATAGGTTAGCTGAGCGATTGGTTTCAGAGATTTCGATTTTTGGAGAGCTGTTAAGAGGTGATATGAATTGATTTAGGCACTGGCTACTTCTAGAGTGATTACATACTTCAGCGACTTAAACATTTCTTCTGATTGATTGTTTGCAGTTGCTACCTTTTTGCTCCATCAGTTATGTACTTCACTTTACCAAACATTGATTTGATAGTCGATTGCTGAATAAATTTAAAGAGCCGAATAATTTTTTTTTCAATCGACTCTGTTATTCCAAAGTATATTTTTGTACATCTGTAGATGCTAACTTAAACGCTTAGTACCAAAGACTCTTCATTCCACAGACTCTCGACTGAGTCCTCGAGGAGTAACAACGCGAAAGCGCCCAGGATGTATGCACAAGCGAGTGCGCCTCGGAACTCGGTCGGTTTTCAATTATAGTCTTTTCGAGCAAGGGATGAATGAGGTGGAAGAGAAAGAGGAAGGGGGTGGCGGTGAGTAAGGGGAAGGAGAAGGTAAATATGCAGGTGCAAACGGAAGTAGCAACGTCGTCTCGGTGAGATCGGAGATAGACGTTTAACGAGGGTGCAGGAAGCGCGAGGAGTCGACAGATAAAGCCGTAACGCGTTTCTTCCATGGTACTCTTCACGAGGATTCGGTGTATGGTTGCTGCAAAATGTTCGATGTTAAATTCATGCGACGTTGACGTGGAATAATTGAAGGGGTAGAATATTAAGGCAAGTCAACCCGAAGTGTTTTTCTTTGGAAATTGGTTTATAATACTCCTTCGACTCCACTTTACTTATCAAATGCGATGAGTTTCAAAATTATAGCAGGACGCAACCCTATAATTATATGAGTGTGTACTTTTCGATCGACGATGTGAGTTGACTAGGGCTCTACATATTGTTTGTATTTATGGGATGAAATTTGAGACTGTTTTACCTCGTTTCTGAGTGCGAAATGTTGATAATAGAATAGAAAATCTTAAAAAAAATAGCCGAAGCGAGGGGGCTAATGAGTTTCATAATTTTCAAAACAAGGTATCTCGCTGACCTTATATGCTGGTCCACTTGGACTTCATACGGAAAAAAATTACTTGGTCAATTTAACAAAAATCCTGAGGATGATGACTAAATCGTTTGGTGAAATACGGATTCTCCATCTCTTCGATTAAACTGACCACTTTTTAGTTAAAATGATTAAACGTTTGGTTGGAATAACTAAAAATTTGGTAAGAATAATTAAATATTTGTTTCAACTGACCAGTATTTTGGTTAGAATATCTAAACGCATTTAACTACATACGTTTTGTCATTTTAACCTAATTAATTTTCTTATTGCATTATGTGTCGGAGTGACCAAGCGACATTTTAAGAAATATTGTATACTGAGATCACGATACTATCTATTATCAGGTATCATCTGCGAAACTCGTATATCCATCAACTTACTATGCGCGATCGAAACTTTCAACGATAATATTTTCATCCGCGCGTACGTAATAGCCGAGAGGTGCGGGGGTGGATGCGTTTCAGAACTTATGCAGCGTGGTAAGGTATCTCGCGATAATCCATGGGTTCCAACGTGCGCCGTTTCGTACCTGCCGCGGTAGCACGCTCACATGCGAGTTGTTACAAACGCACACGTGCCCCAGTCGATAGGGGTAGTTAAGGCCCCCGCAGAGGAGGAACATTACCTCATCATTGTTTTAAGCTACCCTCTTTGATGCTCTTGGTGTTTCGATGTAACTGCTATTGCGGCTGATAGACGACTGTTAGGAGGGGTGGAAGGGCTTCTACGTAGCAGTGGGATTGCCCTTGTTATTTTCTCGGTACATGACGTGGTACGTTTCCGAACAGGAGACTCATAGTCGGACGCAATTGAGGAAGGATGCTCGATATTCCACGCACTCCGCTGTTTTATATTCCTTTTCGATCTAGCGATTTTGTAGTGACCTCGCGGGGGTGGGGGAGGACTTTCGCGGCGGAGGTGTAGAAGGGGACGAAGCGAGAATTAAATATGCATGAATTACGCGAATGCGGTTGTAGAATATCTGCGCATTTAATATGTATGGAAATTGTCGAGCACTCGCCTCGACACGCTGTCTGTCTTAGGGTCGCATTAATAGTGGGATTTCGAGACGAGAGACGCGTTCTACTCGGCGGTTCTTTATCCGTCCCTTTTTCACGCGTTTCTTTGTCCCTCTTCCTTCGTGATTTAAGCCCCAGATGACGCAATTGCACTCTTTCTCCCTTGCCACGTCATTGTCTCTTTCTCTTCGAGTCTCAAGTTTCAAAGTGACCTTATACTTTTTCCTTCTTCTCATTTCTGATATCTTTGATAAAAATTGAAATCTTTGAAAAAAATTACCTTTATTACGAATTTCAAAATTTACGCTAATCAAACTCCACTCGAATGCAGGACGTAATAAATCAAATCTTTGTAAATATCATATACCTACAGGACGAGGCATTTGAATCAAGACATATTATGGATATCTTAAAATAATGCATTTTAGAAAAAAAAGTTTCGTATAAAAGTTGTTTGCTTTAGAGGGGAAAAGAGAATTGTGTTTTATTTGTCATTCAGTAGACGTTTTCAAGGCCACTTTCAGGTCAACGTTTTTTCTTTAAATGAGAGCCTACATTTTTTTCAATAAATTCTCAATCTACACGTAAAAGCAAAAACTGTTTTGTCTGAAAGGTTTTTTATTTCTTTAGTTTTTCTACTTAAAGAAAATATGTTGACCTTGAACTTTTATAAGAAAAATTTAAAAAATGTGTTAATTGTGCTACAGATATTCATGTGTTTCAATTTAAATGCTTCATCCCGTATATCACTAGCGGGGGAAATCCTCTATTTTATAGGTACTTCCACGCATCAGCGCCTATTGATGTTACGTCCGAAGGTAACAGCCGGCTTGCGACTCAACCTCATCCCTCCCGTTCGCGCGGCTTTCATTCTTCACCAGCGGTGTACAGCGAGCGCGACGCGAAAGCGAAGGGCGGACTAATCACGGGCGCTTATCGTTTCCGTCCACCCTCCGGAAACGGCGCGATAATATAACGACTCGGAAAGTAGGTACGTGCGCCGACGTCCCGTCGCGCACTTTCCGGATCCATCGTCGTGCAATTTCCTTTTTTCTCATCGTCCTTTTTCTCTCTCCTGCAAAACCTCTCGAAGATAAGGTCCTTCGCGACACCGGGGTTAGCGAGGGATGGCGCAGGGCGGCGCGGGGTGGACCATATCCTTCGTACACGACGCAACGTGGTGTGCATCGGTGGGAATAACGTGCCTACGCGCGGATCCTCCGTAGTGGAAACACTCCCACAGACACAGACGCGTACGTGTCCTCGGAGGATCCGCGCCGCGAAAGTGTGACTCTGTGTGCGAGCGCGGCGCTGCAGGCTCCTCAGCCCCGCCATCCTTCGTCTTACCGTGAGGTTAGATTCTAGGCGCAGCGACCTGCGAGGGGGTGAGGAGGGAACTGCCACCACTACCACCGCGAAAGCCCACCACTCCCTCCACGCCTCATTCCTCCATACCCCGCACCGCCAGCGCCTTTGAGCTTGCAGCTTTTTGCGGGGTTCAACCACCTCCGAGCGACGCACGCGGGACCGACGCACGCAGCACCCAAAACGACGAAGAGAACGAATTCGCCCCCTGGAACCCACCCCGCGCGAGTCGCGAGGGGCTGAAATTTATCGGAGAGCGTAAGAGTGCGCCGAGTCGTAAGGGAGAACGGGACGGAGGGGGTGTATAAAGTTGACGAAGAGCGAGACGGCGAAGGGAAAGGGTGAGAGGGATGGAAATGGGGTGGTTGTAGAATCGCAATATGTAATTGTGTAAATTTCACGTATAGTTGACTGTACACCGAGAGAAATAATAGAAATGCTTATTCATCAAGCTGATGCAGAGGGCGCCAGCTCTGTTGATCCTCCGAGTTTTTATCTGATTGGTACGACTCTAGCGACAATGACACTTCTCTAAAATTGGAATTAATCGGGCTAGATGGGACCAGCGATTGCGGCGCCAAATATTCACGAGTAAGCATCCCCATTGGTGATACAAAAAAATGTTTTCTATCGGCATGATATTATTTAAGGGTCAAGCCATGATTTTCTTCGTGCAAGAAAATATTTTTGATAGTTGCTTTTTATCGCAGAAAAAATTTCTTCTTTTCGTGACAACATTCTTGAATCAAAAATATGTATTCTTCGATTGGAAATCTGTATTCTTAAAAATTTGTAAAGTCCTGTGTTCTTGATTCAAAAAATACGTTTTTGACACTAGCAATAATTTCTCTCGTTGTAGAATTCCATCGCGAGGTTTTCAAATTTAATGGGTTGTAATACGATTACCGATTTGCGGATGGAGAAAGAAATCGTAAAAATGAGACGGAGGGAAAATACGAGAGAACGATTAGAGCAGGAAGAAGAGAAAAATACGGAAAAGAACGAGAAAGGGATGGGAAATAGTCGGAGAGGAAACAAAATCGAGCGGGGAGGGGGGGGATGAAATCCTCTCTCTCTATTAGCGTATTATATCTCCACGTGGATGAGAAATCTCTTTGCTTTCGTATGCGTACACCCTTATACTCGAACGTGTAGAGTTATACTTATCCGACGCTGGGAGTGAGAGTAAACACAATTTGCATAAAAATAGTATGCCAGTGGGTCGTACAGAGCGAGGGGGGTGCGAGTGACGGAAGGGGGCGTTTGTCGGAGGGTCGGTGGGGATGCGTTCAACGCTGCCTTCCATGGCGAAGTAACTACTCTTTTTAAACGGCGGTACAATTCTTCCCCTCGGCAGCGGTGACACGTATTATGCGCGTAAACGCGTGGCATTCAACGCCGTGGAGAGGGTTGACAAGCTGGAGGGCGTCGGACTCGCGAGGATCGAGGGTCGCGACGCGCGCCCACGAGGAGCGTAACGGCTGGTGGGGCGGGGAGAGGTGAAGGATCCGTTTTATTCGAAAGAATTTTGCCCGGCACCCCGACTCCGAATAAAGATCCCTCCGCGGAGGGAGAATGAAATAAATAACGTCATTCTCTCTCACTCTCTCTCTTTCTCTCTCGTAATACGAGAGATACACTCGACGAAAAAGTTACACGCCACGTCGATTGTCGAGTGCAGTGGAAAAAAAGTATGAATCGTACAAACGGATTGTTCAGCTGTGACAGGTATATTTACTAACTATCTTATATTTAGCTACTGTTGCCTACGAAATATTGCTGTCATAGCATTACTAGGGTAACTATTGGATGAGATATGTACTCGTATGTCAGGTATACAGATAACTATGAGAGCTATTTACGAATTACTCCCTTCAATTATTTCAATAAGAGTAGCGCTATCTGCATGGAGAAAATGTTGTGGTAACCACTCCCACAGTCCATGTAGTAAAATTAAATTATTGCGGCATATGACGTTCTCATAAATAATAATCGCAGAGATAAAAAAATTAGTTGCCTTCCATTTTCCAACAAACACACGAGAAAAGCCTCAACGGAGCGACAGTGGCAGGGGCGTGAAACGAAATCCGCGACTTTCTCTAATTCCATCTCACCCCGTGGCACGGCCACCCGTTGCTCTTTTACAAGAATAGAACCACAGCCACTGACTTCAGCCTATATATAGACATCGAGCTTTCATCTCATCCCCGCGTACCTTACCGAGGAGAGAAACAACGAGTCAAAGGTAAGAACGAAGAATGCGAAGCGAAAGGAAAAGAAGACGGTTCGCTGACCATCCTCATAGAGAAAAGAACGGCGAGCGATCTTTGTATTCTCCCTCTCTCTCTCTCTCTATCTCTAAGCCTCCCCGTCGAAAGGGCGTCGGTGCGTGCACTCATCGTCCCCCGAGAATGCGTAGAACGACCCTCTCTCTTTCTCCACCTTTATTTTCTCTTTTTGTAACTCTGTTTCTCTCTCCCTCTCTCTCCCTCTCGCACTCTTAGAGGACGTCGGCAGCAACGACGGCGTCGGCGGCGTCGGCGGCGGACACATCAATAATTACCCGCGGTGGGTGGCGGGGTTAGCAAGACGCGGTGGGCGTTAGGGGTAGCGTGGGGGTTGGGTGGGAAGAGGAGTCTCGGGTCAACCGGGGTCAAGTCGCGCCACCAGACGCAACCCTCCCTCCACCCTCCCGCCCCTACCACCGCGACTCGTCCCTTCCAGAATGCCTAAACCCCCGCGCGGCCCTCCACGAAAGGGGGTGGGAAGGGGGTTCACGCACGCACACGCCGAATATGCGTCTGGCCGGCCGACGAAAGTCCGGGGTCGTTTCTACGGAGTTCGTTCACACCGCTGGGACCTTCGTCGTCGGGTCGTCGACGAAATCTCGGCGGGGTTTGGACGGCGGAGGGTGGATTCCGGCGCAAGAGATGCTGGACGATCGGACTTCTCGAAGCGGGGGAAGAACGGTGGGGGATACCTACGCGTCGCCGATAGGAGAGATGGGAGTCTCTTTCTCACTGTCTCAAATCGTTCGGAGTGAGGGCCGGCGTCTGCCCTCGAGGATGCGGTAGAGGGGGCGGAGGGAAAATGCTGCCGACTCGACGACTTCTTCTTCGCCAACGAGAGGGATGCGCTTGTACGGGACGAGAGAGAGGGATTTTTCTCGGTCTTTGAATTTTGCTGTCGCGAAGCGGAAGGTTACCCTTTTTCCGGCAAGTGGGGAAGGTTCGTGGGCGAGGGATCAGCTTGTATTTATAACCGGAGCAGGTGGATTTATATAGAATTGGATAGAGTTCGAGCGAAGCGTTCTCCAGTACGCGATTGTACAAATTGTAAGATTATGTTTGGCTTTCATTATGGGTCTCTTATTAACTTTTATACAGATGAAAATAATTAGTTTCATCTACTGAAAATTACCTGTGGGGTCGCAAGTAATTATTTATTTATATCAATGAAATCAATCTCTTAACCAATCTATTAAATATTGCTTCCTTACGATCATGTAGAATAGCATGTGATTGTAAGGAAGAAATATTTAATTAATATTGAAAAAGATTTGATTAATGTATTATAAATAAATAATTACTAGCGATCTTGCAAGTAATTATTAATCGATTCAACTACTTAATTCATCTTTTTTGTGTACGGGCTTTTCTTTCGAGGTCCAAGGTAGAGATGATCGAGGGTATCGATTTCATGAGATGTTGATTTCTCTGGAATAATTCTAATCTTTCGGAAAAATCGAAATCTCCAATATATGAAGTAGCGAATTTGTTCTATCGCCTTTAGACGTCCATATTGAAATTAAATAAATATTTGAAAAAAAGTTCAAAAAATTTGTTAAGTTTTCTAACGTTCCCTGGCTTTTCCAACATAGATACATAATTCTTTGACAATTTCAGATTAAACAGAATTCCCTCATGACTAGGCATGTACATAAAATGCCAAAAAAAGCTACAAAGATGCTCGAATAATAAAAGTACTGGCCTTTCTCGAGTCTTACATACCAAAAACGCCATATCAGAGCAAAGAGCGATCAGACACTTCGTGGGCAGCCCCTATAAGACTCGTGGAACGTATTTTGTCTACGAAAGAGGCAGTGCGGGAAGCAATCTATCAGCACACCTTTAGCGGTTATTGCTTGCCGGATCTTCCCTACCATATTTGCCTCCACAGTTGCTCAGGAATAGTAGCCTACAAATATTCTCGTTCCGTCTAAACGACGTTTATATTTACGATCCGTTCATCTTCGCCCTTAATATAAGTCATCCAATGACGATACACTGAGAAAAGTAATAATTACTAGTATCAAAAAAATATTTGTTTAATCAAGTAGATACATATGATTTTGAAAATTTTTAAGAATACAGATTCTTAGTCGAAGAATATATATTCTCGATTCAGGAATACCTTTGTTAGGGTACAAAATTTTTCCTGCGCGAAAAAAAAAACAATCACTCGATCCTATCAAATATTTTCTTTCACAAAGGAAGCCATAGCTTAATGCTGGAATTATATAATGTTTTTGATTGAGGAAAACATTTGTTTGGGTTCAGCAATTATTCTTCTCAGTGTATACGAAAAGGCTTCCCCAAACGAATTAAAATTATTTCTGACAGTAAAATTTGGACGTCGATGTCGTTATGAAGCATAGATACTTGTTATCTGCGTATTATCTACACGCGCATCCGGCCCAACAATTCGTTTAACCGGTCGAGAAAGGAGCGCGTCCAGTTTTTTATCTGCCGTAGCGGGAATCACAATCAAGATCAAAGGCAACTCACAGCCTCAACAAATTAAATCACCGCGAGGGGATTTTGCGAGGAGCGATCAGACTCGGCCGAGTTGCGCGGCAGACAAATACAACCCTCCTATCTCTCTCGCCGACTCGCTCCGTCTCACTCGACCACCCCCTTCGAGCCCTCAACCCTCGGAGGTTCCTCGGTCACGCACGCCGAATATCCGTCTGGCCAGCCGACTTTCCTCCGGGGTCGTCTCCCCCGAGTTCGTTCACACCGTGGAGTTCGTCGAACGACGACGGGTCTACGACGACGTGAGAATCTTCGCCGAACAGTCGGTTATTAGATTATTACATCGTCACCTGAGATCTGAGGAATCTTATCATTTATATACGATCTCCTTGTGCCGAGCATGTATATAGGTATGTGTTTCAAGTAATTCTATTGCTCAGTCGGTAAAAGACTTTCCTACTGGAATCACATAATAAGTTAGTTTCCTTTTTATGGAACGATTATCCTCGGAAGAAATTTAATTTTGCCTTCATTTATTTCTCGATAGTTTCGCGAAGGGAATTATTATCAGACATTTTCGATTCTCATATTTTAGTACTCAATTTCAAATAGCATAGAAATTACCTGCACTCACATTTAAGACGTTATCAATGCACATATTTCATAATAAAATGATCCTATTACATATATTTTTACAAAATTACTATTGCATATTATTTTTGCAAATGCGCATAGAGATTAAGGGTGTACATGCCATACAAGGCTAACCTTACTCGTCAGGAAAGAAACTTCAATCACACTATTATCTCATTATTTACAAACTTTTAGCCTACATCGATACAAGATTTTTTTGTAGATAAAAATATAACCCCAAAAAAAGTATTATAAAAACGTGAGCCAAAAGCTCATAGATAATGAGATAATAGTGATTCAAGTTTCTTTCCTGGCGAGTAAGTTTAGCCTCATATGATGTATGTAATATAGGTATATAATGTATGCATAGATCACATTTGATATCGAATAAATTCCATTTGGTGTGGTTAATCCATTGCATTGTATCAAACAGACATGAAGCGAGGATCCATTCAATTTATGCCCCTAGAATGATTAAAGCGACCTCCCATTTACGTATAGGTGATCCGTTATAATTAGAGGTCTCGATAAACAATTACGAATGTTGTTAACCGTGACTATATAAGAAATATATATATATATATAGTTTACTTTATTCTTTTGTGAAAACAACGACGCAGAATTAAAAGCCCACCGATTCCTTTCACCGATTCACCCGAAATGATCTCCCAACGACCCCCTCGATCAATACTCGATCAACGACACGCATTACCGCGACGCTGCAGACGGACGACAACCCGTCGCGTTGTGCATCCGTATTTAATTAACGTGACGGCGAAAGGCTGCGACGCGTTCGTGCGTTGCCTCGCGCTCACCCCTCCATCCCCCTTGGAACCACCTCACCCTTTTCCGGCCGCACAATGCGGGCGAAATAAATCCCCGGTTCGCCTTGTCGGCGGTGCTGGGTGAACGGAGTAAGAGGAAAGGGGAGGGTGCGTTTCAGCCCTTCCCCCACACTCCATTTGGCAAGGCAGACGACGGTGCGTTACGTCGTTCTAATTAATGTGGAGAAAGTGGTCGGGTATTCGGCTGGCGTAGTTGCATTCGCTCGGCTCTCGGCGGAGGCGCGTGTGGGAGGGCGGGTGGTAGGGGGAGAGGAAGAGAGTGAGGGATAGATCGAGGGAGAAAGGACGGAAGAGAGCGCGAGACGAAGAGAGAGCTCGGTAAGGTGCAGGGGTGCAGCGGGGTCGGTTTGGAACACGCCAGGCAGGCGAAAAGGGGGTGGAGGTCGAAGGGATGGCGACGGGTCGTTGCCCGAAAACGCGGCTCTGTTATTGTCCCCGTCCTCCCTTTCTCCTTCCCCCCCCCCCCCCCCCCCCCCCCCGCCAACCTCGTACTTCGATAGGCACGCACACGCGCGCCCGTACACGCCGACGCACACCACGCGGCGCCTGTACGCACCAATACCGAAAAGCGCCTGCAGCGCGGTTACCGCACTGCGCGCGTTCACGCATCCGCCTCGTATCAGCGCTGAGCTTCGGGGGATCGCCTACGATGCGAAAGGACCCGACCAGTCGGTTCCGACTGGTCGGTTCGCGATGAAATGCCAATGGCGAAGGGGGAAAGGAATGGAAGGAAAAAATGGTAACGCTGTATGCACTTTGAAGCCTGCTGCCATATCGCTGTACACGATGCTCGGTTTCACGGTCGAATTATGCTTATCGGGGTGTTTCGACCTTTTCATGTCTAGAGTGGATTAGGTATATATAAAATGGACTGCTTCGGTGCATGCGGGATGCGCTGGAAGGAGACTCATTTTTTTCTGAATTATATGAAATACAAATTTCGTTTTTGAGTGCCTACTTCATTCTTGGACGGTATTTTGAAGAGCTCTTTATACTTTGGAATTATTATACTTATAGGGATTGGGCTATTGACTCTTATCGTATTTATTTCTGCATCGAGGGATTTTGCACTGATATCAGCATGGAAAATTTTAGGATTAAAAAAGTACCGTATTATCGTCAGTTTACGGATTAGGAGATGTTTATCGTGTTGAAATGGATGTCAGTGGATACATTCAGAAAGTTAATAGGTACATGACCATGTATAATGCACTGACAAGGTGAGGCTACAATTTGGAAACTTGAGAGTTGGTTCAAATTTTTGTAGGTATTTTACAACCAAAAAAATAGATATCCGAGCGTTCGTGCAAATTTGCCTTGGGATACGAGATGAGTTTTTAATTTTTATGGTTTCCGCCGTACACCGTATAAGCATTAAGTGAAAGTGCTCTCCTAAGTATAGACAACAAATATGCAAGCTAATTAGTTTTATTGTAAAAGTTTAAAGTTCATTGTTACATTATAAAAAGTTAATCAGTCATCATCACTTTCGCAACTCACCACGTAAAAGTAGATACTGTTCTAAATTCTTGAATGACATTCATCGTAAGAACATGAGAAACATAAAAAATGTTGACATTTCGTACATCTTATAAATGGCACTTCTTTATAATTACGTTTCGAATTTCGCAGCTGTGGTGGAAAATAAATCTGGTTAGCATTGGCATGATACTCTAGTTTCTTTCCTTCAAAGAATTCCATTGATACGAACAAAGACCAATAGATCCTATGAACTATTTTATCGAAGAATTACTAATAGAAATAATAACGTCACTTATAAAAATGATTGATATATGTACCTATAATTTCTAAGTTCCCTTCAACAAGACGTTGATAGCTGATAGACGCGAGAAAATAACCGTGCGAAAAGTTTCACGTTATGCGATTATGAAAAAAACATGAGGAACATCGATCCGCGGTTGTAGGAGAATGGAGAAGCGCTGGAGGGTGGAAGAGGGTCGGATGCATTGCGATCGTTACTCATTTACACGCTCGCCACACATCGACGTCCGCTCGTGTAACGCAGTCACGTACACCTATCTACATTACACGTGTCTCTATAGTCTCTTCACCTTCCGGTATCTCTATACGCGTTCGCGGATTTTTGCTGACAATGAGTTCACCCGATTTTCAACGTCGTCGGAGCAGGTCGAGGGGTTCGCGCTTCTCGGGGGTGGGAACCTTCGAGACGCTCGGTCCAACAAGCGCGGATAACTGCATTTTAACCGTTGCAGGTTTTGATAAAATTTAATCTATACTGAGCAAATAGTTTATTTATATTCATTAGCTATTATTCTATTTCTATTTGAATGAAAGAGACATTCTAATAATTAATATGTATTTACTTGGCCTAACGAAATACTTCTTTCGTCATAATCAAGTTATCTACATTTATTAAGAACAAATCAATTCCTCTCTCAGTAGGTATATGAACCACGGAATGGCTATTAAGATGTTTTCCACAATTGAAGGAGATAGATTTTAAGAAGAAAGTTTTTTTTCATGAAAAAGTAAAAAATTTCATCGATTTACGATTATTAATTGAAGAAAATGTAAATAAGGATTTTATTCGTGTCATTATTTTATGTACCGCGGGCAAAAATTTAAGATAGATACACACCAGTAGGTGGATTCTCACGTCTGCTTTAAATTTACTTTGCGGTGTGTGCACCTGTACTCCCTCGCATAACTACTCAGTTCAAAGTCCTTTTCGCAGCGAAATGAAGACATTCTTCGCGTGCTGGATCTTCGATGCGAGCTTCTCCGCTGCATAATGCTTACGCTCGGTTAATAAGCTGGTTCCTCATCCGGATTCCCCGCGTGATAATATTCCCACGCATCGTCGGCGACGAAATACGAAGAATCCGGATTTCTCGGATCTTGTGTGGATTGTATAAAACGACATGGATATGACTGCTTCGGAATCGTACCGTTCTTAAGCAGAAATTGACTCCGCCGTTATCTCATTTAACCCTTCGTGGGCACACGTCCGTACAGCTCCGCGATGGTTACGCATAGGTCAAATGGACCCAAGTGATTTTCAAATAATAACAACATGAACGACATTCGTCCAATCTAGGCCGAAACATTATGAAACATTCTTTAAACATTGTAGAATATCTAATCACCGTGTCTACGTAAAAAAGGAAATTATGAAATACATATTAAAAAATGATCGTGAATCTGTAGATGCGTGAAAAATAAGCTGCTTCAATAAAAATGCCACAACTTCTTTATTTTTAGAGTTTTCTTAGTAAAGTCTACGGAATATTTCTTACAAGATATGGTACTTTAAAGCGATAAATAGTTCTATAGTGCACGTTTTAAGAACAATTTCTTCCGAAATCCGAAGAAGGTTCGCAGTATGAGTTTTGAGAATAAGCTATTTATTTCGAGATCTGACGAGGATCTAGTTATGATTGTAAAAAAAAAATACAATCAGCTTCTAAATTGTAGCCCGGGTTAAGCGGATCCTTGGTGACCGGAGAGGATTAAACTTTTAAGCGTTAAATAAAAAGGGAAATCGAAGCGTCAAGCATAGCCATTGATTTCCGGCAGTACATAAATTATAGGACTTTCCGCAATTGAGGGTTAAACGATCGAGACCCATTACTAATCTCTAATCTCTAATCACGGCTCCGGGGTGAAATCGAGGGCGCTGAAGAGCGAGAGGAAAGAAAGGAGACAATGCGAATAACGACGAGGCCGTCTGGATCGGTGGCTGGGCAAGGTATGTCGAGGGTAGCGGCAGGATGGAGGGGAGCCCCGCAACAATCCCCCCCTGTTAACGTTATGTCGACTTCCCGCCACCGCTTGCAGTCTGTAATGCACCACTTTGCATTGTTAGCGGTACCACACGCTGCAACGTTTACTACCGTCGGCGTGTCAATCCATACTGGTTTTACGAGCGTTGCGTAAATTCCCTTCCACCGTTTATATATCCTACTACGGCGTTCGACAAATGCGTTTGACTTTAGGGATTGACGATGCTGCGGCTGTGAAATCTGTGAGGATGTTTAGCGCGCGCAAGTACACGCTATGTTGACGTTGATGAGTGACGATGAGCTTTGTTTAGGGGGGAACTAATTTGATATTTCGTCGACACGTATAGTTTTACGCTTAATTTTCCTTTATCGAGTAATTCGATCATAGGTACATCGAGAAAAATGATTTGGTCAAAATGGGAAAACGCATCTGGATAAACGAGTTTGGTTATTCTAACCAAAATACCAGTAAGCTGAACCAAATATCAAGTTATTCTAACTACATATTTAGTTATTCTAACTGCACCAAACGATTTGGTTGCGGTCTTCGCGCGGAAAAAAAGGATTAGTAATTTTTACAGTGAATCTCATTAACAGGGCCCCTCGAGGTGAATTATGTAACAAACCCCTAATTATCCGACACATATTAACGGGAGATTAATTAGTTTTACCGTTTAAGCTGATGTTTATACTATTACAAACTGTAAAAAGTACGCTGTGGTCTATTAAAAACTTCAGTGTTTCACCTCGAAGAGCCTTGTTACCGGGATAACCGTAACAATTCATGGGCTTTCCCATGCTTTTATACTAATCCTTTTTCTCCGTACAGGCTTTTGGTTAAATTGACCAAGTTATTTTTCTCACTCTGTACAGCTTAATATATTTTATGGCCTATAAATAAACCGATTTGAAATGGATGAATAAACGGGTATGAAATACCCTAATATTGATAGGTATGTAATGATGAAATTAGACTTGAGGAAATTTACCTTCATATGGAAACCTTCACATGTGGCATTTGGGAAACTGTCTTGATAACGCATTGAAGTCGTAATTATTATCACAGAATTATTTTAAACAGTGGGGTTTCTATTATTATCGCCATTAACATGTCAGCTTTTAATACCGAACAGATTCGTATATCTGTATCGACCTAACTCTCCGATTCATGTAGCTTAACTCGCGTATAGCCGCACCCTCAAGATCCTTACGTTTCCAACGCGATTATTCTTATCGTCGTCTTCATGAGATCATTGTGCTTACAAGTCAGAGACGTCGCTTCCGGGTGGGACGAGCACTTCAATGCTCGATTGTCACGTGGCATCGTTTACATCCATTGGAGCCGCCAACCTGTTCGAAAGACAAGCGATTCGACCTTTCCCCGCGCGCGTCTTGTGACAAAATATCTTTATGCGACGGACAGGCATATGCCTGTACGTGATCGTTTCCTGGCGATGGAAAGCCAACTCTGGATTCGGTATATGTAAGGGAATTCTCAGTACTTTGTGGGTGTCCTGCTCATGTAGCTTATCACGGATAATGTGTGTGTGTAACGGCTAACGGCTGCCTTGAGCAGGTAACGAATTGACGAGGGCTTTTATTTCTCGTAACCCGCTATCGCCCTATAACGCTATCTTACGGAGCGTTCGCATGATTATGTAATATTGAGAGGGATTTGGCGCTGAGGTCAGACCGAGGGTACGCTAAATATGGAGAGGGGGGCTTCGAGAGTTTGCCTCATTCAAATGGAAAACGGACAAACCGACTGCAATTCGTGGCTTGTCAATAAGAAATTATTCAATCGACTGTGATTCTTTTGTTTGTTTAGGAATTTGAAACAAGAATAATGTATTTATCCGAAAAAAATAAGAACGTCGTTCAATGGGGATGCTTACTTGTGAAACTCTGGCACCACAATCGCTGGTCCCATCTAGCCTGATTGGCTTGAATTTCAGAGAAGTGTCATTGTCACTAGCATCGCACCAATCGGACTAAAACTCGGAAGATTAACGGATCTGACGTTCTCTGCTATCTTTTTGCTCTATGTCAGTATTTTTTTTTCATATATTTTGCGTAATATTAAGTATTTATTTTTAAGAACACTTATAAAAAATGATACTAAATTATCGTCCCAACGACTCTGTTTCTGTTTCACGTTCAGTGTCGCTTCGGTGGCTCACGTTGGCGAGAGATAATAATTGAATCGGTCATTTTGAAAAGGGGCCATCTCCTATTGGCTTCCTATGGAGATGGCCCCTTTTCAAAATGACCGATTCAATTGTATTCAATGTTATAGGTACGTCCCATCCTGAACTAAACCTGCAGAGAAATGAGTTCTCGTTTATTTGTCATTTCATTGACGTGATACAAGCATTTATTTCACGGTTGGTAAGCAGAATTCGGTACCTATCTATTGTTTTCGATGTAAAGCAACAGATGCTATCTAACGATTTGTAAGTTAGCGACGGAACGTCGTCATTGGTTTTTATGGATAATTTGTCTCTTTAGTCTGGAATCGTGATTGTAACAAAGAGATCCATATATTTTTATGGATTATATCTATACTTCGGCTCAAAGAAAAGTGATTTTTAACTTTTAGACGATAACATCATGTCTCCAAGGCGTGAATTTTTTACTTTCCCGCTGTTCCCCTCGATATATTGTTCCTCTATTTCAGCGTACATCTTCTCTTGCGCCGTAAAACGCCTTCGGCTACCGCGGCCGAGCGTCGCTATTACCACTACGACGTCCGCTGCTAGCCCGGCTCGACGACGGAAATTGTTCGATCCCTTCAAAGCGACGGAAACGCCGCGAAAAAGGTGGACCATCGCGAGCGCCGCGAGAATGAACACCCCGTGATTAAGCGGGGGAAAAAGATCCGGCCGACATTAATAGACCTCTTAAGGTGGACTCGGCGGCATATGCCCGGCGGCTGCCCCTTTTTCCCCCCGTTTCGACTTCCCGACTTTTAACAAACGGTCAGTCCCGCTCCGTCACGCCTCTCTAGATTTTGATCGATAAGCTCGCACTTTTTTGGCAATATTCTCCTTCTCTTTCGAACTTTCTTCAGATTTTCGAAATATTCGAGGCTCTATTGGTTATATATTCTTTTTTAGCATTAGTGTGATCTAACCAATAGATGGACATCTCCATATGGAAAAAAATCATTTTGCAGTTTTAATAATTGCTGAAAATTTCTTGCTATCATGGCAAAAATATTATCAGGTGCAGCAAAAGTAAAAATAATAGTAAAAATATCTGCCGGGATAGCAAAGGTTTTTACCGAAAAAAAATTGTTTCGTGATTGTATTTATATTTGCCATTATCGAACATGTCTTTTGCTACCATAGATAATATTTCTGTCACGATAGCGAAAAGTTCCCAGCAAAACCTAATTTCGCTAAGACTGTAAAATCATTTTCTTCTGTGTGGTAAATGCAAAATTCAATACTTTTCAAATATCAAATTCTGTCCGTCTACCGGATTTTGTCGTCTGCTTAGAAGTTTATGTATTAGGTAGGTTACCCTAAAAAATGTCAACTTTTTCTTGTCTCTCCATCGCGTCTCACCCGATAACGATTTACGGCATTTCACATTGTAATCGTTACTGTATTTATCAAACGAAGTAAAGCGAAGAGTTGGTTCAGACTACGTCATCGCGAACGGGAGAACTTGACGACCGTCTCACCTTCTATACGATACGAGAGGAAGAGCCTTCGCACACTTCTTCCCAATTACATCATCCCCCGATCCAATACACCACCTTTCAATTACCAACATCTTCCGCGTAGATCCTCCCCCCAACGATCCTCCTGTTTCCCTCGATCAAATACCATCCGCCCACGACTACACAGTTTCCCAGATCGCGAGGTCCTTCCACACGCCGTCAACGCGCGTCCAACCGGCTTCCATCGTTGCTTCCCTTCGGAGAGACTTGTTTACAAGTCATCCTTCTCGCGCCGCCTCGGTACACGGCTACGCAAATTACAGTCAATTAAAGACCCTCCTCCTTTCCCGCTCCTCTTTCCCCCTCCACCCCGACGTGATATCGACTCGAAGTCCACGATGCGCTCTCCACGAACGGACGCGAGGAGGAAGACCTCCTCCTACGTACCCCGCACCGACGGCCGTTGCGTCGTGCGTACCTAGAGGCTCTCTCTCTCTCTCTCTCTCTCTCTCTTTCTCTCTCTCCCTTTCTTTTTCTCTTTGCACGTTGCAACCCGACTCGGGATGCGATGGCGCACACGTATAGACGTAGTCCGCATAGATACGCGTGCACGATGGGATACCAACACGAGCGAGTGCGAGAGGAGCTACACGATTCTCTTCCAGAGTGGAGATACCCGAGAGCCGCGAGTACCAGCGCCGCGCTCGACGAGAGTCGGTGAGGGCAGGAGGAGGAGGGGGGGCAGGGATATAATTGCGGGGGGCAGCGAGATGCGCGGAGATGTTCTCGCCGGGTCAGCGCGGGGTCGCGGCTGGAATCCAGAGCAAACTATCCCCTCTTTCCGTTCCTTCCAGCGCGGCTCGGCTCCTTCGCTATGTATACGGTGGCCCTCTCCCGCGCGGTACCCCATTCCCCATCCCACATTCCCCGTACTCCCCGGGCTCGCGGGACGCGCGCGGCTCTCTTCCGTCTCGTCCTCCCTTTTCGCCTTCGTCGGCGCCACGCCACGCGAAGACCTCATCTCCCGCATCATCGCGGCACGATCGCGCGTGGTACCCGCCGCCGCGGCTATAAATCCCGGCCGCTCGCGGTTCGCATCGTGTCTCTCGTCGGGGTATAAATAGGCGCTATATCTTTGAGACGAAGCTCGATATTTTCGCGGATCAATTTCTGCGGAGAGGTGGATCGCGCGGATTTGTCCTTCCGGGGGAAAGCTTTGTATTGTGTACGAAGTTTTTGCTGGAGCCGTAACCCTTAGGGCGAACGCACACGGTCAAATTTTCCATCAAACTTTCTATGTTAAATCTATTGACGTTCCCGACAAACTACTATTTTTAGCCCGGACAAATAATAACATGCTAAATTGTCGATAATGTTGGTAAGCTCGGCAAAAAGTTTGAAGGGGAAATTTGATCGTACGCGCACGGGGTTATGACATTTCTTTGACAATAAAGGACGCGTAGAGCACAAGGAAAAATTATTAAGGACGCAGGAAAAGTGGAATTGAATTATTGTCGTCGTTAATTTGTAGTGTTTACAGTCAGTGTAAAAGATTAGAATTTATTGCCATTTCTGGCATTTACGAATAAAATGCAACAATTTCTCCCAATTCGCATAATAAGCCGAGAGAAATAATTGATAGTGTCGAAAAGATATTTCTTGAAACAAGAACATATAGCCTCAAAAATTTTTAAGAATACAGATTCTCGGTTGAAGGACGTATATTTTTGATTCAAGAATACTTTCATTGGAACAAGAAATTCTTTCTGCACGAAAATGATAATTGCTCGCTGAGGAAAAAAAACCTGATCAAGTTAATCAAAATCTTGGAGACCATAATCAAACCGTTTTATGAAATATGGATCCTTCATCTGTTTGGTTAAATTGACTATTTTCTAGTTAGAATAATTAGACATGTAGTTAGAATAACTAAACAAGTATTTAGAATGATTTGATATTTGGTTCAACGCATACCGGTATTTTAATTAGAATAACTAAACTCGTTTAACCAAATGCATTTTGTCGTTTCAGACAAGTTATATTTCTGAGTGCTCGAGCCTATGAAATATTTTCTTACACGAATAAAACCATGTCTTGATTCTGAAATTATATCACGTTCTTGATTAAAGAAATAATTTTTTTAACACCAGAAATTATTTCTCTCACTGTACGATAAAACTAAAGATTCACCGCATTATACTTTTTAAGCTATCTCGATAATCACGCGATCCGATAAAACCTCGACGCATCCGATTGTTATCCCCGTCTTCCCTCTCTTATTTTCTCTCTTTTCTTTCACTCCCGTCGCCCCGTCACCACCGTAGTCTCGAACACACACGGCTGCTCACGCGTGCCGTCCGGCTCGCTCGAGTATTTCCATTTCCATGATTGGACGGGAGAGGGACAGATGGAGATACGTGATTCCGCGCGCGGAACCCGGTTGGGGGGTCGCGGCGTGTTAGGGACGCGCCGCGTGTCAATTAAGTGGCTCTGTCCGGTGAGATACGAGGGGGCTCCTTTCCATACGGATATGCATTCGCTCACCGCGTCGTTCGCCACGGCTATATCGAAGCCCGCGACACGCTCGTGTGTCGAGTCGGCGCGGCGCGTGTGTCCGTGTACGTACAGCGCGCGCGAAAGAGCAGCGCGCGCTACTCAGCGGTTTCTTACGTCGGAGGGGTTCCCCATTACGAAACCGCCTGCGACACGAGCCCTCGTTATGACGCGGACCCCTGCGGAATGGTCTTCGGCCTGCAGACGTTTCTCTTCCTATCCTGTCGCGATCGTCCGATCGTCGCTTCTTTGCCTTCGACGTTTGGAGAACTAACGAGAAGGGCGGATAGAGGGCGGGGGAAATATCTTTGCGGAGAATAGGAGGAAATAGTTGATTCGGCATTTTTTCTACGCTAATTCCAAAAAGTGGCGACTTATCGGGGAAATCTCAATGAGAAAATGAGATATCAATGACGACTTATATAGGGAAAAAATAATTTTTTTTAAACCCCGATATCTCGTACTTCCTTTGACAGTGTTTTTTCTAATCAACGTGAAGAAATACATAAGATGGGGTGGTCGAGCAATCAATTTGAGAGATTTTGATTTTTGGCAAAATTGGAAATTTCATTTCAAAATGGAAATCTCTGAAAGTGAACTCCCGATCAGCTTACTATGTTATGTATTTTTTCGCGCTGATTCCGAAAATCATGGACATGTTCGAGAAATTTCGAAGGAACATAAAATTATCGACGATTTTCTGAGGAAGAAAGAGTTTCTCGTGCGTAAAATCGCTAATATCTTATATTCTTTTCGAGATATCGACTTAATAACAGTGTTTTTCGTATTCATCACGAAGAAATATATAAGAAAGGGTGATCGATTACAGAGGTTTCGATTTTTCTCAATTTTTCGAAAACATCGAAATCTCGGGAATTCGACTCTTTGTTCAAGACGAAGGATGGACGTCTATCCGAGGACGTCAGAAGAGAAGAACGCGACGCGAACAGGAGGCGAGCGTATAGGATAGAAGGATTAGGAGGATAGAAGCGGGAAGGTTGTGTGGGTGGCGAGAATATACAGAAGGGCGGAGAAGCGCAACGTGGAGTTGGTTGGAAGCACGCGTGTGGGTACGAGGGTTGATGTAAGCGCGGGGGGAGCGATTTAACGCGTATACGCCGAGCTTGCGAAGAGCGAGTTGCTAATGCGTATACATATACAAGCTCATAGACGAGAACCATGTAGCCATAGCGATATAGGAGTCGTGATGAGGGTGAGTAGCACGCGGAAGAGTCTCTGTGTTCGCACGATAAAGGGCTAAACTGGTAGAAGGGTTTTCTATTTTTTTTCTTTACATTGCTCTTATCGCGTAGATTATTCACATTATTCCTCCATTACGAGAGCCCAGGGGATGATGTACCCCTTGCGCGTTAAATAATTTTCCATAAAACGGGTAAATTTTTTTTATTTAGCCTGTTATAGTTTTATATTAACCGTAAATTCTCAATTGAATTAAGATTCTCCTCTACATCCTATAAATATTTTATACGGTGTATATACTGTCCAGAATTTCTGCTTTGAATTTATAAATTGTGTTGGAAGCTTTTAGGAAACACAACAGTTCTTTAAAATTACTAGCAATTTGATGCGAAAATACAAATTCCATAAGGAATGTGCAAGAAAAGTACGATGAATACCGTAGAATTACAATAAGGTATCGTAAAATTATAATGTGTATCGTAAATTCCAAACTGTGTTTCAACTTCACAATTAGTTTCGTAAATTTAATTCCCAGATATATTGGAAGCTTTTAACAACTTCTAACAGTGTACTCCATTGATTTTTCTAAGCAAATAATATATGCCTGAAGTCCCGAATGTTCATTTGAACGAAAAATTTTAACTTTAAAAGATTATTATCACTGTTGTGAGTTTATTGATTACTTTATTTCCGATAGTCGCCTAATTCACAAGAATTTCTCTATAGATCTAATGATCAATAAACTCAACATTGTCGGTCAACACTTGAAGTCGAAATTTTTCCTTCAAGTGAACATTCGGAACTTCGGGTACATAACAAAGTGACCTATAATTAGCACCTAGCTATTCGAAGCATCGTATCGATTAAGTGGTAAAGTGCGTTCGCTCCAAGACGTCTCCTTCGCGGTCGATGCTCTGCAATTCTCATCGTCCTTACTGCTATCCTTTACCGCATCCGCGCAAAACGACACAGAATTTCGCGGTCTCTCGGGGGGGAAGGCGAACCTCGGGAAAAAGGAACGAAACTCCCTCGCGTCGCAACCCACCCGTCGAGTAACTCCACCGCGACCTCTTCAACCGGTCCACCATTTTCCCCGATTCTTCCGGGTCCCTCGAGGAGTCTCGAAGGGAAGTGCGCGAAAGCGGGCAAGGATGAGAGTCGCTCCCGGAAGTGGAGACGGAGGGGTTGAAGGGGTAGGCGGAGATGGTTAAACGACCGCGAAGCAAAGTTGCCCTACAGCGTTCATTAAAATGGCAAAATAAAACTGACGAAGCGGCTGAAAGTTTTCTGCAGACCGAAGCTGCACGCGGTACACGATCGGCGGAGAACGCGCCGCGTCGCGGTTCCTCCGCGCGAATTTCGCGAGGGACTTCTTTCCCGTTGAGTTCGCCCGCGAGAGACGGAAATGAGAGAGCCTCTCCTCTTTCTCTTCCATTTCCACCACCGCTGCCGAAAAGCGCACTCTTGCGCTCGGCGCAACGAGAGAGATCGCCCCCCTCCACACGCACGTGCGCAACTGATTATCGAGTGTTTGCCGTTCGGGTATGCGAGGTAGGCTGCGCTTCGATTCGACGGGACGGCAGGGGGAGAGATAGAGATAGAGATGAACGGGAGGGGGGTGCTGCGCGAAGAAAGAGGAGGCGATCGGAGGATCCGTTCGCGAGGCACGATCGCGAATACGAGGCGCACGAATGCGACGCCGCGGATGTTAGGTTGGTGGGTAATGTAGGTACCTACAAAGGTGGCGAGGCGGCGGCGTGCGTGTTCGTGACTCGGGTCGGGCCGGGCCGCACGCGGGTCGGGCCCTCTCCCCTCCCGTGCCGGTCATGGAGCAACCCTCGCTCGGGCCGCAGGGGCTACGAAGGCCGGAGGGAAGGATGGCGACGGGGAGGGGGGCACGCGGGAGGGTGTCGGTTTGGAAAGGGAGACAGAGAGGGAGGTAAAGACTCCGCAGGTCGATACCATCGCGCTGCGAGCCACCAGGTTCAGGTCCCTCTCCGGTTGCCTCCGCCGTGCCGCACCGAGCGTTCTCCGCAATTATTCAGCAAGGAGGACCCGCGGGTCAAGTCGGGTTATCTCGGCACTAGGATGCGAGGTTATCTGCCCTACCCCGCGCGCACTGCTCGCCCTCGCCTCCCCACCCCGGTCCCTCCGACGTCTCCGCCGACGGTGTCCTGCACGTAGAGGTTTCTACTAGATACCTGATACGCGTCGTGCGACGCGTCTACGTACCGCAGAGGGGGGCGGGAGAGGGGGAGGAGTGCTTGAACGACGAGGAAGCGGGGAAAAGCGGCACGACCGACTGCAGCCTCGATAATCGATGTTACCCCTTGGCGAGGGCGAGGGGTTCGAGGGGGGAGGGATCTTCGGGAGATCGCGCTTTGGTTCCATGTGGATTATATTAATGTAATTAGTGCTCGAATGGGAGTAGGTATGTAAGTGTAATGGAATCTTCCGTAAGAATTATCATTGCTAGGTTTGACAGGGGATGATGTGGGGTTTGATAGAGTTTTCGTCGGATAGTGGTTTCATTGAATTGATTTATAGCTGCTCTAAATTTGATAAATGAATCGCTATAGAGATTGACCATGCGATATCATCCATACAGCACTTCAGACGACGCATTCCTAAACAAATGTTTTACTTCGGAAGAATTCCATTAATACAGAGCTTCAATGGAATCCTTCTTGCTGTTAAATGATAGATTTTTTTCTCGGTACTATTTTCTATTTGCGACAATAACATTTTCCTTTGCGGCGGAAGGAATTCCATAAATTCTCTGAGTCAGAGATTTTTTTTTGGGACTGCAATAAAACTCAATAAATGCATTCAATAAATGTACGTCGACATATTCGATTGAACGGATGTAAATGAATTTTAATAAGGGATAGATTAACCATTACAGACGACAAAAAGTTATATGTGGATCGACATTTTCGTCAGCTAAACACGAGTAAAATAATGACTTGTATGGATTACCTGCTAATTAGATATTTGAATGCTCTTGGCAGGTGGTATTATTTTTATTCTTGAATTTAATTGGCACTGTACGGAGACAAAAACCAAAAAAGAATTGTTCGAGTGGACGTTCCGTCAAACATCTCCGAAGGGAAGATCGGCCGTCGAATATATCCTAATCTGCAGCGTTGCACTTGCATGCCAACGCGTACGGTAGACGTGACATTTTTGATCCAAAGGATCCTTCGCGTCGATCGCAACCGCGGACGTGTCTCATCCGCTCGTTCGGAAGGCCTGGGCCCGTAGGTTCCGAAGAGTATTATGGGGTTTACAGGGGCGTGGGGATGCGCTGCAATACACGTGGAGAACGGCGCGGGCACGTACAAACCTCTATGCAGAGACTCCAGCTGTGCCATGTGCGTCGTTTGCCGCAAACGTGACGCCGTCCGTCGGACGAGGTGCTCCGGAGATGGCGGAATTTTTTTCTTATGAACCCTGCTTAGAGAGCAACCATGGGTGTGGAAGAGTTAAAAAATATTTCCCGGAGCGTATTCCCGGGGAGATAAAATTGCGAACCGGGAAAACTGGAAGGATTTTTCGAATTGAAAAAAGAGTGGTGAGATATCACCTTTAACCCTCCGTGGTCATACGTCCGTATATTTCCGCGATGGTCATATACGGGTCAAATTGATCCAGCCGATTTTTAATTAATAGCCATGTGAACAATATCAGTCCAATGGAGCTCGACAAATTATGAAACACACATTCCATGTGTCGCTCCAGAGGACAACGTCTACTATGTCTAGAAATATCACTAATTACTCCATTTACCGAGTACTCTGTATACAATTCTCTTTTCCCCGCTTCCTCCAACACCCAGTCGCATCGTTAGAAGCCACATCCGAACGGTATTCGCCGCATTTTCGCAACAACGACGAAAGCCTCCATCCAGCCTTACGACCACCACCGGGTGCATATACACCACCCGCGCGCGCACCTGTAGACGACGCTCGAATAGCCCGTTTCCAGGGAAAACGGGAGATCGCCTGCTGATCCGATTTCACGGTCGGGTTGTTCGACGATGGACGCGAATGCGAAACACCTACCAACACTGTTTCGAGCAGCGCTAACACTGTCGTCGGGACTGCCACGATATATAATACATATGTACATATACGGCAGAGTGGCACCAGCAACAGCGTGATACCGCGACGCAGAGAACCGCGCTTTTCTCGTGCCCATCGTTTTTCTCCGTATCGCCCGACGCGCACCGAAGCGGGTACAGCGCGCCCCTGATAACGGCTGGAACGCGAGGCAGGTGGAGGATAATCGAAAGTAAGGACGGGGCGCGCGCGCTGGTCGAGACAAAGTTGCCCGCAGAGCTTTGCTCCTTCGATGCATTCCCCGAAGGAGATTCGCGACTGTACGAATCCGTTGCGAAACGCGACGCCGTGCGCCCGCGACAAGCCGTAGACGCTCGCGCGGGCTCTCGAAATAAGCGAGACAATGCGTTCGTCGCTTTCCCCGCTGAATAATGGCAGCTAACTGCAACACGCTGTAAGCCGTACCCCGGGCATTAGGGAAATACTCTTCCGAGTACCATCTCCCCCATTGTTCGACGGATTCTGCGAAGTCGGGGAGGAAGGAGGCGGTGCCCCGTCGACTTGTACCGCGTACTCGCCGATTCGAATTTCGCAGACGCGAAAATCGCCTGCGGATTCTCGCTCCTGTTGAAGTGGTTTTGATACGCGCGAGGTTACCCGGTTGATTGTGATAACCCAAATAGCACGAGATGGTGATTTAAAAAAGTTATTTGAATGTAATGGAAAATGTCGGGCCTTGGTAGGACTTCGAGTAACTGCAGATAGCGGCTAGTGTGGATACGGTCCGTCATAAGTCTGCCGCTTTACCGAGTATAGTGCGGCGATGGACGCCCATGACGGTCCGTATCCACTTTCTGCCGTAGTTCCAGTCGCTAGCTTCTGCATCACGCAGACGGAAATATGATTTTGCAGTCTACTAGGTTTTGCTGGGAACTTTTTATTATCACGACATTTTCGGTTGAAATATTTGCTATCCAGTAAGTATTTCTGCTATTATTGGATATACCTTTTGTTGCCACAAATAATATTTTTGTCATGATACCAAAAAATTCTCAGAAAAACCAAGTTTTGATCAAATTGCAAAATTATTTTTTTCTCCGTGTGCGTAATGCCGAAGCTAGCGACTGGAACAACAGCAGAAAGTAGATATGAACCGTTATGGGCATCCACAGCCGTACTATACTCGGTAAGGTGGCAGGCGTATGACGGACCGTATCCACTGGCCGTATTCAGAAAGACATTACGAGAGCCCGGTCCCGCTTCAGTTGGCCCAGTTGCAAAATTTTTCCGGTTATTGACACCCAATCAAGATAAATCTAAAGTTTATGTTAATATGCTCGTTATTTATTTTTCAAACAATATTTTTACAGAGCTTAAGACCTACTAGCAGTTTATTCATGTTACGATAATAAACTGCAAACAAGATGAAAAAAATATCGCAAGTCTTGAAAAATTCACCACTGGGTAATATATCGCCTTTGTTTTTAATAACGGCCACAATTCGTAATTAATTAATTAAATAATTAATTCGTATATAATGCTCAAAATGCTCGAAATAGTCGGCGAATAAAATATAAACAAAAGCGTTATTTTCTTCAATTCTGATTTTATTTAAAAATTGTAAATTGTGAAACACATTGTGCCATGCAATGTACTGCAAAACATTACATTTCAGCCTAGAAAAAATACAAGGCAGCAGTATCTTTACAACTCATTGAATAATAGTTAATTTAGTGGGTGGGCCAACTGTAGCGGGACGGGGCTCGTATAGGTACATATTTTGTACAACATTCGGATAACTTTTTGAAAATCGCCATCTTGTGCTACTCGAGAAGGTTTCAACGAGCGCGGAAATTGATTTCGAAATCTAACATTTCTAAAATGTATTGCCTGTGATCACAGTCCAATATTACGCATGATACAGAGGTTAGCGGCTGGAACTACGGCAGAAAGTAGATACGGACGCGTCCACCGCTGTACTATACTCGGTAAGACGGCAGACGTATGACGGACCGTATCCACTGGCCGCTACCTGCCACTTAAACTCGACTCCTATCGAGACCCGAGTAGATTTTCCATACTTATCCCCCGTGTTGCATACCCACATCCTACTCCAGACGATTAGGTCACCCTTACTCACACCCCGGCGCGATATTTCCCACACTCCTTCGAACCACATACGAGTATACGAATGCACTGATCGGGGGCTCGCGCGCTTACGAATGTCGATTACCGCGACGCCGCAATTCCGAGGCGAGTTAAGAGATAAATCAGGGCAACAGTTTGGCATTAATTGAGCCGCATTGTATAACCTCCCCGGTGAAACACGCCGTGCATCGATTTACGATAGATAAAACGTACTTTATGGGGGTATTTCCGAGGGCAGTAAGTTGTTTACAACTGGCGAGGCAGAGAGCCTCGCGGGTCTCTCTCTCCGACTTTTTTTTCCCTCTCCCTCTCTCGCCCCGGCGTTCGCTATCGCTCTCGCTCGCTCCCTCCCTCCGCGAATCTCCCTCGTCGAAGCAGGAGGAAGAAGAAGAGAAGAAGGCGCGAGACGCGCGGCGGCGAAGACCGCGGCGTGCCCGGATCGTCCGACCGCGTTGCGCGTTGCACACTCGATGCGCGTGTATATATATAACGATCCGTGCCGCGGCGTTCCTCGCTAAACTCATATATCAAACGTCTAATTAATGCTGCTCGTAATTACTGCCTATCATAATGCGGGCAAAAGAGGTTGGCGGAGAGTGGAGGTGGGAGAAAGAGAGAAAGAGAGGAGAGAGAGGGAGAATCTTCGAGTACTTCTTCGCCGAGCTTTTTCCCCGGCTCTGGCCCTCCGGGATAATTTCCAGGCCATCCTTCTGCCTCGTAAAGAGGCGCAACTTACGACCCCGGTCCTCCGTCGCGGTTACGCCCCGCCCGCCGACCTCCGCCGCGATAAGTCAGGAACGAATCGCGAAATTTATTCAGGCTCGCGCGACGCGGAGTCGCGCGAGTGCGTGTGGCGCGGCTGTCTCGCGTCAGGCGCGTGGACACGCGCGTGCTATTTAGCAGAGTGTCGTCCTGTCGTGTAATTGTTTAACGCCGCGTAGGACGCGGGTCGGGAGGGAGACTTCTCCGCGCTCGAATATATTTATATCCCGTATCTCATTGCACCGGGACGTCGACGGCGGAAGTATCAGCCCGTCGCGATAAACTCTGCAGTACCGACGGATACCCGTGCGCGCGGATACAACCGCTTTCTCGACTTCGCGACGCGAGCGTGGATGGAAAAAGAGAAGAGAGGAGCCATCATCTCCTCGCAATCGAAAAAGGACAGGTGAGCTATCGTGTCCCTCTTTTTGGCCGTAGGAAAATCCATTCCAATTAAGTAAGTTCCGCTCGCCTCGCTCGATCGAGTGGCACGGCGGAACGAGCGGAAAGTCACTAATTGGCCAGAGCTGCGAGTCGTATTCTCCGAGGAACTCGCTGCGAACTCTTCTTCCTCGCCGCGGGTAAATCGATCGAGGCGGGATTTGTGGAAACGTCGTCCACGGAAATATCACGGCAAAGACGCGGCGGCGACGACGATCGTGGCGACGCGTTCGGTTCTCGCGACGGTGGCGCCGCGCGGCGAGTCTGAGAAATGGATTTAGACGGTGGAGAGAGAGACGACGCGACGTCGGGCGACACTTCCTCGCGTATTTCCTGTAACCTTATAAAGTGCTATTATACGCGGAGGACGAAATGGAGTCGGTAACGCGGAGATAATGGCGGCTCCTTGATTCGCCTCCTCGCGGACGTAACTCGCGTAGGAAGCGGAAAGTTATTGGGAATAAAAAGGGGATCCCCCGCGGAACAAATGTGCGAAGTACTTACGCCGTGTCGTTAAACGAACGCGAGTAGCGTTTAGAGGTTTATATGGCGAAACTAACCGGATGGAGGGAGGGAGATAGAGTGGTTGGTCACTTTTAATAGTATTAGGGTGGATCAGGGTTGTCTGTAAGACGGAGAACAGCGAAATTGATCTCTGACATGCAAATTCGTATAAAAAATTTTCTGGAACCGCATTGTTCCAATGCCACTGTATAATGGTTACCAAAGTCGACAAATTTAATTCACCTGAAATTCTTAACGTTTATTTAATCGAAAAATTTCGACTTTAAAAGATCATGGCCAATGTTGGGTTTATTGATTGCTAGATCTATAGAGAAATTTTTGCGAATTGGGCGACTATCGAGAAAAAAAGTAATTAATAAACTCAATAGTGGCCATGGTTGCTTAAGGGCGAAATTTTTAATTCAAATGAATGTTCGAAACTTCAGGCACATGAAATTTAGCCCTGTTCTAGTGCTTTTAATGCTCCATTCGAACGACTATTGGACTATTCAGCTTGTAAGTCCCTTTTTTGAACCTAAAGTTAGGTAAAACGGCCAATAACAGATCATTCTTAGGTTCAACGTAAGGCTTCGATAAATGGAAAATCGACTTACCAGAAACCTAAATTAGTAGGTCTAAAATTTCGACTTGGGAACCCGAGTCTTCCGCGTAGAGCCTAAAAATGGCCCGTTATTAGTAATTTCACCCAACTTTAGTTCCAAAAAAAGGGTTTACAGGCTAAAGACACTAATGGAGGATCGAATGGAACGGTAAAAACATGAAAGTAGGGCTAAAATTTTCGACGCGGGTACATACGAAAAAAAAAACCGCGGCGACTTGGGGCGAAACGACGTCGTGAGAATTCCTCAACGTTGTCGCACGAGATGTAAACGTTCCTTTGTTCGATCGAGCGCGAAGGTCCGGCGAGATTTGCGAATAATAAAGTCGTTCGACCGGATTAAACGGTCCTAAACGACGCGAGGAGGACGTCTCGCTTGGCGCCAGAACTTTGGCTCTCTCGTGTTCGCACTTCCCTGCCCTGCGCGTCTTCCCTCACGGTAAGACGTCTCGCGGAGTACTCGCGCTCTCTTCCGCATTTGTTTACAAATTCCTCTCGGCTTCCCACGTAGCTGTGCGAAGGAGGTGATATATCGCAGCTCCGCGCCGAGCGCGGAATAGACGCCCGGACCCGGCACGAACGTTTAAATATGGCAACTGCAGCGACATAAATCACGTTTCTCCGATTCGCTTCGTTTTCGCGCCACGCGCGCTGAATCTGTCGCGCCCTTATTAGGAAGTGGTCGAGTGACGAGATCTCCGGGACGTGTCCATATTGCGGCGGTGGTTTCGAGGGAGGTTTATTTATCGGGCATGAGTGCCGTTGACAGATAGAATCGAAGATATATAGATATATATAAAAGTTACTCGTTATCCGAATAAGCTATAAGTATGTTGTAAAAGAATTTTTATTAAACTTAATATAATTATATATAAAGCTTGTTTCCAATGCGTGATTATGAAGATGAATATACTCTGATATGCAATTTACATTCAGTTTTTAATATAGGTAGGTACTTGTACATAAATGTCGATTTCGACATTTATTAGGCAGTGGACGAGTGACTAGATCTCCGAGACGTGTCCATATCACGGTGGTGATTTCGAGGGAGGCTTATTTATCGAACACGAGTGCCGTTGACAGGTAGAATCGGAAACACTGATGTATTTATATGTATAGTGTTGCTCGTCACCTGAATAAGTAACGATAAATATATTGTAAACAAATTTATATTAAATGTACTGTAATTGTTATTAATTGTATATAAAACTTTTATCTAATACGTGATTATGAAAATTAGTATACTCCGATATGAAATTTACATTCAGTTTGATATAATTGTATACCTATAAATTTCGATAAATGTTTAATGCGAATTTTACAAAACGAGTTTATTAATTTTCATAATTACATGTACTGAAAAAAAACTTTATGCAAAGTTATATTTAAAATACTAATTTTTCTTACAGTGTGTAAGAGAAAAATGGGCTGGGCTTGCAAAGATTTAAGGGTCCGTGACAAAGAAGGCAAAACATTTTTCAATAAGGGATGAAGAATTTGAAATTTCGACGTGTTCTGCCAGACTCTAACAGAAAAATCTTGTCGGCGAGGTAGATCGAATTTGTAAGGTAACACTGTCTACACGTCAGCAGCTGCGGTGTGTAAGTATATAGTCGCGCGATATAAATGGACTCAACGCGTACTATCTATCGATCCTTAATACGGTGCACGTCAAACATAATCCTCGAACAGCTCCATAATTGAAACGCACGTATGCAGTGTGTCTAGCCTCGCCGCGCGCGCGCGCGAGTAATTATTTATTTCTCATGAGACGGGAGATTCCTGTAGCCGCATTTGCTCGAATCGGTCAGAGATACATAATGTACGTGTAGAAGTTTCTACGCCACGGCAGAATACAGAGCGGTTACTAGACATCAGAAAAGCTGACTGATAAGTTTTAGGTCAATTGTAATCTTCCGTGCGTACTGTGATTGTGAGAAAAATAATTTACCGATTTATTGAAGACAAGCGTGTGTTCATTAAATTGAACGAATCTACACTTGATTCGTACTCGCGATTCAAATAACATATATTGTATTTAACGACAATATGTTTGACTTAAAGTAATATGTTCTCGGCACTATAGTTACATATTGATGGTTATTTGAATTAGCAAATTACTTTTTTCGGTGCTGCTCAAAGAAATATAGAAAAATTGAAAGTAAAATTCCTTATTCCTCACTAAACACCCCGTAAACGTGCTTTCTACTACTTTCTATGTTTATTAGATTACGTCTCACCGTGAGAAGCGACACAATAGAAAGAAAAAAAACCACATAAAAGGTATAAAGATCTATCCCCGATCGAAGTTAACACAGGTCTACTTCCGTCGTCGTAGATCGTCGTAAGTAGATTGGCGCAGTATCGGCTGTACTGCCCGCGCGCGTGACGTTCTAATAAACCCTCGAGAGCGTGCACGTTTATATACTCATACCGTGACCCATCGAGTCTACCTATACACGACGTAAGGTGTGCACGGGGTAGTTTGATGGAGGTAGATATCCACGCGAGTAACAGTAAGGCTCCGCGAGGGTAGAGAGAGCGCGCTTATTTTAAAAGGAACGACGGAGAGTTATATAATAGGGGAGGTTGGAGGGGTAAAAAAGGAGACGCGCGTGAATGCGCGTAATGTTCGCACCGAGTCAGAATCCCCATCTGAAGGCGCATGATTCGTACTGGAAGGAATAACCGCAATTGCGTTTGCATTCGTACTCGGTGCAGTTCAAACAGAGGCGGGTATACGGTTACCGGCGCGCGCGTCCGAACTGTTATGTCTTTACCTACTTAATTTCATAAGTGTAGGTATACGTGCTACGTACACCGAGAAAACAGTTTATTAGTTAATAAATGTAATTTTAAATACGGCGAAATAAATATTTCATTAAGACAAGAAAATATATTGTTATCATTGAAATGTTTGTTTCATTGAAATGGTGGTTTCGAAGGATCAAATTCTGCCAAACAAATATCGTAATATTTAACGAATATTTAATTAATCCAACAGAATGTTTATTTCGCCATATTCAAAGAAACATTTATATACTATAAATAAATTGTTTTCTTGGTATGTGAACGCGTATCGTGGTCAGAAAGTTTTAACAATAAATTACGAAAATATAGAGAGGAAAAGCTAAGATATTTTTATACAAACGAAGAGAATAAATTTGAGGTGAAATGAAATTCATTGGCTACTATAAATGAATCCTTTTTATATCGCGCGATATCTTTCTCTTTTTACGTGCGTATATATTTCGCGGTGCGCATACGCGTGCATATATACCTGCCGCACATGTGTGACTATATGTATCTAACTGAGCGCAGAGATTTCCACCTTCTCGCATGCTATATAGTACCAACACCGTGCAGAAACACATATAAACACACGAGACTCGCGCGCGCTCTCTATCCCGCCTCTGTGTTCCTGGACAACTGTTGCCGGTTGTGCATCCATTATTGTAGCATTACAACTTGCCACCAACGACGCTCGGTTCTACCAGCGAACGTATACACACGCGGCATCGTGTGCACGAAAATATGCTGCTGGCGTGTATATTATATACTTACAGCGGGAGATATGGACCCCCTTGTGTATGTACACGCCAACACGGCGAAACCCTCGTAGATTTACATTTCCCTTACGCTCGGTCTGAATGCGTATATGCCGTTGCGATCCGCTGTTTCCGCTACTTGAAACAGCTGATCCCTCGTGTTACGGCTACCTATCCGTCAGAATTCCTACGTGTACCGTAGCCATTAGCGGAGGGTCGGGCAATCCCGGCTACCAGAGAATTCGAGTACATATGCAAGAAACTCAGTGAATTTATGAATATTACTGTCTGCTATAACTGCCGCTGCTAGTTCAAACGTCGTCTTTGCATCAGATTAAGTATAATTTTGTCAAGATCCAAGTATACCATGAAAGTTAAAGCTCATAATGTAATATAAAATTATTCTCCGCACTTTCAAACAGTTTGTAGTAAATTTAATACAATTGTATATCGATACCTTACTTTGAAAACCTCGTAAATAAAATTTTTGAAAAAAATGCCATTTATAGCTTACTGTGTGTTCAGACCTTAACGCAGTAAGCTATAAATGGCATTTTTGTCAAAAATTGTACTTATGAGGTTTTCAAAGTAAGGTAGGTGTCGATATAGAGCTTTTATCCAATACTTGATTTTGAAAATTTATATACCCCGGAATAAAACTATTCTCCGCACTGTAAACAAAATTGTATTAAATTTAATGATCTTGTATGTAAAGCTTTTATCTTATTATCACACACACACACAGCTTATAGTAAGAGCGAATGTATGGAGGTGTAAAACCAATCCCTTTCGTGGCTGGAAAGCCGAAATAAATCTATCTATCTATCTATGTAAAGCTTTTATCCAATACGTGTGATTATGAAGATTAATATACTCCACAATAAAATTTATAAGAGCAATTTCACAGGGAAATACAATTATTTTCATAATTACGGAGTATATTAATTCTCATAATCATGTATCGGAAAAAAGGTTTATACATGTAAAAGTATATTAAAAATAGAAACTTTTTTACAGTGCGTGCACATTTTTATACTCAGTATTCGTTCCCAAAGCGTTTCCGCGCGCTATTCGATTAATAGGTATTATCGGTAATCTGTAGGCGATACATAGTCTAGCTGTGACGACATTTATCGAGAAGCGATCGCGCCCGACGATCGTTAATAACGTACATACAATGTCGTTTGCGACCCGCGCGCAAAAACCGGTACGGCGCGGTATCGCGGAACAGAAGCGAACGACTTCTGGTGGAATGAGATGTGGGAGGCTGGCAAGGTAGATCGCAGGAGAATCGTCCTACCTACTGCGGGGGAAAACTGTACCGCGTCCGTGATTTATGGAGAGGGACGCGGCGCACCGCTTCGTGCCGGTTGAGCCACCGTACGAGGAATGCTCCAGTTCCCATGCACCGTGCACTCGGCGTCGAAGCGTTCGCCGCAGCACGCTCGACCGTGTCGCACATTTATGTGCGACCCGCGGTGCATTCGAGATACGCACCTGGACGAGATCGGGTAGACGCATCGGTTTGTAACGGCGCGGAGAGATCGTGCGCGCTCGCCGCGGGAGGAGAGTTCGTGTGGCGCGCGAACCCGGAAGTAATCTGGAAGTTAGAAGGGAATTGGAGTAGCGAAGGGGAAGGGATGGAGGAATCGGTTCTAACGAAATTTTATGAAATAGAGTCTAGAAATATGAAAATGAGAAATATTTCAGCTTTATTATGATGCTATGGAAGAATGTAATTGTTATAAAAAATAGTGGTAATGATGGTGTGTAATTATTGCAATAAAAATTGCACATATCAACCTAATAACCGTGTTTTTCAATCAGCACCAAAAATCACATACGATAGGGTGGTCAACCAATCGATCTTAGAAATTTTGATTTTTAACAAAATGTACCACTCTTCATATTTCTTAAATTTTTCGCAATAATCAAACATCTGATATAAAGCTTTCGACCGTCCTACCTTATGTATAATTCCTTGTTGATTTCAAAACTCATAGACATATTAGACAAATCCCAAAGGAACACTGAGAATCATTGATTTTCGATCAGAAACCAATGATCATCGATCAGCATCAAAAAATACATACGAGAGGGTGATCGAGCAATCGAGTTTAGAAATTTCGATTTTTGGCAAAGTATCAAAGAGCGTACGCATTGATTTACATAACGATCATTTCCCAATTGATTATATATTTAATCAAATTAAACATTTCTTCGAATTGTCTCATTCCAATTCACATCATAAGCATTCCATGTCACTAGAACTGAGCTTCGTCGAAAGGAACAACCGAATGATTACGAAAAAACGCGCACCACGCTGTGTACTACCGATATGCAGCGGCGTTCCCGTAGATTCTGCCCCTTTTGTTCGACAAAAACCATGCTAAGATGAGAAACATGAAGTGCAGAGCCTCGCGGCCGGCTGGAATTTCGCCAAATAATATACTGGGCTCGCCCTATCCTCCAACTAGACCCCCATATTACTCCCCACTCCGTTACTCCGGACTTTTATATTTATTACGAAGGCCGGATGGAGATTGCGAGTGATGGATGAACGCGGAGCGAGCCGAATCCATCCTGCATTCTGTCTTTTGTCACCGTTCACGAGCATCGGGGGCTGTTGCAATCGGAGGAGGTCCGAAGGGACATCGTACGTTGCTTGTGAATTGAAAATTCCGGCCGATTAAGATTTCCTGCCGCGTAGGACTTGATTGCAGTATTTTCTATTCGTTTGGGAGTATCACAATGATGCGATATTTCGTTTAATAGGGGTTCGATTTTTCAATCGATTCGAGCGAAGAGAAGATAAAGAAAGAGAAGGAAAGTTTTATCGTATTATAACGAGAGAAATTTGAAGGATCCTTGGTTACTCTAGAGATATTGGAATCTATACCGAGAAAATAGTTTATTAATAATGAATAAGTATAATTTCAAGTACGGCGAAATAGATATTTCGTTAGGATGAGAAAATATATAAAATCTTTATTTTATTCAAATGATTGCCTCGAAAGATCAAATTGTGCCAAATAAATATCGTAATAGTTAACGAATACTTATTTGAGCCAATAAAATATTTATATTTCGCCATATTCGAACAAACATTTATTAACTACAAAATAAACTATTTTCTTGATGTCGAAAACAAAAGTAGTATACTTCGGAACTATTATCGGAAAATTATTTTATTAATACCCAAATAATTATGCGTAAGTATACCTCCGATCAAAATTTATTCTTGTATATGAAAATGAACAAGCTTAAACGGCGACGTCGGTTTAAGTTCAATTTACCACCCAGCGACAACGTCCCTATATTTCGTAAAAGAAAGAACCGCACGCGTCGTCGAACCCCGGTGTTTTTTCGTCATCTAACCAAAGTTACATAAACTGCCGGGACTGATGATTGATGGTCGCAGGGTCTAACGATCGCGCTGCGAAGACCATTGGAAGGCGCGCGGAAGAGGCCTTAGGGAGAGGGTTGGAAAGACCGATATACCGCGAGGGGTGCTAAACGGACGAGCCCAGTAATTATCCCTGATTTTGCAGGAATTAAAGGGCTGATTACTCACGTGCCGCGCCCCTTCTCGTATCGCGTCTAGATAAAACTTGATGACTGGCGCAGTCCCTTCTGCTCGCGATCGACGGTATATACGTAACGGTCGATTAGTCTGAGATTTTTAAATATGATATATGTTATCACAGCTAGAAAAATCCCTACCACGATCGCTCGATTATCACTTCCGCCAATTCTAAACCTTCCATACAATTCGAATCCCAATTACAATTTCAATAAAACACATATGACATCCACTTCACTCGTAACTTTCGTCCGTTAGATAGTGAGTCGCGCAATGAATGAACGCCATCGTTTCTCGACAAAGAAGCGTCTCGAACAGACGTCCCCGTTCTATGTACCCCCAGGGACTAAACAAATGATCCCATTACGTGGTAGTTCTATTCAGCAACACTCCTACGTAGCACGAACTAGCGGTTAAATCGAGCCTTCGTTCTGCGTGCTCCGATTATTCCGCTTTATCAAGCATGTTCGTACAGTGAGAAAAATAACTTGGTTAAAATGACTAAACGCATCTGGTTACATGAATTTAGTTGTTCTAACCAAAATTCTACTACGTTGAACTAAATATTTAGTTAACTATAATGAATATCTAAATATGAAAATGTTTATGTTTATGTTTATGTTCATGTTTATTAAAATGTGCATATTTTCTAACTACATGCTTAGTTATTCTAACTACATGTTTATTCTAACCAGAAAATGGTCAGTTTAAACAAAAATTTGGAAGATCCATACTTTACCAAACGGTTTGGTTATGGTCTCAAGGATTTTGGTTAAATTAACCAGATTATTTTTCTCAGCGTATGTTTCGCGTCCTGATGCGCGATTTTCTAGATTCAACAATTTAACATTTACTATCGTCTCGCTCGAAATTAGTCATTTGAGAAAAATTTTCTCTGATAAGTTAAATGAAGTATAATCTGACCAGCAAAGCCCGCGACTTTGAGCCATTTGCGTGGATGCTAGATAAGTATATGCACTGAAAAAAAGTACCGATTCTACAGCAGACCAAAATATATCTGACAACATTTCAGTACTACATCATTAAGCATTTCCACATGAGTAATACGTATCACTACAGCAGCGATATCGTGTTGTAGTCACTTGAGACTATATTACCGCTTCAGCATCCAGAAGACTGCTAATCAGAGCAACTCTGATTTTTCAGTGTGCCATCGCGGACTTTATTATAAATCTATTTGTATTCTACAACTCGCCTATACATCATTTTTATATATCTTTTACCGTAAAACCAGCGTTTTCCAGAAACTCGTCCATTTATCCGTTTTTACAATGACCTATGTCATTAAAATCGTCACTCGTCAGTTTACTTTTGTTAAAACCTCATGAAATATAGCCTATGTTCATTCAGAAAGTCCAGGTTCCCCTTACCAGTGAGATTTTTTAAAATCAGATCAGTAGTTCCAGAGATTACCCTCGACAATCAAACGAACTCATAAACTTTTCCTCCTTATTATATTAATGTAGATAAGTTAAGTTTAGAAAGTTACAGAATAGAGTCCGTAAAAGTGATAATATTACCTATACACAATTTACCGTAAGCGGACGAGGAGTTAAAAATATAAATCTCCAATGACGATACACGTGGGAAACCCCGCCTATAGACACAGACGTAGCGCTCCCGAGGGGAGACGACTATCGGTAGTTCGCTACGGGGTCTTAGAGCGTCGGTTCGTCTTGGGAGTGCACCAGTCTGCAGCGTACGGTGATGCAGTCGAGAGGCTATAACCGGGGTGACAGTAACTAAGGCCATTAATCGCCGCCATATTGCCCACCTCGTCTAGTCACCCTTCCCGAGTAGTCGGAGTAGTACGGCCACCGCGCGAGCTCAGCTCGTCAAGTCGCCAACTTGGAAATTGCTTCCTTCATTTATAACCGAGCCACCGTCTGACCTCGACGCTACGGCTCGTTTCTGCGATCTCACCCTGCACCCTCCTCGTGGCCCGGACGCATTCGGTTATCGATCGGGGTCTACCGCGAATCTCCGCGTCGATCTGCCTCGATTCGACGCTACGCGACGACGCGACGTTTTCTGCATTGTACCCAAATAGCACACCAAGCGAATAAATATACTTTTACGTTCGTCCTACTGATACGTCGATAGAAATTAGCTTACAAAGTATCTCACAAGTCCCAAATATGAAAATACAGTAGCATGATACACCGAGAAAACAATTTATTTATAGTTAACAAATTTTTGTTTGAATATGGCGAATTAAACATTTTTTTTGGACCAAGTAAATATTCGTTAACTATTCCGATATTTATTTGGCACAATTAAATCCTGCGAGGTAACTGTCTGAATTAAATAAATATTTTAATAATAACCATATATTTTTTATCTTAACGCGAAATATTGATTTCGCCGTATTTGAAATTATATTTATTAACGATTATAAGAAACTGTTTCCTCGGTGTACTTTGCACCTACCTGTCTCTCTGTAGTGTGAAATTATTTTTTTCGGTAACGTCTGCAGTAATGAGAAAGTAGGCAGATTGAAGCAGACGAGGAATGCAATCGAATAAAATAATATTATCTCTTTTTCAAAATAAAATATTTAAAAAGGATCCGAGAATTCTTCGTTCATCAGTCTTTTTAGTACACAGAGAAAAAGAATTAGTTGGATCTACTGAAAATTACTTGCGGGGTCGCAAGTACAATAATTATTTATTTGCAGGATCAATAAAATCTTTTAATACATCAATACAATTTCCTTTTTTTTACAATTATGTGGAATAGTATGTGATTGCGAGGAAAAAATATCTAATTAACACACGAGAAGAAATATAATTGATAGGGTCAATGGGGCTAAAAATGAGACGGATTTTCAAACTTCCAATTTTCTGAAGTGGCTAATTATATTTACAAACAGAATATTAAGCATATGTATTCATATTCACATTATGTGATTGATTTTTTAATAATTTTGACAGAATATTACAATTCAGAAGTGATATGTAGTAAAAATTGTGTCTCATTTTTACCCTCAGGTTTGGGGAAATATGAGACACCTGTGGGTAAATTTGAGACAAGCTTTCTTTGTTGAACTATCTAATAAATTTCGGATGGAATGGTAATTTTAAGACATTAAGGGTAAAAAGAAAGACAACAAAGTTATAAAAAACTAAAAAATTCTTCTGTAATTTGATCACAGTTAACATTGTGGCATTTTACAAATGAATTGTACTGCATTTGTCCTACAGTTTCAAAACTACTTGTGCATCTAAGGATTAGCAACAGACTAGCAAGTAGGTACCTAACAAAAACATTGTTCCTAAAATTATTTTAAGTAGGTACCGGGGCCACGGATTCTGTCGCTGGTGACTTTTTAAAATGCAATTTTTAAACGTACCAGCTAATGAACGATTAAATCTCATACTTTCATTAGCTACAGTGACGCTTGCCCTGGTTAATGAAAGCATAATAATTAATTATTCATCTTTTGGTATGTTTAAATATGATATTTTGAAAAGTCACCAGCGACAGAATCCGTGAGCACGGGTGTAGGTACATATTAATGACTGTCTCATATTTAACCTCAAAGCTGTTTCAATACGCACTATCTCATTTTTACCCCAAAACATGTCTCATTTTTTCTGTTTGCGTCCTTCAATTTATTTATATTTAAATATATTGGTATACGTTCGTAAAATGGCACTCAAAAACCATTAAACAATCTCTAGGAACAATGCACAAGTTCTTCTTTTTGTTCACATGAATGCGGTAAGGAAATTTATTAGGACCGTTATGGAAAGTTTTAAAGGTTATAAATCGTAATGTTTGAATAGCTACTGTACCGATCTGTTAAAAGTTTCCCGTCGTCAAAATCTGTAGCGGATATGTAAGTAAGGTTTGTTACGTCACTATGACAATACAATTGTTTCAGAAATTCAACAACAAAGGACAGCAAATGGTGTCTCATGTTTACCCCAAAGATTTGAGTGTCTCATTTTTAGCCCCCTTGACCTATAAATAGTTACTTGCGATCATGCAAGTTATTATTAGTAGATGCAACTAATTCTTTTACTCTGTGTAGGTACAACGTATGGTGCATTTTGCTTCTTATATTTTCATCCAATAAGTTGCTTGCAAATATCGCATCTATTTTCAAAATATCTATTATTAACAGAGGACAAGCTACCTGTGTATCTGGAGTATGAGATTTGCTTCGAATCAAAATGGTTTAATATGCAGAGGGGTGGTACAATTAATTGTTATCGCGGCAATTAAGGTGCAGAGTTCATTGATCTTAATTTTAATGCGAAGAATTTCATAAAAAATAATGTCTCAATCAATTTATCAAATTACTTGCTTCACGCATCATGTTAAGATTATTCATCTAAAGCACCCGGTCGCATTCAATTTTTTCCCATACTCTTAGAATGTTCAAAATATACAACTTTAAATAACAGCAAGAAGAAGATATTCCCAAGAATCACCTCGCTATCGAAACACGGGACGTGTCGTTGGCAACCCGCGCGGCGGTGATGTGTCAGCCGTTCTTCTCCTACGAGCATCGCGTCGATATACGCACGTGTGTAAGCGGATAACGGCTGATAGCCACCTCCGCCAATTATTGCTTACAGCCTATTAAGATACGCGGCCTAGTAACAAGACCTACTGGCGAACGACTCGCTCTTATCGCGCGTTGTCGAGCCATTTTTAACACGCACTTCGCGACCGGCTTACGCACGCGTTTCTTGATACGGTAAGACGTTGACGGAGAGTCACCGGGGGAGCGAAGTGCGCGCGCGCGCGCGGCATATCTACATTCTGTTTATATACCTATGCGATATCCCTCCCTCCCACATCGGAAGCTCTTCTAATCATTAAATTATTACTGTAGCGTTGTACCGATACAGTTAGACACCAGTTTATCTTCGCTATTCATTATGCAAGGATTCGAGATTAAACTTTGGCGAAACTTAAGTTTTGAAGATCTCTTCGTTTTGCTTATCTTTTACTCATCGATTCTCTATAGTCTATAGCAGGATGTGAATTGAAATCATTGAGAATTTATTACGTTTATAAGATGAACGCAGTTATGTCGCATAGCTCATCTGAAATTTGGTGAATTAAAAAATGTTTTTATGAATATGCCAAGAAAAAAATGTGCTTGATCGAAGTAAACGTGTTTTTGAATAGCCGTAAGAGCACATTTATCCGATTCGAACGAGTAGGCGATTTGGTCCGAATAATATTTAATTAAATTAATATTTATATACATCTAATCGATATTCATTCTAATCGAATATATGTGCTTGTACGAGTATCCAAAAACACGTTTATTTCAACCAAGCAAATTTTTATTGAGAGAAATAATTACTTGTGCCAATAAAATATCTCCTTCAATCAAAAAAATGATACAATTTTAGAATCAAGTCTGGGTTTTCTTCGTGCAAGAAAATATATGATGGTCTCGATTAATTGCTTTTTTTCAAGCCGAACTTTTTTCAACGTCAGCGACAAACTACTACTTCTAGCCCAGTTTTCAGCATGTTCATTGGTGGACAAATAATAACGTTCAACATTATCGATAATATTGATAAGTTTGACGAAACGCTTGAGGGGGAAATTTGATCGTGTCTAAAAATTTGTAAGATCACGTGTTCTTGATTCAAGACACAGCCTTTTGACACTAGCAATTATTTCTCTCAGTATATCAAACCTTCAACCGTTCTCTCATTCCGATTTCTCAAGGATGACAGATCTTCCCTCAGAGAAGGATTTACAGCGACGCAACGATAGAGGACTCCCCGGCCCAGTCCCACGTGCATTGCGGAGGGGCTCGCAGGCGCAGATTACAGGGAGAGCCTGCGCGAGGAACGAGAGAGAGAGATCCTCGGTTCGATAGTCGCCCCTCTCCCCCCGCGCGCGGAATGAACCAGATTATTGGCTGAACCCCGACCGCGTGGAATTACGTATTCGGTAAAACTGCACCGGGCTTTTTTACGGAGGATGCGTGCGGCGTGCAGCGTCTCTCGCTGTGTGCGCCGTGCGGCGCAGCGCGCGGGCACCACGACGAGGGCGAGCGCGCGGCCGAGGCGAAACGAAACGGAGGAAGAGGAGCGGGGTTGAGGTAGGGAGGATCCGGGTCACAGATCAGCGTCCCGCGTGAGTCGAAGAGCCGCGGCGGAGGAGCCCTGGTCCCATCGAGAGCGCGTATCGCGAGCAAAAGGGTACTCGGTACCTGCCTCTGCCTCCGCGCCTGCCTTCCTACCCGGTACTCGCGCGGGTACCTGATCACCGCGAACCACCCTCGGGCCACCGAGGTTCGCTCGTTCGGACGAGCATCGAACCGCGACTGCGCTCACGCACTCGACGTCTCTCGCGCCTCGTTACGGGACAGTCGGATCGGCAAGTAGACCGTAAAGGGCCGACGTCCCTTTGTTGCAGCCCTGCGCTTATGCGCGCTCGACGCGCTCCGACTGTACGCTTCTATACGCGCGTAAAAGTACTCGCACCGTCGCGACGCGTCGGGAGCGCGCGTGTGTGCAGGCTGGAGGCGCGCGGGGATGGTGCAGTTCTCCACTGGACGCCTGCTTCCGGATTCCGCGAATTCGTGATGCGTAATGGTAAGGGATCGGTTTGGTTTGAGCGTGACGTAGATAGATGTAGGCGCCGCGCGTTTGTCAGGTATATTTACGTATCGCGTTTGCAATTTTGGAAATGAAGTGCTTGGATGCTGGTATTATGTGATCGATTGTATGGTACTGGAGTGGCAACTCGAATTTTTGCAAATAGCATTTTACTTCCCTCACATGGCAAAACTTAGTACGATATAGCATATTTAAGAAAAATTTGGCATTTTCTGCAACACAGCTAACTCGTACAGGAAACGCTGTTTTTCTTAGTTTTCAGTTCCTATTTATTATTATTCTTCATATATCCGGTGGCTGTATTGCAAAAAGTATCAAATTATTTTAAAGTATGCGATATTGTATTAATTTTTGCCATACCTACGAGGGAAATTAAATATTATTTTGCATAGAAATATTTTGCAAAAATTCGAGTTGTCACTCCAGTGCTATACAGTCGATCACATAACACTAGAATCCGGATACTCAGTGCCAAAATGTGGGCACTCTCTCTCTCAGTGCTCTTCATTTCAAATTGATTTTTCTCCGTGTGAGAAAAAGAATGGTGTATTCAATTAAATCGGCGTTTACGAGTGGGAGAATGCAGAATTATTTACTTCAACTAATAAATTTGTTTATAGAGATTAATGGCTATTTGAAGTAAATAGGCTCCATCCATTCCAATAGGCTTGCAGTCCATTCAAGTCAATTATTAATCCAAGTACATGGAAAGAAATGATTTTGCAGAAGTTTTAGCTGAGAATATTTTGCCATTACGACAAAAATGTCATCCGTGGCGACAAAAGGCACATCGAATAATAGTACAAATATTTGTCGGTATGGCAAATATTTATAACAAGAAAATGTTCACCGCGATAGTTGTTACATTTGCTATTATCGGACATATATTTTTCCGCTACACATAATACTTTCATCGTGGTAGCAAAAAGTTCTCAGCAAAACCTAGTTTTGCTAAGACTGCAGAATCCTTTTCTCTTCGTGTACCGTAAATCTGCATTTCCCCACTCGTAATCGCCGATTTAGTTAAATCTAATGCATTTTTTCTCCGCGCATAACGTTGCAGGGGTATATTTTCCGGCAGTTAATTCGCAAGACGTGGGTTATCTTGCTGCCACTTCGATGCAGTGGAAATGGGATCGAGATCCATCCCGAGAATAGCGTGCATTTATTTCTAGAATAATTATTATCCCCATCAAACCTGTAATTCTCGGGCAAATCGACGATACGGGAGAACCCGAGCGCGTACGATGAGCACGCGATTGAATAAGCACGTGTTAATTGGTCGTAGACCGAAAGCACGTACCCGCGACGTGCGTGAGTGCGTGGGATGCGGCGGCGAAGGGTTTAAAGGCCACGCGAAGCCGGGCATCTTAACCTTTCGTCGCGGCGTTCGCCACCGTTGTTATAAATAATTGCATTACTCGAGAGACATTCGCGCGCGTACGTTGAAGCAAATTAACACCCCTCGTCGACGTCGGTTACCTCTCCGTGATCGATTCGCGAGTTCCCCCCCGTTCCTTTCCTCTTCTCGAAAAGCTCTGATTCAACGAAGATCAACAATCGGTGTCGCGATCGGTGTAGCGAAACGCCGTGGCGCGAGAGGCGAAGACGCCTCTCCCTCTCTCGCGCCGTGTTCCCTCGCGCGTTCTCTCCGCGCGGTAAAGAAAGTTCTTCGGCGCGCCACGCGTTCCTGCGCCGGTAATTCCATCCGTGTGCGATAATATTCGTGCGTATATATAACTGTATCCTTTACGCGCGGATACAACGGCTTTATGTCAGTCGTTAAGCGACGACGTCGAATTCTAAGCGAGTTCGCAGGGGAACGACTCGCGCGGGTACGATTATCGATAATCGGGAGAAAACAAGCGGGAATTCCTGGGCGCGCGAGTCCGCGGTAGGAACGGAAGAGGATTCTCCGCGTTCCGTTAGCACCGCAGAGGCAGAGATGCGTAGATAAATATTTAAATGAAAGCTGGAGGCTAAGTATTCCGCTGGACTACCGGGCGCGCCCTCTTTTCGACTTCCACTTCGCGAGGAAGGGTCATGCGACTCGGTGCAGTGGATGCGTGCGAACGAGATCTCCGTTTTCCGTATTAGAGGACCCATCGAATGCAATTAATTTTTGCTTAAGGGGCTATATACACCTGCACTGAAAAAAAAGTAGTGACAACTATTTTGGGCTCAACTGCTCCAGTTTTGTAATTAGTACCAGTCATATAGGTAGTTATCGCGGCAATTCTTTTGTTCCGGTAAATGAAAATAGTTACACCTATAAAAACCGGTGATAATTATCAAACTGGAGCAGTTGAGTCCATAATAGTGGTCACAACCACATTTATTTGTTTTAGTGTGGAATAAGGAACATGTGCTTTAACATATTCAATTTTTCTACTTTATTTGTGAAACTCGTTTCGTCACTTTGCGAAACTATTTCAATTTTTAACTTGAAGATATTAATTTAGTCCTTCGTATAAATATTCTGACATATTTCGCTAGAATTGTTATCATTATAATTGAAAATCAGAGTTTGTCAAAACTAACGTCGAAAACTGCCTCAAACGCGGGAAGGGATCTTTTTCACGATTAATCTATCGATGCGCTAACTGAAAATGCTCCTCCTTCGATACACATCGCACGAGAACCATCGGCCAGCTGCGTGCGCGCGTCATACGGAGCTTACGCACGCGCGCACGCGAGAGCGTGGCTCGGCGAGTAAGAAGTCGATACCTATAGGTATAGGTATAAGAGATCATCGTGCAGAGATCTCGACTCCCCCGGAGTTCACGCTCCGGCTCCACGGGGTCATTGGGCAGCCTGCTCGACAACAAATCATGGCTAATGATCTGCCCGTACCTTACTGACTGAGGATACCGTGGTGGACTCGATGCACGAGCCTCTCGGTGAAGAAGCGAAGCGAGGCGAGCCGTGGCGAGGCAAAGAAGCCTCCCCCTCTTCGCTACTTCTCTCTCTCTCTCTCTCTCTCTCTCTCTCTCTCTCTCTCGCACTGCGTTTAATTAATATAGAACAGACGTCGGACTTTCCGACGTGGGAACGCCAGAGGCGGCGTTTACCTGCCAGGAACTATTCGGGTGTGGTACGAAGATCAAATCTTTACGCGTTTGCGATGGTTCGGAGAGAAAGGTACGCGAAGGACACGTCGGGGTTCGGGGAAAAACGATCGAGGCCACTCGGAAGCAGTTTTACGGACGAAGATATTTACATTCTCGAGGATCAATTGTGACGCAATGGATTTATTGATGATGAAAATCGTCCCGCTTTTTGTAGAGAAAAAACTGTCTTGACGAGATAGTCGTAAGAATGCATTGAGATAAATAATTAAGTTAAACTTACAAAACGGATTTTGTTAAACGCGTTTATTTATTGTAACTAAAGTACTGGTCAGTTGAACCAAATATCAAGTTATTCTAAACAAATATTTAATCACTCCAACCAAACGTTCAATTAATCTAACTAAAAAGTGGTCAGTTTAACTAAACAAATAGAGGATTCATATTTCACCAAACGGTTTAGTCATCGTCTCCAGGATTTTGGTTAAATTGACCGAGTTACTTTTCTCAGTGTAATAAAAGGATTTTTCTCAAAATGTATTCACGAAGAAACGAGTTTGTATTTACGTTTAATCGATGTACATATATCCCTGAATATAATAAATATTTCATTGGAGCAAGAGGATGTGTGTCCGTTGACGATTGAAATATTGATTTCACTCAGAGTTATTTCAAAATGCGTATTTGTGTGTGATTCAGGGGTTCCAAATATATGTTCATCAATTATAAATAAACCCTTTTCTCGGTGTTCATGAATAGAATTGTGAATAGACCAGGTCGCGTTTCCATTGTATCGAGTGTCGGAGAAGGATGAGAACGACTTCGTGGGCGATAATTACTGGTCGAGGATGACCCCGTCCTGTTTGTCCCGTGGGCTCCTGTCTCTGGTGTCCGTAACCGGTCGCTGCGGGCTCCTGCGTGCGGATACGCCGCCGTGTCGCACGCAGAGTGTGCGCTGCCGGGTCAGGGGAGGTCAAAGTGGCGTAAAACAATAAGTAGAGGTCTGGTTATTCTCTCGATTCATCGGGAGTTGGTAAATAGCGTTCGGTATATGTATAAGCTTAGACGGATGGAATTTCTACGAACTTCTTCGTGATTGATTCTGCTGTTGATTTTTCTCTATATCAACACAAGAGTTACAATTCGACAAAATTGAAATGTAGAATGAATGCAATGCATTTTCTATGAACGATTTTCGGTGAAATATCGTCAAACCCTTCCATCGTGCTCTTCATTGACCATAAAAGGACAAACATTCCATTCTACAAAAAAAATGACGAGATGAACTTTGCTCCTTCTCTCTTCCCTTCTCTTTCTCTCTTCAGCTTATCCTCCCTCTTTCTCTTTTCTTTACTGCATAGCGCCACGTCCGCTGTGATTACGTCCGGACGAACCCTTTCTGCTGTTCGCGCACGCACGTGCGTCCGCGCTCACGACGTAGAAGAACGAGAAGAAGAAGAAGAAGAAGTAGAAGAAGACGAAGAAGAAGATGAAGATGAAGAAGAAGAAGAAGACGAGGAGGTGGAAGAGGTGAAGGAGGAGAAGGAATAGAAGTCGGAGACGCAGTGGGCGGTTCCGCGTGCGTGCGTGATCATGATCAGGATCGTGAGGTGAGATAGTCAGATCGCCATCGTCCGCCTTTCGTATTCTATATGGGGTGGTCCAGACGTCGCAAACTTCGCGATGCACCCCAGCTTCCAGGTCTTCTAATCACATGCGATTAGAAAGATTCGAACAGCTGCTAATATACTGAGAAAAATAACCTGGCCAATTGAATCAAAATCTTGGAGATAATGTCCAAACCATTTGATGAAATATGAACTCTTCACGTGTTTGAATAAACTGACCATTTTTTACGGTTAGAATAACTTAACATGTAGTTAGAATAATTAAATATTTGGTTCAAGTAACTAGTATTTTGGTTAGAATAACTAAATTCATTTAACCAGATACGTTTTGCCATTTTAATAAAGTTATTTTTCTCAGTGTAGGAGGATTGTAAGGTACAGCACCTTGACGAAAGTTTGGGAATAAAGCAAGGCTGAACTTATTTGTTATTTGTGTCACTTGTCATATCAATGTCTCTTCTTTTACATTAGTATCCTACTAAACATTTTTCTTATTTTGTTTCAGGAGCATGCCAGAAAAGCGTACTATGCAACGTGAAACGTTCTATCCCGATAATGATTCTATTCGATGTTTTGTCAACCATATAAGTAAAACGTTTATGTACTTTGAAAAAAACATTTGTTTCATTTCATAAATGTGTTCTGGAAACGTGTTCGAGGCAGGATATTCTATATTACCTGGATGCATCTGACGTGTTTCTAAAACAAAATTAGAATAATATTTAATAGGATACACTGAGGAAAAAATGTGGTAGATTTGACCAAATCGGCGGTCACGAACGGGGGAACGCAGATTTGGTTACTTGAACTAGTAATTTGCTAGAATTAACTACAGCTTGTTTTCGTCAAACAATTTTCGTCATTATAACCAAATTATTTAATTCAACGTACCCCGCCCGTGACCGCCAATTTAGTCAAATCTACTATTTTTTTCTCCGTATAGAGAAAAATGAAAAGGGATGTTCTTCGGATACCGGATCACTTGCGCTGACCCCTGGTTACCTTGGCACGGTGATCGAGAGCCAACCGCGCGCGCGCGCGAGAGAGATATAGAGAGAGAACTCTGGTTCAATTTACGAAACCGTATTCCCTATCGTTTACTATTGCATGTACTGCGGTCACGAGATGCCATTGTTAACCAACCTAATCTAACCGAACCCAACCGATAGCCGTACCCCGCTATTGCATCGGTACCATAAAGAAAATTATCATCATTATTATTATGTATCACGAGACTCCACATATACAGTTTCGTACACCGAGGACTATAATATCGTCTGCTCTGCGAATTGCGCGCGATATCGCTGGACCACGACCCGATTACGGACGCCCGAGCGACGTCGCGCTCCTCGTCGTGCGCCCCGGTGAAAATCGACGTCGCGCGTCACCTCTGTCTCGACCCGGTATCGAGAGGATCACTCTTTATTCCCATTGGTCCACCGCGCCTCCCGCCCGGTAGACAAGTATAAGCGCTGAACGGCGAAGAGGAGGAGGTGAAGTGAGGAGGAGGAGGAAGCGTATGACGAGGGCATTGTTAGGAGGGCGGGCGGGTACTGTCACGTTTCACATTGCACGCACCGAGACCTTCTGCGCCGCTATCGCGGAGAGGTTGCCGCGAGGAGGATCGTTTTTTCGACTCCGCTGCGAGAGTTGTGATCGCGGTGCGCGATCTTCGCTAGGCTGCAGAGTTTCGACCTTCCTCCGACGTGATCCGCGACGTGACGTCTTTATAGGTGGTACCCGCTGCCGATATGTGCCGCGCACGACTCTCTCTGTAATCTCCCGCCCTTCCGCGCTTCTCCCCGCTTCCTCTTTTATCCGATCGCTGCGGGATGGCAGGGGTGACGACACACTGGGACGATGATTCGGTTGGGAATGTTTGACACGAATTAAAAATACCAGTAGGCCCGTGCGGAAATTCCGCAGAGGACAAAAGATGGGGAACGTAGATGCAGAAGATGTGAAATGATTGTAGATTAGCGTTATCTTTGCCAAAAATCAATTTTTACCTTTGATTTTTAAGCTAATAATACAATGTGCAATTGTAGATTAACGATTAATCAAAAGCGGAGAACCTAATATTTAAAATGGTGTCTCATTTATTGTTTTTGATTTAACACGAAGGGAGAAAAAGGGTTTGTCACGAAAAATCGCCTTCTAGAAATAATACACACAGAAGAAAAATTAGTTGAATCTACAGATAATTACTTGCGGGGTCGCAAGTAATTATTTATATCAGTGAACATTTTTAATACGTCAATTTAGTATGTCTTCCTTATAATCATGCGGAATAGTATGTGATTGCAAGGAAGAAATATTGGATTAATATGAAGAAAGATTTAATTAGCGTAAATAAATAATTACTTGCGACACCGCAAGTAATTTTTAGTAGATCCAACTAATTCTTTTTCTCCGTGTATATAAGATTATCAAAGGGTCATCGTTAGACGGAAGACGATGCTTTTAATCGGTGTTTCCCATCGGTTTTTTTTTCATTGTATTTTCTTAATTAGAGATGATGTTTGACTTTTTTTTAGTGACGGAATACAGCAGAGCATTCAGTATCTATTTTCATTAGAGTTCAAACGCCGCTAATTCAATTCGAGGCAAAAATCGTTAGAAAACGCGCCTCCACGATTCTTTTTTCCATCAGAAATTCGACAGATCAGTACAAGAAGCTGTCGTAGCACCGATCGTCTTACGTCCTCTCCTCGCGCTTTCCTGCTTTTTCACCGTCTCACCTTTTTCACCGTCTCACCTTTTTCGCGTTTCGACCAGAGGCCGAACTGTGACCGAGAAACGCGCGGCGGCGTTTTTCGCACAGCGTCGTCGTCATCGAGCGGTCTTTGATTGGGGAAATACGTAGGATCGAAGCGAATCGTAATCGTAGACTAGAACGAACACCGCTGCTTTTCAGAGCTTTCTTGCTCGTCCGTCTGGAATAGGACGGGGGGAGCAATGCCGTCTGGTACTGCCCAACGGCAAATTTTCAGAGCGCGTAGCTCGGAACGTGACCGCAGCAGCAACGGACGATTTCTGGTGGCAAATTCGTCACGGGCGACCGCGCGCGAGAATCTTTGCGCCGTCATCGCGGGGAATCCCCGCGTCTTGTCCTGCATGGAAACAGTGCAAAGACTCCGTCGAAGGTCCGTCCAACCGCCGACGACGTCGCTGTTCGGAGAGCGGAGCGATGTCGTTAGATTGGGGGGGAGTCCCGGACACAGATCGGTGAGTGGGATAAATGTGCGTTTTTCGCATGATCGAACGTTTTCACGCGCGCTTAGGTACCCACGATGGATACACTGAGAGAAGAGTGGGTAGTAAGATCAATCATAATCGCAAGGTTCAATTTCTTGATTGCTAATACCATATTTATGATGAAATAGATCATGAATGCAATAAAAGTAATTTCTTTTGCATGGTTATAGTAACAACGAAATTGTAACTTATAATAGCCATGCACCATGTTTGAATTAACCACACAAAAGTAGATTAATAATATTACTGCATGCGGTAGTGTCAACTATATAGAAAAAGGTTGGGGCATTTATCGATACTCTCGAGTGAAAAATTAGCTTGGGTGCTAGATTATAATTTTGGCCCACATGACGGGCGTTATCTGAGCTGCCACAATAAGTATTTCCTAATTAATTCTAAGCAAGGGCCAAGTTATGATTTAGTTGGATATCCGAGTTAATTTTATCCCGGTTTTCCTCATAAATTCTAAGCTAGGACCCAGTTTGGATTCAAATGGGCATCTACGATAATTTTTTCTCGGCTTTCACGTTAGTCCCAAACGAAGACCACAAGTTAGGATTTAATTGGGCATCTGTGTTAATTTTCTTCTAGTTTTTCCCATTCATTCCACACTAGGAACCAATTTGGATTTAACTGGGCATCCATGATAATTTTATCTCGGCTTTTCGCGTTAATTTCAAATTAGGACAAGCTGTATTGGCCCAAGTTAGGAAGGACTATAATGGTCCTGGTTAAAAAAAGGGCTAAGTTAATATTGTGGCAAATTAACCAAGTTAACGCCTAGAAAGAATTTTCACTCGGGATGTTGCAAGTTGACCTGGTTGCAGCAATTCTGAACTCTTGTTACTATAACCAGAACTTCACTGCTTAGAATTATAGAATTATAGTTGGCACCAAGATCGACCATGATTTCTGGTTAAATTATACCTAATTCTTTTAATCAGATTTTTCCTTGAGTGTACAACTTCCGAAAAGTATCTGATAAAAGATGCGCACGCGGTGAACTGAGCTAGATATGGTTCTGCGCGATGCCTCGTGCTTCCTTACGCAAAATTTCATTAAAATATTTTTTCTATGAAAATACTGCGTGTTTACCGAGGGCAGGACACGTCGATATCGATATCCGCGAATGTTTACCCGTTCAAAATAACGCGGTCGACGGAAACAAAACCACCGCGAGTATCGTTGAACCGACAAAATAGCACATGTGTAAAATAGGGCGGATTGGCGGGGAAAAGAATCATTGTGCAGGTATGTCGACAAATTGGCAAAATAGCGCGGTCCACCATGCGGTCGACTGTCATTTTCACGTTCCGCGCGTTCGATTGAAAATGCGTAACGCGTTTAGTCTAATGAGTAGTTTGGCGAATTGTGTTATTTAATAGCATTAAATGCCCGGCTATTTGCCAGCGACAATTCGTTTATCGCATCGCGAATTCGCAATATCGAATCAACGGTATACGTGAATTTCTAACACCGGCCGCGGAATTTTCGACGCTGTCATTTTCCTGCGAAGTTAATGAACGGGTGGAGTGGCTAAATATCACAAATTGTGGTTCTACGTCGACACACCGTTGGGTAACATTTTTTTGTTCCAAAATTATTCATCTCGTCACATATAAAGCTCCTCTTCCGCGAGCCTCGACGTAAATAATTTTTCTTGTTGCGAAACGACAGTCTTTTATTGGCATTATCTTATCGCGAGAGGACTCTAATCTTGCAACGACGTTCTTCTAGCAGTAAGTCGATACGTAAACTCCGGAGAAAGTTAAATTCGATGTAGACTAAAATTTAATCACATCGATAATTTTTTCCACACGTGCTTAATTGCCCGAATCACGGGGCACGCGTTGCGAGTAATCGTTCGTACTTTTGCAAGCATCGTCATAAGCGATGATTAGCTTGTAAGAGCTACGCGGACTTGACGCGAAAATATACTGTTACAAATGAGCTATCGTAACTGGTGTTTTTAATTACGAGAGAGATCTGATAGTGTAGCCATCTCACGGCACGATCGAAACTCGTTATTCTTAACTATATTAATGTGTCGAGATAAGAATCTAGTTAATTTGTTACGGGAGTCTTATTACCATTCTACCCTGGCAGCTACAACAAAATAGACCGATAAAAAAATGTGATCTCTCTGAGAACGTTTTGCAATATAATATTGAATTTAAAAATACTGGATGCGCGAAACCACACACTGAGAGAAAAGGTCTAGTTGAATACGAACCTATAATAGACAAATTTATTTGAGATAAATAGGAATTTATTCACATCGAACAAGTCTATTTAAATGAAATAAATGTTTTGCGTATATTTTTAATCGAATACGTACCTAGTGGAACATTTATCAAATGCAAGTAGATTTTTATTCAATGTGAATAAATTTCTATTGATCTAAAATCAATTTTTCTATCGGGTTCGTATTCAACTAGACCTATTTCCTGAGTGCACAATCCGAATGTAGAATTTCTCTAGAAAATACGACATTTTTATTCGTTTGATCGCTAGGTCGAATATGACATCGAAGTTACAGCAGCCGAAGCTAGTAGCTAGTAGAAACAGCCCGTAATACGTCTGTCGCCTTACCAGAAGCAATACGGCGATGAATGTATGACGGACCGCACACAAGCTGCACTCTTCTAAGTCAATATGCACTTCGAACGGTAAATTTCATTTTATCAGACTACCTAATATTTATCTCTGCGTCGATTAAATTCCAACGGCTCATTCCCGACAAACACAGCACTTAAAGGTCGAGGAGTACCCTTAGAAGGTTTCACGATCATACGTCGAATAATAACGCGTCACGTCGATTCGCTCGGATCGCCTTAACGACCGCGAGAGTATCGTGCACCTCGAACGAATGCACTTCTCCTCGTGCAGCGAGGATGGAGCGGGGACGACGGGGTGGAGCTTTAAACTCTCGTAACTCAACTGCCACCGTCATTCAGCTCGGATCGAGCTGTTATTAAGACGACACTTGGTAACGATCACGATACGGCTTTATTACCGGAGTCCGGTAATAGACCGGTGTAAGTCGCACCATCGATTTGCGCTCGTGATTTATACAGAGCGTCGCGCGCGTCGGTATATACGGGTGTAATAACAGGCACTGCCGCGTCCCTTTGGACGACGGTGGCGATGACGATGACAATTAGGATTGTAGCGGGACGCGTATGGATTTCTAAACGGTTGTAACGAATTGAAATGGGAGGAAGATAAATATAGAGCAGTATTTTAATTGAAAGTGACGCTTTATTGGAACTGAAATAAATATGAACACGTATAGCGTGTAGATGGAAATAAATTCTGTAAAGCGTAATTATTGTTGGGGTTTCGAGAATTTTCTTTGAATTTTTATGGAATTAACGTTTAGTGACCCCTAATAAATGAAATGAATACGAGCATCTATAGAATTGATATGGAAATAGAGTATGTACGAAATAGAATAATATTTTGTAAATTTCAATTAAATACAATATTGTGAAGCGTAATAATTATTGACGGGATTTCAAGAATTATTCCTTCGAATTTTTCTGGGATTAATGTTTAGTGACCGCTGATGACTGAAATGGATCCGAAAATTTATATAGGTAATTGATAGGAAAATAGGTAGAAAATGCACGAAGTATAATAGAATGACATTTTGTAAATTTCATTGAAATACGATACTCTCAACCACAGTACCTGGTGGAATTTTGAGAATTTTCCTCTTTTCATGAACTCAAAGTTTAATGACCTCCCGATGACTCGCACTCCCGAAGGGGTGCACCGTAACGGCAAGGCTGAGGGATTTCAGCGCGCTGAACGTTGTACGATCTTTCTACCATCGATCGTGACTAACCGCGCCGCTCCTCGCGATACTCTTTTCTCGGCCGCATTACGGTCACTGCTTGTCCGTCGCTAATTGACTGTAAGCTGAATTAACTATTACGCGTCGTTCGTGGTGTAGGAGGTTTCGCGATGCCATGAGATACTCGGGAGAAAAAGGCTGTGCAGGCCTCATGAGAAAATATTGTAGGGGATTCCAGGCGTACGTGAAAACAGTACTACGTCGAGTGCAATGCGATCACTTGCGCCACTGAAGCCGCAAGATAATCCGTTTTTAAGGAGAACGAACCGATCGGTATTTCCGTTTGAAGTCGGCAATTCATTGTGTCGTACAGAATGGACCGGTTTTTCCTCGGTCGATCATCTGTCTCAAAGGCGGATCCTTACGGTACGTATAGGCATGTTTCACTCGGTACCGTTTCCAATTGATCAACCATTCTAATTCTTTCGAAATCACCACGCGATTAGACGTGGAGAAAAATCCGCCACGAGTCTCTCGTTCTCCGTACCTTTTCTCTGCCATTACTTTAGAACTGTACAGATCCAGTTCTTCCACGAAATACATAATTTTATTATCGGTTATTTTAGAGTATCAAGATTTGTTAAGCACGCGACAAATGATCTGTGAAAGTAGCAGCTGCGATTTTCTTCGTATAGAAATCTGAGCGCTCGAATGGAATAATTCTAACCGGAGGAATAGTAATGATTTTTTCGATCGCTCGCAGTTCGTTCCCTATCCGAGTCGAAATCTTAGACCTTCTTTTTTAGGTTTATAATAGGTCGATTTTCCATTGTATTGAAACCCTATGTTAAGCCTAAAAAGGTCCATCGGCGAACATTTCATCAACTTTAGATTAAAAATAGGTATGAACTCCTACTTTGAACCTAAAGTTGGTGAAATGTTTACTAACGGACCACTTTAGGCCCAATTTAGGGTCTCAATACAATGGAAAATCGAACTATTATAAGCCTAAACAAGTAGGTTTATAGTAAGTCGATTTTCTATTTATCGAAATCCTAAAAATGGTCCGCTTTTGGCCATTTCACTTAACTTTTGGTTCAAAAGAGGGACTTATAAGCTGAATAGGCCAATGGCAGGCCGAATGAAGCACCAAAAGCATCGGAGTAGAACTGAATTTTTCGACTCGGGAACTCGGAATATCCTCGAGTGAATCTAAGCCGCCGCCATTCGGATTCCTTGAAACGAATAACGCAGAACGGTATCTGTCACAAGGTTGCCGGCGTAATATAGAACGTAACTTCTCGAACGCACTATTCGGAGAAACTATCCGACTTCGTTAATACGTGGAACTGAATTCTCTCGTCGATTCGATTTCTCACAATTCTCTCTCACGACGACCGAAGTTCCACTTTTCAATAATTCTTTTTAACGCAGGCATTGCAGCTGACGATTCAAACGCTTAACGATCATTATCAATCTCGCGGATAGCAAGCTTGTGAAGGAATAATGAAAAATTCGGCTCCGACCGTTCGCGTTTCCAAGAAATCACACGTCTGCTGGGTCGGAAAGAGATGTAGCTGAGAAAAACTGAGGGCCAATTAAGAGCGTTAGTTCAACGGAGTATCTCGAAGAAGAAAGAAGAGAGAGCCCGGTATACAGCTACGCGGAACGACAGGAAGTAACAACTGCATTCAGCGGTGTCCGGAGGAGCGTTACTAAAGCGCTTCCCCGCGCGCGTCTTTCGAAACGCTCTTAAATTTAATTTCCTTCGACAGCTTAACAGATGATTCGTACGGGATGACTTCACGTTTGCTCGAAGTTGCGATACGCACGTTTTAGCAATTTCATTGCTTTTTGTTCGCGGATGATCTGCTACTCTTCTCCCTTTCAGGATAATAATGTAAAAGCTCCTCCCACTTTTCTCCTACCTACACCTTCTTCAAACCGTGAAATACCGCAAGAATGAGATACTTCCTATATTTATTTACCGGCTTAACACGTGGACGGTACTTGACGATCGAATTTCCACGCATTTTCTTCTTCTTCACATTCTTTTCTTAATTTTTTTTATGTAAAATGGTTGAAATAAATAATTTTTCGAATTACTTGAATGAAAAACAACAGAAATTTCTTCTAAAATTTATGTAGCTCTTGTGTTAGGATGTATAGTTTCTTCGACTATACACTCAGAAAGAAATTTATTTGAATACGAACCTATATTAGAAAGTTTATTAATCAGAAATAAGAATTTTTTTCATATCGAATAAGGATTTATTTGAATTAAACAAATACTTGTGTGTATATCGTAGAATTTTTATTTACTTTAAACTTCTGTTTGCTTTTTGTAAATATTCATCGCGAATAAATGTTTATATTCACCGGGAAAAAGGGTTAGTAACCCCATGTATCCATTAAAAAATTGAATGTTTCACCTCGAGGAGCCCCGTTACTGAGATTTTACTCTCAAAATTACTAATCCTTTTTCCCCGCGTATCAGGTTCGTATTCAAATAAAATTTTCGCTGGATATATACGGCAGATCTCCTGCGCGACCCTTTCACTATCGAAGCTTTCCGCGTACAGCTCTACATGCATGCGTGTCTTTTCTTCATACAGACACAGATTACGCAAGGTGAAGATACAAGTACCGTCCCCTCGTTACCCACGCCTATGTAGTCGGCCGATCGTGAGTCAGCCAAGAACTCCGTGAGTTCGCGGCTCGATTGCAGGCTGCAGATCTTCGCTCGATTTTAAATTACCCGACTTTTAATACGCGTGGTATTGCATGTTCCGTGGATATGCTTCGTGCGCGTTACAGCCGCCTTTTCCCCGCGATCCCGACGCGGCGATTCATTTACCCCTTTCCCCCGTCGAGGCCATTACACATATCCCACCGATCTGGCGATCCTCGGCGTTAGCTTAGAGAAACGTGGTACATACCGATCGGACACACAGGGAGGAAGACAGATCGATATCCCGGCCGCCGATTCGCCGCGGTGCCAAAGGTCGCGCTCGGAGCGGAGAACGTATCGCCCCCACGCTTTCCGTCGTCATCGTACGGCCTCTCGCTCGAGAGAAATTTCCGTCACTGAAAATTGAAATGATCTCAAGTTTACTCGAGCTGAATATCGAGATGACGCGATTGAAATATGTATACGGTGTGAAAACTTATAAATGGACTTTTTATAATAATAATTATTAGATTATCATTCATTCCGAGAGAGAGAATATGAATTTTCTAGTGGATATTCCCGGAGATTAAAGGATTTCTTTATGTGGAGGAAATAGAAAGCCTAGAAGATATTTCTCTGAATTTCTTTAGCGATATTTTTTATGGATGGTGGATAGCTAAACTTCAGTTGGAGAGATATGAATGCAGAGCCGATATAGATATAGAGCATGAAGGGAAAGGGAAACTAGTGTAAGAAGGAATAGTTATCGGGTTAGGTGCACGATAAGAAATCAGCACGCAATTGCGAGCTCAATTGTAACGAAATGAGCACTCGCACCTCTAGCTGACCTATAGATGTAATAGTCCATAAGACTTGGTGGATCAAATAATTTTTGTACAGCCGCAATGATAGTGATTACATCATGCGATTTAATTAAACGTATATCTTATTATGTTAAAAATTATTTGCAACGTACGAGACTCGTTTTACGTATAGACGCGATATACACATATACATAATGTACTCCTTTATGTCAAGAGCCATTTAGAGCTCGACGATGAACCGGTAAATAACCAGAACAATTAGTTAATTTCGCTGAAATTTTCTCATGGCAGGTAATGAATTAATTATCCCGTCGCGAGGTGGACTCTGAATATGTTCTCGCTGTCAATTTGTTGCAGGGAAAATTGCAGCGTAATTTAGGTGTCCATTATTTACCGCAGTTTGCCAGTGACTTACGGACCTAACATAAAGCGCAGCGAAGCGTACCTATTACACGTTACGCGTTTAGAGGTGGCTCGTAATTAGATTGGTAATGAAAATTTTTATTAGGCTCGCCGGAGCGATATTCCGCTAATGATAAAAAATTTCGTAGGTATTTGAAGTATTCGCGCATGGACCCCGAAGAAAAATACGAACGGGGCGGTTATATATTTATACGGTCAAATATGTTGCCGTATATATCCGTAATTAGAAACTAACATACATACATTCCTGTTTGCGTTTATCGACCATAGCTTATAAAAGTTATATTTTATTTAGATATACGTACGATGCACTGTTATTTAATTTAGGAGCATCAATTAAATCGCCTATATAGATGGAGCTTAGACTAAGAAATTTAATACACGTATACTCAATTATGGCGAAAGAAATATCTCTTTGGGCCAAGTAAATATTCATTAGCTATTACTCTATTTTTGTTTTAATAAAAGAGATATTCTGATAATTAATATATATTTACTTGGCCCAATGAAATATTTCTTTCGCCATAATCAAGTATACATTTCGATAGGTACCTTAGTTCTAATAGGCGATCTAATATTTAATACTTCTAAGTTACTCTGACATTATGTTCTACCGTCAGGCTTCTTTACACCGAGAAGACAGTTTATTAACAGTTAATAAATGTAATTTCAAATACGGCGAAGTAAACATTTCGTTAGGACAATAAAATATATGGTAATTAATTAAACGTTTATTTCATCCAGATGATCGCATCAGAGGATCTAATTGTGCCAAATAAATATCATAACAGTTAGCGAATATTTATTTGATCCAATAAAATATTTATTTCGCCTTATTCAAAGAAACCTTTATTAACTTCAAATAAGCCGTTTTATCGGTGTAATAATTAATTAATTCCCAAAGAGAGTTTACTAGAGGACATACCGGTGATGAAAGTCTTTATCAGAGGCGCGAGAGCGATCGTCCGGCCAAGAGAATCGATATACGAGTATATAACATTTTGCTGCAGTTCCCAGGAGCGAAGCGGGTGAAGCGAACGGAACGATTATTCCCAACGCTTCGCAGCGCGGTCGAAGGAATTCGAGAGCGCTCATAGTACAAGATCCGAACTAGAGACGTTCTTCACCGATCTGCTTACCGGATGAAAAGTATTTTTTATCAAACATAATACGTCAATGAACATATCGCGTATGGGTAGGCTAATAAAATATACTCAAGACTACCCTTAAAACTATATAAACAGGTGAGCTGATATGAGCAATTTGCACCGATCTGCTTACCAATTAAACTATATATGAAAATAAAGATAATTTTATTGCAAACACGATGGTATAACCCTACCTGCAAAAAATCGGTCATGAATCAGGGTTGTAAGAGGCTTTGAAATTTATCGGAGCTAGCCAAGATGCGCGTACTACAGGGAAATTTGCTACAGGACGCAACGCAGGAAGTGGGCGCGACGCGACGGTTAGATGAGAGAGAGTGCGTACATGCTGCTTCCTCGTACGATTGACAAAGATAACACTACTAAAATGCCGAGAAAAAGCGACTACGAGCGACTCGCTGTTTACATCCCTCAGTTTGCGGAAAAATACGTGCTCCATTATGACATAAATGTAATGTAGTATCTTTTTCAATCGTTATTTTTTTCAATCAATTACTGTTGGATCCCTGGTAAAATTATTTTCGTTCAAGATTCAACTAACTGCATTTTTATTTTTGCCTGTCTGGAGAAGGGACAATTTATTACTTTATGGCTCTTTCTCGAAAGTACAGAAAAAGGGGAAAAACGTTCTTACCGGGTTTTCGAGTGAAAGTTTTTTCCGAACATGTGATAAACAGACAGTCGAGGCGATGGCTCATGGGGTGGATTTGTAACGCATTAAAAATATCTGAAGGTAAAGACGAAATTCTAGACTTTTCCTCTAAGTGAGATTTCATAAGTTGAAATGATAAATTGTTAAGAAAAATTCTTTTTGGAGTCTTTGCGTTGTTTAGGTTACTGTTATATAAAATCTGGGCACTCTCTCTCTCTCTCTCTCTCTCTCTCTCTCTCTCTCTCTCTCTCTCTCTCTCTTATTCCAGCAACATACAAGTTTTTGGAAGGCTATAATATTGTATTTGTTGTAATATTGTTATAATCTTTGTAAAGATTGTTATTGTATTCATTGTTTTATAATAGAGTTTTTTACACCGTCAATTTGTTAATGATTTTTTATCGCTCTCTAAAAAATGTAATTTTTCTGTTTGTTTGCTGTGGTATTTTTATAGAATAGATAAAATTTATCGAATAATTATCACTAACATATTATTATTCTGTGATGGAAATATTAATATTTCCCCATCCATATATTTAGTTGAAAATATTTGAAAAATCTTTCACATTTTAATATTTTATATTTAATTTAAAGTAATTAAAAGTTTACTGCCAGTACCTACTCCATTGTAGTCGCCTTTTCTCGGCATTTTAGTAGTGTTATCTTTGTCAATCGTACGAGGAAGCAGCATGTACGCACTCTCTCTCATCTAACCGTCGCGTCGCGCCCACTTCCTGCGTTGCGTCCTGTAGCAAATTTCCCTGTAGTACGCGCATCTTGGCTAGCTCCAATAAATTTCAAAGCCTTACAACCGTGACTCATGACCGATTTTTTGCAGGTAGGGTTATACCATCGTGTTTGCAATAAAATTATCTTTATTTTCATATATAGTTTAATTGGTAAGCAGATCGGTGCAAATTGCTCATATCAGCTCACCTGTTTATATAGTTTTAAGGGTAGTCTTGAGCATATTTTATTAGCCTACCCATACGCGATATGTTCATTGACGTATTATGTTTGATAAAAAATACTTTTCATCCGGTAAGCAGATCGGTGAAGAACGTCTCTAGTTCGGATCTTAGACTATCAGAAAAGTCGGGAAATCCCGGCGTGAGCAGTTTCTCTCTTGCGGCTCTTTCACCTCGGGATTTTTGGGCGTAAATCAGGGCGTGACGCGGCGTGGACGCAGCGCGAAAGGGTAAAAAACTTGGGGATCGACTCTTAAAAGACAAGGTCGAATAATCAGGTTGAATGTTCCGTCCAGCGATCGTTTGACTCCTTCCGTACTCGTTTCTTCGTCGTTCTTCGGATGGGCGTGTAGAGAATTATTCTTTTTCCGTCCTGTCTTGCGCAATTAGCGGGACGTGTATTTTCTTCATTTAGATGCTAAGGCGAGCTTGGCGGAATTCGCGGGTACGCTTGATTACAAACAAGAAGACTGCATCCGTTATACCAATTATTGGCATAAAGTCCGCATTGTTGAGTAAGGTATACGAGAACCGTGATTTTAATGTCGGTTTATGATTGAGTTGGGGATAAATTAAAGTGATTTTATAAATGAAAAGAAAAAAGTATATTTGCAAACTGCCTTGGCGTAAAACGCTGATTATTTTCAAAAGATGTAACGAATGGCGGCAGTTATATTCGTATTATAATGCTCGATTACTGTATAATTGAAAATTTGAGTTTAACCGTAAGTCAATTTGTGGGTAATTGATATAGAAACGTCGTCGACATATCTTGTCACGTCTCGGCTGAAGTAATCAGTTTTCGAAAGATCGAATTGCGGGTGAACCGCGGTGAACCTCTTTCCATCGGCTCGATGCAATCGCTACGATTTGGAAACGAGAAAGGTTTCTAATTCGCACAAATGCCGTTCGACTCGAAATGGATGACTTTCTCATGTCCAGATATGTCTGTGATATAATTTATAAAGAAAGGAAGGACGCAGGAGACAAAGTTATTTCTGCAAATGTGTAGTAATTAGTGTAATAATTAATTAGGCACAGTATGAGTCACCAGCGATAACATAAGATAGAATTATTTTACTCTGTCGACCTGTATTTAACATTTTTATAATTTTTTGTAAAAATTGATATCTCTGGATTTGACCCTCCGCCGCTCTATCTCGTGAATTTTTTGTGCTGATTCCGAAAATCATTAATTCATTGACAAAATTTCGAAGGAACACCGAGATATCAGTGACTTTTTGTTAAAAAATAATTTTTTTTATACATACAATCACCGATACCTTATTCTTTCTTTGTGAGACGTCGACCTAATAATTACATTTTTCATGATCAATGCAAAATATATGTAGAATAGGGTGGTCGAGCGATTGCTTGCAGAGATTTCGATCTAAAATCATACCCTCTGTGGTTTCGTGATGCGATAATTACAAAATACATAGAAACATAACAAATAGCGCCAGGCGAACCCGAGCGAGAGACGGACAAAACGCTCTCTGTCGAGGTTTAAAAATTCCATACATTTTATAGAGGCGAGCCCTATTAGCTACGCTTACCTTATATTATATCGACGTACTCAGGCATTCAATGAGTTAACGATCTGCGGACTGTCTCATAATTCTTATCGCGGACAGGACGGGTAATTTCTGAGCGAGGAAGAGACGGGGAAAGAACGAAATAGAGAAAGACGGATAAAGGGGAAGAGTGAAGGGCCAGTTTCCATGTAGTCTCCTCGGGAGACGAAGTAGCGAGAGTATCGGGCATGTGGCCTTCCCGTCCTAACAGAACCGCCGACCTATGACACGCACGCTATAAACAATCTCCGAGCAGTAAACGGATCCGCGCTGTTACACGGTGCCCACATGAAAACTGACCCTGCAGCCGCAGCCCTTGCTCCCTTGCAATACGCTCATTGGACCCACGGTACACGCTCTCTTAGCCGGGGGTAGACTCACTTTTTTAAAGGGGTCACGGGGATCCGTGAAGCTTGGGCTGCGCAGCGACTCTCGAGTTCTTATATGCACGGGCAGGTATGGGTACAACACATGCCGCGATGTGTGTATTTCTACAGGGGATATTCAGTTATTCGATCGAGCTGGAAATCAGCCCGATCATTTAGTTGAATACTCGTACATTATGGATGCCCATACACTGAGAAAAATATCTTGGTCAATTTAACTAAAATTTTGGAGATGATGATCGAACCGTTTGGTGAAATATAGATCCTCCATCTGTGTGTTTCAGTAAACTGACCACTTTTTGGTTAGAATAACTGAATATTTGGTTCAACTGATCAGTATTCTAATTAGAATAGTTAAACGCATTTAATTAGATGCGTTTTGTCATTTTAGTCAAATTATTTTTCTCAGTATAGGAGTTGGTTCAGTCCTCATTTTTACCTTATTTTTACTATAAGTATTTTTACATTTTGAAATTAATACTTAACTTTAGCGTCGCTTTTGAGATATACGGCTTGAATATAATTTTTTGTGCATACATTTGCTGGATTATTTATCAAATAAATTGGGAATAAATAAAATCACGTTAGTAATAAAAAGTTGAAACTGAATAAAAATGAGTACCGAATATGAGGAGTCCTAGATATTATACATGGGAGATTCTAGATGTCAAACGGTAATTTTTGTATGAAAATAGGGTTAGTTAAACGATTAAACTGAGAAATTTCAGTGACTGTCTTTAAGGGTTTGTAGAATCCGAAGGATTCCTCTCTAGAGTGAATATATTAAAATCGAATTTCCGAGCGAGCTGCAGAAGTTATGCACGCCGTCGTGAAATTCGAGTTTTAGTTCGTGTTTCAATGCGAGGATAAGCTTACACCGGCGCGAGTACAATGTTCTACTTTCGCTTGCTGATAGGATAAGAGCTAGCGTTGACAGACATTTGACACGAGACATTTCCCGCCATTCAAGGCAAAGGAAGTACCTATTCGTAATTTAGCATAGGGCATAACTTGCATCCTTGCAAATTTTGGATTGACGAAGCTATCAAAATAATCGCATAAATATCCAATCACTTCTTTACGTCATATGAAGCTAAACTTTGGCCAGGAAAGAAACTTGAATCACCGTTATCTCATTATCTATGAGTTTTTGGCTCATATTTGTATAATACTTTTTTGAAGAATATATTTTGATGTACAACAAAGTCACATCGATGTAGGCTAAAAGTTCATAAACAAGGGGATAATAATGATCGAACCTTCTTTCCTCGTGAGTAAGTTTAGCCTCACATGGTAGGAGAGATCGGGGTAAGTTCATACGCGAAGTTGGCCCCCCGTTGCCATTACTTTCCACGGCAAGAAGGGGCCAACTTCGTGTATCAATTTGCCCCTGTCTCCCCTATACAGCGTCGTTTAAAATCTGCAGACCCTTCGTACGTAGACTACAAAAATAAGAATGTAACTGAAAACAAATATCGATACAGTTATTATGAATTATTGCCGCAAACTTCGGAAAAATACACTATACTTTAGGTTTCAATTTTCGCATTCCCATAAAACCTCGCTAGGTACCTCGCTAGTGACATTTTGGCAAACGTCCTCTCGCCGTGGGAGGCGCGACGCGACGGGCTCCCGTCGCCGCGCGCTCCGCTATCGATCTGCCGCGTTCGTAACGCTCTCTTCGCGGAATTTCCATCGTAGATCGTCCCAGGCGAACGCGCACAGATAATTCATTCGCGAGCATGCGAATAACAATGAGAACGTTTGCGCACGAAACAATGCGACTCTGTTTATTTTCATTATTTTGCTGTGAAACTTATGCGGTGCGCATACACGTATGAATACCCGTGTGCATGTGGATGGAACCCCGCGAGAACGGCGATTTCTGCAGCGGTAGCTATATGAGTGCAGTTTCTCAGGACATCGAGTCAACGGCGCTCCGCTGCGCGTAGACGTCGCTGACGCTATACGAATTCCCGCGGAGAATTGCTATTCGCAAAATTACCTCTAAAGATTGAAAACCGGAGTGTGCGCTGAGAGAAACAATGGTATATTCAATTAAATCTGCGTTTACGGGTGGGGCGATGCAGAATTAGTTGCTCTGATTAATAAATTTAATTACAACGATTAACGACAATTTGAAGGGAATAGACTGTAGTCCATTCAAGTTGATTCGGTCTTTAAATTTAAACAAATTCATACTTTTAAATTCAATTTCTAATTTGTACATAGGTATATTCAATATCACGCGAAAAAGAAAATATCGGAAAAAAAAGGAAATTTTTAGCAAAGTTATAAATGTGTTCTCTCTATAACATCGTGACGTCATCAGAACGCCAGAGAAACGCACTTATGCTCTAAGTAACGAGTCCGAGAGAGATAGACTCACAGCATGATGACACAACTGCATTTCGAAATGTCATTTTCCAGCTTAAATAAGGCCGAAAATGAAAAATGAAAAAACACCGGGTGAATAATTTTGCCCACATTTTTCGAATCTGCGATAAAAAAAATTGCTTAAAAACAAAATTATTAGTTCAAGTACCCTAAATCTGCATTCCCCCCGCTCGCAACCGCCGACTTACAATTAGTCAAATCTACTACAATTTTCTCCCAGTGCGTGTAGACAAGTCACGTGAGCCGTCGTGCGGATAATTTCGCGCGACGCTGCAAAATTGCATTCCTCTTTTCAATCGAACTCGCCAACTCGAACACTAATATCAACCTATACCCATTATTACAGGCTGCACGGAAATGCAGCCCTTCGAGGAACGCGAAATTTAGGTCAATAAAAAACGATCCGCAAAAAGGCACCCGAATTCTGCCGTGCCGCGCCGCTCGCTCGCAGCCGCGAGGACGGCAGACCGAGATTTTAACGCAACGAGCTCCGATCACAAAGAAACGAAAGAGCGAGACGAAAGAAGAGGAGGCGGCGGAGGAAGGAGGAGCGCCCCGGGCGATACGCGTCATGCGTATAAGTGCGTGCGTGGTGCGAAGAGGATTTAGCAGGATGAGAGTTCCTAGAAATGGCGTGCGGTATCATCTCGTTCCATCCCGCATGCCGTGAGCTGCGTAGGTGACGCACACACGCGGACGCTCGCGCGCGCGTGTGCCTCGCGCTCGGACGGATTTATACGTGAGGACGCGCACGTGGGGCACACGGCGCACACGTACGCGCGCGTGGTCACACAGGTAAAGGCCCACCAGGTAGGTTTTCTGCCGCGGCGATGCGAACGCGGCGGCGGCGGCGGCGGCGGAGAGGGCGGCGGAGGGTTTGGCGGAGGACGAGGGACGAGAAAGGGGAAGGGGAGCAATCTCGCGGTAATCTAATTTCAGCGTGCGGAGGGTTCCAGGAACGCGGCGTGACATTAGCGAACCATCTTCAACGCCGTCCGTACGGCCGCGTCCTCTCTCCCTCCTCCTCCTCCACCTCTTCCTCCTCATCCACCTTCGTCCCGTCCTTCTTCTCTCTACGCCGTCTAGTCTAGGCTATCTCGCCTGGTTAGGTACCTGCACCGGATAAAGCGGTTCGACGGTTCGTGCCCTACCGGTTAATCGGGAGCGCTCGACTTTTCCGAGATGACGTCGCGAGAGATTAAGGCGAACTTTGGGGGTTTGATCCGAGGGAGATGGTTTTCTTGGAACCCGCGAGTCGAAATTTTAGACCTCGAATCTTAGGCTTGCGGTAGGTTGATTTTCTATTGTATTGAAACCCTATGTGTTAAGCCTAAAATGGTCCATTAATGAGCATTTCACTAACTTTAGGTTCAAAATAGGAGCTTATAGGCTGAGTAGGCCAAGTGGAGTATTAAAAGCATCAAAATAGGGGTAAAATTTCGACTCGCAGAAGTACACTGAACAAAAAATTGTTGTGTTTGCAGCTGCATCATGTGGTTAGAGAACTTGCAGTCGATTTAATTGAATTTTAATCGAAACTAAATTAATGTGGTAGATCAAACTGCACGACATAGTCGAGTTATTCAGTTCACTTAAATATACCGAGAAAAGAGTTTATTTATAGTTAATAAACGTATATCTACTTGATTATGGCAAAAGAAATATTTCTTTAGGCTAAACAAATATTCGTCGGCTATTACTCTATTTCTGTTCGAATGAAAGAGACATTCTAATAATGAACATATATTTACCTGGCCTAACGAAATATTTCGTTCGTCATAATCAAGTATGTATTTATTAATTATAAATAAACTCCTCTCTATGCAATTGCCTCAAATGTATAGAGGTTGAAACAACGGTTGGTTGGTCGAATTAACTATATTATTTGTTATTTATAAGTCTAATGCTTCAATACATTCGTCATCTAAGTTCCTAAACAAATTACTTTTTCTCAGTGTACTTTTGAAATAGGAATTGGAAACGCTTGGAAATGTACGGTAGGTGCATTTGGAAATTATTGCGGTGATTTGGTGTAATGTAATTCGCGTGGAATATGATTGAAAATATAAATATTTTATCGTTACGCGAAAGTTATCGGTATTCGGGAGGTAAAATGAGGATATATCGATTATATAGGTATTTAACGAATTAATAACAGTACGCGAGCCGCAGGAATTTCAAGTTGGTGTAGCGCGCAACGTTGTATCGGCCGCACGGACATTTATAATCATTACTGCCTCAGCTTATCTGCACGCGTATAAAAGACTAATGGTATCATTTTATCTAATTGATTTTCTGTATTTTTCGATAACCCGGAAAATAGAAAGTAAAAAGTAATGAAGAGAATTATCAAATATATAATAGTTTCGTGACATCTCGAGTAAACATTTTCAGCTCTTTTCTGAAGAATATGTGTGTACCTCGTGCGTGCTTGTGCGTATTTCTAGAAGAGGCACGCACGCAGTAGGCACGCGCGAGGTTCGTATAGCGAACAAGTAGTTACGCACGTATTCGATGAGGATACGCAGCAGGAACGCATGAGGTGCGCACGGAGGCACGCGGCAGGAACGCACGAGATACGCACAATAAAAACGGAGAGATCGTTGCAATAGAGTACATTTTATTATGATTAAAACACATAAATTCGATGATTCACAATAATTTTGCTTATTGAATCTCTAATAGCGCTATATGTACAATAAGAAAACAATTTATTTATAGTTAATACTTATACTAATTTCTTAGGGCCAAGTAAATATTCGTTAGCTATTACTCTATTTCTGTTTGAATAAAAGAAACATTCTAATAATTAATATATATTTACTTGGCCCAACGAAATATTTCTTTCGCCATAATCAAGTAGGTATAGATTTATTAACTACAAATAAACTCTTCTCTCAATGTAGAATATTATTATAGCTTAAATTTGCCAAGTTCGAAATATCGTCAAACTTATAATATTCCGGAGGTATCGTTTTATATCGCATGCGAACCATCTACTCTTCATTTTTACTCGGGATTATGGTGTAGCAGTCAAAAATTCTCCGACACGAAGAAGATTGATGGAAGATCTCACGCGGATGAATCGTTATTATTTCAGACCTGTAATCAATCAAATATAACTCGAGAAGATGTAACACGTATGGAAACATCTTGCATGTGTTACCTGAGATACGCGTTAAAATAAGATCTTCTGTCAATCTTCCACTCACCGAACAATTTCTTCTCGGAATATACAGTGTAACGCTTTATGCTTTTGATACTATCAAATCTCTGCGAGAAAAATAAAATAGTTGCATAGGTAAATCAAGAATTAAATTACGCGAATCGCGGTAAGAAAATGTTTAACAGAGATTTTTACTTTTTATTCGCAATAGTACTATTTCATAGATGATAAGCGTCAAACAAAAAATGTCATCTTTTAAAGACCCTAAGTATAGGTATCGAACTAGTATAGGTAACTCTCGCGGGCACCGTAACGGCAAACTAATTTACCGCGAGATGAGCGAGTAGGTACATACAAAGTTCGCCCCAGAAGCGCGTGCATTCCTGTAACCTTAACGAGCCGGCGAAAGCACGGTGCATGTCGGTATAGGCATGACCGTGCGCGGGAACAGAGATACTCGACGATAATTAGAACCGAATTTAAGGGAGGCACGCGTGAAATCGAGTCCTTTTTGGAGGCGCACGACGCCTCGCGAGATCCTCGCGTGACCCGCGTGAACCCTCGCGCGCGTAACGAGATCTGCTGTATACCCCGCGACTCCAGCACCGCGCTACCCGCCTCCGGCCCTAATAAATTATCCCTCTCTCTCTTACGTATCTCGCAGGCCACGCCGGCCGTTTGAACTCGGGCTCTGCGGTCGGATAGGAGCGATTGAATCGCGACGACGCGGATATCGTGTATAGGCGGATTTGCGGATGACTTTGTAGGCACCTAATTATATATATATATATATATAGGTGGCATATATCTTTCCCGCGCGGCACTAATCTTGCTGGTATATCGCGGAAATATTGCTACAATGTTACAGGCGAGGATATTTCAACGATATTGCAGATTAGATGGTTTATCGGGCGCTGTGTCTTTCTATTGCGGCAGTTAACTTGCGGATATATTGCGGAAATATTGCTGTAACGGTGTAGGCGAGCGTATTTCCGCAATAGGGCTCTAGCGTACTTCCGCAAACGTAGCTTTTGTTTGTGTTACACGTGTACATATAGAGAATGTACATCCAAGTTTCGCCAAGAAACCCAGCTTGGTGGCGCTGCTTGTATTTACCTTTTGATAACGATTTTCCAAGGAAAGAATTTATTTGAATGCTTTGAAATCCACATTCTATTATAATTGAGGCCATGTTGATTAAATCTCATAGGTAAAACACTTCAATTATTATCCAAAATAACGTGTAAACAGCGCTTATACCACGGGCATCTGCTTAATGCTTGGTGCGTGCCACAGATGGCACTCTATCTGTTTTGTGCAGTTACCCAATCGCCCTATAGACTTCGATTTTACTCCTTTACGTTTGGACGAGGATATCTAAGAATGCACTTTGTACCCTGGAAGCTGGGACAGAAGTGTTTGCTGATTAGGTTAATTCTATACATATACGAGCAGGCGAATCACGGGCTTCCACTCTCCTGCAAAGCCTACCGAATTAAGCATAATTAAGCATTGTTAGCAGAAGCTCATCTAGTCGACTGATTGTGAGATGCGTGCGACTTACCTATACGTATGCCGACATCTGCTTCATCTCTGTGCAGCAAAATTGGACTAAATTATAGGAGAAACCTTGCACTATCCTCGAAATTGTATAATATGTAAAGTTTTTTTGTAGATATTTAAATTAAAATTCATTATGAATCACCGATTCCGTAATTGCCGGTTCATAAAAAAAATTCATACGAATGAGATTTATTTAACAAAAATTGCAGAGGACGAAAATAAAAAATCGATAAGACCTGACGGATCAAGTGTTAATGTTAATCTTTCGTGGTCACACGTCCGTACAGTTCCGCGTTTGTCACACATGGGTCAAATGGACCCAAACGATTTTTAAATAATAGTCACATGAACAACATCTGTCCAATGTAGAGCAACAAATTATAAAACATTTCTCGAACATTGTAACAGAATATCTAATCACCGTGTTAACGTAAGAAATGAAATATGTAATGACATATTCAGAAACAATCGTGAATATGTAGATGCATGAAGAAAGAGCTCCTTCACTAAAGGTGTCATAAATTTTTATTTTTTGAGTTTTTTTTAATAAAGTCTACAGATAATTCTTATAAGACATGGTACTTTGAAGCAATAAATAGTTTTGTAGTGCACACTTCAAAAACAATTTTTTTCGAAGTCCGAAGAAGATTCGTAGTGTGAGTTTTAAGAAGAAGCTATTTATTTCGAGATCTGTCGAGGGTCTAGTTATGATTGTGAAAAAAAAAAGAAATACAGTCAGCCTCAAAATGTAAGCCTTTATCAAGTAAACCCTTGGTGACCACAGAGGGTTAATATGATTTCTTTCAAGTTTAGAAATTAACCCTTAGATGTGTATAGATACGTGAGAAATTTCACTCCTGTATATAAGTCGGGTCTCCCAGATTCGAATACAAATTATAACGTAAATTACATCTCGTTTATAAAATGTAAGGCTTTTTTTAGTAAAGAAAATAATGTTAGATATCATACGTGTGCATTTTCATATTGCACTAAACATATTTGTCATCGGAAAATTAAAATAAACGTAAGTCAATCGATCATCAATTACGAGTCCTGGTATTTCTTTTTACTTCCGGGTCCCGCAGACCCGACCTGTTCGTCTAAGGGTTAAAGAAGGAAACTCCCTCGCGCGAGTCGTACATACGTATATTTCGCGACGCTCCGTTTGTTGCTGCAGCGGCAGATCGTCGCCGGTGACGCACTTTCAACTCGTGACGTGGAACGGGGGAACGGAAGAGGGGTAAGAAAAAGAGCCCGACGCCGAGACGTGCACCGTGGGTAGGTACGTATACCTACATAGACTGTAGGGCAAAGGGGTAGCCGCGAGTATTCTTAGAATGTCGAGGAGACTGCAGTCGATGGCACGGAATGGCTGAAAGGGACAAACACGAAGCGGAGTCGACTCCTCCTTTCTCCTTTTTCACCCGTATAGACATATATATGTAGCTATATCTCTCTTTCGACCTCTCAACCCCGCGAATCCTCGCGGTGTGTAGCCGTACGGCTGTCGCGCATGAACGATATAAATTTTCTCGTACGTGCGACGGAGACGCGCTTCTTTTCCAATGAAAACGTGATCCGAGCCCGTTCTTCGATCGCAGTCGTTGTCCTCGAATCGCCATTGTTCGTCGTTCCCGGCGATTCCAGCAGTGTACGACGGATACGTATGACGTGCCCTTGTATTTATATAGTTCGCAGCGGAGTGAACTTTATGCGTTATTTGTTGAACCGGAAATTGGGTGGTTCGACGTCTTTCTTGACTAGGAGGAAAAAAAATAGTCTAAGTGGAACTAAATCCAAGCGGAAAATTTCTATACGGATTATACAAAAATTCAAATAATCCATGTATAGCTCTTATAAGGTTTCTATAGAAATCTTTATATAATACATATATATATAGGATCAAATCCACATATGGATTATATACAAGCCATACGGAACTTATCCACCTGGGAAATTAGATTTAAAACTCCTGATATATATTTTTTTTACTTACCCATAGAAAATCTGAATTAGAAATTCACTATTTTAATCTAATCTTTCACGTAGAAAATGTTAAATATCTTCGCCCCGTTTCTCTACAGCTTTTAAAGTTTACCACGTTCAAAGCAGCCGAAGAAGATACATTTTACGGATGTCTAGAGTCACTCGCCAGTGACGGTGTGCACCCCAACTTCCGGCGACTAAAATTTCACGGTACCCGACTAATCAGATAACTCGTACCTACAATTACTCGATTACTTAAAGTTTGATCAATTTAGACAGGAAGACCCGCCATATCGCTTCTTTGTATAGACGTTCTTATCTTACGAGTGCATGTCAATTCTAGAAACCATTAGCATTTCGTGCTCCCGCGTGTCGCATATTAATGCGATTTGGGCCCGTGGGTGGTCTAATTTTTTCACGTTCTGGGCATGAAGAATTTTACTTAATTACGGGCCCGTAATTACTTAATTAGGTGATGATAGATTAGCGAACACAACAGGATTTGCGTGGCAACACGTGGGCATACACATCCGAATGCGTATAACTCCGCTATACGATGGCAAAAGTGATACTCGCAACGCTAACACGATCTAATCTAATTTAGCCCTTCGCAGTTCCTTTACGCGACCGATCCAATTTGCCCGACTCCATTTCGAGCCCTCGATCGCAAATATTCAAAGGGTTCGTTTCTGCTGCATTCGCTCACCTCTTCCAGAAGAAACCAGGCAGAAAGATCTCTCTTTAGCGAGCGCGACTGTATCTCTTTCTCTCTCGCAAACGCATATATAGCGACGTATCGGAGAGCGGGATACACCGAACGTGTATATAAATGAGACACGTATATCGACGCCATTGTTCTAAAGTCGTGACAGCGCCGGGTCAGGAACGCGTGTCGCAGGGGAGGCGGAGGACGGCGGAGAGCCCCCCGCATTAGCATATCCTCGACATACCCCTGATCCTCTTTTCCGTATCGGCGTCTTAATCTTCCTCGATAAGAGGGAGAACGCCGGCTCTCGACTCCGCGCGCAGAGGTCCGCGACGATATACTCTCGGAACCTCCGAACGAGAGGCAACGCACATCGAAATCGATTTAACGCGGCGGGTTTTTTCGCGTTACATAATGCGCCCGATGCTCTACTCCGTCGCTCGCCTGACGTTCAAGTGCCACCGCGCCGCTCGGACCGCTTCCCGGCTTTTAACGACGGCAGAAGTGCATGTGACACCGCGGCGCATCACGCACCGTGAAAATAACTCTGATGCACTCGACGGATTTTAAATAAAGCCACGCGTCGATTTACTCCGTTGTACGCGGTAAGTAGATTTTCACGCTTTGCTAAATGCATTTGGGGAACAGCGCGTTGACACTGCAGGTGGCGAGAAAGGACGCTATGGTTTATCCGTATAGTCAACAATTTAAATCACCGATCATCAGATGAGAAATTTATTGTAACTTAGAAGAAGAAGCTGATCAGAGAAATTAACAAATCGCGTGTAAATGTACAGTTCGTTAACTGTAATAAATAGGCTTTACGACCCCTATTTATTTGATTCTAGGGGAATAGAGGGGAAATTTTAACGAAAAAAAGGGGACAATTTTTATTGAAAAAAAAAGATCTTCCAAAAATTAGCAACGTTCAATGGTTTAAAAATAACAGTTTTTAAGATATACAACGAAATATCAATAGTTGTTAAGTAAATGAAAGATGTTTCTGCAACTTAAAAATTTATATCTTATGTTATGAGATTGAAATCCAAGCTCCCCCACAGTCTGATAGGAAACGGGACCTTTTATCAAATATAATTTCCGGTAAAAAATATTAATTCAACTAGGTAGGTTATTATATTTGAAACGAAATATTGATGCAGTTATAGATAGAGTAAGAGTTAGATCAGAGTACTATCTTAGTACAAAAAATTGATAATTTTTACCCTTTTCACGGAATCTGAAACGATGAAAAGACACACTCAACTGAGAAGCTGATAGAGGATAAATATCAAGTTATAGGGGAAAATGGGGAAAATTGTGAGCGTAGAGTGAGGGTGAAAGAGAGGGAGGAAGAATAGAGAGTGAAAAAAGAGAAACTTGAAAAAAATAGAGAAATAAACGGGAATAGAGAACACACTGTGAAGCCTGCTACAAATAAAATCTTTCTTCGGTGTCGGACATAATGGAGTTCGAAATTTTTAAAGAAATTTAACTACATAATATAAAATTATGCTTTAATTCATATCGAACAGATGGATGAGGAAATGATATTTATAACGGAATGTTCCTCGCTAGGTTTGACATTAATAATACGGATAACGCTGCAGGATAAGAGCACCTCGAACGCGCACGAGCGTTGCTACGGCGCATCCGGAAACCATTTCCTTCCGAGACATTGGAAAGACAAACTGCGGTCGACTTGTAATTGTCCCGTCAAGAGCGAAACTCGACGAAGCTGTTAACTTTCTTCCCGCGCGAGGTGAGGCGAAGAAATTCCTATTCTCGAGCGTAGAGAGATACGTATTTTATCGCTTGAATTTATTTTTGTAATAGAAATGGTTGTATCTATGTATTTCTGCTATAAAAGAAATGATTATAGCGAAATAATGTTACGTGTTTTAATAAAGGAATTATTTTCAAGCATATTATATAATTAGAAATTGGATTTTTTCCAATTTTAATCCAATTCTATTATTGGTATTTTATCCTGTACAATTATATCACGAATCTCACACAAGAACATCCCATTCGAATATTGAACGCAATTTATACGCGGTCTCCCGATTTATCAACGACCCAGCCACATGACGTAGCAATGAGGCAGAAACCTACCCCAATGGAACGAGCTTTCATCCCTCACGGCTCGACGAAGCTTCTTTTTGCCGAGGTGGAACGAAAATACTCGTCTTCTTCGGGGTAGACGTAAGTAAGTACCTACGTTAACGTTCGAACTCGCTCTCAGAGTAGAACTAATTGTAAGTAGGTATGTCTATTAATTGTAGGTAGGTAGGTAGGTAGAACTAATAGTAGGTAGGTATAAAAGTTTAAAAAAAAGGTTTAACCTAACGCGTCGTAAACTGATTAGCGTCTTTCCATGGAACAGAAGTTGCAAGGAATGCATTGGAGATGCAACTTCTATTGCATGGAAAGACGCTAACCAGTTTACGGCGTTGGGTTATCCCTTTGTTAAACCCTTAGATGCATGCGTAAAATCTTCACTCCTCCACTGAAAAAAATTCCTGGTCAATTTAACCAAAATCCTGAAGACCATTACTAAAACGTTTGAAGAAATACCAGTCCTTCATCTGTTTAGTTAAACTGACCATTTTCTGGTAAGAATAACTAGATATGTATTAGAATAACTAAACATGTAGTTAGAATAACTAAATACTTTGTTCAACTTATTAGTATTTTGATCAGAATAACTAAATTCGTTTAATCAGATGCATTTTCTAATTTTAACCAGATTCTTTTTCTCAGTGTGTGTATAAGTTGGGTATCTCAGACCCGAATTACAAGTTATAATATCAATTATATTTTTGTTAATCATCGGAGAATTAAAACAAACATACATCAATCGACCGTTAATTATGAGTTACAGTAGTTCTTCTTACTCCCTGGTCCTGTAAACCCGATCTACGCATCCGAGGGTGAAAGCAAAACTAAAATTCTCATCTTCATACTCCTATTCTCCATTTTCACCTACACACGACAAACCGCAAAACAGAATCGTCTCATTTGAATTTTAATCGTTAGCGCGACCCTTACCGTTTCCCCCGCGCAATTCACATGTCACCACGAGCCACGCGAACATTCCCCTCGACCGTCGAATGTGTACTTTGTACGTAAGTACTCATATCGCGTAAACGGCGCTGCTCTCGAGCGGCACTACGCGCATCGAGTGGTCTCGACATTCATTCGCAGTCCCTCGACTCACCAGACCCTCGTGGCGGCCACATGATATAATAATGGAGCCGGGACCTACCCCAACAGAAGGAGACCCCATCCCCCACGGCTCGTAAAGCGTCGACTCCCGCGGTCCTACCGCCCTACCAGACAACCCTAACCTACCCCTCGTCTGAGTGACGTGGGCGGAGAGGGGGGTTAAAGCGGATGACGGGGTGAGAATACGCCTCCCCTCGTGGCACAGAGACACACTTTTGCCCGTGACCCACCCTCCTCGGCCTATTACGTTACTCACTGTCAGGCGCGAACCGCGTCGCGTTCCCGCTCTCTTCCCCTACCAGCGACGCACTCTTCCCTCCGCATTCGGGAGCCAGGGACGCTCCCTATACGCCGCTCCCGAAAAGGGAACCGGGGCGTCTCACCCCCTCGCGAGATAGGTATCAACCGGCCGAGAAGGTCGGAGGAAATTGCGGAAATTGCTCTTGGAGAAAGTGGCGGGACGAATTCAGAAGTCTTTTGGGAGGGAGGGGAGAAAGTTGGCGGGTAGCGCGGCTGATCTTGAGGGAGGATTGAGTAATTTTGAACGTCTTAAGATTTTTGACGGCATGGTTTTCTTGTATTTCATTCGTTCAGATACGAATACGCGAGAAAATCGATTTCCTTAATTTTACGTTAATACCTAATGCAGTAGGTATATAGAATCAGCTGATTCAACAAGAAAAATTCGGTCTTCTCATTAGAAAAATATTCATATTTTTAAATTCAATTTGCAGTCTGTACCTACACATATTTAATATCACACGAAAAGGAAAATGTTGGAAAAAATAATTATTCGCAAAGTTATAAGTGCATTTCTCTCGACAATTTTGTGACGTCATCGAAATGCAAGAGAGACGCACTTATGTCAAACAACGATGGCGAGAGAGATAGGCTTATAGCACAATGACGTATGTAGCTGCATTTCAAAATGTCGTTTTCCAGCTCAAATAAGGCTGAAAAAAAATGAAAGAATACAGGATTGATAATATTGTCAAAATTTGTCGAATCTGCGGTAAAAAAAAATTTGTGAGAAAACCGAATTGGATGGAGCTCGAGTTATACAATATTTCGCGCGATTCCCACGAGTGTCGTGCGCCACGAACGATGCAACCGAGACTGCCGCACCGCTATAGTAATCATTGCGAGTGCCACGCCTAAATATTTGGCAACGAGTGAGGCTAATAAGACGTAGTCGGCAGATGCGATATTCGTCGCTGAAATTAATTAGTCGGGAGCTGCGGGGCCGACGAAGCTGTGATTCGGGAGACCATTGGACCGAGGCGTTTGTATAGGTACACCGAGAAGGAGGCGGGAGAGAAAGGGAGAGTCGGAAGCGCTTCCGAGCCTTCACGTGTAATATGATCCTTCTTGCCCTGACTTCCAAGTGTGTACCGAGGCGATCATATCGAGATAATCGCTAATCGATATCCTCCTTCTCATATCGAAGTTAATATTGCAGAAATTATGGGATTTCAAATTATCATATTATGAAAATGATTATCCTGACATTTATCAGTTGAAAATTGTTTCTTTTTTTTAGACAACGGTATCAATGAGCAAAACATCTCAAATATTCCTAACAATGCTTCCTGCTGCACTTCAGATGCAGTCGTCTTTCGAACTAGTATCGGGCTTAGACGACTAATGTGTACACAGTGCTCCAATTAAAACACCGTAAAAAGGACACAAAACCTCTCCTACCTCCGCCAAATTCGGTCAAAAACAGAAGAACTAGGTACACAAAGTTAACAACCTAAAGAGAGCAAGCTTCGGATTGGAAGAAAAGTTTCTCAGGTAGGTATAAACATATATACCAGAAGACGTCACATCGAACGACCCTACAACCCCGTACACAATCACACATCCCCACGTGTACGAAGTTTCGACACACTCTAACCTCACCCTACCCGCGTCCGACCACCAAACTCTACCATCTTGACCCGCGTCCCATCCACGCTCTCTCCGACGTCCCTCTACTCCCTGCCTCTCCAGAGCGCAGCGTGACGTAACACCTACACGCGCGCAAAGTAGCACGCGAGGAGAGGCACGTATTAGGCGGTACCAATACGCGCGCACGCGGCCAGTGCGGTCGAGTACTGCACACGTTCGTGTACGCGAGTCCACGCAAAGGCGCGGCGATATATCTATATACGTGGGAGTGTTCGTCGCATCGGCCGTCAATAAACTTTGCGAGGGCGGTGTTCCGTCGAGCTGGTTCCTGGCTCCTGCGGGCTTTCGCGGACGAGCTTCATATCCTTCGAGGCTTTGGGCGATGAACGCCCGACTATATATGTATGTACGCGCGATCGTTCGCTCGCGACGACGAGGGCGGACATATTGGTATCCGTGCCTCTTATACGGGAGCAGCTGTCAACCTGTGTGTACCGCTGTACGTATATCTGGCTTTCGCGAGCGAGGAGACCCATATAGGACGTCTCTATCCGACGCGTTTACTCGAATGTGGACGCGCGAGTATGATGCACGCGGTGGCGCGATTATCGCGTCGACGATTTTCCTGCGAAATCTGGGGCTGACGTGGAGAGAGCGGACGAATTGATTTTGGAGGGGGCCATCCATAATATATTACGTGAGACGTTTTTGGCCTCTTTTTGACCCCTCCTCCCCCCAGTGTAAGATACTTGTATATACAATTTACACACTGTATTTACACATACAGTGTAAGAAATATTCACACAGCCCCTCTCCCCCTCAAACGTCTTACGTAATATATGGATGGCCCCAGAGATGTTAAATATTATTTTATTTAGAGGGCGCTCGGGAATTTTTGTGGTTTTACTAATGCATTTTTGAGGTTTTCGATGTCTTTTCTTCGGCTTTTCTTTAATCGCTACATTGGTATTTTTTCACTATATAGGTACACCGAGAAAAATAATTTGATTAAAATGAGGAAACGCATCTGGTTATAGTTATTCGAACTAGAAAGTGATCAGTTTTGTCAAACAGATTTGGTAAATTGTCATATTTTGCCAAACGGTTTGGTTGTGGTCTCCAGAATTTTTGTTAAATTGACCAGGTTATTTTTCTTAGTGCATAATAGAGAACTACAATTTTTCAGAAATTCATTTCGAATTCGCATGGTAATTTCTGAGAGAGATGTTGCTACCCTTTGCCAGAACTGAAACGCTTGCGTATAATCGAGCGCTTTTCCACCCACGAGCCGGGCTTTTCCGCGTCATCGACACTCGCGATCCGCACGACTGAAAAAAAGCAGAGGGCGAGCAGAGGGAAGAGCAGGAGTTGCGGAGGGAAAACCGACGGAGAGGCGCAGAGTCGAGCCGTTACGTGGATCGTTACTCCGTTTGCGAAGTGCTCGGCCGAGAGCCTTGGAGCCGAAGGATACAGTGGTGGGATCGCGTCTGAAGATCGAGGACCAGAGGAGAAGGAGGACGAGGAGGAAAAAAGAGGCGAAGGAGGAGGCGGGCGATTTTTCCCGTCGTCTTTCGCGACGACTGGTCTCGGCCGTTGCTAGCGAAGCGGCGAGCTCTTGGCGCATTGTGCAACATCCGCTCGAATCGTCGTGTCGGGACTGGAAATTGTTTACCTACTCGATCCCTCGTCGCGATCTGGATTAGATAAGGCGAGACTGTACGTCGCGCGACGCATCGATCTTTGCGTCGGTGCTTCGACCGGAGCAGAGGGTTTAACGTGGAAAAATAAATGAAAAATAATAGCTTCTCGCTAAATAGTATAATATACCTAATTCGTGAAGAAAAATATTTTTCTTTGGGGTTTGCTTTATACGGAGAAAAATGTATGAACGGAAAAAAAAATCATTTGCAGTGTTAACAAAAATAGATTTCGCTGAAAATTTCTTGTTGTGACGAAAATATTATCTGTGGCGGCAAACGATATGTCCAGTAATAATTATAGGAATATTTGCTGTGATAGCAAATATTTTTATCGGAAAAAATTTCACTATAATTATAATTAGTTTTGCTATTATTGAACATATTTTTTGCCGTCACAGATAATATTTTGGTCACGATGGCAAAAAATTCCCCCCAAAACCTACCTAGTTTTGCTAAGACGGGAAATTTTTTTTTTCCCGTTTAGGAGCGGTTCCTATACAAGTATATGGGCCGTGGATTATATTTTTTATTATGATGTTATTCGATTGCACGTATAACAACGAATACTATAAGCATTGCGTTCAATTTGAGAGAGAAATATTGTAGAAATTGCTATGCAGTACAATATAAAACACCATAATACATAAATGCATAGTCCACGGCTGATATACTTGTATAGGAACCGCTCCCATACACTGCTCTCTGTGTGTGGAAAGCTGACGTTAAAACCTTCATTTTTTTTCCAAAGCACGGGTCCTTCATATTTCAATTCTCATTAAATGATCGCGTCTCTCCATTTTCATTATAAGGTATAATTGGAAGCGTGCTCCAGCTGCTTTATTTGATCCTGAAAAACGATAAGTAAAGACTTTTTCTTCGCGCAGTTTTCCTGAATGAAAAATCCCAGCAGAGACGAGCGACCGTATTATGAATGAGAGTCGATTGAATGAAACGCCCAAGAGCGACAAAGCGAGAGATACGAGCATATGAAAAGAGAGAAAGAGCTACGGAAGCTGGAAGATGTGTAATACGTATATGTATATGAACGCGGGTATACGTATAAGCGACGGTGATCGCATTTCGAAACATTCGCTCTAATTTCCAACAAACGCCGTGGCTCCTCCTCGCGAACTTTCCCGCGAGCACTCGCTCGCTTATAGGCACCCCGGTAAGCGGAGCGCGCAGCATCCGCCGTCGACGCCGCGCGCCGCTGTTGACGCTCAAGAAAGTTCCCGCTACTCCGCATAAACGATATTACGAGCAAAAGTGAAAGCAGCAACATTATCCGCGAGGAGCAAAGTTCGAAGGGGAGGCTGGACAATACTATTTCTGCGAGTCTAACTGCTGTAAACCGCGTGCAATTGCTTGGCGTCAGTTAGACCTTTCGAGAGGAGTGGTACTTCATTTTTTTATCGAGTCATAGAGAGAGCACCGTAAATGATACACATATATTTTAAAATCTAGTTAGCCTTTATTTTTATACATCTGGTATTTGACATAAATGCATAAATATGTAACTGCCTCGTTATCTATGAGTTATTGATTGATATTATTATAAAACTAGTGAATAATATCCAATCAAAATATAGGAGGAATTTAAAAAACGAGATGAAGTAATCAAAAAGCCAGTTATACAATATTTATATGAAGGCAAGTTGATGTCTTTACGTTAAAACTCATTACGTTACTTCATTAAATTCATAGTAAACTTCTCCTAAAATCGGTTCCATCATCATCCGGATAGCATCCAACTCCTCCCTCTCGCTTCCCATTTCACCCATCACCCCTTCCGTCAAATCACCCCGTCCCCCTTTCTTTCAGCTCTCGCCTCCCTGTACCTAATCTTTTCTATCCTCGACGAGTTGCACCATCGATATCCAGTGGCACTGGGGTATTCCGGGTACTGGCTGCACTTTTTCCACGGTGAGAAATAGGGTCTTGGGTGTGTAAACCCGGTTACTTATGGAGGCCATTCCGGTCTGCGGGCTCGCCAGCCTCCGACCGGGGGATTTTAAGGACTTAGCTCGACATTAGCGTTTCAGGGAGGAGGTCGGGGGCTGGTGAGGAGATCGGGCGGCAGGGTGGGGAGGGAGTCGCGAGCGGGTGCAAGCCGTATAGGGCTGCGAGGACCGAATGGGGTGGATGGATGTGCGGCGATTTGGTTTCCAATCATGGGACGACGGGACGCGCCTCTATCGAGCGAGAAGGGGCCCGGCCATCCTACCCCATCCTCCTTTACTCGGAGCCATATCGGTGCGACGGTGCTGGTGGTGGTGGTGGTGCCGGTGCAAACCGACCCAACCCAACGGTTCTCTCCTTCGCCTGCACCTCGGCGTCTCAACCGCCTCCATCCGCCACCCGACGCCACCCACCACCCTTCACCCTCCGCCCTCTTGCAGCCGAACCACCCTCTACAACCTCCTCCTCTTCCTCCTCATCCACCGCACACACACTTCTGCGTCCTCGATGTCGTCCGCACTTTCCGCAGCAGTCCCCAACCTAGGCCAATTCTGGCCACGTCTGCTTTTTACTCGTCGCTGCTTTCTGATATTAATTACCTAATCGCGACGCGGGGGGTTGGAATGGATACGGTGGTCGGCGTAATCTGTAATGGGATCTTACAATTTGGCTGATATATCGGTTGGATGCGTTTCCTCTAGATAAATAGGGGATAATTTGTACTGCTGTTGTACGGCTAGTTTGTAAATTTATCGTTAAGGGTTAAGCAAATTTTCCTTGTGATTCGACCCTGATTTATGGATTAATTTACATGATATGAGATACTCGAATAAGCGAGTTTTATCATTTATTTGAAAGGAATAGGTGTCTAATTAGGTAGTCTTCCGTATCTACCCTTCAGGAAAATGTGAAAATATATTTTAAAAGCGCACATGTGTGGAGTATGAATAATACAGCCTCTTAGCCTCTATGCATAATATCTGATAGTGCATACGCCGATATGATTTCTATATAATTACAACTAAACCATATTATATGCGCAATTTATTTATATATAGGAACAATAAAGAGTGGCGTTCACTTTAGTCCGTTACGTATGAACTTTTGATATGTAATATCGATTAAAAACTTTTTTTATGAGCAGGAATCTAATCAATAATTATTGTAATAAAGTTACTTTCTCTACTTACAATAATTAGTTCATAAATAATGAAGAAACTAACATGGATCGAGTATAAATAATTTACTCGTATTAATATAGAATTTTTTCCAAAAAACTTGTTATCCAACCAAGGCCAGCAGTTTGTATCTGACGAAATATAATCACGGTTAAGCTGCTCTCCAAATTCTGACATCTCGGTTGCAGTTGCTTCTGGTTAAATACGGTATTCTTTTTTACCCGTCAGTCTGCTCCAATTGGTCGAACGTCCGTCCTCCTAAGAAATCTCGTTACTGCTATGAGGCTGTAAGTAGGAACACCCTTCCTGCTCCCGCAAGCAAGGAGGTGTATACTTTGGACGTAGCTTCTTCTATGGATTCCACCGAGTTTTATGGTAAGTGGTCGGCGGGAGGGACGTGAATGGGTGTTACCCTACGTTCCAACGACGATAACCGGCGTTAATGTCGCGGCAACGGTATTGGTTATGGGAAGTAAATAGGCGCTCGATGAGCGGTCATAATGCGGGGGAACGCGAATAGTTACGTGGCTGGTCTTGACTGGCGAGGCGAAGGTGAACGGATTTGACGAGCAGAAATAGTAGGATACGACGAAGGAAATGTTTGATATTCGTCGCCTCGTTCGATATAGTCAGTTTGTTGTACGCCGACGCGAATTAAAGAAAGTTAAATCGACGAGAACTGCCCACGCTTGCGAGTTAAACGTTAAACATAAGTTTATCGAGACATACGAAATTAACGTTAATCAAAAATCTCTTTCGATCTTTCTACCGCTTCTGTATACTGAGAAAAATAACTTGGTCAAAACGTCAAAACGCATCTGGATAAACGAGTTTAGTTATGCTAATCCAAATGCTAGTAAGTTGAACCAAATGTCAAGTTATTCTAATTACATGTTTAGTTGTTATTCTAACTATAATACATGTCTAGTTATTCTAATCAGAAAATGATCAGTTTAGCCAGGCAGAATCCATATTTTACCAAACGGTTTGGCTATGGTTTCCAGAATTTTGATTAAATTGACCGGGTTATTTTTTTCAGTGTAATAACTCCTGTTTTGATTAACGTAGCAACTCTTCGATTCTGATTGAGGCTCCACTTTAAGCAAATTTATTCAAATTAGAATTTCAAACAACGCGCTTGAATCTCGTTCAAAGACTATAAAGAATGATTAAATTATTTTCAAGAGACACTTCAATTAAATTTCTCCACTACAAGTCGATACGTACCTACATGGCAAAAGTTTTACGAAAGGACGTATCATTGATTTCTATACTCGTATAAATACCGTCGCTTTCATGGAAGATCGTTGAATTGAACGAGCGAAACTTTGGAACGCAAGTAAATGTGTGTACAGGAATGCAGCTTCCCACTTTCCTTCTCCTCTCTACATCACGTATCCTCCACTTCCCATTTGGGTGCATGACTACCTTGTTTATCAGTCGACCGTATGAATATGGTTTTCCGCTATCCCCCGGTTTCGACCATTTGCAACGGTGCGATTCTTCAATAATTAAATCCATTTCGATGCACTCTCTCTCGCCTCGTTCGCGGTTAAATTAAAACGCCCCCGCATCGCATCGCCAGGGAGCATTAATCGAAATCTCTATACGATTTTAACGTAATCCTTCGCGCCTTTGTATATTTCCCTGTAATTTATATATTTGTTCTACCCCCTCGATGAACGCAAGGACAATGTAAAAATAACGGATTAAAGACAAACACAGTGAGTAAAACTCTTCTTTAAACAGATAACTGTAAGCACTGAGGTAACTGTCCCAGTAGTAGGACACATCCTAGTAACCGGACATATTTCAGTACGTATGATTCAAATTTTTGGATGGGGTAAAAAGGAACGACTGGCGGGAAAAAATGTTCAAAAAATTAAGGATGTATACAGAAAGTGTCACCAGTAAGAACCCTGAGTAAAATCTGCGCAGTATGAATTTTTATGACTGTCCGAATACTGAGCTTAATCGTTTGACTATTGGGACAGTTACTTTAGTACACCTAAAGTATCAGAAACTAATTACCCTTCACAAAAAAAATGATTTTGCAGTTTTAGCAAATCTAATTTTTGTTGGAAACTTTTTACCATCATGACAGAAATATTAAAAATATTGGTTATTCTAGCAAATATATTTACTAATATATTACTAGATGTATCTTGCTACCACGGATAATAGTTTTCTTACGATAACAACAAATTCTCAGGAAAACCTCATTTTGTTAAAACTGCAAAATCATTTTCTTCGTGTACCATCATTATCTCGTTACTCTCACTCCTTCCAATTGAACCGACAAACAATATTATATCGCTCTTCAGAGTCAGACTTCAAGTAGCTCGGACAACACAGCCAGCAATCGGACTTATTAATAAACAGCCCCGGTCACCCTCCGCCATAAAGCGACGCGCGCGAGACCGAGCCGATCGGCGCCGTGCGGCGCGTCTCGAGTGCAGCCGAGTTGCATAAGGTGCAAAGTGCGTGGGGGTTGAGCACCCGCTTGATGCCCTACATAACGGAGACCGTTGGAGGCCGGAGGGTGGTCGGGATGGAGCGTTGCGCGGGGCCGGGGAAGGTGCGACGGTGGGAGGGAGGGCGGGCGGTGGTACGAGGTGGCCGGGCAGGGACGAAAGTAGGAGGGCGAGGGGGAGGACGGGGCTCTTTGGGGGCTCTGAAAATGCAGCGTAATTTGTCTTTGTCTGGCGGGGCGAGCGCGCGGTAAGGGCGAGAAGGGGTTGGGTGGTCGGGCTCGGGGTAGAAAGAAGGGGGCGGTGTAGGGGGTGGGTGGGTTGGAGGGGAGATTCCGTGCTTGACCCGCCTGGGATCGATGCGTTCGTCTGCCAGAACGCCGAGCCGAGACACCCGCGTCCTTCCTTCTCCTCTGCTTCGTCTGCCTGCCTTTGCAGCCCCGCTTCCTGCCTCCAGCGTGCTCCCAACGTCGGCCATCGGCGCGACGCACACGCCGTTAACCGCACTGCAACGCATGCAACCCCCCACTATCGAACCTCCCTCCCCGCCTTTCCCCCGGACCTCTTTCGCTCCCGCGCTCGCAATCTCTCTCTCTCTCTCTCTCTGTCGCTCTCTCTCTCTCTCTCTCTCTTTCTCTCTCTACCTCCCTCACCAGCTCACGCAAACCCAGGAATCTACGAACCTAGGAACCGCACCCCGAATATCGAGCCGCCGTCGCCAAATGTTTTTAGCTGGGGGGGAGGGGGGAGGGGGGTAATACGTATAGGGATAAAATTTGTATCGGTTCTGTTGGTGGATTTGTTAGGGGATGATCGGCGTGACGTAAAAATGAGGTTTTCTTTGGAAAAGTTTGCGAGCGGTGAGAAAAATTCATTTCTTTCAATAATAATGAAATTTTAGAACAACGACCGCATTATCTCCAAGAGCTTGAATCACCGACGAAACGGAATAACGTTCGGGCGTGCTATTCGCATACTTATGCACCTATTTATTGTTGGCAATAGGAAGGAAAACGAATTTTACTCGTAACTCTCTATTCTCTCTCGCGTAATCTCCTTTATCCCCTCTCTCTTTCATCTTTCATTTATATTTTTTCCTTCTCTTTCTCTTTCTGCGATCCGACGCGACGAAAGATCTAAACAAGAAACCGCTTGGAATTACCGTTAACGTAGCGCCGTGAAATTGGTCACTAAATAGCGACGATCCGTGCGTCGAGACGCCGAGAGCTTCGATCCGCTCGTGCATATTTCAGTCATTCGCCTCTGCGGCGGCTATCACCGTTCCCCTGTTTTAACGTCCGATAATTATATTTCAGCCTGTGGTAGCTACGGTCGCGGTGATGGCGATGGCGAAGCCGAGGCGATCGCATTTTCGCGAATTCGCCGACGAATATTTGCTACGTGGGGGAAAAGTTGAGGGATCCGCGGTACACGAGTTGAAGCGAAAGGGAATAACTACGTCGGGGGCGTCCTATTAGTCGCTCGACTGCGAGTAAAAGATCGAGCTGCACTTGGAGGGTAATTCGATGGACTTATTTCTTGATGCAGGAGACGCGTTACGCGTGTGCGTCTAATCTCGTGACGTGAAGTGGAAATGATAAACCGTAGATGGAATTAGATTCGCGTTAAAAACATACATATACATATATTATGTGTTACGTGTTATACAGGGTGTCCCGTCATGTAATGGCCATACTGAATTTACGTGTTCCTGGGGTAAATCTGGACCGAAAAGTCTTAATATACAAGGATCCCAAAAGCCACCATGCGTGTGTTCCGTAACGACCATGAAATCCTTTTACGCTCCACAACAACGATTTCTCAAAGAGCACAGTTATGTATTGATCATCAAGGTGGTCATTTCGAACAATATGTGAGATGATTTAATTTTATTTCAATTATTGTCTAAGGAAAAATAAAGCTGCTTTACTTATTAGTATTCATTTCTTTACTTACACACGGTGACTTGTAGACCCCTTGTGTATTAAAACTTTTCGGTTCAGATTTACCACAGGAACACGTAAGTTCAGTATGGACATTACATGACGGGACACCCTGTATACACGGAAAAAAATTAATCGTAGCATTTACAAAGTTTGCGGTATATTTCGGGACGAGGCCAATTTATCGTTACGATAAGTGCAATGCTAGTAAACATTACAGCAATGCTTGAAACTTCTACAAGTCTTACTATAATTTTTACTAAAATTGCAGTTATCGTAACGATAAATTGGCCTTGTCCCGAAATTTACCACAAACTTTGTAAATGCTACGATAAATTTTTTTCGAGTATCATTTTGTTTCGAAACTATTCAGAGAAAGAATATCAACATAATTATTTCAGAGTTAGATGAGCTTTTTTCTTGAAGAACACAATTTGAATCCTTCTAATGCAAAACTACAATTAGGTTTAACCATCACTCACAATTATTATTATAAATATATTTTATCACATTTCTCTCTCAGCTAATAATTTACATATTTCTCTCCATCTTGGCGATATAATTATCGAGCCTAAAGAGGGGAATCCCGATCGCAAATACAGCGGTGACCGGAAAAGCGTACGACCAGTCGTTCGATTCACTTAACGCGCGGTATCAACACCTACACCAGACGTTATATCGGGATGTAAATATACAGTAAAGCACCTTTATAGCTTTCGTCTACGAGTTTGCTCTTATCCGAGCGATAAAATTTACAGCGTCTGGTAACACGCGCTCGCCCTCCCGGAAACCCTTGCTTTCTACGTCACGACAATTCACTATCCGACCTCGTATATCCGTTACCACTGCGACTGTGTCCCTGTTACGTGCAGTCGATCTTCCTCTTTCACCCAGATAGGCGATATTTGGGTGAATCTACAACAAACTCTTCACTTTTTCTGAAATATAATTTTCTCGCGTACGTCTAAATTCATTTATTACTTTAATTAATTGCGAGGATAACTTATGTCGTATATCCAAAATCAAAGTATATGTAGGGACTCTTATTTTCGATTTTAATTCATGCGAAAGATCCATTAATAACCCCAGTTATAATACAAATAATTAGGGACGTTGCGTTATTACCACCTTTTTATCTTATCTTAACCAGTTCAACGAATATTAATAAAGAAAAATGAAGTATCCAACCACAAGCCTCCGATCACTCCCCATCTTTTACACCATTCGAAACTTTTTACCGCTCAACTGAACCTTCCTTTTCGCATATCAACTTTCTCCACCCCGTGCCTCAAGCGTTCTCTTTCGATATACAGCCGTTATCCGGGCGTATATCCACGATTATCGTTATCACGCGTGTCCGTCTCACATGGTACAGACACGTATCAACAACAGGTCTTCTATTATACATCTAAGAAGGCAGATCTCGCTCGAAAGGCGACTCCGATACGACGAAACCTACCTTACGCAGAGAGAAAGAGAGAGAGAAAGAGAAAGAGAGAGCTCCCCGATACGCGATTCTTTCTTGCCTCAGCAAAATGTTTCGCGCCAGACCGCTTTACACGTAGATACACGCGTATTTACGGGGAAGGGGAGGGACGGGGGTGGGGGAGCATCGCGTTATCGGATACATCTCCTCGAGCGTGCTCCCAAGCAAAACGCGCCGCCAGCAGAACGCGGCCGGTAAGTTCCGGGAAGAACCGCGAGTTCCGGCTACGCATAGTCGGTGGCTCGGGTTGGCCCGCTGATGAGACAAACTGAACGTAAAGCGCGTTCCGAGAGCCGCGTCCGACTCTTTTTTTCTCTCACAGACGAGAGAAACACATACAGCGAGAGGCAGAAATACCGTGCATTTCAATTTAAAGCGGACGTGCATCACGCAAAAAAAAACCAGTCATTTTGACAGTTTCATCCAGTAGCGCGGAGATTCGAGCTGATTTACAAGAATTCGTACAGAGGACACATTTCTATTTACAAGTTTACAGCTGTACAAATACTAGTTTAACCAGACGTAATATCTGTTTCCACAGGAATTTCTATCGGTTCCCCGGGAAAAACACCCAGAATTACTCTGTAATTCTGTAAAGTTTCCTACAGGGTGGAATCATAGTTTACGCTGTAAGCAAATTGTAATTTCATTCGTGTAGTTCCTTTTTTCTCCGTGTGAGTTCTGTGCGAGTCAAGTGAAAGAGATACATGAAAAATATCATTTTACATTTCGTTTGGAATGGGACATACCGTATAAAAGTTCATGATGATTCTTCGTGAGAGTCGAAAATTGCGTAAGGCTCGGCGATCTCCAGACTAGTTGCTGAGAGTGGAATTTTTCCTGGGATTCGTAAACTTACAGTACAACGCGGTTTTGCGTGGATGTGCGTGAAATCCTTCGTACAGCTTAACGGTTCCCGCGCAGTATGAGCGCCTCGAGCGGCGAGAGCAGCGACCAATTAACGGAGAGGATTTCTTGGAAAATCTAATCTGACCTGAGAAGTCCTCTTCGTCGATTGGTCGTGAGTTCTCGAAAATACAGTTCCACCGCTATACCGTTGAATAAGTGTTTTTATTTTGAGGGTTGAAGAAATAATTAGAAAATTACCGATTTGTACTTATTTGAAATTGTAAACTAGGGAAAATATTATTCATTGTCAATTATCATCATTATTATAACTATAATAAATATGAATTTTTGAAAATTTGTAACCATCTACTTCGTATCGAGCTTCAATCACTTTATATCAAAAGGACGTCCACACACTGAGAAAATAACTTGTTTAAAATAACAAAACGCATCTAGTTAACGAGTTTAATTATTCTAAACAAAATACTAGTAAGCTGAATTAAATATTTAGTCATTCTAATGATATGCTTGATTATTCTAACGACATGTCTAGTTATTATAACCAGTAAAAATAGCCAGATTAACCAAACTGATGGAGAGAGGGTCTATATTTCACCAAATGGTTTGATTATGATCTCCAGGATTTTGGTTAGATTGACCAAGTTATTTTCCTCAGTGCAAAAATTACAATATTATCACTGAATTGCGTCCAAACCCAGGAAAAAGGCTTAGTTGAATTCGAATCAAATAGAAAAATTTATTTCAAATGAATGGGAATTTATTCACACCGAACAAAAGTCCATTTGAATTAGATAAATGTTATACTGAGAGTTCGTACTCGATTAAAAAGATAATATGCAATGCATTGAAATAATTCAAATATACTTTTGTTCGAAGAGAATATATTCCAGTTTACCTCAAATAAATTTCTCTATTAAGTTCGTATTCAATAAGACTTCCCTCGGTGCAAAATTCACGAAAGTAAGAATATTATTATCCATAACGCGGCTTATCTAATATTTAGAGCTCGCTTTATACCGTGCGCAAATGCGCAAACATACACGTACGTTGGTACTGTGTCTCCCTCTCTCTTTCCCTTTGCATAGATATAGCGGCTAAAGTCTCCTGGCGATTGGAATAAAGAAAATGCAGAGCGGCGGGGTGTTTTTCTGGAAGAAGAGAAAGGAAAGAGATAGAGAGAGGGAGAAAGCAGATAGAAGAGGCGGAAGAAGCGAAAAGAGAGAAATAGGTGCCAGAGGGAGAGGAAAATGAGGAGAGACGCGATGCCGATTGTGTTCTGGAGGATGCGCCGGCGCGTCGATCGCTAAATCGACGCCCAGTCCCTCGAGGGCAGATGCGGAGGGAAAGAGGGATGAAAAAAGAGCGAGCCGCATCCGGAACCGAGTGCGGAGGAATTAGATTTGCCCGCCGCTAGCCAAGCGCGACGGACAGAATGCAACTTGATCGGAGGATAATTTAAAACGCGTTCCTAGAAATTGCGGGGATTCTTTCCTTTGGTATAGCGTCGACCACCGCGCACGGACAATTCCGCGCGAATTAGGAGAATCGTTTCCGCGCGGTCGAACGCGTCGATTTCCGGTTCAGATCGAGGTTCGACGCTGTAACCACGCGTGCTATTAAATTAAGTACAATTAAAACGTTCACTGCCCAGACGAAAAAGTTCTATGTAATTTGTATACGGTCCATATGTAGATTTGGTCACATATGAATTATACATGATTTCTATATTAACCATGTAATGACTATATTTAGAGATTTTTTTATGTTTGTATAATCTACATATAGTTTGTATATGGTTAATATAGAAATAATACATTACATTATCTATATATGACCAAATCCACATATGGATCATGTACAAAATATATAGAACTATTTTTCGCCTGGATGAGAAAAATAATTTGCCGATCCAAGTAACCGTCGACATGAATAGTGTCGAAAACATATTTATTTAAATCAAACGTATTGCCGTTGAATCAAGTACACACATGCTAAGAGAAAAATTTAAATAACTATATATTTAGTTGACCGCATGGGAAATTGTGGTTTGCCAAATTTAATTAAATCGAATGATCTTTTTTCTCAGTACCTATGTTATTCGAATCAAGTGCAGATTCGTCCAATTCGATGCACATACACTTGGCTTAAATAAATATGTTCTTGGCACTATTAATGTTGATGGTTACTTAGATCGGCAAATTATTTTTCTCATTGTTGTATAAGCTTTTTTTAATGCTAAAGTGTAATGAGAAATGAGAATTTGAAAATGTAACTTTTTGCTTGCGTATTATCTTCGAAAAAAAGATATAATGAATACTCAAACAATTTCTGACCTACGCGAAAATTCCTGGACCGCCTCCTCCTTCGAAGCTATCGCAGCGCGTTCCTGAATATCGCAACTGCAGCGTTTAACGTAATCGTGAGTACTTTTATGCGCCATCTATCAGTTTCTCCCATGTTACCGCACAATCTCTCCAACGTTAGCTACAAGTTCACACGTAATAAGTTCTTCTAACGAGCAAAGCTGTCAGATCCGCCGAGCGATACATTAATGGAGTTAATCTCCAGAAAAGCGCAGCCGGAGTTTCGAGGGAACAGCCTCGTTCGACCATCTTCGGCGTTTAATAGATAAAGCGTGTTTACGCGCAACCACGGCGCGAGACTTCACGAATCGTCCGCGACGCCCGGCTCAACCTCCGCGGAGAAGTATGATTACCGCTCCGTAATTTCCAGAATTTTTCCTTCCCCGCAACGACGATCAATCTTGGGAGCTCCGTTGCGTTGCGGCGCATCGCACGGTGTCTGCCTCCGCTTCACTTCGCAACTTCGCCGCGCCACCCGCGGCGAGGCGTCCGAACATCCGGAAGAGTTCCGCGGAAGAGATGTAACTCGACAAATTTATCGACTTCTCTCTCGCGAATGAAGATTTACGGAGGTCCGCGCGTCGAATAACCGACGTTAATTTATGTAATTCCGCTCGAGATAAACTTTCCGCGCTTATATATCGAGAGAGCTCCGTTCTTATACTTCGATTTTGGGAGATGTTTTCTTAGAAATCGTCGGGAAAACAATAGCTGATATATATACACGTTTTCCAGATTAATAAGCGTTTGAATCTATGAAATAATACAAATATTTTTGTACGGGAAGGTGCTGTGTAAAGTTGTAAAAAAAAGGATCGTAAGCCATATAGAATAATTATTCCATAGGTCTTGAGCGTCTACGATTATTTATAAATCATTCTGGAATAAATCCTAATTGCAGCGAACTCGAGGAAGAAACAGAAAGAAGAGGAAATGGAGTGGAAATTTCTTTATCGCAACAATTCTGGGCCTTAGGGGGCCTTCTGTAAGAAGACCGTTAAAACCGTCTTTAAATGAGTCCTAATTATGGTTCCAGCTGGTATAAAACGTAGAAATAGAAGACTGTGCAATTAATCTACTGCAATGTGATTCGCATGACGAAAGGCGTGGTCCATGACAGAGCTGCTGCTTTCGAGAAATATATTAAGAAACGATTCGCTTTTTCTATTTCAATCCTTCTGAATCGAGAAGCGATTGTTAGAACTACAAAATTAATTTAAACAATATGAATTTCTTCAAACAAATAAATATTTCGTCACCTTTGCAGAAAGATACTCAGGAAATTTTCCCTAGAGCTAAAGTTAAGTCTTGCCAATAAGACAGGTACCTATATATATACCATTCAAAGCGGTTTCTTCCAGATCACGCGGATAAAGCACGCGATTCTCATCGATACCCCATTGATTAATTATTTTCAACCGGCAAGCTGTGGGTAGCCGTTTAAGTGACACGAGAATGCGCGGACCATTCGTTGCCGGGTTTACGGGATGACCGGCTTATAAATTCTTCAGCGGCCCGGTAATTACCGTAAATTATGGTGCAAAAATATTTACCGCGTCCCGCGGCAGAGTAAATAACGCGTGCGTATTGTTCCGGTAGGTCGCACGACCCATCTGGTTCGTGGAGTACTTGGCATTAATATAGCGTGCGGAGACGGTGTACACGTGTGTGCGAAGAGAACGACGTGGATGGCGAAGATGGTGAAGAGAAAGTGAAGGTATACGTTGCGAAGAAATTGAACGGGGCGAGAATGAGTGAATCCATTATATTTACTCTGATATTATAACGTTTTCGTCATTTCTGTACACTGAAAACAAAAATTTCGAAAGCAGAACCTCTCGGGCGGCCAACTAAATATACAGTTATCTCAACAAAAATATGCAGTTTGAGTAACTAAAATTTAGTTCAGTTATTACAATTTGATACTTAGCTGGTTCAACCAAATATTTCTTCAATTAGCTACATATTTATTTGGACACCCGTAATCTCAAAATTTAGTTGAATCAAACGATTTTTTTTTCAGCTCAGTCAACACAATACTCCACCGTCCGCCCGAGAAGAACTTTTGTTGAAACAAACTAACTCCAATTGATTTAACAAAGCAGTGAAGTTAAATTGATCTTCCACCTACCAACGAAACGTATTTTATTGAACGAAACGACAAAAAATTAGTTATTACTCCAACTAAATTAACAACAGTTAGTTTAACAAAATGTAACTGTGAACTCAAACAATTTGCTTGGAACAAGTAAATTTTTTTCTCAGTGTGTGGCAATTCCAGTTTGCCATTCGCATTGGACCAAGTTCAACGATTCGCTAACCCGGATCAAGTCATAACACGGTTCACGGTCAATTTCCGCACGGTTATTTTCGAGAGCAGCGAGTAGCAAAAAGAGGCAGACGGGTATTATTAGAAGCGAAAATGTCACGCGTAAAATAGCGGACGAATCAGCGGCGATAAAATTCGCGATGATAAATCACGTTGCAGCTACCGTTCGACCGTGTATTATCGTAATTACGTAAGTATACGCACACACGATTATGCCAGTACGACACTTTCCGCTCCGTTATCTCGACGGCACAGTCACTCCTGTAATCCGCCGTCGCTGAAGTCCCTCCGCGTCGGCGCCCAGCAAACGTGCCGCGGTGGCGCGGCTCGCGCGCGCTGCGAATATACGCGTCTATTTTGTATATTTTTACCCCGGGCGCGCGTACTCTTGCCTTCCCCCCTCCCGCCTTCCGTTTACCGCTACTCACCTCCCCCCGCGCCCCATCCGCCACTCCCTGTGTAAGGTAATTGGGTGTGAAATGAAATCTAACGAAAACCCTTTTAGGCGTGTGCACAGTCGCTCGGCTCGGCAGACGAGACCGGAGCCCACAAGCCCATCTCTCGCGTCACGATCGCGCGCAATCCCTCCGCTCTGCGCCCAGGTGCGCGCCGCGAGCGGTTTACGATCAAATAGTTTCCATTTTTTGTCAGCTCCACAGAGCTCTCCCTCTCGCACCCGCTCTCCGTCGGGTTATGGGATACACATTACGGAACGATGGTTGAACTCTTCGCCCTCCTCCCTCTCCCGGTCTCCCTTCTGATCCTCTCCACCTCACGTCTGCTCCGCTCCACGGGTAACGCAGTCCCTCTTGCTCTGCGGGCGTTGCGACGGCGGAAAACGCGCGGCTCGCAAATCGTCCGAGAAGAATACGGACGATATGCACTCGCGCCGCGATATGGATTTTTGGTGAATGTAGGTAGGGCTAAGTTTGGACTTGGGACAGTTTTTGAGAATGCAACATTCGAAAAGAAAGTATTCGTTAATTTTTAATTTCACTCGTTTGTCATACACTGAGAGAGATAATTGCTGGTGGCAAAAAAAGTTTTTCTTCAATTAAAAACAATGTAATTTTAGGATCGAGCCACGATTTTGTTCGTACAAGAAAATGTTTGACAGGTTCGAGTAATTTTTTTTTTCCAGAAAGAATGTCTTGTTCCATCGACGGTATTCTTGAATCAAGAATATATATTATTCGATCACAAATCTGTATTCTTAAAAATGTGTGAGATCATAATATGTTCTTGATTCGAGAAACTTTTTTTGATATTAGTAATTATTTCTCTCAGTGTAGTCATTAGCTGAAAGTACTTCTAATTTGCCCATATCTAAAAAAAAAGATAAGAAGAGGAAGACACTCGATTTACAAATTTGAGAAAACAGTGAATCGAACATTGCTCGACGAGGAAAATCGATATTCACGCGATCTGGAGCTTTTTTATACCACGAAACCGATGAAAATAAAGTCGTCCTAATGAAATTTCATTCTCGGCGCGAAAAAGCCTCCCCCGCCCGCTCGTAAATTACGGGCCGTTGTCTTTAACGGGACATTGAAATCTATAATCGAGTGGTAACGATCGAAGAGGCTCGAGAGGAAGATATAGACCGCACGGGAGAAGCGAAACTCATTAAAAACCGTGAGCCGTGACGTTTACGGGTATACGTGTCGTCGTCGGCCACTAATTCTAACGTAATTGTATACGCCGCGAGAGGCAAATACGAGCATTGGAAACGAAGCCTCTTGACTCCTTTGCATTTTATTGGCTCGTAAATAGCGGTAGCCGGTAAGCGGAAGTAGGCAGCTACGCTTCCAATTACGGAACGTTTTGGTTGCGAGGGTATTAAGGGTAAAATGCCGAGATACCGAGGTACACATTAACGCAATAATTTGTTTAAAATTACTTTGCAACCATTAACCTCGTTGAATCTTTCCGAGCTGCTTCCAGAGTCTAATGACTGCGATGGATGAGTGTTTGCCTTCATCTCGCTATTCAAATTTTCGCGCGCGCGACGTAAGGGGTTCTCGTGACCCCCCCCCCCCCCCGTCGCGGGAAAATCTCTTTACGAGCACCAGCGAAGGGTGGCAGCGCGGACTGTGAGAAGTTTCCTTGGAAACACCCGCGAGGATTGGCGTAATAGCGGCGCGTTATGTGCTTGTATAATTTTTCCTCCCTCTCTGCAGTTCGCGCGTACGCTAAATCACACGTGAGGGGATAAACTGTTTTATGGCATGATATTTCATGCTCTATATCGAGCGTCGCTCTCTCATAGATCATCGTGGTCGATCCAGATGAGCAGAGCAATCGCTGGTTGCCAGAAGATGCTGCTCGAGGATCTATGGAAATAAATATTGACACGAAACGGAACTCGAACTTGGACTCTCTTCGGTATACCGCCCTCAAGGTCTTCGCAGAAATCGAAATTTCGAGATATCGATGATTTTCTGAAGAAAAAACTTTTTTCGTGATCAAATCGCTGATATCTTATATTTCTTTTGAGATGTCGATCTAATAACTGTGCTTTCGTAATTAGTGCAAATAAATTCACAAGACAGGGTGGTCGAGCGATCGATTCCAAAGATTTCGATGTTTGCCGAAACCCTCGACATTTTTTCAATTTTTCATAAAAACTGAAATCTCTTAAATCGAACCCTTAGCATCCCTGTCTTATGCATTTCTTTCGCGCTGATTGCAAAAATCACTGACATATTAGACAAATTTCAAAGGAACGCCGAGATTTCATTAATTTTCTGTGAAAAAAAAAAATGTTTTCGTACATCAAATCATCGATGTCTTACACTTCCTTTAAGATATGAATACAATGACTACGGATTTCGTGATTAGGGCGAAAAAAATACATAAGATAGGGTGGTCGAGCGATTGAATTGTGAATTTTTTATTTTGGCGATGTATTGATTCGATTAATTACTTCTCCATTTTTTTTTTTCATAAAATGCACATTGCCAGAAAAATGTAAGGAGAAAAATAAAATGTCCTCGTATATATGGGCTAGCTGTAATTATAGGTACAGTTCATTTTTCGCAATGCATATTTTCTAAGAGAATCCTCCAATGAATATCTCCGACCAATATTTTTCTCACGCGTCGGTCTTAGAATCAGACGCCGCGGTGTGACCAATGCGCATCCTTATTTAATGCACCTCAGACGACGTTCTCCGCTTTCACGCGACAACCGCTATCGGTTTCCTCTCGATGCCAAGCCCTCCCCGCGCTCCATTGCTCGCGCGAAAAAGTGTACAAGTATTTGCAGATCCCGCCCCGATTCTCTCACCTTTTCTGCCGGAAGAAATCGAAAAAAAAGCGAAGGAACGATCGACTCGAACGGCGCGTCTCGCCGCGAGTCCGGGAATCGCTCGATCACGGGCGCCGCGAGCGAGTAGAGCATCGTGATTCATACGAGCCATCGCGTGTCCGTGAAACCGCGGCGTTTTTACTTTTCGTTTCGGCTAGACGTCCGCTAAAAGTGGGGACCGGCTACCGGATCTCGAGGCCAGTACCGCGCGTGGGGTCTCGTTACTTTTCTCTTTCTCGGGATGCACAGGTACGTAGCTACCGAACGTCCGATATGGAAAAATCGAGCAGGTGCTGATGTCTAGTGATTTTCCCCCGCTTCGATTTCGACGATGCTTGAACGACGATTAAAGCTTTAGTTCCACGTGCTTATTAAATCCTTGCGAATGAATAGAAATGATTACACTCTGGGAAAAAGGGGGCAGTAAAACCGATCACAATCGCGGAAGATTTAATTTTCCTGCGTTTTAATACTATATTGACGATTAAACGGACTATATAAATGAATGCGGTTAAAACAACTTTTGCTACACGATTAGGTATAGTAAAAATAAAGTCGTAGTTTGTGGAAGTCATGCACCATTAATCACAGAAGTAGATCAATAATATTACAGCATGACTGTGTCAACTATATAAAACAGGTTAGGGATATTTATCGACTATGCTGCAGGTTGATCTAGTTGCAACAATATTAATCTCTTGTCACTGTTGGCAGAATCTCACTGCTTGGAACAACTGTGAAATTGCAATTAACGGCAGAATCGACCACGATTTCCGGTTAAATTATTAAAATAAATCAGATTTTTCTCTAAGTGTACAATTAACCCTTCCCATTAAGGAAGTAAAAATCGATCAGGCCCTTCACGTCCTTTCAACTTCCCAACTGCAGTAATCGCATCACGCACTCATACGAGAGAGCAAATCGCGATCGAACCACGGATAACCTTTCCGAACGGATGCTGCGGGGGCCAATGATAGGGAGTTACGTCGAATTGGAAGCCCCGCTTCGATGAGGTTTACCCCCATCGCATCAACCTATAAGATCACCTCCATCAGGCCCTCCTCTCACCTTCGTCGCACCGCCAGCTGCGCGCTACCTCCGTTAAAAGCCCAGCTGTGATTGCGCACGCTCGTGTGCGGTGGTCGGATAAAAACGTTAAGAGAGCGCGGCGATAATGATTGTCATCGCGGGCGCGCGATGAGCTATTCAATAATACGTCCGACGCTCGATTCAATCTCGCGAGGCGGGCGAGATTATTAAGAAGTCGTGATGGTGGTGGTCGCGCGTGGTATAGTGGCGGGATGGTGCCTCTTACCCTCGGGGGACGTGATAAAGGGGAACCGGGAGAGAGATGATGACTACCGACCTGGTACCAACGCACGCCACTATACGGCTCACACGCGGCCGTTCAGACACGACACGACGAGCGAGCGTCCTGACGTAACGCAGCTAATACTGCGGACGTCTGCTTTGCACGCGCGCGCGCGGGACAGATGCTGCAGCCGCGTAATCGCGGAAGTAAAAGCTTCAGGAGAGCGCACTACCCGCGATTGCGTTGGATAGCGTGGATACACTGAAAAAAAGTATGGTCAATTTAACTGAAATCTTGGAGATGACTAAACTGTTTGGTAAAATGTGGATCTTCCATCTGTTTGGTTAAATTGACCACTTTTTCGCTAGAACTCGGACGGAGAAAAATTCTACGCCGATTTATGTCAATTCTATTTCCATCCAATTCGAAGGTACGAAATTGGGAGATTCGTAATTAACCGTAGACCTTCATAGACTGCCATAGACAGTTGTGATTTCAGACTTCAACAAAATCTATGCATTTCTACAAAAAATTACGAACTGCTTCAATTGACGAAGTAATTACACGTAGTGAATTATAATCACAATGGAATTATACACTGGGAAAAAAAATTTGTTCAGTTTAACCAAAATCTTGGGGACGATGACCAAATTGTTTGGTAAAATGTGGATCCTCTCCATCTGTTTGGTTAGACTGACCACTTTTTGGTTAGAATAACTAAATACTTGGTTCAACTGACTAGTATTTCAGTTAGAATAACTAAACGCGTTTAACTAGATGCGTTTTGTCATTTGAATCTAATTATTTTTCTCAATATACATTCATCAACGGCGAACTACGGAATATGACGCCATACTATGGAAAATTACAAATGTGTTCCAAATTCCGTACGGCTGACTACGGAATATGACGCCTTACTATGGACAATTACAAGTATATTCCAAATTCCGTACTTTAGCGGAGAATTGACATGAATCGGTGCAGATTTTGTTCCGCCAGGGAGTAACTGAACATTTGGTTAGAATAACTAAATATTTGGTTCAACTGACCAGTATTTTGGGTTAAAATAACTAAACACATTTAACTAGACGCGTTTTATCATTTTAAGCTAATTATTTTTCTTAGTGTAGTGACTAAGTACTCATATCTACGCATTCTTTGTGTACGCATGCAGTCTATTTGAGTATTCACGGATTGCACAGGGAGGCTGAAGAGCGAATGGAAAGCGACCTTCCGTATTAATTACACGGAGGGTCCTGGGAATAACGACTACTGTACCATTGTCTATTAATTTCGCGTCCACTTCAGTCGCGATTATCATCTTGTTGTGTATCAACGTTGAGGCTAATAATTCTTAGACTACTTCTTTGAAGGTGCTACTGGAACACGGGTTTCTGCTGCTCTGAAGCAGATAAATGACAGAGATATATTCGTAATACGGCGGCAGGACGCTCTACGGCACCGGGTAGAGAATTATATGAAGATACCTTTGTAATGTACTATAGCTTCGAGGCGGAATGGCACGAGTCACATCTTCGATAAGGTTCAGCTTCGAAAATGTAAGCCGCTTCGTTGTACACGGAGGGAAGTCGGAGGTAGATTACATGAAAACTTTTGAATTTATGTAGATCAGCTCACGATACGTGTCGTACACGTGCGTAGGTATAAATTAGGCCTAGTCGAGATTCATATCTTTGGTAGGTATGTTGATACGAGATAAAAGAGAGCGAGTTAACCCTTAGCTCGTATGATTAATTGTACAGTGGCTCATAAAATCGACCGACGAGCGTCTCGTTTCACCCCAAACCGCTTCATTTTTATTTTGCAGTAAAAATGCAACTCGGCCGAATCGTATACTGAGAGAATTGATTGGGTTTAAATGATGAAATGATTCTAGTTTAACGCACTTAGTTATTCTGACCAAAATCAGATTGCGATACCTACTTAGTTTTAAGTTAATTAACATAAGAAATACATTTTTCAGTCACGAAAAAGTCTTTAATATACTTAGTAAATATTGGTGTGTTATTGTACATCTTAAATATTGTTATTTTTTTTTGAAATACTGCGCATTTCTAATTTCTGGAATATCTCCCTTTTTTAATTAAAATTGTTCCCTTTTTTGACAAAATTTCCCCTAAAATGAAATAAATAGGGGCTGTGAAGCCTGGTACACTTGTAGTTATTCTAATCGGAAAATAATCAGTTTAACAAAACAGATGGAGAATCCATATTTCACCAAATGGTTTGGTCATCACCTCCAGGATTTTAATTCAATTGGCCGAGTTATTTTTTCAGCATACTCGCGGTAATATCCTTCGTTAACTCGTTTCAGATCTGTTCGAGAGAATTTTCAATTCTATTTTTCCGCGCGGATATAACGCCAAGCAATAATTGTTACACCGATGAACAAGTCGGATTATGCACGTAAACCTTCGTGCCTTCCGCGGCTATCGTACACGCGTATCGCGTGCTCCACGTGGGCGAGGTATTCGTGTTTTTATCGGTGCAGGAAGCGAAAAACTCCTAATTCGACCTCTCAATCCTTCACGCCGCGAGCGAACCCTGCAGCGCCGACCCCTCTGCGCCGCTATCTCACACGTGTATTTGTAAACAGATGGTATATAGCGCAGGGGGGGAGGGCGCTACAACAATGACGTCGTGCCTTCTGCAACTGATCTTTCGCATCTCTCACATCGTAACAAAGAAATTAATGTTCGCGTCCGAGGCGTTATCTGCGATCCTAGGCAGATACAAATTGCCGTAGCGACGTTCTAAAACTGCGAGGAGCAGCGCGTAATGTTACAGGCTCGGTCAGAGGCGCTATTATCCACGGGTGCGATCTCGATTTCTCTCTCTCTCTCTCTCTCTCCCTCTCTCTCCCTCCTTTACGGGCATCCTCGTCTCGTCTTCCGACGACTCCTGCCATCTCTCTCTCACTCCTGGATGCGCTATCGCCGCATCTTCGTCGCTCGGGTGTTTCAAAAGAAAAGTCTGCGACGTGTCGGCGAGGAACGAACTTCTGCGGTCGACGTGCATCGCGCTGCGCGTGTACGAGCGGAAGACGGAAGGAGGAATACGTGCGCGATTTTTCGTCTCCTCGCTTTTCTCGCCTTTGGGCCTTTTTTAGGAATTCGTTTTTCTGGCCTGCGAAGCATTTATTACTCGTGATGTCGTACGACTTTGCAGGATGCGTCCTAATCGAGTCTTCGTGGTGGTCGTATCGATTTTTCTTCAGCCGAGTGGAAGGATCATGCTAAAGTTCTCTCGGTCGTCTTATATACCGTATACTGTAGGTGTGATTTCGCTGAAGCCGCCGGCGGTAGCGGCCGACGTATGACGGACAGTATCTACTGATGTACTTTCTCAGTTTTAATTTAGATGAAACATCGCGAACTCTAGAGCCAACGCGGAAAAAAAATATCATCGAACTAGTAAGAAAAATATTGCAGAAATATCATTGCACTAGCAGTAATTGTGATTATTATCGGAGCACTAATATTTTGCAATATGAAAAAAATATATTATTGCTAAATCACATTATTGCTATATATACTCCAATTCCCGAACAAGCATTTATCGTTAGACAAGGATAAAAATATTGCAAACTATTTTTGCACGAGCAGCAATAATGATTATTATCGAAGCACTATAATATTGCCGTATGAAAGAATATGTTATTGCTATGAAACGTTATAGCTAATCTGCAATACCCGAACAAAAAAATTATCGTCGATCTATCAATGAAATATTACTGACATATTATAGCAATATAATTGCTTTAAGAACTGCAATATATAATACATTTGGATGAGAAATATTGTAAAGATAACAACAGCGTCTCGCAAATGGATGAACAGATGGGCATTACACTTTATACCATTTTTACCAGTTCCGGCAAAATCTATAACTTTAGTAAGAATAAAAATAGGGCGTTCCATTTAGAAAAATCAAAATGACTTTCGTGTCTCGTAACTAGCTCGTTTCAACAGATATCGTTGTAATATTAACGATATTTTTTGTAGATTAATGTTAATAATTGTACGTATTGCTCAGAGACCTGGAAATAATTCATCGTTGCTATACTTACCAATACTATATTGCTTCGACATATTGCAATAATGGAGAGCAAAGAAGTCAAACCTCATTGCTCCAGCGCTCTACAATAAAATATTGCTTCAACACGTTGCAATATGTCATTGCTCCAGTGCTCAACAATCATATATTGCTTCGATACTTAGAACAATATATCGTTGCAATACTTAGCAATAGTGTGTTGCTTTTACATTTAGCAAAGTTACAAATTTTAGTATAGCAATAAATGTCGCTGGTTGAGGAGGAGCAATATTTTATTGTTCGTCTAGCAATATTATTGCTAATTTGTTGTTCCGTGAACCTCAACATTGACTTTAGAGGCCCGCGGCGTGGCGAATCCATACACACACACACACACACACACACACACGAAGACACACAGAGGCTAACCTCTTTCACGGTCGGCGATCGTAGACGACACCGCAGACGGATGCGAGGAGCGAGACTGAACGCCGAGGAAGAGAATTACGACAGCGGTCTTAAATCGAACGAATGACCATGTCTCCAGTAATTATCCTTTTAAGGCACTAGCCTGGAGTCTAAACCTATCTGGTCGCATTTCTAATCGGGGCGTACCGGAAAGTACGCTATATTCAACCGAAGCATCCGCCCGGATCAGACGCTAATGCAAGTCTCCCGGTTTTTATGTGCGTACGCTCCTCCCGCGGATATACACAGCAGATTACATCTTTATATAAATATCGTAATAAGTACGGCGTCGTTAATTGTCAGCCTCCATTGAGACGTCCACCGCCGCTCGAGGAGACTATTCCGGGAGAGCCTCCATTTACTCGTTAGATACTCATTACGCCGACAGGTATAATTTGAGAATCGGCGACGCCGCCGCTCCTGCATTATGCGAGCGTCGCCGTGCCGCCGACAACCGAATCGGCGCGACTGTACGGCGGCGAAATCCGCGCGCGCTTCGCTACCGTGCGAATGTCGTCGCGAATTTCAGGGCGAAAACATTGGGCGAGAATGTTTCGATTGAATGCCAATTGAGTATTGTGTACACCCAGGAGAAATTGTACACAATGAAAAAGTGGTGTTAATTTTTAACATCATTTCACACCGGTATGGATCTACATGTACCACGTCTGGTGTCATTCAGTCTTATGCTATTGTTATCCAACTCCAAAAGTGGTCTGTATAAGTCCACACCGCAGAATTCTTTACCGTGTAGATGAAGTTCCATCTAGTTTATTTTGTGACCTAGTGATTTTTCTGATAAATCGGTCGATTGTTAAACAGATTGGGTGGAAAGGTTTAATTATATCGTCTTGCGTAATTATTATACAAATAATAGAATTTTTCACTGCATTCTTCGCGATAATTTTGCAATAATATTATAAACACAGGCGGAGTGTTTTAAATAGCGTAAATGTGAAAAATTCGCTCTCTCTCAGCTGCCAGAACACGTGCAATTTTTCCAATTGAGGGTGAAAATATTGGATGAGAATGTTTCAATTAAAAATCAGTCAAGTATGGAATATACCGAAGAGAAATTATAAACGAAGTTCCAGCCAGTTTATTTTGATACCTAGTGATTTTTCCGAAAAATGACGAAATGGGTCAATTTTCGGATAAATTGGTCGATTATTATTAGACAAACTGGAGGGAAAGATTTCGTTATACCGTCTTGCATGGCTATAACAAAAATCGAAATTTTCGCTGGATTCTTCGCTATAATTTTGCAATAAAATTATAAACATACGCGAAAGCCCTTCAACTAACGTGAACGTTAAAAACTCGCCTTTTCTCAACTGCCCAACACGTGCAATTTTCAAATTCCACCTGTTTAAGAAACACCATGGTACGGCACCTTGGAAGGCTTTCGACCGTCCGGAGAGCGTTGCATTTTTCGAATCGCGCAGCGCGCCTCCGTAATGGTAGGTGCACAGCACCGTGTACCGACGGTAGCGAGCAACGAGCGTAGGCATAGGGAGAGCCGTGGCTCGCGGTTAATGTAGGTGTATCTCGACCACAATAAGGAAGCAGTGGCGCGGGTCGACCTTCAAAGATTGCCGGCTGGGCAGCGCGCGCACGATAATTATCGTTGTATGCACCGCGTTCGCAACCCGTCGATCTTCCCTGCGCGTACACGCGTCTAAGGAGTAATCGCGAACGTGAATCGGAGTGCTTCACGGCGGGAGAGCGATTTCGAAGCTGACGCACTGAGAAAAATAACTTGGTTGGAATGACAAAACGCATTTGGTTAAACGAGTTTAGTTATTCTAACAAAAATACTAGTAAGTCAGACCAAATATCTAGTTATTCTAACCAGAAAATGGTCAGTTTAACCAAAACAGATGGGGGATCCATATTTCATCAAACGATTTGGTCGTGGCCTCCAAGATTTTGGTTATTCTGATCGAAATACTGGTCGATTGAACCAAATATTTAGTTATCCTAACCAAATGTATAGTTATTATAACCAGAGAGAGTGATCAGTTTAACCAAGTATTAGGGGGTTGCATTGAAAGCCTCTGTTTGGGGTGTCCATATTTCATTAAATGGTTTGGTGAACAGTTTTATATACTTTGTATTGTATATGATTTATATGTGGTTCTGGTCATATATGAATTATATATGATTTCTATATTAACCATATAAGAACTATATACCTACATTATTTTTGAATACATTTTGTACAATCCATACATAAGTCCTTATATGGTTAATGTATAAATCATATGTAATCCATATAATACCAAAACACCACCATATGGATTATATAGAAAATATATATAATTTTTCCGTCTAGGTTGTCTCAGTATAGAGAGAGCTTTATTTGATTCCTGATGGAATATTGGCAACGATGACTCCGCCCGCGCATATTGTCACTCTTTCAGGCTCACGTGTGACGTTCTCGCTCATCCGAAAGTGAATTACTTTCGGCGAGGCAATTCAGTTTTCTCACGAATTTTTCTTTTATCGCAAACTCGAAAAATTTAGATAAATTGTATTATAGCTATGTCATCGTGTTTTGGGCTATCTCTCACGCACTCGTTGCTTGGCATAAGTACGTTTCTCCCACGTCTCGATGACGTCACAACATTGTACAGTACTGTCTCCCTAACTTTATCATTTTGTAATTTTTGCTTTCTCTGAACGTTCGACCGATGAGTGTCGGGGAATCGTTCCCCCACTATTTTCTCTCTTTCCCATTCTTTCTCTCTCTCTCTCTTTAAGACTGTCCCTTTAACCGGAGTGTGAGTATTGTGTAAGCACCGAGCGCGAAAAGTTAGGAAGACAGCGCTGTAGAGAGAAATGCGCTTGTAACTCTGCGAATAATTATTTTTTCGATATTTTCTTTTTCGTGCGACATTAAACATGTAGGTGCATAGATTACAAATTGGTTTTAAAAATATGAATATCTTTTTTATGAGAAAACCGAATTCCAGAGCGGACGTCGGTGCCCCGCGGTTATGACGGACGGCTCAACGCGTGAACCTCGTAATGATCGCGTCCCTCCTCTCGGCGCTGCTCTTTTCACCTCCTTTTTCACCCGGAACGATTAGACGCGGGCCACCATCGAATTCGGAAGAGAATAAAAGCAAGTAGAAAGGCGCCGCGGTGCTCGCCGGTGTAGCAAAGCAAACATTTATACCTACATATACGCGCGTTCCTCTCGCGCGGCCCGTAACAAACCGTTAAACGGTTTAGTGCCTCGTAGACACCCCGTAAAGGCTCGCTGAACAGACCGGGGAGCTTCGCGTTGCGGTTATTGTCGATGCGCGGGAGCGCAAATATTTTTTTTCGCTTCTTCCTTCTCTTCTCTTTGTTCTCCTTCGACCATGCGTCGTCGCTCGTTACGCGCGGTAGGCTCGCACGACTTTTATGTGCTGGAGTCTTTTCAAAAACGTGTGTTTCTGGTATTTTCTCGTTTTTCCCTCTCATGTTTTGGCACTTTTCGCTTGAACTTTTCTTTCTCGCGCTTCTTCCCACCTTTTTTTCTTTGACTTTTCCTCCCCTTTCTCTCTAACCTAATAAATACTCCTCCTCGTTCTTCTTCTTCTCTCGCTCGTCAACTGCGAGGCGCACTACCGACAACTGCTCGGACGGTAATACGAGTATCTTGCCGGCGAACATCGGGAAACTGGTGGCGCGGTACGGACGAACGCGGCGCGTGTAACATACACGCAAACGCGCGATCGTCGCCGTTGCCGCGAGGTACCTACGGGACGTACCTACGCGTGTGAAAGAAGAACGGTCCACCGATGACTCACGAGCGTCTCGTAAAACTTAAGTTCACGACCCTCAGCCGCGTGCAAACGCGGAGCGGATTGCGGAGAGAGGCTCGCGCTGTACGCGGTTGTTTATTCAGACGACGTAAACTTAACCGTAATACCCGGACGTATGAGCGTGACAAGATCTGGTACCTATATGTGGGAAGGCGAAGCGCTGTGTAAGTAGAGGGGCCAATTGTCATAAAGGATGTACATTTTATCGGGTAATGAAGAGGGTAACGAATAAAAAATTATTTAGGTATGTGGTTCGACAAAACGCATATCCCGTCGAACGTAAATCTTCGTTGATCGATCGTTCGAATCGCTATCGTTTCATCGTTACTGAAATAATGTTATAAAGTTTAACACACATGGGGCGAGGAATTTAAATTGAGACACATGTATATCTGTAAAATAATTAACGCATTTTAGAAAAGAAAAACATTTTTTTATAAAAGTTATTTGTTTCAGAGGGGAAAAGAGAACTGCATGGTTTATTTTTCATTTAGTAGACGTTTTTAAGGCCATTTTAAGGTCAAGGTTTTTTGTTTAAGTAGAAAAAATATAAGGAAATAAAAATGTTTCAGATAAAAGTCGTCTTTTTTTATGCGTAGATTAAGAATTTGTTAAACAAAATATAGGCTTCCACTTAAAAAAAGAGACACTAAAATGGCCTTAAAAACGTCTACTAAATGAAAAATAAAACATGCAGTTCTCTTTCCCACTCTAAAGCAAATAACTTTTATAAGAGACATTTTTTTCTAAAATGCGTTATTTCACATATATTCATTAATTTAAGTACCTAACCTTGTATAGAGAGTATTTTTGGCGTTAATTCAAAATAGACAATAATTTGTATTATCTGAACAAAGAAAAATACAAGTATTTTACATATAGAGACCTTCTAAAGATGGTCAACGTACATAACAGTGAACTGTAGTGGATTCTAGACTATTCACCGATTGGCTGTACAGCTGCAATTGTAAGCCAAACGCTATCCGAGCACGGTTTACTCGTAGACTCTACCGTAGCACATTCTTCCACTTTAGCCATCCCCGCAGTGACATCCGCAATTGCGCGGCATCGCCAGCAATTCGATCCCCATTAATAATAATATATAATTTCGTAGCACGCCCCGGCAGATCTTCAGTATTCCCAGGGCCGTTAAGACGTGACCGTGGAGTTGTTTCTCAGCAGCGACGGCACCCTCCTTATGCCTGCGCGTAGCAGAACACGCCCGAGAGAGGCCAATCGGGATCTCGTTCCACAAAACGATCGCCAGGAAATCTCCGTGAAAACGTTTCGTCCAAAGAAAATCCACTCGTCGGTCGAGAGTCCTGCGTGAAATTAGCCGCGAAATTCAAGGGAAACGGAATTATATAGATAACCGCAGACTTTACCGGCGGCTTCTTTCTTCGATTATTTTTAGGGAAAGTTCATCGCACTCGACGGCGCTGCACGTAGCGGAGATTCGGCGCGATCAATCGAGCTTAACCGAATTGGTAGCGACTTTTATATCGATAGAGACGCAACGGCGCTAAATTCGCCGAATATTTCATCCCCCGCGCGCGAGTTGGCACTACTTTCGCAATCCACGATCGAACCTTCCGCGGTGGAATCGACCGTGCCAAGAGTGACGTAGAAATGATTATTTCACGACCGGCGCGCTCGCAGCGAAGCTGCGGAGAGGTCACCGAGCGCGGTTATCAGGCCACAGTCCAATCAATTACGATGTTGTGCATGCAGCCTATTACCTGCCATCGCATCGAGCCGCACATCGGCTCGACTGCATCGGAAATCGATGAAATCCACCAAAAACTGCTGCGTTATTGATAAACCACGGTTTAAATAGGCAACTCCACGTGGCACCACGTGGGTCTCGTCTGCAGAGTTGAATACGTGTCGACGATAGGCATGACGCATGATAATAGAGTGTGCCGAATTTATATGCTAATCCTGAGATATCGGCATTATATTCCCTTGGGTTTTCAAACTGTTAAAAATTTCTGTTTTGAATTCACAAATCGGATTTGAAGCTTCTAACAAACACAAAAGTGTGATAAAATTACTAACAATTTGATGCGAAAGCATAGATTTCATAAGGAATATATAGGAATATCACAATGAATATTGTAGAATCACAATAACATCGTAAAATCACAATATCTATCGTAAATTCCCAATTGTTTCCGAATTTCACAATTAGTTTTGTAAATTTAATTCACAAATGTGTTGGACGCTTTTAACAACTTCTAACAGTGCAGCGAAGAGTATCTTTTTGTAATATCCCGTTCAATATTTTATTTTAGTTTTTCAATCAGCGCTGCAAATTTTTGGTGAAAGCTAATATCGGATCGATAAAAATTTCCGCACTGTTGAGTTAACGAGCAGGAATAATTTAAATTGAAAAAGTGTCAAGGTTTAAGTATATCTATTTTTTCCTTAGGCTTATTTTTAGTTACGAGAAAGAAGGGACCCTCTATTTCCAACGCTACTATATTCTCCTCAAACATTTCTCACCACATTTTCGCTCGTCCCGAGTGGTGTTGAGCTCGAACAAATCGGGGAAAATTTGTATCACGGAAAGTGGAACGATTCTATCGGAAATCCATGAGAGAGTATTATCGCGATCCGGGTCAAACGCAGTGGCTTTTAAAAATAAAACAGAGAATATATAGGTACGCACCCGGATATGAGAATTGCCTGCCTATATGGCGCGTGTGACGTTTATTGCATCCTGAAATCAAGTTCTTCCGGGTCACAATACGTGTCAAATACCAATATAAGATTTACTCTGCTTTTTCCATTTCTTCCTGTATTACGTACGAGCTACTTTGGGGGGGGAAAAAATTGAAGAAGAGTAAGAAATTGATATCGGAAAAGAATGTTGAAAAAAAAAACGAGAAAGCGATAATAATAGATAACGTAAAACTGAGAGATACACATATAGACGAGTAAATAATACATTCAAAAAAAAAGTAAACGAACTCATATCACGCTCGTGCTCGATCCTCATAAAAACTGCTCGTTTCCCATTTAAAATTACACAAAAGCATACGCTCCGTTTTTAACTGCACGCCACGAGTCTATCAATCGCAACGATCAATTCGAATCAATCAGGCGCTCGAATAACCCACCATCCCTGCCACACCACCCCGTTGTAACCGGCGCTATCGCGACTGGAATTTTCGAATTTATCAGAAATTGCACGATGCTCTCTCGCGCGCTCATGGCGAAAATAATCCAAAATAAGTTCGCCCTATCGATCGGCGACGAAAAGAGGGAAAAGTTAGTTGGCAGCCCCGCTAGGCCGCGGTAGCGTGTGTGCTATGCGGTGCACGCTACCGCCGCGGCACATAGGCACCAGGCACACACCAATATCCAACCCCCTTCTACCATTATGCAACTTTTATTTCGTTTATCAGACGGAACATGCGATTTCTCCTTTATCCACCCACGAGTATAGATGTGTCTATAGGTGCATAGATATTGCGTACGTATGGAAAAGTAGCAGGGACGCCTTTCTTGGAAGCGCGATGTTCCTAAAAGTACCGTAAATCGGGGGTCGTAAGGTTGGGAGACAGGTTTTGAGGGATATTATAGGGGGATAGAGAGAGGGGGCATAATTATACCTTCTTAGAATGGACGATAATACGATTTTTGGAAGCTTCCAGCTCAGGTGGAAAAGTTCCATATGGCTTGTATATAGTCCGTATATGGATATGGTCCTATATGGATTATACAGGGTGAGGCATTTAAATTGAGACGTAAGAATATCTGTAGAATAACGCACTTTAGAAGAAAATGTTTCTTATAAAAGTTATTTACTTTAGAGGGAGAAAGGAAACTGCGTGCTTTATTTTTCATTTAGCAGATGTTTTTAAGGTAATTTTAAGGTCTTTTTTTTAATGGAAGCCTATATTTTTTTCAACAAATTCTTAATCTACGCATAAAAAAGACGACTTTTATCTGAAAGGTTCCTTTATTTCTTTACTTTTTTTCCATTTAAAGAAAAAACGTTGACCTTGAAATGGCCTTAAAACGTCTACTAAATGAAAAATAAAACATGCAGTTCTCTTTTCCCCTCTAAGGGCCGGTTTTACCAACACGGTATTAACGCGATATAGCGCTATACTGAGAATATAACCAGCAATAAGCCTTATGGTTATTCTCAGTATAACGCTATACCGCGTTTATACCTGTTGGTAAAACCGGCCCTAAGACAAATAACTTCTATAAGAAACGTGTTTTTCTAAAATGCGTTAATTGTTTTACAGATATTCATGTGTCTCAATTTAAATGCCTCACATATCGTGTATGATTTCTATATAAACCATATACCGTATGTCTGACGGCAAGCGCAACAAAACTTCGGCAGTTTTTACCGACGGTGGTCGAAAATTGCATTGGATCTAATGCAAGATTCGACCACCGTTGGTAAAAACTGCCGAAGTTTTGTTGCGCTTACCGTCAGACATACGGTATGGACTATGTATTGATTATTAATTTTTACAGTTTTTGTACAATCCGCATATAGTTCATATATATGGGTTTATATAGAAATCATATATAATCCACATAGAACCAAATCTATATACCTATGGACTATACATAGTCCTACAGAAATGTTTCGCCTGGGAGTTATGGAACCAACGCAGGCATTTTCGACTCGATCGATTTCACCTCCGTGCCGACTCGTTATCGAAATTATGATTTTCCTCTCTTTTTCTCTCCCCGTTCGGGAAATTAATGAAATTGCAACGGAATACGTCGGTATGATGGAAACGTGTATAACCGCATCACTGTATTACATCCACCTTCGATCGTCCCGCAGTAAAATGTCGACGAGTACATCCGCCGCGAGAGCGTAGATATGTGTGAGGGAATAAACGTTTCCACGGGAAAAGGTTAATTCTTCTTATTTATCTGGTCGTCGCGTCGAGGCGCTCGTCCACGGCGGCGCTGAATGCATCTATGAGCACGCCTCTGCCGTTCGTATACGACACATACGCGGCAGGTATACTAATCGTAACATTGTGCAACTCCGCATGCAGTTCCAACGCGCCAGGAACGCGCGCGAGTTGGCACTCGTGCATGCTGCGTTTTCGCACCGCTGAGCACGCGTGATGGGAGATCGCGAGTCTGCTTGGCTCTGCGCTCTTTGCACTATCGCGCGATTGAAGGCAGTTTTAAAGCGCAGCTAAAGCTATAGGCGGAGAAAGGGGAACGGGCGATTCGAACTCTGCCGTTCACACGGCACGAATGCACCGTATATCGGCGGTTGCATTGAGAATACTTTAGTTTACAATTGCGGCAGTGCACCGAGAAAAATGGTTAGTAATATTAACCCAGGCGGAAAAGTTTTATATGGATTATATATAAAGTTCGCACATGGATTTGGCCCTATTATACATGAATTATATATGATTTTAATATAAACTATATATGAACTCTATATTGTTTATATAGAGTCTATATATGTTTTTTTATAAAAATTATATATAATCCATATAGGACTATGTACAAACCATATATAACTTTTCCGCCTGGGTAGTCCATACGTGGATCTGGTCATATATATGGATTATATGTATTTTTTCTATATTAACCATACTGTATAGATTTCTCAATGATTGTATAATCCATACATGTACTGTATATGAGTCGTATATTTGCAAAACTCACTCTTTGACAAAAATTTAAAAATCGAGATATATACGCCATCTGTCGTATGACAGTGAGTACGTATGTCGTATGAGGAGTGAGTTTTGCAAATATACGACTCATATGATTAATATGAGAATCATTTATGATCCATATATGACCAAATCCACATGTGGATTATATATAAAAAAGAGAAGGAACTTTTCCTTCTGGGAATCAAACATTTGGTTGACTTGGAAACAACGGAATCTTTTTACCTAATTCAACCCGACCTATGTATCTAAAAATTAATTAGAACAGGAAAATTGAATCAATTATATGCTCACAAAAAATAACGAAACAATAGAATTGCATTCCTTCTTAAATTTCCCGCAGGCTATTGTCACGCAATCGGGTAGTGCTACTGCACCAAGCAAAACACACGAACGACAACGCGCGTCGCGACCCACCCCCGCGGGACTTCTTCGGTCGTCCGTCGCGGTGGCTTTCCGCAAGAAGAAAACGCGTCCAATTTATCCGCGCGGACCGTGGCACGTCAGATAATATTGATTAATGACGGCGAAATGTATTCAAAGCGTATGCGGCTGTACCGGCGCGTCAAAATCCCGCGACACACGCGTCCGGGGCGAATACATTTTTCCGCGCGGGCGTAAATGGATCGACGGGGCACTTTACGGGGCGCGCGCGGCGTCGTCGACACGGCTGACCCCCCCCCCCCCCCCCTCCTGGCTCTCACACGCCGGCTTTAACGAAGAATCGTTAAACAGTTTCCATATAGCGCGCGTTAAAATTAAAGCTCGAGTTCCCCTTATTTTGCGAAACGAGTGGTCAGACACTGCAGAGCGTCGCTAACTTGCTTAGTCGGGCCTCATAATAGATAATGGTAACATTGCAAATTAATGGACTGTAAAGTGGTACGGCGTGCCGTGCACTCTATTTTTAAGTACGAACGGCGCGCGCTCTGTAAAAAATTAATAACAATATGTGTCGGGGAGAGGGTAACGCGCGCGCGACCCTTGCCCCGCGCCTTTCTACTCCCCTCTTCACCGCGCGCACCCCCCGCCGTTCCACCGTGACAGACGACGTCCACGCGGCCGATCGATGCACCGCGAATCTCGTTTCCCACGCACCTTGCGTTCGCCGCCGGGAGAATTCGTCGCGGTGCTTATATATGTCTTTCGGGGAAATTAAATATCGAGACTCTCTCGACTCTGTCGGCGGGAGAAATTATCATTGGATGTGATTAAAGCTGTTAATTAATGGGTTCCTCGCATATTACCCGTGGTTATAACGGGAATCAAGCATTCGTTGACTCGATAATTAATTCGAGCGCGTTATTTAAAGGCTTCGCGCGAACCCCTCGTATCGGAGATTGGTGCTCCGATACGGGGCACGTGACAAGGCGTATCACGAGGGCTCGAAGTACGGGAGTTGGTGGGCGGATCGATATTAAAACGGTGACCGAATTCCGCGGACTCGCGACCTACCCCAACGGTCGACCCTCGCGGCTGTTCAGTTCCAGTATCGTTTTTTTTTCCCCCAGCTATCATGCCTTGATTTATCTCTGAATTAATTTTGCATTCGTAAATCCCGGTTATAAGAAAGTTGATACGACGTATCTACCTGTCTTATGAGAAGTTTGAAGATAAAATTCGCCGAATGTCATACGAGAAAAAATTAATCGTAGCGTTTACAAAGTTTGTGGTATAAATTTTGGGACAAATCCAATTTATTGTTACGGTAACTATGATTTTTAGTATAAATTACACCAACGCGTGCAACTTTTACAAGTTTTACTACACAGAGAAAAGAATTAGTTATATCCACTAAAAAATTACCTGCAGGGCGGCAAGACATTATTTATTTACTTCAATTAAATCTTTTTTCATATAAATTAAATATTTCTTCCATGCAATCACATGCTATTTTTCCCTTGCAATCACTGTTTCACATGATTATAAGGAAGAGATATTAAATTGATGTATTAAAAAATGTCATTGATATAAATAGATAATTACTTGCGACCCCGGAAGATAATGTTCAGTAGATCCAACTAATTTCTTTTTCTCTGCGTATAATTTTTACTAAAATTGTAGTTATCGTAAAAATATATTAGCCTTGTTTCGAAATTTATCAGAAACTTTGTAAATGCTACGATTAATTTTTTTCCGTGCAGTCGACAATTTTTCAGAAGTATAGTAAAATGTTTCAATTTTTATAGCATTCTACCATTTTCACTTCTTACTAATTACATCGAGAAAGACGTTCAAAAAGTTGAATACAACTCGGATGATCGACATTACCTACAGTTACCTCGCGTTAATTTCAACGCCTCCAACTTTCCATCGCCCGCCGCGCCGGTAGATAGACGGAAACGAAATCGAATTCCGCATATATATACGAACGCGGAAGTTCGACGATGCGAGAGTCCGCAGCGCCTATCTCTATACGAGTATACACATCGCCCCGCGCGTTATACTTATCGCTCCTTTAAGGCCTCGCCGTTTCCCACGTTTATTAGTGGGTTATCCAGGCTGAACTTTCAACGAGAGTCGCGGTACACGGGAGAGCGTCGCGCGCGGCGGCTATGTCTCTTACGTCACGGTTGCACTTCTCCGTCCGCTTTTTTTCGGCGGTGTCTGCTCTTTACCGTAGTTGACGAAATCGCACGCGCGCGCGTTCGATCACCTGTGAAACGGCTGTCCCGAGCGCGACGGCCGTTCGTGTATCGAACACCATCTTTACTTAACCTAATCTAATCTCGAAGAAAGAGAGAGACCGCAGGCACGACACAGATAAAGAGGCTTGACCTTTCACCGAGCGTTCCATGCGTCGCCTGTTTCTCAGTTCTCACGCGATGACTCTCTCGTCTTTATACGTATACGAGTATATATACGGTACTTTTATCCTTACACCACGTTGCGTCATTGCGCATGTGATTATTGATTAAATTTATCGAAAAAAATGAGGTGAAGTCGAATGGACCCACGTGGAAATTTGGTTATGGATTCAATAGGATTCTTATAAGGAATCTTATGGAGATGATCTGGAAATGTAAGACTTACTTCATAGGATTCTTATCAGGAAAATTAGGGCCATGTCTGGCCCCATTAGGTATCTTACACCGAGAAAACAATTTATACGTAGTTAATAAATGTTTGTTTGAATATGGGGAAAGTAACATTTTATTGAACCAAATAAATATACGTTAACTATTACACGGTACTTATTTGGCACAATTAAATCGGTTGAGGTAACCGATTCAATGAAAAAAATTAATGTTTTAATAATTAACACATATTTTCTCGTCCTAACGAAATATTTATTACGCCATATTTGAAATTATATTGATTAACTATTAATAAACTATCCTCTCGATGTATCAGGAGTCTCCTGCTGCGGAGGTGACGGCATTAGTTCACGAAATATTCGCAAAATTTAATCAGGGCCTGATAGGACTCCAATCAGGATATCACTAATAGGAAATTGTAACGCTATATCTAATATATTTGTACACGGAGACGAAATACTCAAGAAGTTACTACTATTAATACTTCTCGTTCAAGGATTATTAAACTCGGCAAAAATTTTCTTGATCGAAATAAACGTGCTTTTGGATAGACCTAAGAGCACATTTATTTTACCCGAATGGTTACCAAATTGATCCAAATAATATTCAACTAAATCAATAATATTCTTATACGCCCAATTAATATTCATTCTAATCGAATAAATATGCTCTTGGAATTATTGAAAAAAATACACTTAATCGACTCGAGTAAATTCTTCTCTCAATGCAAGGAACAAATTTGTCGATAAATTTTTACTTCACCCAGGTGGAAAAATTCTGTATATTTCGTATATGATCCATGTGTGGTTTTAGTCATATATGGATTTTGTATAATATGATTCCTATATTAGCCACATAAGGACTCTATAAAAAATGTTTAAACGATTGTATTATATAATCCATATACAGTGTGTATATGGTTGATATAAAAATCATGTATAATCCGTACCAACGTGTCCTAAAACAAATCACATAACTCGGCGTTGCAGTTAGAAAACACGTATTTCGGCGCGAGTTAAGTATTTTTCAACTATTATAGTCGAGATACGTGTTTTTTAAATGCAACGTCGAGTTACGTGATTTCTTTCAGGGCACGTCGATATATTATATGACCCAAATCACATATATGGATCATATAGAACTTTTCCGAAATCAATTCCAATGCACCAATACTATCTACACGCGTCGACTAAGACCCTCATGGCCGAGAGAGGAAGGATCTCTCTCGAGACGCGCGGAGTAGAGGAGGCGAGAGCGAATATGTGTACTTATCGCCGACGGTAAAAATCGCCCTCAGCGCTTGGCGGACTCTATACGCATACACATACCCATCGACAGGGTACAGAAACGTGGGCAGAGACGTATGGACGTTATAGAGGAGCAGGCTTGTATGTTAATACGTTACGTTTGTACGTCGCTACGTACGAAAGGAGGTGGAGGAGAAGGAGGGGGAGGAGGTAAGTCACTGTGGTGAGGATAGAGGCGGACCGCCGCTTGTTCGAGTTGTCGAACGAGTTGTAACACCGCCCTGTTACTCGTGCGCTCGCGTGAAATTAATCAAAGGCGATGCATCGGCGGCAGCGCTGCACTCGCGCGGATAAAGTCGAATCTGCCGAGTGCGGACGCGCGGCGATACCGTCGGCCAGAGAGGGATGTACGTACGTACTGCGATAGAGAGGGAGGGAGAGACGCGCGCTCTCTTTGGTCTCGTTGCGCGCACACGCGGCGCGGCAGCCCTCGCTCGTATATCATACGTTAAACGCTTCGCTCGTGCGGTCGAGAGGGATGTCCTTGCGAATCGTAAATGTCACTGGCCACTTTGTCCCGAACGCGCGCCGCGTGTAGTTCTTTTCCGGGATTTCCACCGAGGCGGGGTTAACGGTCCCGAGCTGTCCCGCCTCGTTCGAGAGATGTACCTCTTTTTCGTTTTCTTTTATCCGTAGGTTCGGCTCGGTTCGTTCGATACGGCGGATACTATTTACGTGGAGTGTCGCGCGGTTGCGCGTTAACGAATATTGATGTAGGACCGTTTGTACGTCCAAGTTTAAATCGGATTCGGGGTCTTGCGTGAATAGAACGAAGAATTATCGGAACTTACATCCGGTTTATATAGGCTCGTATTTATATACGGAGACAAAGGATTAGTAGCTTTTACAGTGTGTCTCAGTATCAGGGCTCCTCGAGGTGAAAAATTGCAATTTTTAACACGTTCGCTGCTCACTTTTTTCAGGAAGACTTACCCAGGAGCGGCTATGAAAGATGAGAACATATTTGTGTCACGGATCCGTGCCACGCGCACTGCTTAAAGGCTCGGTGTGTCACGGATCCGTGCCATGCGCAGCGAACGTGTTAATAGACACAGCGAACTTTTTACAGTTCGTTGCAGTACATGGAGAGAGGAGCATGTTAATCACTGCTGTAATAGATAATAAATTTGACATTTTGGGGAAAGTATTGCGTTCATTGCTCTACTGTATGACAACAGTTGACACACATCTAGCGAACTTCATTAAACGTATGTCAATTGTTGTCATACAATTGAGCAATGAATGCAATACTTTCCCCGAAATATTACATCTATTATCTAGTATAAGAGTAATTAATACACCGAGGAAAAAAAGGAAGTTGTGTTAATTATTTTGGACTCAACTGCTCCGGTTTTGTAATCAGCACCAGTTTTATATAATTATCGCAACAATTCTTTTGTTTTGGTAACTAAAAATAGTTACGATAACTGTAAAAATAATCGTCACCACCACATTTATTTCTTTCAGCGTATGCTCTTCTCTTCCTGTATAAACTCGTAAACTCTCAATACACATTAACAGAGGATTTGTAAATTTTACCGCATAAATTTATGTTTATACTGCTATAAACTGTAAAAAGAGAGAGTACGCTGTGTCTATAAAAAAAATTCCATTCTTTTTCACCATGTAATCGTATCTCGAGTCTCGAGTCGATGAATAGAAGTTCTCGTCTTTCTTTTAAAAAAAATATTATTATGGACGTTTCGAGAACGCGAGGTATCCTGGAGGATGTAATTTGCTAAGCAGTGAAATAAATCCAGGAAGCTGGTAAGACCCGGCTAATTAGGTCGCGTCTTACATCGAAGTCGATCTCCTTATAAATAGACCGTCTCGTCGTATCGTCCGACGCAGTCGAGGAATAAATTTCGTTCGATCGATCCCGCGGAGAAAAACATAATGTACATAACAGGAAGAGCCTGAACTCTGTGGGATGTTTTTCCCCCGACGAGAAATTCCGTGGGAAACGTTAACCAGGTGGAGAGCCTTCGCTCTCCTTTTTCACGAGGATCGTCCCTGTATGTAAGTGCCCATACGCAGGCTTAAGTATATAATACCGCTCTTAAATCCGACGTCGGCTCTTAATCCCACGGCGTATAGGAGCCGCGTCGCGGAGTGCAGCGCTTGCAGCGCCCGAGCTGCGGTCCAAGAGCGGTTTGGATCGTCCGCTCTCGAGATATCTATCCTATAAAGATACGGACGAAGTACGCGACTTTCGAGAATGTTCGTCCAAATTGTGTTCGTGAAAATAGTGAGAGAGATTATTGTAAGTTGGGACACTTGAGTTGTCCCTCGGCTATCATTGCCGCTCGCTATAGTCGGGGGCCAACGGAGCGTCCTGAGTTGCAATAACTCTTGCTCTTCGGAATAGTAACTCCGTACAGTAGAACTAATTTATATTTGAATATACTTTTATATAGCTTTTCTTCAATAGGTGATTATGAAAATCAATATACTCCATAATTATGAAAATTAATATATTATATTTTCTTATAAAATGTTCCTTATAAATTTCATGACGGAGTATCTATATTAATTTTCATAATCACGTATTGGATAAAAGCTTTATATACAATTATATTAAATTTAGTACAAATTTGTTTATACCTACTGCGGTATTGTTGACTAGAATTGGATCTCGCATTTAATTGCCTGAATAATTTGTTACGCATTCGGATATCTACTTGAGATTAATGTATATAAATTTTAATTGCTACATTTTGCGTTTGATGAATACTCAAATATACGCATAATATAAAGGGCCAAACGCAGCGCAATGTGCTGGTCGGTAGGCTGCAAGTTACAAGCCAGGCTGTGGCGCGCTGCGGAGTTTTTGATGCGGCAATTAGCGCAGCGGAGGCCGCAGTTACGAGCCATCAACTCGATAGTTTATCCGTCGATAGTTTACGGATTTTTCCCCGCTTTTTCATGTACTAATAAATTGGTCCGTTACGCCGTGAGTCTCCGGGAGATCCGACCACGGCGTCGGTTGCTCCTCTTCCTCCGTGGAAGGTTCGAAAACCGGCGACGAGAGTCGATCCGTCGATGAGAGTGAAGCTAGTGCAACCAGTAGGTACGGTTCGTCATACATCCGCCGTCTTGCCGCGAACAGCACGACTGGTGGATGGCATATGACTGACCGTAACTACTGTCCGCAGTGGCTCCGGCTGCTAGTTTCGGTATCACGATTTATCGAAGGATTAAATTCATCGAGTCCTCCTCCAATTACATTTTGCCAAAAATCGAATTATCTGGAATCGTTCGCTGGATCACCTTATCTTATGCATTTCTTCGTACCTGTTACGAAAAGCATAATTATTAAGTCGATATAGAAAATAGAAGATATCGGTCATTTTATAAAGAGGAATTTTTGTTTTCCTCCGAAAATCATCAATATATCGACGTTCTTTTGAGATTTCCCCAATATATCTATGATTTGCGGAATCAGCACGAAAAAATACATAAGACAGGGTGATCGAGAGTTAAATTTCAGAAATCTCAATTTTTGCGAACATTTGAAGGGTGGAACTGATTATGAAGAGCACGGTTTCATTAGTTTTATCTCAAATGAAATATTGAAATATTTTCCTAATGAATAATTGACCTAGAACTATAACTTAAAGTTATTTTAACAATAACACACCCCCCTCTACAGTGACTAAGCGCCCCCGAATTTTCTCCGAATCGAGAGCAGACAGGGACGCCGCCGTGCGACACTTCGTTACGAGAGACATAAACGTTTCGCACCGAAGCGATACAAATAAAAACCATCGAAATGGAAATAAACGATTCAGATCTGATCGGCGTTGATGGTGTTCGACTCATCGTCGGTGCGTCGCAGGCGCCCCATATCCGCGTCAATATCCATTTGCGTTACCGTGCAGATATAGGTACGCAATATGTGTGCGGAGAACGCGCGTGACCACACTGTAAACGTCCCTTTGGCACAGTTTTTCAGCCGGAAATTTATATAAAACGTGGGTGTAAAGCCGTGCACCGATCGTGTGGGTGTCCATCTCGAGCTCTTGGTGGACCCTCGTTGATTTATGAGTCGATAACTCTCCACGCGTTAGTATATAAATGAACGGGCACCGACGCCGCGCCGGTCCGATTCGTCTGCCGCGCGCGAGAATGCGAGTCACAATATTTCGTACGCCAGCCGTCGAAGCGTCGATGTACTTGTATAGTCGTATGAGAATTTGATTTGAGAAAAGGAATCTATGTAGGAATTTTGTTACGAAAAACGTGAACTTTTCTTTACCCAAGACACATACTGAGAGAAATAATTGCTGATGCCAAAAAAATGTTTCCCTCAATGAAAAACATGATATAAATCCAGGATCGAGCCGTGGTTTTCTTCGCGCGAGAAAATATTTGATAGGCTCGAGTAATTGTTTTTTTTTTTTTCGCGCAGAAAGAATGTCTTGTTCCAACGAAGATATTCCCGAATCAAGTATACAATATCGACGCTCGCAAATAAGAACATCGTATCTCAATAATGACAGTTTCTCAGAAAGTAGATTTAAAGTCGTGTAGGTTTTATCATAATTTCCATACGAATTAGATACCTACGGTTAAACTACTTTTTTAAAAAATCCACATATTTGCAAAAATAATGTAGAAATCGTGGTTTTAATTGAAAAAGGAGAATTTCTTATACTGAAAAGTGATGTTAACTCATTCTGGGCAAAAATTGAGATACGATGTTCTTATCTGCCAGCGTCGACATATTCTTCGACCAATAATCTGCATTAAAAATGTATAAGATCATATATTCTTGATTCAAGACCTATTTTTTCGACATTAGCAATTATTTCTTTCAATATAATTAACATCACTGATTTATACGCTGAGAAGTAATTTGTCTGGATCGAAACAAGCGGGATTTTTCGGACAGTTGTAAGAGCACACTCATTCGATTCGAATGAATACCGATTTGATCCAAATAATATTTCATTGAATCAATAATATTTGTAAACGTTCAATCAATATTCATTCCAATCGAATAAACGTGCTCTCAGGACTATTAAAAAACGCGTTTAACAGACTCGACTACATTTTTTCTCAGTGTAGGTAGTAGGGAATATCCTTCCGCGATAAACATCCCGACAGGACAACACTTCCAAGATCCCACACGACTTCATTTAGACCCCGAGGCTCGTCCTCGCGTCTCGCAACGCAAGACCACCGCGATTTCGAGAACAGGTATCACTGCGTCGGGGCCGACAAACGGAAACGTCCCGCTCCTCTCACTCCACCTCCGCCGCCACCACCTCCGCCGTCGTCATCGTCCGTTTACCACGGCGCATACCGCACGCAAGAACGCAGGGCCCGATCTTGCAACAAATCTATTTCCACGCTCGGCAAAAACAGAAGACACGCCGCGCCGGGTAATGAACTAATCTAGCAAACTCGCCGAGGGAATGACGGCCGAGCGAAGGGAAAGGGCGCGAGGGGAGGGACTTTTGCCGCGGCTTAATAACGCGAGTTTTTCCCGGGTGGCTGAAGTAAACGCCGAGAAGAAGCGGGAGGTGGGGGAAGAGGTGGACGAGGGGAAGGAGAGGAGCGTCTCGTCGAGTCGCACCGCGGGTACCGTGACGCCGCGCCGTTGCGAACGTCTCGGCGTCACGCGTCGCGATCCTGCGGTTTCCCTCGATTTTTCGGCGAACGAGTGACAACGATTCCACCGCAAAAATTCCTGTCGCGGGACGAGTGATCCGTCTGTGTGCGGGTGCGTGAGAAAAGGGCGGAATTCGGGGAGCGGTGCCCGCGGAGGACGGTGAACCCGAGAAGAAATCGATTCGCTGCGACCCGATTGGGAATTAATTTATAAGAAGGAGCCATGAGGGTGATTTGCATGTGTCTCTTGCGGATAATTCCGGTCCGTTATATTAGATTTGCGACGAATAATAAATTGGGCCTTGTCGGATGAACGTCTTCCTCCTCCACTTCTCGCTACTCGCGTCCGCTGTTAAGAGGTGTCTTTCAATTTTGGGGACTTTGAAAATAGCTCGTAAGAATTTTCGAGGCGATAGCTAGTCAGGACACACCGATTCGACAGAAGAAAATCGCTCAATCAGTAGGTATTCGACCCTCATTGGTTAATATTCAATGTCATCCAATAAACATCGAACTCTCACTCAGCAGTCACAACTGCTGGACTGGTCTGCCTTTAATAAAATTTAATATTTCCTGAAAGTCGAAGAATCGATGGCAATGGGCACATCGCCTGTAATTTTCTTAATCAAATAATGAACTTTTAGACGAGTACAAATAGAAAACCGCACGCTAGCGGCCGCGTAATAATTAGATACGATCGATTAAAATGAATTTCGGCGCGTAAGAATAAGCAGGGAAAGAGATATTTCGGGGCTACTGATTTCTGTCAATTTTGCCGACATACAATAATACCAGAAGACGCCCCTTAACGTCGCGCATCGCTACACCTGCGTAGCGTCCTTCGGCTGCCTAGAAACCACTCCGGCTCCTCGCTCGCCGTCTACGCGTCGACGAATTCGCGGTCGACTGTACGGCGCGCCGCGAAGGCGAATCCTCGCTCGGGGATAATGACAGTCGCGGGGGTGAGCCCGACGACGCTAATGCGTGGCTGCTGCGTGACACCGAGACTCGTCGTCGGAGGTTGCGCGGAGAAAAATTTGCGGGGCTTTGTCGTCGTAAAGTTGATGAAATTCTCGGCGGGGGCGCGTGTAACGCGAGTGTGGATATGAAAAGAGAGATCCAGAGAAAAGGTACGGTTGTTTCTGTTTCAGCCAGCGGCTAATTCCTGTGAATTACTGAAGTTATAATACGTTTTCGTGAACTAACGAGACTCGATAAGAGTGCGCTTCTACTTTCAGAAAATAAAAACCGTGTAAAATTTGACAAAAGAATTTACGTCCACGGAAAATATTTGCAACGAAACGAAAGCGAAACCGGTGACATAATAATGCGAAAACGTTTCAATCGTCAATTAATTCATTTCAAATATCGTCTCCTTCAGTTTTTTTCTTTTCGAATTGTTTACGTTGCCGTTGCCCCGAATGACAATTACCGATCGAAAGATTAAAGCGCGTGAATAAATTCACAAAATTAGAGTTAGGAGACTCGATAATCTTATAATATTATTATACAGTATTTCTAGAAGGTGATTTTTCGTGGTAAACCCTTATTTTTCTCCCTTCGTACGAAACCAAAATGAGGTAGGTACTATTTTAAAGATCAAGTTCTCCGCTTTTGACAAAATGTTAATTCTCAATTGCACGTTTTAATATATTATTTGTTTAAAAATCGAAGGTAAAATGGACTTTTTGCAAAGATAATGCATAATCTACAATCCATTCCATATCTTTTGCATTTACGTTGCCCATCTTCTGTCGTCTGCGAAATTTCCACATGAGCCGATTAGTGTCCTGTAATTTCATTCCAATTTCATCATCGAAAGAACATAGAAAAAAAGAGACGAGCAATTTTTACTGTTTCATCCAGTGGCGCTGAGACTCGAAATTCGTTTCAAAAATTTGTGCAGACACATTTCTATTTATCTACTGTTTAAAATTGTATACGAAGAAAAAACTGCATGAATTACAGTTCGACTAGCATAAACTACGGTTCCGCGCCCAGGAAGCTTTACAGAATTACATAGTAAGAAGGTATTTTTTTCTGGGGAATTGATATTATATCTGGTTGAACTAATATCTGTACGGGGTTGTAAACAGTAAATAGAAATATGTCCTCTATACAAATTCTTGAAAATGAATTCGAGTTTCATTGCAACCCAAACAAAAAAGTTTTATGTATTTTTCACATGGTCCATATGTGGATTTGGTCACATATGGAATATATATTATTTCTATATTAACCATATAAGGACTGTATATACATTTTTGAATATTTGTATAATCCATATAGTTTGTATATAGTTAATATAGAAATCTTACATGATCTATGTATGACCAAATCCACATATGGATTATATACAAAATATATAGAACTTTTCCATCTGAGCACTCGATGAAACAGTCAAAATTGCTTGTTTCTTTTTTTCCGTGAACTATACGCAAGAGATCCGATCGCGTCGGCCAAATCCTCCGCGATTCGACCCCGAAAAGCGACTAACGAAGACGCAGAAGAGACCGCCTTACCCGTCTTAGGCCATCCTGCAGCCGAGGGGGCGCATACACACGGCTACACATATCTCGAAATCTCGCTGCCGGTAGCAAAAGGATGAAAAAATAGCCGGGCGTCCGCACACGAGGGACTCGCGACTCTCCGGTGCACGGGCGAAGGTTCGCGAAGCGAGCGAGTCATGATGCGTGCGGAGCGTGCGTGCGTGCGTGAGTCGCTCCGCTGTCACGCACGCTGCCGAGATCCTATCTGGCCGAAGTGGCCTCGCCATTATCGGGACTCTAGAGGCGGAGGGGCGCGAGTCCTCACGCGGGCGCGAGAGCCAAGGGTGGGCGTCTCGCACGGCGCTCGACCGGGCGGCTAGGCCGAGCAAATACCGACGCCCCCCCCCCGAGTTCGAAACGCGCGTCGAGTGAGAAAAAAAGGCACACGGCTCACACACAAAGAGTACGGAAACTAAGTCCGTATGGAGAGAAAAGGGATTAGTTATTTTTACAGTATATATTCTACATTTATTTTCTATATAATCCATATGTGGTTATGGTCATATATTGATTATAAAAACATTCAGAAATCTGTATACCGTCCTTATATGGTTAATATAGAAATCATATACGTATAAACCATATGTGACCAAAATCACACACGGATTATATACAAAATATATAGAACTTTTCCGCCTGGGCCTCGAAGTGAAAAATTAAATTTTTTAATAGACACAGCGTACTTTTTACCGTTTACTTGTAACAATATAAACTTCGTAAACACTCGACATAGGTATATTAACGGGAGTTTGGTAGATTTTACCGTATAAACAATATTTATACTGTTATGAACTAAAAAGTACATTGTGTCTATTAAAAAATGCAATTTCTCACCTCGAGGAGCCCTGTTACTGGGCTAAACTGTAAAAATTCATTGGTTTTCCCATGATTTTTTACTAACCCTTTTTTTCCGTGCGAAGTGGACTCGATGAAAGTAATTCTGCTCGCGAGCATTCCACATCCGTTCGCTTCGACGCGCCCGTTGGATATTTTCCGAGCGCTCTCCTTATTATTGCGAAGGATTATCGCGGAGAACGTCGCGTGATTCACGGACGGAGGAGCGCGGAAAGAGGAGGTGATATTCGCAATGGAATGTCCGCGACGCGCCGTGGCGTTCTACGATATTGTTCGGGAAAAGTTTACCGACGATGATCCACTGGTCCAACGTCTGAGGCTGTGCTGGTAGTATAGCATCGTTGGACGACGTGGTGTTAAAATTAAGATCAAAGAACGGGGGAAAGGAATGTAGCACGTTTAACGAAGAAAAATAATATTAATGAAGACTCGAGGCAGGAATACAATCAAAATCAGCTTTCCCTTAATAGTGTTTAAGTAATACAAAAATAGTTTTTTAGTACAGCACGTCACTTTTTCAAAGAATATTATTCCTTCAACGTGATGCAGTCGCATTTTTCATATATTACATTAATATACCAATATTAATTCAGAAAAAAATTGAATCGCAACGTAATAAATCAATAGAGATAAGGAATAATAAAAAATCCAAATTAACGAATGATCTAATTCAATTAATTCATAAATTAAATAACGAATTTGACGGATCAAAAATAATGTATAGAAAATAAGTTTCTCATCGTTTTCATTTTTCAGCCCGCGAGATATTCGAAACGAGACGTGCATCGATAATTCTCATTTATCTCGCGCGGCACGTTCCTCCGACGGGATTCCTCGGTCTTGCTTCCGTGGCGAGCGCGCACGAGCGACATGCGTGCCTCCGCGAGATTAGCAGATTGCAACTGCAGCCGCCTCGTCCGACGCGCGGCTACCCGGCGTTCGCTTCGCGCATACCTGTACGAGGCGAGTTCCCGCCGAAGTCCCCGGTCGCGACGGCCCGACGGGCGAAGCGTTCGGCGTATAATTGAAAATCCAGCGAACGTCGGGAGAATCGCGGTTAGAGAAAGATTCCTCTTTTTATCTCCTTTCCGTTGTTGCCTCGGCTCCTTTCACTTTACCGGGAAAGGATATAGATGGGACGGGTATGCGATGAAAAATGGACCCTACGAACGCGAGCATAGCCGGTATATCGGGATGACACAGTCGAATAACTGCGCGAGACTGGTATTGGCCCTTCGTCGAGGTGCCGCGCCGGTTGCGTTTAACACGGGAACGTTATTGGTGGTAATGGAGAAGGTGGTAATATTCGATTAATGATGATAAATTGGCTCTCGATCGCTATAACGAATCGTCGGCCTATAACCGTATGGGACATAAGATGCTATAATAAAAGTCCGTATATTTATAGGAATACTGCACTGAGAAAAATAACTTGGTTAAAATGACAAAACGCATCTGGTTGAACAAGTTTAATTATTCTAACCAAAATACCGGTAAATTGAACCGAATATCAAGTTATTCTAACTAAGTTTAGTCATTCTTACCACATGTCTAGTTATTCTATCCAGGCGATAATCAGTTTAATCAAACAGATGGAGGATCCATACTTCACCAAACGATTTGATTATGATCTCCAGGATTTTGGTTAAATTGACCAGGATTTTTTTTCCAGTAAAATGTGTCTCATCCATAAGTATGAGAGACTCGAGTAAAAAAAATTGATGCCAATTTGATCGAAACATGATGATCTGAAGAATAAGAATATTATGATCTCAGTATGGTCCATTTTTGATCTAACTTGTATCCAAAGTAGATCAAAACATGATCAAAAATGGATACAAATGTGATAAAAAATGCATCAAATTAAGATCGTAGTATTTCTACTCTTCAGAGCTTTTCGGAATCACATCGAGAATGATTTATTTTTGATTGAATTTTGATCGAATTGATGTCAAATTTTTTTACTCGGGAGAATCTCACAATCGAATCTAACGAATTCTCAAAAATCGCGATGTCTTTTCCATTCCCTCAAAAGTCGATTTTATTGGTATCCGATGAAACTTCACTCGTAAAAAGAAAAACTGGACAAAGAGTCAAAAATTCGCGACCCAGCGCCGCGCGCGGAGAGGCAATCTCGCGAGAGATCCGCGGGAGCCGCAGTCTCGCAACCGGCTCTTCCGTGAAACGGCGCAGCGCCTCGCCACTTCCGGCCGCGCGATAAGATCGCAATCCGTCCGAGGATCGGGCAATTAGCGATCACGCATATATTCCGTAACGCTCTTGCGTAACGACGCCCAGTAACGATACCCATCGCGTCAAGCCCGCGAAAGATCGTTGCGAGAATTGACATAGGATTTTTTTTCCCGCCCGTCACTGCGCCCCTTGGCTGCAGGCGAGCCGCAGACCGCGCGCGAGAGCGACCGATCGAGCGCGCGATGCATCTTTTATCACCCTCGACATAGTTCGCGGCTATCATCGACGAACACTCGTCCGCGGTCTCTATTTTGTTTCCTCTCCGCCGCATCGAACGTCCCTTCCGAGGGTCACTTTCAACCGCATTAAAGGCTAGTTCAGACACGGCTAGTAATTTAGTCGAGTAGCGAGTAATTTAGTAATTTAGTGTGTGCGGACAGTAAAAATTAGTAGAGTAAGATTTTATGCCTAGTTCAGACACGGCTAGTAATTTAGTCGAGTAGCGAGTAATTTAGTAATTTAGTGCGTGCGGACAGTAAAATTTAGTAGAGTAGTTTAGTATAGTAGTTTAGTCAACTGGATCCATCTGATTCTATTTTGACGGTCGAGTAGAGTCCGCTACCACGGTTCGACCTTTCTCGGGAGGTAATTACGGTACGGATCGTCGCGGGCCGTTTTTCGCAATACCCATTTACTCGAATGGGCCCACTCGACGGGGCACTGCATGTACGCGAATGCCGAGCCGGTTTAAAGGGAGGAATGTCGAATTCAATCGATGGCCAGGGATAAACCGCGTTGTACTACCAATCATCATCGAGTCAATCCGGTATCGCGGAACGTTAACGTACATAGTGTAATCAAGTACAAGTCCTTTAACTTGAAGTTACTTTCGATCTTAGTCATATCGCCGCGTTGTGTAATTCGACTGATATAACTCTTTTAGTGCCAGACGACGATATATCGTTGCGTATGCGATGGCGCCATGTTCTTCGCATTGCGTGAAAGCTCTATCTCAAAATAAATTCATAAAACGTTATAAACGGTCTAATTAAATTGCAAAGGAATGTAAAAAAATGGTTTTTGGGTATCATTTCCATTCGAGAGATGGCTCTCAGTCGCCACGGCATTTCGTGCGGCAACTCGAGCGGTATGTGAAAGGGATTTGAAGAAATCATGTTTGCAGTTTGAGTGTATAATATTATATCTTTTTCCTGTATTCCGTTCAATTTTTCGTACTTTTTGGATGTATGTTTCATCAATCTTTTCTCCATTGTTATCTATATCTTCATCTCCTGACGAGGAATATTGTTCTATAATTCTCTTCCTTTTTCGATTTTCCTTGAAATCATTAGTTACTAATTACTCTTCACTATCTGAACTAAATGGTCTTGTCGTTTTATTCTTCCCCGTGGGGAAATAATTTATAAAATTTACTATTAAATTTTAAGTTTTATATTTAATTGTATGTGTATTGCGTACATTTTTCTTAACTGGATTAATGAAACGTACTGATTATTCAACTAAAGCAATTGTCAAAAAATGAAGTTAACTTGTTAAATACTAATTAATTAAAATTACCTCCATCACTGCCTTGGACATTATCAATAATTGATTGGTCTTAGGCCACTTTCGAAGTGATGGTTTTAATTATTGAAGTAACTCCGAAAACTTATGTACCCCAAAATATTACCGTATTTATTCTGAATATACTTAACTTTAAGTTGTACATGTAACTACTGGCAACAGGAAATAATTAACAAATGGACTTAGGCCACTTTCAAAATAAACGGCTATATATAACAATTATTTTAACCCGATATTGGTTTGGTATACAGTGACATAAAAAAAACTACAACAAAGACGTTGCAGTTTCGCATTTGCCATACATATGTCATAGTGTGAGGAATATTTCTTGAAGGAGTCGATGGGAATGCCGTCAAAGTATTCCTGACACCCCTCGCTCGAAGGATGTTTATATGATGGCGATAGCGTTGGGTCGAGGGGGGGACCAGGCCCTCCGGGCCCTGGATGACGCTGTGCGAGGATTCATTCGGGTTTTAGCAGTTATAAAGAAAGCATCTTCCTTGTATTCCCAGTATACTAATACAATAAAATAATCTTTGAGCTAAGTCACGCTTATAATACATAACGTATTTTATTGGAACACCCTGTATTATTCTATATGTTCCGAATTAAGTACAAAAGGGCGTCGCTTTGCTGAATATTTCTTCTTCAATCTCTTTCAAAATAATATTTATAACATTTTTTATAACGTTATTTAATTCCGTACGACGTCTTTGCTTGCCCATTTTGAGATACCACTCTTAACGCTGAACTCAACTAAACTGGTCCGAACGATTATTGATCAGTGGATACTCGCTACTCGACTAAATTACTCGCTACTCGACTAAATCACTCGCTACTCGACTAAATTACTCGCTACTCGACTAAATTACTAGCCGTGTCTGAACTAGGCTTAAGCGCTCGCATCGGGGATCACTGCCGCGTGCGTTGTACGCGTTCTACCCGCTCCGGAGACGAGCGCGATGCATATAAGGCGAGTTCACTCATGACTCACGACATTCGTCGATAAAGACAGTACCTACGATGAGCGGATGACAAAAAAAAACAGCAATTTTTACAGTTTCATCCAGTAGCGCTGAGGTACGAGGTGATTTTCAAGAATTTGCACGGAGGACACATTTCTATTTACAAGTTGATGTGCACAAATACTAATTTAACCGGAATAATATATCTGTTTCTGCAAGAATTTCTACTGGTTCCCGTGCAGTAATTTCTGTCGGTTCCCCAGGAAAAAACACCTAATTACTGTTTAATTCTGTAGTTTCCTGCACTGAGAAAAATTAATGTGGTTGTGACAACTATTTTGGACTCAGCTGTTCAAGTTTGGTAATTAACACCAGTTTTTATAGTTATAACTATTTTTAGCTACCAGAACAAAAGAATTATTGCGATAATTATATAAAACTGGTGTTGATTACGAAACTGGAGCAGTTGAGTCTAAAATATTGTAGGTGTCACAACTACTTCTTTTTCTTAGTGTGGGCGGAATCGTAGTTTATGCTATAGTCAAATTGTAATTCGTGTAGTTCCTTTTTCTTTGTGCGGGTATTTGGATGTAGGATTTATTTTATGTGCGTCTACGTATTGAGCAAAATAACCTGATCAATTTAACGAAAATCTTAGAGGTTATGACGAAACCGTTCCGTGAAATATGGATTCTCCATCTGTCTGGTTAAACTGACCATTTTCTCGTTAGAATAACCAGATATGTGATTAGAATAATTAAATGTTTGATTAAACTTACTAGTATATTTTGGTCAGAATAACTAGATATATTTAATCAGATGCGTTTTGTCATTTTAACGAATTTATTTTTCTTGGTATACGTACAGATGTGTTCACGGACAGGCGTGATACTGATTCCGATATGGATAAGTGCAGGTACATATAGATCCGACTGCGTTCGTTATACCACCACAAGCGCGATAGCAACTTGTATGCGCAACCAAAACGTGATACGTATGAAATATAACTTCAATAGTCGTATTTTTCGACCTTGTTGAAAAACTTGTATGACTTTCATGGTTTCCTATGTCGAATCGTCGCCTCTTTATGATTGTAATTATTTGCCGCTATTGAGAAAGAAAGAAATGTATTTTAGTTTCTATTCATAATAATTTATGATAACAACCTGTCGTTGTGCTTACTACAATTTCGAAACAGCTGCCTCATATTAATTATAATAATAGCTGCGATATAAAACAACTGCCTCGAAACTGCAGTGGTAAATACAACGACAGGTTTGTTCCGTACCTATACAATAAATCAATCTTACAAAACCAACAGCTAAATATTCGATTCGTATTTTAATGCAGCTGGTTGAGAAACTCAATAAAGAACTCGTCTCTTAAAAGCAATTTTATATCTGGGCACTTAAATAGCCGATTAAAATAGTGTATTTTAAAATATTTAGTTGATTAAAAAACCTAATATAGAACTCGCGTCTCTCAGATGCATTTCCATATCTGAATACTTCAAAAATAGATCCGAGTACGAAAATTTACATACACTATTACACGACGAATATTCCAAGGAAGACCCTACAGCCACGCGGGACTACTTCACGAGCCAACCGCGATCCAAAAATCGATCGGTCGATCGAACGCGAGCTACACAGACGGCGCAGCGCTCTTGATTATTCAGAGGGGACCGCTGTTAAATTCTCAACTCAGTCCCGGCTTAGAGCAAGCGGAGCTCCGCGACTGCGTTGAATAGCTAATGTTGCGTGTGCGATGCGGCGGCGGCAGCGCTCTCGGAGCGGTATATGCGTGAGTGCGTCCCACCGCTGTGTGGTACAGTGCGTTCGGAACGCGAGGGTTTTTAATGCCACCACGCGAGCATGAACGCGGTTGCTCCGCGGAAACACGAAGGCTTAACGCCGCGAGAGCGCGGCGAATCGAGCGAGTCGTCGATCGATACGCGGAGGCACGCTCGTCCGTAACGAAGCTCATAGCAGTTTTAACGAGGCAAAGGTCGGACACATTTTTCGCCGCCGCCTTTGGATCCGAGGAGGAGGAGGAGGAGGAGGAGGAGGAGGAGGAACTAAATGGTATTCGGAGGCGGCGCGCGAGGATGTCGATCGCGTGCGATGCCGTAACGCACAATACACTTGCAGTGCAAACGCATCGTTCCCGCGCTCGGTTCCGCGCGGACCTCGGCAGATCGCCGATTTTCACAGTCGGAGCAAGCGAATCGCGCGATTTTTTTTCCTCCACCTTCGAGAGAGCGAGCGAATTCGACTCGCGTGTAAATCTGCAACGGAGTGAAAAGAGATCGGGTCCGGATTCCACCTTTGTTTTATCTCGTTCGACGAAATCGTTTGCCGGTGTTCGTATACAGGAATATTTTCTCGGCGTTATATATCGTAAGAGGAGTTCCACGATGATGGGAATGATCCGTGGCTTTTTCATTTTCTCTTGCAAATTCCTACCTCGCTCCGGAAGATGGCATATTTTTTTGTGCCTTTCAATCGGCACGACTAAGGAGCGAGGAGAATCGGCATGGCGTTATTCCGTGGCTCGCGAGGATTTCTTATCGTTACTGGTGAGCGATCGAGGGATTCGTGATAAGAGCGATCTTTATCAAACATTTTGATTTTTCTGGAGAAACTCTCGTTTTTCACAGTAAACTATTGTATTCTAGTAATTAATGATTTATTCATTCGGGAGAATGTTAGGAACTTTTCGTGAAGTTATATTTTAATTGAAGAAATATTTATTAACAAAACTAAGACCACGTGACATCATTTCTAAGTTCGTCCTTATCGGAAAAGCAATGATTCATCAGAAAAACATTCCTTATCTGGCAATGAGAATAGATTTAGAATCCAGCTAGAACAGAATTCTTAAAACGTTATAAACAAAAATTTCAACAAAGACGATGCTATTACGTTCGTACGGAAAATATTTGGAAGACAAACTTTCCAAGTAGAGGTAATAAACTGCCCAACTATGGAGAAAGACAGTAACTAGCAAAACAAACCGAAATGCGTTTTTCGGTACCATTGAATATCTTGAATTATTTTGTACCCAAATTTCGTACCATTTTTTAATGTTAAAGCTAGGTTTTATTAGTAATCTGTCTTGGAAATCCTTCGGCTAAAGGCGTCGAAGTTAAAGTTGATTTTCCACAAATTTGTCGGTTAGCAGTTACTGCCTTTCTCCATAGTTGGGCAGTAAACCTTATCTGCCTACTTATCTAGCCTTCCGCGCTAGTCCACTCGAAGCACCCCCCGTAAAGTAGGAGCTACAGAATTTCCTCTCTCGTTTTATCCCATCCTCGCGAGTTAATACTCACAATCAGTCTAACGGTCGCGTCCTTCGACCACGCAGGGCCCGTGCCCCCCCGCGCGGATCCAGCTGCAATTTCCTAAACACGCGATCCGGCACGGTCGCCTCCGATACTCTGTTGGCTCGTAAAGCGGCCCTGTTCATTTGGCCAATTCCGTAACGGCAATAAACCGCGCGCGCGCGGATAGATCATCGGGACTGCTCGGAGTGGATCGGAGCGAAAAGGAGGGAAGGAGGGCCGATGATGACAATCGCGCTCCTCGCCGAGAGCACGTGTGGCAGATGACGATAAAGGATAGACGAATGTCACACGCGCGTAAGAGGGAATCTTTCTTTTTCATTTGGAGCGCCGCGCTCCATCGGAATGAAATATTACTGTTTATGTGTATTTTTTTTTCTTAGAAAGAAAAATGTGATCGATTTGACTAAATTAGCGATCATGGGCGGGGAATACAGATTTAGTTAGTTGAACTGATAATTTGCTAGAATTGATTACAGTTTGTTTTTATCGAACCGTTTCCAATCATTATGAGCAAATTATTTAATTCAAGTAACTAAATAGTTATTCCTCCGCCCGTGACCGTCGATTAAGTCAAATCTACTACTTTGTGTGTGTGTGTAGAGTACGTATATGATAATAATATCCTGTATAAACATTACGCAGCACAAAATAATCATAGATTGGCACGAGATAATTGGAAAACAAATAAAAGCAATGGGATAGTTGACTGATTTTTTGGATTGATTTTTCGAAAAATTTTGGCAAAATTATTACCCTGTATTTTTTATTCTCCATTTTCAGCCTTGTTAAAGCCGAAAAGTCATATTTAAAAATGCAGCACACGTCTAGCTCAGTAAGTCTATTTTTGTCGCACTAATTGCTTGGCATAAGTTCGTCTCTCATGGCTTTCCGATGACGTCACAACCCAGTAAAGAGAAACGCACTTGTACCTATGCGAATAATTATTTTTTCGGACATTTTCTTTTTCGCCTACCTAATATTGAATATGTACACAGACTACAAATTAAATTTAAAAGTATGAATTTTTTTTTTACTCAAATACCGTATTCCGAAATTGGTTAATCAAACGAGAAGGAAAATTGCATGCGAATCCCGACTCCTATCCTCTTTCACGCGGATCTATGCAGGTACGTAGTGTCGGCCCGTCTCGTACAGAGAGAGCCGGAGCTTCTCGATAAGGAAAAAAAAGGGAGGGGCTCAAAGAAGAAGCTGCCAGCGACCGGGAGACTAATTAGGGATCGTTGCGAAGAGTCTCAGTTCTCTTCCGGTAAACGCAACGCCGCGCCGTCGGGCTTCGGGTGCAGGCGGTTCGGCGTGGAAGCGCAGCGGCTGCAGAGGAGCGCGCCAACACGCGGAGCGCCGAGATTCGCATGACTGCGTCGGTTCGCACTAAAATCGTCGTCCGGGGGAATATAATTTTCTTTCTCGCCCGTTTGCCACGGCTAATTTTCCCGGGCGCGCACGCCGGGGTGTCGACGCCGCGATGGAGTCTGCTGGTCTATGGCAAAATGCCGAGATTTCATGCCTAATTGCGTAACTGTTTCGCGGGGCTCGCGAGGGAGAACGAGTGGGAGGTTGGGTAGACAAAGAGAGAATCGGGTGGAGAGAAGAGAGGAACGAACTTTCTTTCGTTATCGCTTCGCTCGTTCGCGGAGACGATTTTTTTGCGCCGTTACGCGCGGCTATAGAGACTTTTTTCGATGCATGCTGTCGACTACGAATCACATCTGGTCCCATCGACGGTATCAGAGAGTCGAAATTTCAGACCTACACTTTTAAGCTTACAGCAGGTCGAATTTGCATTGTATTGAAACTCTGTATTAAGCCTAAATGGTCCGTTACTCAGACAGAACAATGCAATATATTTTGTAGGATAATCCATACATGGATTTGGTTACATAATATGGATCATGTATGATTTTTATATTAACCATATACAGATTATATATGGATTATACAAACACTTAAAAATCTATATACCATACAGAGAAGAAGAAATAGTAGAATCTACTGAAAATTACTTGCGGGGTGGCAAGTAATTATTTCGTTATATCAATGAAATTTTTTAATACATCAATTTGATATATCTTCCTTACCTACTAATCATGTGAAACAGTACCTGATAACGATGAAGACATATTTAATTAATATAAAACAAAATTTAATTGATCTAAATAATTACTCGCGACCCCGAAAATAATATTTAGTAGATCCAACTAATTATTCTCTCTCTACGCATATGAGGCTAAACTTACTCGCCAAGAAAGACAATTCAATCACTGTTATCTCACTATTTATACATTTTTTGTCTATATCGATTAAGACTTTATCTACATATATAAAAATGAATGTTTGTCTGTCTGTCTGTCTGTCTGTCTGTATGTCTCGTATGCCTTCCTAAACCGTTCATCCGATTGCGATGAAATTTTGGGAAATGGTTGGACGCATGCCTGCGATGGTTTCTGAGTTAGTAAATCTTATACAGGGTGTTCAAAAAGTTCCGGTACGGCCGATTATCTCAGCGGGAAAACATTTTAGAGAAAAATGTTTAATACAAAACTTTAAGGATTTTCCCTTGGCTACCCAGTGGTCGTATTGGATTTGACCTTGACCGTGACCTTTAAGGTAATATCAAATGCCTTCCTAAACCGTTCATCCGATTGCGATGAAACTTTAGGGAATGGTTGGACGCATGCCCGCGAAGGTTTCTTATTGTTAGTAAATCTTATAAAAGGTGTTCAAAAAGTACCGGTTCTGATGATTATTATGCCTTCCTAAACCGTTCATCCGATTGCGATGAAAAGTTGGGGAATGGTTGGACGCATGTCCGCGAAGGTTTCTGAGTTAGTAAATCTTATAAAAGGTGTTCAAAAAGTACTGGTACTGATGATTATTATGCCTTCCTAAACCGTTCATCCGATTGCGATGAAAAGTTGGGGAATGGTTGGACGCATGCCCGCGAAGGTTTCTGAATTAGTAAATCTTATAAAAGGTGTTCAAAAAGTACCGGTACTGATGATTATTATGCCTTCCTAAACCGTTCATCCGATTGCGATGAAAAGTTGGGAAATGGTTGGACGCATGCCCGCGAAGGTTTCTGAGTTAGTAAATCTTATACAGGGTGTTCAAAAAGTACCGGTACGGATGATTATTTGCCTTCCTAAACCGTTCATCCGATTGCGATGAAAATTTGGGGAACAGTTGGACGCATATCCGCGAAGGTTTCTGAGTTAGTAAATCTTACACAGGGTGTTCAAAAAGTCGAACTATACTTGACCTAAATTTGACCTCCGCTGACAATAAAGGTAACATGAAAAAAATGGTCAAGGACACATTTGAACATGAAAAAAAAATTAATTTGACCTCGATATAACCTTGAAGGTCATGGTCAAGGTCAAATCCAATATGACCATTGCGTAGCCCGGGAAAAATACTAAAAGTTTTGTATTAAAAATGTATTTAAACAATGGTGGACGGACAAAATCAATCCACAATCTACCCGTGCGAAGCCGGGACGGGCTGCTAGTTATAGATAAAAATGGAATCTTCAACAAAGTATTATATAAATATGAGCCAAAAGCCCGTAGATAATGAGATAATAGTTATTGAAGCTCCTTTCTTGTCCCAGTAAGTTTAGCCTCATATGATAGAGTCCTTATATGGTTAATATAGAAATTATATATAATCCACATATATGATTAAATCCACGTATGGGCTATATTCCAAAATAACGTATATAGAACTTTTTCGCTCAGGTAGTGAACATTTCACCAACTTTAGGTTCAAAATAAGAGTTTGCAGACTGAGTAGGCTAATAGTAGACCGAACGGAGTATTAAAAGTATCAAAGCAGGGGTAAAATTTCAACTTAGTAATCCCGATCCTTATAGCGCCAACCGGCAAGCGAAAAACGTCTCAAAGTAAAGAGCGGTCAACTTTGACGGACTTCGCACACACACGTAACGCGCGGCCCGGCCTCCGCCTAGACGATCATAATTATAATACATTCCGGACAAAAAGCCCGCTAGTCGCCGATGCTGCGTGCCAGTTAACGTAATTTTATTTTTGCGTTCTAAAACCGCGCAAAAACTGGACGGGCGTCTGGAACTTTGCTCTTGCCTTCCCACCCACCTACCTACCTACCTACCTACCGACGTACCCACCTACCCACCTATCTACCTGTCCGTATGCCGAGCCCGTCCTCTACAGCCTCGCATGCACGCATATGCACGCACGACGAGTGCACGCACGGCGTGTATACCTGCGCGCGTTAAGGCTGCAGCGATCGAGATGTGGAAGCGAGCTCTCGTCGGGCGGAGCGACCCGCGGGGAATCCGTGGGAAGGAGTTAAATGATGAAATTCAGTCGGAGATGGAAAGACGACGACGGGGGAGATGGGGCGTTCGGATAACGCGTTGACGTGCGTTTTGGAATTGCAATTCTGGCGATTAGTGTAGGGGAGGGTTGCCTATATTGAACCGGTACCTAAATTGAACCTCTTGGCTATTTTAAGTAAATGAGCATTTTCACGTCATCTATCCGTAGAAATTCAAACCTCAGTACCGGTCAGTATGCCTACAAAAAATACATAAGATAAGAGAGACTTTAATTTTTAACTCCCTTGAAATTTTTTCAATCAAACTCTCGACCACCCTATTTGATGTATTTTTTCACGCTGATTCCGAAAATGGCAGATATATTGACGTTATCTCAAAGGAAGTGTAAGAGATCGGTGATTTCATGTACCAGACAATTTTTTTCACGGAAAATCATCGATATTTCGGTCTTCCTTTGAGATATCCTTGATATATCTATAATTTTCGTAATCAGCACGAAAAAATACATAAGATAGGATGGTCGAGAGTTCGATTCCGGAGATTTCGATTTTTGTCAAAATCTAAGGTATTTGCCTTAGATTTTTCAATTTTTCGTGAAAATTGAAATCTCTAAAATCGATCGCTCGACCACCCTATCCGATGTATTTTCTCACGCTGATTCCGAAAATCATGGTTATCAGGTCCATATCGTAACGGAAATGTGAGATATCAGCGATTTTATGTTCGGAAAAATTATTTTTTCATAAAAGAATCATGGATATCTCGGTGTTCTTTGGAGATTTCCTCAATATATTGATGATTTTCGTAATCAGCGCGAAAAAACACACAAGATAGGATTGTCGAGAGTTCGATTTCAGAAATTTCGATTTTTGTCAAAATCTTAAGCGCTGACTCCAAAAATCATGCACTCTTATTGAGGAAATCTTAAAGGATCACCGAGATATCGATGATTTTCTATGAAAAAAAAATGTTCTCGTACATAAAATCGTTAATATTTGATATTTCCTTTGAGATATAGTCAATATATGGGGTATATATGTTAATAAGTGCATAATTTTTGGAATCAGCGCTTAAGATTTTGACAAAAATCGAAATCTCTGGAATCAGTAGAAATTCAAACCTTAATACTTACCGGTTAATAGGCATACTGACCGGTACTGAGAGGTTTGAATTTCTACTGATAGATGACGTGGAAATGCTTATTTACTTAAAATAACCAGGAGGTTCAATTTGGGTACCGGTTCAATATAGGCAACTCTCCCCTATACATATCGCGTCACTAATGCTAAAAAGTCGTATGCGCCAAAATATGCTTTTATAAAGCCAAAAAGGCGCACAAACAAAATTTTTTTATTCACTCAAATTTGTTTAAATATGAATAAATAAAGCAGAAGGACGAATATAATGTGGTCGATATGCCCTTTTAGGATTAAGTTTCTTAAAAATCACGAAAACTAATGCCATAAGGGCAATCGATCTCAGGCTTACGCTTACCTATATATATACATATATCGATAAGCCCTTATGCCTTTAGTTTTCCTAATTTTAAAGAAAGTTAATACAGAAAGCGCGTATCGACCACATTCCATATGGCCTTTTTCCTTTAGTTTTTCTTTACGTATCTTACGGATCTTTTTTACGTATTTCTATCAGTTGCGAGAACAAATTTATTAAGCCCTTTAACTTTTACAATGCCAAAAGGGCATAAAGTGGCGTATACGACCTTTTGGCACTATTGACGCGATTGTTTGCTGAGATTATTTTAACTTACAAAGGGATCGAACCGGCAGAGTTTATAATAGTTATATAATAGTTTTTCTATTATATAATTGCTGTATCATGCTGCTACATATAAATATCAATTTTATATAACTATTATATAAACTGTACCGGCGAAACAGTTTTTGGAAGTCCAGAAAATCTAGATCAAAAGTTTGCAGTTCCTCCCGTTCGCTATACATGGTCAACTATCCATTTTTGGGACGCCCTAAGCGCTGCTAACTTTTGTGACCGCCCGGAAACCCGATTGTGTTACGCAACCACTGATGTCCGTGATCCGAACCTTGTAATGTCGTTAAAATTAATAAGGGAAGAGAGCCGAGTCCATTTAGATATAGGTAGGATGTAGCAGAAAGGGTTTCTCTATCGAGTACGCAGTAAATTAAAAATTCCATTTAAACATATTTCAGCTCACTCCCGTGCAGGGCTTTATAGTAAGTTTTCCAAGGGGAATACAAATTTCAATTCATTGTTATGAAGCTACGAATACTGTACATCTGATTCTAAACGAAGGAGGATCTGCATATATGGAGATCCTATGTTTAAAAATAAGAATTGCTTGTTTAAAAAAAATCTCATATGACGAACCATTTTTTCATAAACAAGAAATACATAAAAAATTAATTGAAATTTTTACTCCCCTTTTATGGGAAATGACTAGACACCTACGAGAGAGAGACGCTAGGAAGAGTTTATGGCTTCTCCCACGATCGTAAAAAAAGTTCCGTAGAGGCAAAAGTTTCCATACCAAGCTGACGGATCGACGTTACGGTTTTAACGGTCAATGGAGGCACGAAAATTGTGTTTTGAACTTGTCCGGGACCGGTTAAAGTTCGTTGCATATATTCTTCGCTGCACGATCCACCATAAACCATGACTTGGGCATATTTAATGCATGTAAAAGTAATCGAGATTTCTCGTTTTTCATTTTGCTCGAACTAACGGAGGAAGAAGCAGTCTTCCGCATTATTTGCAACGTCCTGACGTTTCTCTGACGTCACTATGACGATATTGCAAACTGCCTGCACTGCATGACGTACATATATGTGCACCATTCGTTTGTGTGCATCTCGACGAAGCGGCGGAAATTGGCGGAATTCGCAATTTCGTGGAACGATTTCGCGCGAAAATCCGAAACGCCAAAGACTGGAGCGACGAAGAGGGACCGATTCGAACCGGTTTAATTGGTCGTTTTGCAGGATAGCAGATACGTACGTATACGTATCTAGAAACGGAGCGATTAATTTCAAGGATACTGAATCGGCAATCTGCGGCGAATCGATTGCGGAAAATGCGTTCGAACCGGTTTGCTGTTCCGCAAAGTTAAGGAAATTGCAGGACGGATCGGCCATGTGTAGGATGCATTAGAGCGCATAAATACATATGTTTCTGTGGATTCGTATGAAAGGACGGATGCATTTTACCGAGAAAGTTCCGTACATTTAATTATGCATTTGAAAATGCATGTTATAAGCAGATCTTCCACGCTGACTTATCAATATAAGATCGGTTTGATAATCGAGAAATCTTTTGGTTTTATGCACATTTTTTTCAAATTTATGCAGAGTTTATTACTTATATCGAATATCTTGCATTACCCAAAAGATGAGTTAGAATTTCCTTATCTTACGCGAACGTTTATACGAGTAACTTAATAACTCCCTGCACTGTAGACTTACGTATATATTTGTGTAAAATATCTGTAATTAACGGGTAAAGTGATATAAATTATATTTCTAACTAATGTGATTTCATATCCGCACTGAGAAAGTAATGAACCTAATCGAAAATGTGACTTATCCTATTTTATCTGACAGCCACAGATATACCGGGTGTCTCACGTATCTTAAATGTTCCGAATATTATCAGCGCTTTTATGAAAATGAGTACCTAAGTGAAAAAAAAGTTCAGAATTGAAAAGAATATTCTACAATATGTGTGATGCATAAAACTGATTTTTCTCAATTTTCCCTTTTTTTGAAACGGGATTGCATATTTTTATACAATGTTACAGCTAAAACTAAAGACTGATTTTCAGGAGATAACACATTTATGTTATCCATAACATGTGTAGATATCCATCCGACACTAAATTACTTTTTCCATTTTTTGTATTCTTAAGAACACTGAAGATATTTAAGAGATATATTCGAATTTGACGAGACACTGTATGCGATAGCTACAGGTATCAATTATCTATAATGACATAATGAGTTTGATTCTGCTCTACATTATCGACGATCTAGAAATTATCAGACATCATTATCTCTAGAAGTTCGCCGAGACCCGTGACTGTCCCTGAAATTCAGCCGACAAACGGCAATGATAATAAAGAGCATAGATATAAAGCACAGTCCTTTTTTCTCTCGGTAGAAAAATTTAATTTTAATTCCTTTGTTCATCCGATAAAGAATCCACGGTACATACCGTGCATACCGCGTAGCATTGACCATGCGCTGTCGTGACTTTTTCTATTTCCGAGGCGAAGTAGCAGCGTTTTACGAGGTCTATACCGTGTGTTATCCCGTGGAAAAATGAACTTCACGTTTAATATAGACGCACCGGCGTACTTCCCAGCTCCGACTCCAGGCACGCTTTTTTCGCCGGCCTCTCTCCATGCTCGCACGCACCGCTTCGCGCTCTTGATTTGCTCGCTTTTCGGTCTTCCCGGTCCGGAGAGGTGCGCGCGGAGAGAAGGTGGAGATGCAGAGAGGCGCAGCCTCGGCTCTCGAAGCAACGGCACGTAGATAGCAGACAGCGTGACGATGAAACCCCTCCCCCGTTACACGGCTCCAGAACCACGTCACTCGGCCTGCGTTCCCTATTCCCACCCGCTTCCAATATTTTCCTTTCACTGACGGCCGCGACTGTACCGAACCGCTCCCGACGCAGTTGCTAGCCGCCTTCCAGATTTCACCGAAAAAAGGGATCTGTCGGTGCCGATGTCGCCGTCGCAAGACGATATTCCCCTGTAAACGGATCTTACTACGCAAACGAATCGAAGTGTGGCCAGGCGGAAAAATTCTACGTAATTTCTATATAATCCATGTATATAGATTTGGTCATATATGGATTATATATGATTTCTATATTAGCCATATAAGGACTATATATAGATTTTTAAATGTTTGTTTAATCCATATATAATACATGTAATATGTATATGGTTGATATAAAAATCACACATGATCATGAAATATAAAAATTTTTATTTCTAAGCGAAATTAAAAGTCGGCAGTATTGACAGTAAATAAATGGCGATTTCAAAATGAATTACTTTGTGAGACATCCTGCTCCGTTCAAGCAGGACTAAAAAATCACTATTTCTTCTGAATGAAATTCACTTCGCCCATTCGCCGATTCTAGAAGTGACCAAAAAGAAAACTGTTCCTCCGTGGATTCTACCACAGGCACAAAGTTCAATTAGTATTATTCCAGATGAAAACGTTCGCCTTCGCGTCCGAGCAAGAATTACAGTCGGCATTTCTTTCACTAAAAATTCGTCCCGCTCATTTGTCAATTCTTAGTTCCGCACAAAAAACATATCTGCGATTGACACGACATCACAATAGCAAATCGCAGCAGTTCTCGGTGCAGGAAAGTGTAGTGAAATAGATTTTAGTTTTGTCTTTAGATTAGAACTGTAATAGTCCTTGTTTTTTTTTGTTCGTATATATATAAAATCGCAGATATGTAATATTCCTTTTGAGATATCGGACTAATAATTATGCTTTTCGTAAAAATACATAAGATAGGATGGTCCAGTGATCGATTCTAGAGATTTCGATTTTTTACATTTGACAGCACTGACTTTTAAATTTTGGTAAAAATCGAAATCTTTGGAATTAATCTCTCGACAAGCTTATCTTTTGTATTTTTTGCACTAATTTCAAAGATGACGGATTCATTGAGGACATCTGAAAAGAAACATCGAGATATTGATGATTTTCTGAAGAAAAATAAATGTCTCGTGCATAAAATCGCTAACATCTTACATTTTCTATGAGATATCGAAGTAATAACCGTGCTTTCGAAATCGGCGGGAAAAAATACACAAGATACGATGGTCGATCGATCGATTACAGAAGTTTCGATTTTTGACAAAATATCAAGTATTATACGAGTATATTGATTTCAGTAATGGTTATATCTCCACTGATCATATATTTCGTTGAATTATCATTTCTAATTTCGATTAACTTTTTTCAATTCCTATCTCTCAACTATTATATACATCGATCAATTCTCTCTATCAAAGATTTATTTCACTGCAGCGCTCTTAAGCCAATTATAAGATTTAATGAATACAGAGTGACCGCGTTTCATAATCTCCATATTATGCAGCTGTAATACGCGCCAGTTCTTCAACAAGAAGCATCGTCACCGTCACCGTATAAATAGAACGGCATCGACGAACGAAACGGTAATAGTGCAACAAATGTTTTCTATCATCTCGCTTTCCTTCGGCTGCAGCGTTCCGTAGCCAATTAGGCGTTAAAAACACGGCAATCGTCTCCGGGCAAAGGCGAGAGCAGAAAGTCGTCGCTGCACCGGAAAAGGGTGTTTCACGTCTGTGCCGCTGCAAGCGTACCTAGCCTTCTACGTACGCGTTTTCAAACACATCTGACTCCAGCGCGAAAGGGACGCTTTCGACGGGCTGATGGAGGAAGGGCGCCGGGAGGAGAGTGAGCCATTGCACACAACGCGACTACGTTGATTCGTAATTTCCTTGCGAAAGGGGTCGACGTAAAGGGAAATTTCCTCCACTCCCCACGCGGGAGGAAGCGTTCGCGCACGGAGCGCGCGCGTGTGAAGCAGTTTTCTCGACCTCGTTTATAGCCTGCAACGCGGGCGCGGCTGGATCAAAGTCCGGGAAATCCTGGAGCGCTTTCGTTATTCCCGGTGGTGGGTCGCGCGGGGAGGGGAGGTGCGGAAGTTGGCACCGTTCGCCCTGGGCGAATCGTCGGCAGTGCAGGGCGAATTGTGCGTCCCGATGCACTTACCTACGTGCGGAGTAAAAAAGAAAACTGTCGTGGTAATGGAGAATTGGATAGGTACGGCGGGGGTTGTGGGGTAAACAGTCGCACGATGAGTTTCGAAATTTCTTTCCAAAATCCAACTGAAATTTTCAATTGCTCTCTACACTGAGAAAAAAGATTTGCTCAACGAACCAACCCTTGGTTGGCTCAACAAAATAATATGAATAAATACGAGCTGACCAAACGTTTTTTTGCTACAACAAAATAGTTTCGTTAAAGGTTCTTCGATATATTAGCAAAGACTTTTGACACGATATCAAAATCGTTCTTTTGTGGTGAAGAAATCATTTTATTATATCAAAATGATTTTGTTCGGGTATGATAATTCTTTTTTCTCGCGTCAAAATCATTTTGTTATCCTAATAAAATAAGTTAACATTGCATGTCGTTTTGTTAAAATATAAAAAAATTACATGCGAATTTTTTAATGAAATAGAGTTAATAAAATAACTTTCTTCTGGCAACAAAATTTTTATTTTTTATTTCGTTGGCAGAGCAAACATTTGTTTTAATGAACGAAAGACTCCCCAAATGACTGATCAAAATTGTTTTATCACGTAACAAAACACATTACGGCTATTTTGTATTCAAAACGAAGCATTCTTGTAAATTACATTAACAAAATCTTTTGGTGGAATTATCAAAATAATTTTTTGTCGTAACTTCTGTAACTTTTTTTTCTCAGTGTACACAAAAATTCGCGTTCTTGACATTTATGCAGAAATATCACAGCCAGGTCATTCACCTTCTCGTACAAGTTCAATAGTATCGTACCCAAGCTGCGCGCTATTTCGGCACAGGCGGCAATTACCTTTAGCAAAAAGCGACGCGCGGCTGATAATTATCACGGTATACCGTTCGAACGGATGTGCTTGCCCACACTCGAGTTCGGTAAGGCACCGTCCTTGTCCCGTCAACGCTCCTCTCCGGCGAACTATGTATAAGAAGCGGAGCATCCATTCATAGATCTCGCGCCACTTCTTATCGCGTCACGTATACGTAGCGAGATGAGAGACTCGCGCCGCGTCTCTGTCCCGCTCCTTCCCTCTGTATACCTCGTCCCTCTCTCTCCTTCTCTCTCTCTCTCTTTCTCTCCTTCGCTCTTTCTCGAAGAGGGGGAAGAAGTGAAGTAGAAGGAGAAACTATACTATCATAGAGGGGAGTAGAGTTTCGAGATATAGGTAGATACAGGCGAATATGCACCTTCCCATGTACACACACAAATAAACACATAGATACTCGGCCGAAGTAACCGCGAAAGGGAGAAAGGCGAGAATATAGAGCGAGTTGGTGTGTGTGTGTGTGTACCTAGTGATGTTCCGAGAAAGAAAGTCGCCGTGTAGTGTTCGCCGTAAACTGCTCAGATCATCTAGCAGTTCTTCTTTTTGGTCGAACTCCTATCCGCCAGTTTGTTTAAGGTTTCGCTTTCGACGGATACTCAGGCATGTGTTCGTGTGTAAGGTGGATTCTCTCTCGTGCTCCGGATTTTCTGGACTTCTCGATTTTCAGTCGATCCTGCCTCGTACCATTGCTACGACTCGCGAGCGAATTGTACGGTATGTTTCGGCATGAGCTACGAAAGTGGGCGTGGCGTCCGTAGAACGCGTTTCATTTCGGGAGAAAAGAAGAGAATAAAAGAGCGTTCGATACGCTGCGGAAGTATCGAATTCGGTAATGCTCGAGCGCCAAACGCGGTCGGAGTTGAGTTTGACTTTATCCGAGTGCGCGCGCGAGCTTTCCTCTCCGGATCGAATTTGTTGGTCCATTCTCAAGGGTTTCCAATCGAAGTTCTCTCAGTTCGTACTACTAACGCGGATCTCTCTACTCCGCGTCGAGATGTTCCAAGTGGTATTGTTCGAGGGTTGGTCGTTTCCTATAAGACTTTGATGATAACAGCGAAGGCAACGAGCGACGACTATATACTGCCCAACTATGGAGAAAGGCAGTAACTAGCAAAACAAACCGAAATGCGTTTTTTGGTACCATTGAATATCTTGAATCATTTTGTACCCAAATTTTGCACCCTTTTTTAATGTTAAACCTAGGTTTTATTAGTAATCTGTCTTGGAAACCCTTCGGCTATAAAGGCATTAAAGTTACAGTTGATTTTCCACAAATCTGTCGGTGAGCAGTTATTGCCTTTCTCCATAGTTCGGCAGTATACCCCTGACGACCGGTTAAACCGATTTGTTTATACCTTACCCTGAATGTCGAAAAATTCCGGAAAAATGAGGGAATTATTTTTCTGCGATACGCGGGGGAAGAACTCGTGTAAATGTTTCGAGGGTGAGCGAGCGAATATACGCGAATAAACGAAGCCCTTGTTTGGATAGGACGGGCGATCCGCGACTCTCGGCGTGTGATACGTTGCATACAGGTACTCGTACAGTTAGAAAATCACGAGCGTGAAGAAGTCGCGTCGTTATAAGAAACACCGTCGCCCGGAAACAATTCGCAACTGCGCACCGCACGGTACACGCGTCTCGCTTTTCGAAAGGCAACGCGAGAATACAATTGCTCCACTTAAGGTGAACGGCGTCTAAACGGCGAAAAGAGCGAAATGTCAGACGCCGCAAATATCTTCATCGCGTCTGTCCTGGATTGAACTTTAACAAGCGTCTTCGTGTCGGGATACCGAGCCACGCACGCGCAAATTTAAAAGTACGCCCATTGTTCGCCACACTATTCGAGGAAGACCAGAGCGGCGCACGGAAGATCCGTTATTATATTTCCCGCTGAAATATTTATTGTCACCTACCGAGAACCTGTACGCGGCGTTCGCTTAATGTCCCCGTGTAAGTAGCGCCCGTCGGTGCATCGACGGTTTCGTAAATCGTCGAGTCGACCCGGCGGCGGTCTTATATTCGACGCCTCGTTGTTGTATAATCGAGTCTCGTACGTGTCGAAGGCGGTTTATTCAATGAAACGTGTTTTGTGGGGGGGGGGGGGGGGAGAGGGAAGAATCGAGGGACTCGATGAGCGGGGGTTCGAGAAATTCAACACTCGACGGCGCAGAGGGTGTAATTGTAGAGTGTCGTTGAATGAGAGGAGGAAGAAACATGGCGAAATAAAGTTTTGAATGGCGCGGCAAAATTTCTTTCGGTATTCGATCGTCGTGAAATTGTGAACCACCGTTTTATTTGGCAGGGCAAGGAAGGAAATGGTGTATATAAATAAGTAAAATAAATAGTTCATGATTATGTAAAGAGTCCTCGATGTTTTCTTGATTCTAGTGAAAATCTAATTCTAGAAAAATGAAGAAACTATCACGAGACTATGCGAGGTAATAAATACGAATGCGCGAGACGGGATTTCTTTGTATACCGTCATAAAATAGATATAATATATGAATCGATTATTCTTGATCACAAGCCACATCGTATTTCGATGATTCAAATTATGCAGTTTCATCATCAATTTCGACAGCATCCACCGAGAAGGTAAAAAAGCAGGGGAAAACGAAGAAAGAAGAAAGGAGCGAAGAAGAAGAAGAAGAAAGAAAAAAGGAAATACATCGAAAGAGAGAGAAAGTTTTGGATGGCGCGGCAAAATTTCTTTCGGTACCTATAGGTATATTGATATATTTGATCAATATATTTTGGTCAAATATATTTGACTGTTGCGAGATTGTGAACTTTCGTTTGGCAAGGCAAAGGAGGAAATAGTGTATATAAATAAAGAAAATATATAGTTCATGATTATACAAAGAACCTTTGATGTTTTCTTGATTCTAGCAAAATTCAGCTAATTCTAAAAGACCGAAGCAAATATCACGATATGCGCGATTTAATAAATACCCGAGTCGAAATTTTAATACTAGCTTGGGCCTAATCTTAGCGAAAACGAACAAATCGGCCACTTGTAGATCTAAACTAATATTAATTAACATTTTCAATCTAATGTTAATTAAAATTTCGACTCGAGTATAAATCCGAAACGTATATAATTTCTCTTTATAACATCACAAAATAAATATAACGAATCACTCGCTCTTGACCACAAGCCAAACCAAATTTCGACGATTCAAATCATGCAGTTTCATCATTGATTTCGACAGTAGGTATCCACCGAGAAGGTAGAAAAACAAGAGAAACCGAAGAGAAAGAAGAAAGGAGCGAGGGCGTAGGAGCTTGAACCTCTCTCGGGAGGGAAGAGAAGCAAGAGGGGTGGGACGAAGAGGGACGTTGTCGGATCTCTCTCCGTGCAATCGAGGGTGCGAGAGATAACGCGAACCGTGGGACGTAACGCCGGCTGACGTAAGAACGCATCGTTCGCGGCGCTCGGAGAGCGTCGCGACGCGTTCTATCAAGAAAGGGGCGAAGAATAGGGGGAGGGGGGATCGAGAGAGAGAGAGAGAGAGAGCAGAAGAGAATGAGAAGCGTGGAGGACGACGGGAGGGAAGCGGAGACCGGAGGGTTGGCTCCGTTTATCACCGGCAGGCATACATTTTGCAGCGTCGTGATATAGAGCCCGCGTCCTCGCGTCGCGGCGCGGAGCATCGTTAAGGGACGCGAGTCTGGCGGCGACGAGCCGCTACTACTCCGCTCTTACTAGACTGCCGCCATTACTACTGCCGCCTCTAGCGGTACTATAACACTAGCGCGATCGTCCCCGCCATTATTTCCATCTCTAATCTAAGCCCCAGACGTAAGATGTGCATCAACACCGCGAAGGAAAGCGCGAGATGATCATAAATGTATCGCACATTAAGATGGTGCAACCGCGATCACCGATCGTCCGTACAGACCACGTCACGGATCTCGAAATGATCGCAACGTTTCGCGTTGCAATCCGGATGGGGATGTGATGGTACCGTGGTGTGTTATGTCGAATCTAAACGGTGAAACGGGTAAATGTGTGTGGCTGTGGATATTGGTTCGAACGGATGTGTGTTTACAGTCGGATCTTTCCCGGTGTCGCCTCTAAGTTTGACGTGTTATTATTTAGACGTTACGGCGTTAATAAAAATATTTTTGGTCATTTTAGGGTAGATGGATGTATGACCTCAGAAATCTTTATTGCAGATTCACAAGTGTGATTAAAGTTTGAGATAAATAAGGCAGTGAGGGAGATTTTACTGTAATAAATGCGCTGGAAAGATACGCTTTCATATGAACGTCCATTCCTTTTGACGACCGGTGCGCGTTTTTCGATGCTATTCGTCCACTTGCGATATATCGACGTGATATCTATTCGAAGGACTCACACTCGATCTGCTATTAATGCACCGATGCAGGGCGATGCACTACCGAGCAGCGCACTTCCAAGCACCAACGCGGTTTTGTGAATTTTCGGGAATCCGGCCCAGAAGAAGTTCGAGTGGATCCGACTGAATTCGATTCCTCCCCCTTTGCCCTTTTCACCGTTTTAATCGAATCGATTTGCTCGCCTGGTCAAAATTTCTTTCGCTCTTTTTTCAAACGTCCCCATTCCCTTATTTAACGCAATTTTACTTGCGATTTTTAAACGTTTCATTTTTTCAATCAAACTTTTATGTCCTCGGGGAAATATGTCTCTTCATTTTTCATGCGTTTATAAATATAACAATTTCTTTCAACTGTGGATAATTTACATATAATTGTAAAGCATTTGAGCATTTCATTGAATTCGAATTTTAAAAAGCCTGCAGTACTGATTATAAAATTCGCAAAAAACATATTCCCTATTTTTTCTCTACGCTACTCTCCCCGTTACAGACACCCCCAATTTCAATTAATCCTTCAGTCCAGAAAAATACACATCGATATCGTTCTCCTCGCTCTTTGTTTATCCGTCTCCTTCATCCCGTTATTTCGTCCAAAACCGTATTTACACCGGGAACCGAGCAATTCGTAAATATTCCTCTCCTCGATATAGATGTTGCTCCCCCCTCTCCCCTTTTCTCCCCCATCCCTTATCGATACACTGAATTTTTTTTCAACTCCCGTCGTCCCTCGGAAACGACCAATCGGCGAACGCGCCTGCATTGTCGAGACTTTCGGCGACTGACAAGAATTATTAGTGGGTGAAGGTAGCCAGTGGAGCTAAGCCGAGGATCAATACCAGGCAGACGTCCGTGCAGTGTGGTGGAGTGCACTTCTCCTACACGGCTCTAGGCTAGGCTACGCCGGGCTAGAAAAGGCTGGGTTACGTTAGGTTGGGTTAGATCGCGAGACGCCTGCGTAGACCCTATAGCTTCTACGAGCCGAACCGACGCAGCGCGACGCGACGCCGCTCTGTAGCCGTCGGGGACGACGCGGGGAATTGCGTGGAAAAAGAGGTGCACGCGCGGGGTGGCCCTCGGTTATTTTTTCTCGATTCACGGTAGACTGTTTATCGCACCCCCGTGAAATATAGTCACGCTGACGGAGACGTATAAAGGGACAGATGGACAGTGGAGACGAAGAGAGAGAGAGAGAGAGAGAGAGAGAGAAAGAGAGCGGAAGAAAAAAGAAGGGAGAGGGAGATATCTATGAGAGGCAGGACAAAGAGAGAGGGAAGAGTATTTTTCGACAGTGATCGATGATTCGATCCTGTGTATGGAGCGGCACCGGCGAAAGTGTTTTATGGATTTTGTTTTGAAGCGACTACATCGTAATTACGCGCTTATTTTCATCCGCGATGACGTTACCGTATTCTCGTGAAACGAGATGTACTCCGCTAGAGGGAGATTTCCTGGTCCGATGTTACGATAACAATGTTTTCAATCGCTTTCGACCAATACGTTCGTTACATTTTGAAAACACCGAAACCTTCGCAATAATTACCGCGAGACCCGAACTTTCGAAATACCATACGTCCAGCTAATTTCGCATTAATGAATTCCAGTAATCGACTCGCCAAAATCAGTGAAGAGAGGAGCGCGAATGGGTTTGTTTATTTTTTTTTCCGCGTCGCCGAAAGCGGCGCCGCGATTCTAAATGGACGAAGGCCAACTTGGCGGGAAAGAGAAAACAAACAAAAATTTTTAATCACTTACGCCACTGACCTACTCTCCGGGCTACTTACGCTTCGCGCGGAGTGCGGCGGGGTGAGGCGCGTCGAAAACGGGGTGGGGTGGGGGTCGAGGAGGAGGTCGAGGAGAGTCTGTGTCTAGTCGTCGGGTCTGGGCCTGCGTGACGACGCATACACGTCGGTGCAATCAAAGAGGGAGAGGGTTGAAGAGGTGAACGGGTGCGGGGGTGCAAGGCAAGAGGGGGGGAGGAGGGAGTGAAAGAGGAGAGCGAACACGGAAGGCTACGATTGATCCGTGGTCGCCCTCCTCTCCCTCTGCCGCCCCCACGAATTCACTGAACACTTTTACGTCTTTCTGTCCGCGTATACCCATCGCTCGCCTATTCGGTCATCTGTTATTAGCGTCCTTGCCAATTTTACCCCGCGCAACACGGTTCTCGCTGCAATTTACGGCCGCGTCGTTGAATAGCGTTAGGTGTATGTATTTCCATTCGCGGTGAGGCTGTGTACTCTTTGTCCTTTTGTATTGTTCTTTGTGCCCGAATTATGCGACGACGTCGGAAGCGGGTCGATCTTGCGCAGGTCGGGATACGTAATATAGCGTACGCGAGCGCGACGGAGATCAGGAATGACCCTGAAGATGGATATAGGCATTTACATAACGGAAAGGAAATCAATCTCCCTGTGTTTCCTACCCAAGGATAATGCGCGAGAAAGTCGAGACCTCAACATTTTATAGTTTCGTATACACTGAGAGAAATAATTGCTAGTGTCAAAAAAATGTTTCTTGGATCAAGGACATGTGATGTTAGAATTTTTTAGGAATACAGAGTCTCCATCAAGAATATATCCCAGGCGGAGAAAAAATCTATATATATTCTATAATATATAATCGATATGTGATTTTGATCATGTATGAATCATATATGATTTCTATATTAACCATATAAGGACTATACATGGATTATACAAACATTCAAAAATTTGTATATAGTCCTTATATGGTTAATTTAGGAAGCATATATACCTAATCGATATATGACGAAAATCACATATGGATTATATACAAAATATATAAAACTGCCTGGATTATTCTTGACTCAAGAATACCGCCGTGGGAACGAGAAATTCTTTCTCCGCAAAAAAAAACAATTACTCAAGCCTATCAAATATTTGTTTCCACGAAGAAAACCATGGCTTGATTCTGAAATTATACCGTATTTTTGACAGAAACTGATATTTTTTTGGCACCAGCAATTTTTTCTCTCGGTGTAGATTTTACGTGCTGAAGTTGTCGAAGACGGAATTTAATCAATAAAAAATATGAAGTATCCGGTAAAAGTTAAGCGTAATAAAGTAATGTATAATATTGTACATTTTTAAAAATAATTTTTTCAACGAAATTAGGACTTTACGGAGAATTTTCAACGCAATTCTTTCAGCGTGGGATAGTCGCATCGAAATCTCCTCGAAGAACCGTAGCTATCTACTTTGGAGGAAATTGGAAATCTCGACGCCTCTAACAACGGGGCAGAGCGAAAGGAGAATGATAAGCACGGGCAACCCAGGCAGTCTCGGTACGGAAGCACCGGTGCAAATCGCCAAGTTTACCGTTCGAGCATGAGTAGGCGTAGTATGTACTCATACATGAGACTGTAGATACGCAAGGAATAAACGACCGAAATAAATTAGACCATACGTAGATACGCGTGATGCGCGTGACGCTTCTGTATGATCTAATGCTTTCTTGCGATATGAATTCATTCGAATACCGAGCGAAGAAAATAATGTTACTCTATTAAAGGGAAATTTCTGTAATAGAATTTTTCAAAACGGATCAATATAAATAAATCGTTTAAAAAATTGGTCAGAATTCAACTCGAGCAATTTTTGAACTGCAGTGTTTTCATAAATGGAATTTGCAACTAAAAAGTTGGTAAACGTATAATAAAATGAACATATTTTGTAATTACATTTTTAGAAATTCATAAGGTAGGTATTTATAAATATTATAAATGGACCAGAAAAAATAGTATTATTTTTAAAATGAGGCCGGATATACGATTTTAACAGCTCCGAACAATTCGGTTTCTGAGATGCCGGCAAAATAATAATAATAATAGACGACAAGCCATTTATATATCCCTGATTCTTTCAACTCACCGAACGAAGCTCCAATATTTTTAAACAGCGAATTAAATAAATCCATGGGACGTTTTTACCGTGCGTAGTTACGTCAACACCGATCGACCCGTGGTCAGCTACAATACCGTTGACCTCGCTCTTCAATACAAATATATCACGCGTAATCAGGTTCGAAAATCGACGCGATCGTAATTACACTTTATTAATTCAATTTCATCGAAGTATCTGCAGCCTATATGTATCGCGATATCACGCTTGACACAATTGATGAAATTGATACGGTCACCGAATTCGATGGGAATGCGATCTCAACATTCACCGCGTGGATCGAATCAACGTGCAGCTCCGTATAATGGATGGTGGTTAATTTTTTTCATTTTTAGAGACAACAGATATCCCTCGAATAAATTAGAATAACTATACAGTGAATTTTTTAAATATCTCAAGATTCAAAAAACGGAATACGTTATCATCAGTTTGTATAATATATGCTATCTATCTGAACATAATTTTATAATTCGTTCTCGAAGTCATTAGGCGTCGTAACATAAACAGCGATACGACTTGGAGCTCGAAAAAAGATACTGTCCCACTATCAAAATTGTCACTGAGTGCTCCGCGTGTCCAATTTTGCTGATAAAAAACAACGCGGCTTCCCGTACAAAAATTCTTTCCGCAGCCACGCTTTTAAAAATTCGTGTCTGTGAAAAATCTACACACCCAGAGAAAAGATCTATACTTGAACACGAACCTGATGGAAAAATGTATTTGAAGTTTATTCTCATATCGAACAAAAGTCTATTTGCATAAGACAGATGTTCTACTAGGTTCGTACTCGATTAAAAAGATACGCAAAACACTTGTCAAATTCAAATAAATTTGTGTTCGATGTGATTAAATGCCTATTTATCTCAAATACATTTTTCCATCAAGTTCGTATTCAACCTTAGACATTTTCACTCAGTGTATTCATCGATTTTCCGGTCGAAAAAGTACTATCGAATATTTAATCCCCCCCCCCCCCCCGCCCCCCCGGTTTCCCATCACGTCTCTCCGCCGCACGCATAATAGTCTCGCGCGCGGGTCTGCCCGAAACGATTCACCGAACCCGGCTCCACGAGACGGTCTGCATTAGTGCCGAACCAGTACAGTATAGCGTTACATCATCATCAAAACGATTCATTTATGTATACCGAGTGACCAGGATCACTGAACATAGAATAATACGGGCACGGCCGAGTAGAGCCGCTCGCGGGCGTTAGTAGTTGTGGTAGTTACGTACCCCGCCATTGTCAGCCGTTGGCCCTGCGTATACAACGCTCCGGAGCTCCTGTCACGCTCGCGTTTCGAGGGAGAGGCCTGGCTGCCGGGATGCGCGCGTGTCGTCGTCGCTTTTCGTGCAGAGGGAGCGGCGTCGTCGTTCTCGGCGAGGCGAGCCGGAAGTGCCTGCGCGAAATACAAGGAGGAACATCCAGTTTAGTCGAAAGCTCACGGGCGATAGACGGCTCGAGTGTATCACGCCGAGTCGTTTTACTCGGAACAGTTCGCGATATGGGAAGCGGCTCGGAGTCGCACAACGGGCCTGTATACTACCGGTTCGACGTTTATTTACCGACCCGCCCGGCCAGAAAGCGTCTCATCGCCGGACGACACGCGCACGTGGCGGTAATCGTCGATAACGATTCCGCAAAGAGACGAGCGAGAGAATGATATGATTTGTATAAACCGCGGAGAGGGACGCAGTAATCGACGATAGGAATTTTTCTCGAAGGCTCTCCGATCGTTGGAACCGGTTGTTTGAGAAACGACTCGTAAAAATTGTTCTCGGTATTCGTTTTTCATTCGATCGAATTATGCAGTTTCTCGAACGGACAGATTTCTCAGGAATTAAATGCCTTTCGATGGAGCATCTCCTCTTGATCCTCCACAACTCCTTTGAAAAATACAGACGGTGAAACGATCCGACCGATTTTTCAAATAATATTCGTTCCTCTGGATCGAATTATTTCATTTCATTGAACGAGATGCATTTTTCGTTTATCCGGGATGTCCATAATTCGGGAGCGGATGTCAAATATTTATTTTGAAAATTACGTATTTATTTGCTGAAAGATGATATGATGCGTTTCGTCGAATCAACTTCATTTTTTTCGTTTCTTAGCGTTTCGATCGTTTATCCCTGCACGCGGTTATGTTGGTCGGTCGATGCGACTAGGTTATCATCGGTGAGGTATTTGTATTATTTGTTTGTTTGGGTGGAACGGTTGACGACAGTCCTCCTCCTCGATCGAATTCTTCTGATACCTTATAACTGTACTTACGTAAAGAATGACACAATGCAGTCAGCGTGCGACAGGAATTTCAGTACCTATAGCTTCGACGTTACGTGTTTCTAACGAATTAAAAAATTAGCCATGATTTTAGCGAAGGTTCCCTCGGTTCCTTATTAGAAATTAGAAATTCGTCCAAAATTCACTTTTTTCCCCGCAACATAGATTTCAATAATTCTAGAGATTTTCCTCCAAATGGAAATTTGCATTGGAAACTTTTATTGGAATTCTACCGCGATAATGATGGCTATAGAAAGAAGCGTCGGAGGAGGGACGCATTTTCTTATAACACATTGAAGCGTTAATACGCGTCTGTTGTCGTTAAAAGCCGTTAAATGCTTGTCACTCCATTTTTTCGACAGGTCATCTCAGGTCCGCGATTAGCCTTTCTTATTTCACTTTTTTAACTATCATTACATCGGGGCATTCGTGCCGCCTATAATTAAAAGCGCTATCCGCTTCATTACGATGAATATGTAAACAAATTATACCTCGCCTCTCCGACTCCGCCTCTCGTAAGACGGATCGGCACCTCGGAGAGTTTCGACAAAAAAAATCTCTGTTGACCCGCCCCAGCCGCGTTGCATCAGCGAGTTCTTTTGGTACGATCGAAAGAATATTGTGCTAGTCAAGTTTCCGTTATTTTCTGTCATTATTGCAATAATGATACATTGCTCTTGCTAGGACTGCATAATCTACACTGAGAAAAAAATTAGATTAAAATGACGAAGCGCATCTAGTTAAACACGTGTGGTTATTCTACCAAAAAGTGGTCAGTTTAACCAAGCAAATAGAGTATCCACATTTCACCAAACGGCCTGTTCATCGTCTCTGGCATTTCGGTTAAATTGACCAAGATAGTTTTCTCTCGAAGTACGCGGTATATATTAAATTTTCATGTAGAACGCTAGCACTTCGCTAGGAAAAAAAATTAACAAATTAAGCAAATCCATTATTTGTCTAAGAATCATCCTTTGTTCCGCGTTAAAAACGAGAGTCGTTCACTCTCAGCGTTCGTAGTCTCTTTTCTGATCTACCCTTTCCCCCGTCGAGCCGGAACTGCGTATAAAAATAAAAAGTACGAAAAAAGGGGGAAAATGCGACGACGGCTAACGATTGCGAAACATCGTACTTCTTTAACATTCCGCAATACAGGATGCACTTTGTATTCAAGCGTGACTTTCAAGTTATGCAAGCTTGAAAAAGTTTCGTTTTGTCGAAACCTTACGTGGCGGCGTTCGAATCTTTCCCTTTTTTCCCCGTCGTTCCGTGAGCGCGGTTTTCGTTGTGTACCTATGCAAAATGTGCTTGGCCAATGCAACAGGAAAAAACTAAAAATGCGTCTTGGATACTCCGATAAATTATGTATATCGTAAATAATATACCGTCACCTCATCAAAAGGTAAAAGGATTAAATACTTTTGTTTGGTGAGTATAATAGAATTGCTCTTCCAACAAGAAATTTCCATTAACGATGCATCGACTGGATTCGCGATTTCTTGGAAGAAACATTTCTCTGCAGCTGCAATCTCTCTCGTAAGCAGAGAGAAGCTGTACGATGCGTATCCGCGGTAACGGTGATTCGGGGGGATTGCCGTCAAAGTCCTCTGGTCTTAAATACTCTCAACTCGTCTAAAATATCGCGGAAGGCATCCGAATTTCTTGCCCAGGCATCATCTCTCTCTCCCCCTCTCTTCTTTTCAAAGCGTGGAGTGGTGCAACGTTATTGTAAAACGTATGTTCATCCAACAATGACGAGTCAATGCTACACTGTATCGGCCGAGCTGTTGCAACTCTGTTGTCAAGTGGCCCGAGAAAAAGAGCAGACAAGAGAGAGAAAGAGAGGGAGAGAGAGAAGGAGTGAGGGGGACAAAAGAGAAAGAGAAGAGACGAAATAATACGCGTAAATACACTAAGAAAAAAAACTTGTTTAAAATGACGAAACGCATCTGGTTAAACGAGTTTAGTTATTCTAACCAAAATACTGGTAAATTGAACCAAATATTTAGTTATTCTAATTTTTAGTAATTTTAATTAAATCGTTAGTAATTTTAAGTACATGTTGAGTTATTCTAATCAGAAAAAGATCAGTTTAACCAAACAGACGGAGGCTCCCATATTTCACTGAACGGTTTAGCTATGGTCCCCAGGATTTTGTTTAAATTGACCAGATTATTTTTCTCAGCGTATCTTTATTTCAGCAAAAATTTCATAGCGTCCTTCAATAATTGTAAACTTTAAACGAGCATAATCGTTTCGTTCATAAAAATTATGAAAACCGCATTATTTTTCGCGCAAACTATTACAACGAAAAATAGAAATCTCCGATCACAGGGTAGCGGTTGCGCGAGAGAAAAAAAAAACAAAATCACCGAGCCGTTCGCGCCTACAGTCGTGCCGAATGCCGCGGTGCAAATTTTTGAGCGCGAGCACACTGCACGTTATTTTAGAACGCACGGAAATAGTATCTCGGTGCTAGGAATTCACGTGTCGCCGCTCAACTTGAACTACGAAATGTTTTATCCGGCGGCTCATTGACGCGCAACGAACGGAGACGCGACCTGTAGCCGCGGGGCTGCGGCGGCTCGCCCCGTCGTCGTCGTCGGACGCCGAGCGGACAAAAGTGCGGACACTCTCTCTCTCTCTCTCTCTCTTCTCGAAACGAGCCGCGGAGAGCAGTCGCAGCGAACGTAGTTCCGTCCGCACAACGCACGCGAAGCGTTACGTAATGATATTCAGAAACTCAATTTCACTGAGCACCGCGCGACCGCTGCGCGAGAGCCCCCCGCGTCTAAAAAGCCAAACGCAATTATGAAACGTCCTCTAGCGAGCGAGACGGCGCGGCAGAATTCCGCGCGAGAGCGCGCGCGCGCGCGCGTATTACGTTGTTTGAGAAAACTAATTGTCCTGGATTTTAACGCGGAGCCCTCGACGAGGCGCGCCGATTATGAAACGACCTGTAGAGCGCACTGAGTTCCGTTTACGTAACTATGCGTTACCTAAGAATGCACGGAATAAACGCGCGCGCGCGCGCTGCGGCATCAATGCCACCCGTGTTCAGCGGGCGGCGCTCCTGAAACGCCCTGTAGCGCCCGCGAAATCCCGTGCGCGCGCGGCGCGTTATCTAAGAATGCCCAAAAATGTTAATTCGCGCGCGACACACCACCGCTGCAACGCGCCTCCGCCGCTCGCGATCTCCGCACGCGCGTACTTATATCGTCGCGTATACGAGTGCGGCGAACGCATGCGCGCCGTGTACCGCGTGTGGCGGCGCGTCTCCCTCCCCCGTCTGTATCGCACGTGCGTGTACACACGTACGCGCGCGCGGGACGCACACGCGAAGCTCTACATTACGAATCTAGGCGGGAGTCGGGCGCAATTCGTGTTACCTAAGAATCTATATAGGTGTATATATCGGTATACGCGGTACACATACGTACGCGGATTCGCCGAAGTGCTCGTGGCCTTCCGCGCCACCTGGCCGAGCACGTCTAGACTTTTTCTATTCCAAAGTCAAACGCGTACCGTCGCCGTACGGTTGGCCGTCGGGCCGACGTCGTTTTTTAATTTCCGTCTAGGAACGCGCGCGCGAGAAGACTGCCCTGCGTGTACCTACATGGGTCTGCCTCGATGCCGGATTCCGATCGATCGGCGGGATCTCCTGGAGAAGAGCGTGAAGGGGCGCGGGGGAGGGGAGTTCCAAAAACGAGCGATCTTTCCATCGAAGTACCGCGACGCGAATGGTAGCGATTCGTTTGCGTTCGAGTCGGACCATTGGCGTCACCACGAAGCGATCGCTTGTGGGGGACATCCGAAAATAGTCTCTCTCTCTCTTTTTTTCTCTTGGGAAAAGTATTATATTTTCGAGTACTTGTGTGAAATAGTAAATTATATACGTCGATCGCGTATCTTTGACGATCGTCGATCTTTGCGCACTGACTGGCGCGATCCCATTCAAGATTTTGATACATTGAGAGAAATAATTCCTGGTACTAACAAAAATGTTTACTGCAATCAAAAACATGATATAATTGTAGAATCAAGCCATGGTTTTCTTTGTGCATGAACTAATTCGACAGGTTCGAGTAATTGTTATTTTCACGTAAAAAGAATTTCTTGTTCCAACGAAGGTACTCTTGAATGAAGAATATACCCACACGACACACTATATATAATATACGCGCGCTTGAATTTTATGTAAATACAGCTATATTACGCAATTAAACCATGTATATACATATACCTATATGTGTATACGGTTACGAAAAATATACGTATTACTTACGTATATTTTTAATTTCAATACTTACAGAACACATTTAAAATGTATATCTATTATACGCGTACATTGAAAAAAATTTGCTTGATCGAAATGAATGTGTTTTTTAATAGTCCTAAGTGTACATTTATTCGATTAGAATGAATATCGATTAGGCGAATATAAATATTATTGAATTAATTGAATATCTATAATATTATTTGGACCAAATCGACATTTATTCGATTCGAATAAATGTGTTCTCAGGGCTATCTCAAAACATGTTTCTTTTTTGATCAAGCAAATTTTTTTCTCAGAGTGTATATAACTATATATTATAATATTTCACATGTACAAATAATAAACGTATAGTATACCTATATCACAGCCAGCCATTTAGCTAAATTTTCTACATTAATTTTACGTACAATTACGTATGTCATACGTAAGTGTGTCGTATGTGTATACTCTTTGACCAAAAATTTGTATTCTTACAAATTTGTAAGATCACATGTTCTTGATTCAAGGCATAATTTTTTGATACTAGCAATTATTTTTTACTCAGTTTACAATATGATGTTTTCATTCGAGCTTCTCTCGCTCAAGCCGCGTCCTCACACACACCCACACTCACCTGATCCTCGAGCGCTCGAACTGCCCTCGCAGCCACATTCATGGAATAGAAACGCACGTTCTCCGACGAAGGAACTCCGCCGCCGAAACGAAAGATCCTCACCGCACTTACAAACATACTCATTCTCCCCGCAACGACCTTCGCAAATTTCAACCGAAACGCGCGTGCATCGCCGAACCGCAGCGAGTTTTTCCGGCCTCCGCGAATTCGCGCGCATCTCGTGGGGGACCGCGACGACGAGAGGCAGCGCGAGCTACAGGCTGGGAGGAGAAAGAGCCGCGCGCACGCGGAGGGGGAGACGTACCGTTGTGAAAAACTGCAGTGCCGACTGTCGAAATTATTTGTACAGCCGCTTAAAACACGGTGCGTGCGGTACTTCAACGCCGCCACTCCCCCGCCCGCCGTGAAACCGCAACTTTTTTAGTCCAACGACGCCTATGCCTGTATGATTCGCGAGATCCGCGAGGAAAACGTGTGTGCGTGAGCGTTTCACACCTGACTACCGCGCGAGTCAAGCGAGCAACCGTGCGGCGACTCGGTTCTCCCGCCGTGCGTTTCCGCGGGTGAATTTCCGCCGTAAAATCACGACGCATCACGCGAGGATTTATCGCGATGGAATTTCGCGAATCGATGCCCGCGGATCGATTTATTTTGTCGGTCGAGTCCGGCGAATACGGTAGGTTAGTTGACCGCGGGGCCGAGCGAGCGCTGAGCTGACAGTAGGCCGGCGACGTCACAGTGGGTCGGTTGAGCCTTCCTTCGTTCGATTCAGGCAGGCTCCTCTATTCATTTTACATGTAGCAAGGTAAATATTTATATGCAGTGTCTATTTTAACATCCCGTGCCCCGAGTGCGTGCATACACCACGGCGACGCCGCGGCGCGTCGCAACCGGCGCAATTGTGATTTAAAAAATCCTGTGAAAGTTCGGACGATATCGGCGTACGCATCGGGTTTTGGTTCGGTGAAAATCAGCGACGAGATCTACCGGCTCCCTCCTCCCTCTCTCTCGCACCTCTCTCTTCGTCCGTCGACTCTTCCTCCGCCTGCCGCGGATCACGGATTCACGGAAAACACGCGACAGCTGCGCTGGTACCGAGGAACACGCAATCCTGCGCCGCGATCTCCCGCCACAGAGCGTGTCATCACCGTGGAACCATCCTCCGGTGCGCGCTCGACGTCCGCCCCGGAAGCTCTTGACAGGACGTCGGCGCGCTGCGCTCGCCCGAAGGGGGCACGCACGTGAAGCACGCTGCCGCCGGCTAAGCGCTGCCGCGCTTTCGTCGCACCGAGTGTCGAAAAAATGGGGGAGAGAGAAGCCCCCCGTGAGTCGCGCCGAAAAATCCGACAACGTATACGGCGACAGTGCGTATTTAAACTCTTGGCACGGGACTTTTGAACCTTGAGAGTGACACGCGTCGCGTCGGCTCGGGAACTCCGCTCGACGCGTCGTCCGCAGGGGGTAACAGCTCTCGCCGCGATCCGCTCCGAGAGAGAGAATCCCCTTGCCTCCGCGCGCGAGTTATTCGCGGAAGCTACATAACCTACGTCACGCCGGAGTTTCGGAGCGATCAACCGCTCGAATTCGGAAACTCGCGCGAAGTGGTTTGGCGCCGTCTCTTTCCGATTCGTCGCGCCGCGCTATTTTCTCCCGAAAATTCGCACGCGAGAGCGCCTCGCCCGCGTCCCGAAAAAGGATCCGCAGTTACGCTTCTGTGCCACGTGCACGTTCCGAATTCCGTGCACATTTGCGACGCGTCGCTCGGCCACGGCCACCACGCGCGTTCGATCACGTGTCGCCGCGAGTCCTCCGCTTAGTTCCGCCTTCTTTTCCGCGTGAAATCCCGCCAGTGGTTCGCTCCTCGCGCGGTCGATCGTAATTTCGAAACGGTTCTCGTGTCTTTCTCTATTTTTCATATGTCCGAAGTTTCGAACGTTCGTTCGAGCGAAAAGTTTCGACTTTAAAAAATCATGCACCGAGAAGAATAATTTGGTCAATCTGACCAAAATCCTGGAGCCGATGACGAAACTGTTTGATGAAATACGGATTCTCCATCTATTTGGTTAAACTGACCATTTTTTGGTTAGAATAACTAAGCGTTTGGTTGGAATGACTAAACATTTGGTTAGGATAACTAGATATTTGGTTCAACTGACCAGTATTTTGGTTAGAATAACTAAACGTGTCAAACTAGATGCGTTCAGTCACTTTAACCTAATTATTTTTCTCAGTATTGGGTTTATTGATTACTTTATTTCCGATAGTCGCCCAGTTCGCAACAATTTCTCTATAAATCTAGTGATCGATGGACTAAATATCGGTCACGATCCTTTAAAGTCGAAATATTTCGTTCAAATGAACGTTCAAAACTTTAGGTACATCATTTTTCCGCCTATCCGCGTATCCGTCTATTTATTCAGAAGGCTTTCTCGATTCAACCCGACGAAGGTACGGTTTTCTCCTTCCCTCCCTCCCGCTTTTCCGAGCGCACATCTCCCAGCGAGAGAGCCCCGCGCGATAACGAGACGCGCCTTGCCTCCCCGGGGCCTCACTCGCACGAGTCGCGACTGTAAACAAAAGCCAAGTGCGCAACGCCTGCCAAAAAGTCAGCGCGAGCCAACTTTGTAGAGCGCCGCGATCTCGTAGAGAGGGAAAAACCCGGAGTACCCGCGGCGGGTACTCGTACTCGTGCCTCGCGGATCGCTCGTGCGAGAGACGCGTGGGAAGGGAGGCGAGGTGTGCGGCGCGATGCCAGAGTGATGTAAAGGGCGTCCTGGGGGAGGGACGAAGGGAGGGAAGTCCAGCGGAACTACGAGAAATCGAGCGCGTGGCGGCGAGTATCGCGCTCGCGGTGCATCCGTGACGACGTCGCGTCGCGTCCTCTCTCCGTCGATCCACGATTTTTCGTCGTATCTGCGTATCCGTGGCTAGAAAAAAAAAGTGGAGCGACGTCTCGAAAACCCAGCCTATCCCGGGCCCAACCTGATCTGACTAACGAGGAAGAGGTGGCGGAGGAGGAGGTCCCCTACCCGCTCTCGCATACATTGTTGGTTACTACTGTGCGTCTCGATCCCCCCTTCTCTTACTCTCACTCTCTCTCTCTCTCTCTCTCCCCCGCGCGTCCACTCCCGAACGACGGGCGATCGAGTTCGGAGCGGCGAATGACGGACGCAGCCGCGGCGGACGGAAGAGTCGCGCCGTGCAGGTGCGCGGGAACGTTTCGAGAAAAGTGTGAAACAACGCAAGTGCGTGTTCCGTACCCAATCGCGTACCGTGCGGCGGTGGTCGTGTGACGGCCGGCCGAAAATATATCTCACGTGCGTCGAGTCAGTGGAGAGGAGGAGGAGGACGGCGAGAGTCGAGCGGGCGATCGGGGAGGAGCGTGCTTGGTGAGCGAAATAGAAAAAGGAAGGAATTCTCGTGAGAAAGCAGGAGAGATGGAGAGGAAAATAAAGGAGAATAGTGATCGACGATCCCTGCGATTCGCCGGCCTCCCGCGAAGGAAGAATTAAGTATATCCTATCGAGATACCACGGCGTACGTCATTGGCGAGAAAAAGATCGGCGCATTTCGACGGTCTGTCAACGTGTGACGGTAAGATCGACGCGGTAAAGATTGATCGGCGTTCCTCCGCTCGCGCGACGGCCCTGTGCTGCTGTTGCCGCTGCTCCGCTGCTGCACGACTTGAACGTTTGACGTTTCGCGAAGGTCGCGTGTGTGTGTGTGTGGTCGGTCTCTCTTTCTATTTCTCGCGGGCGCGCTCCTTTTCCGTTCGCGCGTACGTCTCCGCGTGTACGCACGCTGCACGCGTGTACGGCGGGACGTTCAGCGGTCGTTTCGACGCGAGATCACGGGGAAATACATATGTACCTAATTTTTCTCGAGGATCACGGACAGCCTCGCGAGCGAGTGCCCGGATAGACTTGTATGATCGTCGCGGTGTCCCTGCAAACTACAATGATTGAGTGTTCTAAATTGTATGTTTATTTTGCTGCATGAATTTTAAAAAATTGTTCTTCAAAAAAATGTTATTTACATTATAATGATTCAAATTAATTGCTGTATTTATTTTATCAACATATTTATGAAAAATTTGGTATATATTAAATAAATGTTTAGCATCTTCTTTATTGCGTTTAGCAAATAATTGTTCTTCGAAAAAATGTTAAATTTACATTATAATGATTCAAATTAATCGCTGTATTTATTTTAACAACATATTTATGGAAACTTTTGCATATGTAGAATAAATGTTTTGCATTTTATTTGTATTAGTTTGAAATCATTTAATGAGACAAATATATGCTTGCTTTGTGATGACTCATAAAGCGCGCAACCTTGATGCATTAGATGAGCTAATACTATTTAAAGTTGCCGTACAATTTACGTACATTTGTCTATTGGGTGGCTTACACTTTTGGAGTAATCGTCATCACTCTTCGCGCTTTCCCTCTCGCGCTTTTCTCGGATCTTTCACACCTACATTTTTCGATGATCAAACCATTTGGTGAAATATGGATCCTCCATCTGTTTCGTTAAATTGACCAATTTTTGGTTAGAATAACGAAACGTTTGGTTGGAATAAATAACGCTTGATTAGAAAAACTTGATATTTGCACAGAGAAAAATAATTCGGTTAAAATGACAAAATGCATCTACTTAAATACGTCTAGTTATTCTAACCAAAATACTGGTCAGTTTACCAAATATTTAGTTATTTCAACCAAACGTTTAGTCATTCTGATCAAAAAGTGGTCAACTTAACCAAACAGATGGAGAGGATCCATATTTCACCAAACGATTTCGTCATCGTCTCCAGGATTTTGGTTAAATTCACCAAGTTATTTTTCTCACACTGTAGTTCACACTGACCGTTATTTTTGTTAGAACAACTAAACGCGTCAAATTAAATGCGTTTTGCCATTTAAACCTAATTATTTTTCTTAGTGTACGTAATCTCCTTATCCTCTCGCTGTTGATCCTCGGCAGGATCCCACGAGGAGAGTTTCCACGAATGAAAACCGACGCGCGCGCGCGACCTTTCGAATTGCGAACAATCGGGCCGGATCTCCGGAGAATCGAGGAGAGACTCTCTCTCTCTCTCTCCTCCTCTCTTTCTCTTTTCCTCCTTCCTCTCCATCTCTCCTTCTCTCCATCTCTTTCTCACTCTCCCCCCTCTCTCTGCCAATCCTGGCGAGAAATTTTGAAGCGAGCCTTCGTGATGGGACTCCTTACAATTAACGCGAATGAATTGAGAGGGAGACGGACGGATAGATAGAGTGAGAGAGAGGAAGAGAGGGAAAAGAGAACGCGTGTGCGGTCAGTCGTGTCTCTTCGCCCGACAAATACACTCATATTATACCCGCTCCGAGAGTCTAGCACGCACGCACGTTCGCCGCGCGCTACGAGCTGATACACGCTAGTTCCCTCGAGTGCGTTCGCCCGTGTGCGTCGCCTGTCACTGATAATAATTGACGCTCGGTACTGTTTCGCTGCCGCGAAATTATTATCTTCGACGCCGCGCTGCTCGCCGCGTTGGAGTAGGACGAAGCCGCGTGAGTTTAACGTCGCGGCGGAAGGAATATACTCGGGCACGCGCGCAGTGTTTAGGTTGAAAAATACGCTTTTCGCTTCTTTTTATTTAGGCGCGCCCGGCAATTCCGGTCGTGATTTTTAGGGGCTTCGTCTTTTCATTTCAGCAAATTGACTTTTGAGGATATCCTGCGGGAGAAGAAGTTTTTATTGAATAAATTGGGAAACGGGGAGTTTGGAGGAGGGGGAGCAATCCACTCTCTTTCCGACCCAACGCCCTTTGTTTCGTTTTTTTTTTCGGAGGGTTGCTGTGGGGAGCACGTGTCCATCGCTCATATTTCGGCGTTGGAAAGGGCAAAATAGCGACGTTTTTCGTGAGCCGGTATCGCCTCCCGTCTTCGAATGACGTAATTATAAGTAAATTACGATCATTCAAGAAGCGTAGAATCATTGCTATACGAAGCTTCTTCGATTGTTAGTTTTTTTGTATTGATCATTAATCGGTCGCATGGAGCAACTGGTGTCGACTTTAGAAGTAGAATCATCTTTTTTTTTTACCAGGATTCTGATGAGTCACATTGTTGTTTCTTTGTAATTGAATATTATAGTTTTCCTTTTTAAGAAATGTTGAAACATTGGGAATTTTTGAATAAGTATGTCGGAAATATTAGAAACTTTATCAATTTTCAATAAGAAAATTTACAATATGAAATAATTTTATTATATTATTATATTATTGCTTTCTCTTAACAATTTTTTATTTCTGATATTTTATTTCACTGTCAATACCTTTTTGTATTATATTTTACAAGAATTTTAGTCTCGTGGCAGTGAAAGTTTTGCATTGCATTATAATTTCCTTTTACTATTATAAAAAACATCGAATAATCATGATCTATATTGTACAGCGACAATAGCCATCACATTGGAACTAGTAGCGGGAAATAGCAGTCAGTATAGGCATGACTCGTCATACGTCCGTCGTTTTACCGCGAATAGTACGATGCTGAATACATGTCGGGCCACACGTACTGACTATAGCTGCGAGGCATATCACACGATAGATTACAATTTTTTCCATATTTTTCACAGCTCTTTTATATTCCTATTAATAATAATAATTCGTCCAATAGATAATTCGTCATTGCAACGTAACGAACGTCGGTATCATGTTACTTAGACTTTTCAAACAAACCAACGTGTATCGAGATAGAGACCACGATTAGATTACTCGCAGTGCTACGGGCGAATTCTCAAAAAAGTCCAATAAAAAAAAACGTCCTACAGGACCTGAAAAAATAATTCCGTAGCTCTCCTTCTATAGTACAATATCATTACAATGCCACAGTCATATTTACAATGTTTATCGTTTATTCTATCACTGAAATCGTCCCTATCACCTGACAATAATTTCAAGTACGCGAAAAGCACAGTTGGTTATAAAATATTTTGAGACTGCGTAGAAAAAAAAACGTTTTGCAGGTGCGTTGCGTGTTGCTCAGACGAAATACGTTAATACGTCGCTCTTCACAACGTCATTTCAGTTCATCAGTCGGACGAATTAGATGCCTTGTATACGATCGATTGACTGATCCAGTTTATTGTCGCAAGTGTTCATGGCTTTTTTTCAGCTGCGCACGAAACGTTAATTCAACGCAGCAGTACTATAAAATAACCAAAGAAAAAGCCACGTTTATGAGAAAACGCATCGTAGATGCATAAACGCACAGATTTCCATACTCCTACGTCATCTCCGTCGCACGGGTTATCGATTCGTAATCGTAATCGTGACGCGTTTAACGGTCACCTTTCTCGCCTTCGTTCGACGCGATGTGGTCAGAGGGAAAATTAGCGGCGGAGCGTGACCGTTTTAGCTGTCGGATAAAGAAAACTCGCCGCGGCAAAAATGACATGCAACGTTCTGGCCTTTTGAACTGAGACGCGTACGGGACCGTAGCGAGCGTCGATGCAATCCGAGATTGCACTGGTAAAAGGCGAAGTTCGATTCTTGGCCGCGTGCACCTCGCGCGCCTCTTCCTCTGTAGTTTTCTCAGAAAGAACAACGAAGCGATAGCGCCGCGCCGATCGTCGGTAGAACGCGATGTAGACTCAGAAAAATAACCTGGTCGATTTAACCAAAATCCTGGAAACTAACTAAATCGTTTTGTGAAATATTGATCCTGCATCTGCTTGGTTAAACTGACCATTTTCCGGTTAGAATAACTAAATGTTCAGTTAGAATAATTTAATATTTGGTTCAACTGACTAGTATTTTGGTTGGAGTAATTAAATTATTTTAATCAAATTCGTTTTGTCATTTTAATCGAGTTATTTTTCCCAGAGTGGTTAAAGAATATGGAGATTAATAAAAACATCAAATCGAAACATGAACGTTTAGTAAAATGATTCCGTATAGGTAAACACGAAGGTATATGTCAGTTATTTCTTGTTATAAATCAACCGTTGTATTATTCTTCAATATAGCTAAAGAGAATGAATGAAATATATTTTACGACGTTCACAAGGTATTACATCGAATCGAAAGATGAATTCTAGCCTTATAGAAAGAGACATCTTTAAAAAAAACTGAAACGTGGGCTGGAGTAATTTTTTTACTCCACTCCTGTATTTTACTTTTCGATATCAATGAAAAATTGCTCGAGTATTTTAAATTCTCCTAAGCTATCCTGCCTCGAGAAGTTTCTCTTGCCTCCGGCAAAAAAGTATCTCGATATTTTGAAAAAGTTCGCAAACAGGATGGTTTATTTCTGTTATTCTTTTACTCGTGTTTTTTTTTCCATGTCGACGCGGAGTCGCTCAAATACTTATTACATTCTTCAGTATATTCCCGCGTTAAGGTATCTTTCACCTTCGAAATGAATTTTCAACATCTATAGATTTTCAACATCTGTATACAGATCAATCGTCTCTTTGAATAAAGCTCGTACCATCTTATTAGCTAATTAAAATATACCGATTAAGTCTCCCTTTTCGGCTTTTGGCTTCAAGAAAAAAACATAATCAGTATCAATTTTACATTGCATACAGAGAAAAAGAATTAGTTGGATCTACTAAAAATTACTTGCGGGGTCGCAAGTAATTTATTATTTTTTCAGATGAAAACAATCTTTTTTTATATTAACTAGATATTTCTTCCTTGCATTTTCGCATACTATTTCACATAATATGTAATTGTAAGGAAGAGATATCTAATCGATATATTAAACAATTTCACTGACATGAATAGATAATTACTTGCGATCTCGCAAGAAATTTTCAGTAGATCCAACCAATTCTTTTTCTCTGTGCATTATAACGGTGGTCTGATGAATTCAAGTTGCTCGTATAAATTCGTAGTCATATCTCGATACTGGGAATCGGAAGCGAAAATCGAAGAATCGTTGCACTTTAATCACCCGATCGCATATTAAAAGATTTATTTAAACTCGCATAAATTTGCACGATAATGCTTCCACCGGCGGAGACTGGAACACCTGGTACATTCGCAGTCGATTACAATAAGCGTTACTTCTTGTTCTCGGATATATCGCAACGAAGTATGACGCAGGGAGGAACGACCGTTGAGAAACGTTGTCGTTTTCACCTCCCTGCGTCTGCCTCGTCGTCGAGATCGACAATTAGCGGGTAGATATAGCGGTCGGATCGGTCGAACGCAAAGAAATCGGCGCGTTTCGCGTAGCGGCGCGATGAAATTCGACGAACGTCGATTGTTGGCCGCGATTAATTTTAAACGGGACTCACGAGTCATCGGTTGCGTAGCCTTCGATGGACATTTAACATGTTCGATTATAAGATTTCGTAAGCGTTCATTGTCGAATGCGTTGATGCATCGCGATTTGCATAAATTACATTTTCTCTGTTATGCTTTTATGTGAGAAAACAATTTTAATCGTTATTAATATGAAAAGCATTCTTTTTCTTCTGTGAGGAATTATTTAAATTCGGTAGTAAGAGACCTGCTAATTGTAACAGTATTGTGTTGGTTCATTATACGTAAAGTTATGAAGCAAAAGATTAATAATAAAAAAAAGAAATTTTTATTTGTAGGAAAACAAATTATTGATTTCATTTGCTATTCCGAAAAATACCTCAATTTCTTACCCGATATTTTTTTTTAATGAGAAAGGTAAAGAGCAAATTTGACGCACCGAAAAAAAATCGATTGTTCAATATCTCGATATTTTTTTGGGATCTCGGCGATATCTCTCTCGTACCTTCTTTTTTCTTGTAAGAGCTTGGTCACTGTCACTAACCGCCCTTGTACTTTCTTCGCGGGAAAGACAATATTTTTTTGCCCCTTAGCAAACACGTTTACAAGTGCCTATTTGTTATTGAACCTGCACCGTATTTCGCTCAATATATTTATCTACCAAAGAAACGATAGAATGGCACAGAGAAGGAAAAATGATCAGGATTACGAAAAGAGAAAAATTGGTGGGTTATTACACGATGAATTTTTGCAGAGGAAAAATTCAGATCGAGAAGTATTTACTGTCTGTGAAAATAAATTGAAATTTTACTAAAAATTGAAATCTGTGGAATGGATTACTGAACTATTCTATATCTTATGCATTTTTTATGCTGAATACAAAAATCATAGTTATTAGGTCGATATCTCAAAGAAAATATAAGATATCAGTGATTTTTTATGTAAGGGAATTTTTTTCAGTGTTTATTTGAGATTTCCCTAACATATTTATGATTTTCGGAATCAGCGCGAAAAAATGCATAAGATAGGATAATCGAGAGTAAAATTTCAGAAATTTCGATTTTTACGAAAAATTGAACAAATGTTTTGCAAAAATATTTAATTTCTGGTATGAGTCGCTCGACCACCCTATCTTATGTACTTTTTTGCGCTGATTACGAAAAGCATGGTTATTGGGTCGATATCTCAAACGAAATATAAGATATCGGTGATTATATACACGAGACATTTTTTTCCCTTCAGAAAATCATCGCTACCGCGGTATTCCATTGAGATTCCCTCAATAAATCTGTAATTTTTAGAATCAGCGTGAAAATAATATTTCAACTGTAGATATACAAAATTAGATCTCTTCTATCGGAGGCGACGACGAATGTCTCGTTAGTGAAAGGGAAGAAAACTCGTCATAATTTGGGGGGTAAAAAAATACATTCGTAGAACAATAATTTCAGTCCCAACACTTTTAGTTCGATTCAGCTCGTCATTGCGATCGTCCCACGAGAGAATTAGGTACTGGGCGATGATAAACGAAGGGCGAAAAATTACGAGAGAAAAATAGAACGACGAGAGGGGAAAAAATTCAGTGCGCGCTTACGACGTGTCGACGGCCAGACATTTTTGTTTTGCTTCAGTTGATCCGTCAGTCGCGTGCCGCTAAACCGTGACGTTTCAATCGGCCAAAAGTTAGTTTACACGAGTTATAATCAGCGTCGTTATTATGCAGTCCGAACGAGGGGTACGTCGTAATGGTTGCAATATTCTTAGCTGTAATTATCCCACGTGACTGAACTGCTAAAACCGGCCACGCGTGTGCTGTAAGTTTATTTCTCTTTGTCTGTCACTGCTCTCGCTCTCCCTCTTGCTTTCGATGTGTATGCATATACAGCTGTGTTTCTACCAGTCTCTCTCTTTCTCGTTTCTATTCATCGAGATTGAAATCGATACGTGCCACTGAACGCAGGCAATGCATTTAAAGCGCGCGAGAAGCGCGCAGGGGTAAAATAAAAAGCCGCGCTTAATTAGTCGCGCGAAACCTTTTCATTTATTCGTGAATTCGGGAATTCGCCGGCATTTAGCGAGCAACGCTCGTCCGTCGCCGCGGGAAAATGAGCTCCTTAAAAATTCATCGACCTCTTTCTCTCCCTCTCTCTTCCTCACTCTCTTTCTCTCTCTCCGTTTTTCAATTTCCTCACTCATAGACACTATCACATCCTGCCCATTCTATCTTCTAGATACCTGCTCCTTATTCCTTTCTTCCTTTTGAGTGCATTATCTGTCCGTCTATCTATTTTTACTCAGACGTGTCTTTGCGTGTAAATACATATCACATATTTTAGATATGTGGCCCTATGTAGCATATATATAGCATATATAGAGTATCTAACATATATTTTCTCAAAAATTGAAATATGATATTAAAATATGATAATATTATTACAAATAAGCAGTTGAATTAATTCACTTTCCTTTTCTCTAAATATTCAATAAAATATGTTCAGTAATGAAGACCATACTCGAATATAATTTAATTCCCCGTTTCACAGAGGATGTATTCGTGGAAAGGAATACTAAGCAGTCCAGATTCGTTTGGCACCTCACAATCAGAGATATGATGGCGAGGATCTGCCGTCAAGCGTTCAAATAGAAACTGCTAGCATTTTGCTCAATTTAAGCGGATCACCGTCCACTCCAATTTGTCTTATATTATTTGTCCTTTATGGACATAATAATCCCTCTCGGTTCCCTTTCATCGTACGCTTAACTCCTCTCTTTGCGCATTTAGATTAATCTACGTAGATTTCTCTAAACGATACAAATGGAGTTTGTTCTATAATAGTTTAAAGAGTTGATGCTTTTATTTAACTTTATTTAGAAGTATTATTTTTTTTATATTTGTATCTACCATTTTATCACGAATCAATTATCAAATGCGAACATTTTTAAACTATAGCCCCTTGAGTTAACAAAAATAATAGGTAGACATAACATTATGAAAAAGAACTGAAGATGGAAATCTACATAAATCTCGTAACGAATAATCTAAGTACCACAAAGACAAGAAACTTACAAAAATCTCAGTACATACAGTGATTCCATTGACTCGACATCGACTAGCATCGCCGCTCCACACGAAATTTAACGTCCGAACTCGTCATTCGTTTTGTTCGTTTATCGTTGACATTCCTCTACACGTCCATTACCGCCGAAAACTTTCGGAGTAATCTCGAGGGCCGACCGTGGAACTCGTTTGGGTCGGGCTGTAAAACGGCTTTAAGCGCTCCGAATCTCGTCCTTGTTCGTAAGGGGTAATAAAGACGCTACTCTCAGGTATCATTATCGTCGTTTTACCGTCGTGATTTCTCTTTCCAGAAGCGGGGAGATTCGCGTACCTTCCTATACACACATTCGAAACCCTATCATCTATTGCGTCTTTCGAAATCCTCCTCCGGGGGGGTGGGGGTGGGGGGGGGGGGGTCTTTTTGACGGAAAATGTTCATTAATCATCACTATTGGATAATCAAGATTTATTCTGACAATACTTCCAAATCAGCAAATCTTTTTCGGTCGTTTCCAGGATACGCGTCGAAGAGTTAAATTTAATGCGGAATTTTTGTTCAGAAATCTTTGCCTGCTATTCTTTTACATGCATTTAGACGTGAAAAGTGACTTTTTAAATCAAATCTGATTTTTTTTAGTAGGTTAGAGTAGAGTAAAATGAAGTTACCGATCTTTTTTTTTAAGTTAATCATCACATATCGTATGGTTTTTTCTCTATCGAACCGATTTATTAATATGTCATAATGTTTAATGTGTGATAAATTTCCGCTTTAAATTTAATGAGCATTTTTATCGAAAGATATCACGTTGCAGTAATGATGATAACTACCATATATTTAGCCCGTCAAACCTTATCCGTTACTGCTACTATTTATAGGGCGGATCGTAGCCATTTAATTTTCTTTCGTAAATTTACAATATTAATATGTTCTAATTACAATCTTCAAGTGATAGCAATTCATCTTAATAGGTCCAGTTCATGACTTCGTTTCAAGATACGTAATAAGAAATTTAATCCGATTAACGTTTCTCGAACGAAATCAACTAATTTCCAAGTCACAATATTATTCTATAAAAGAGAATTAACCTAAATTTAATTACAAAAAAAATTGTTCTCAACCCGATCCGAAAATTCATATACGTAGGTGAAAATCGTCATTAAAAAGAAATTTCTCCCCTGCGTACGCCATAATTCCAACCCACTCTATCTCCGTTTCATCAACTATTTATCCCTTGCGCAAGAAAAGCACCGCTGCTCGCGGTGGCTATGCAAACTCGCCCGCGAAGCTCACGCATTAATAACTTATAAACCACACTGATAATTACACGCGCCTATCCTATAAGCACGAGATGTGAGGCGGGAAAAAAAACTCTAGCAGCATTAGTCATTGGCGGATAACGCGGGTAGCTTCTTCGCGCGCGCGTGAGCGTGCGCGCGATCCGGTCAGGACCGTCGACTTCTCTGATTTACGGTTGGCCGTATCCGTCGTTACTCCCGGCTCAAGCGTTCTCTGCACTTCGTCTGGATTTCCTGCTTCGTCCTTTACAGAACGTGGGAGGCTACTCGTAACTGTCAGCCGAGCGCGCGCGGGTGTGTTAGGTGTTCGAGGGAGCGAGAGAGAAAATAGGCGGGAACGGAGAATGGGGAGAGGAGGGAGGCACTCTCTTCCGGAAGCTCGACCTCGGCGAACAGAAAAGGGAGGGAGTAGCCGAGTGACCGCGTCGCGCGACCACCTCGCGCCGCGGACTTTAATTTTCCAAATATAGTCGCAGGACTTCGCGTATTTCACCCCGTCATCTGTTTACTTTAGACACGCCTCCGAACTCCCCCCCCCCCCAACCCCCCACCTACCCACTCTGGCATCACGGACCATATAGCACGGCATACGTGGGGAGGGGGGAGGGGGCATCGCGTGAAATATACATAGCAGCGAATCGGCGAAACCTTGAACGTATAAAATGCATTCGAGTATGCGCGCGCGAGTGCGTCAGGAATTATGTGGGGGAGACCGGGGCCAGTTGATGCGCGAAGATGGCCCCTCGTTGTCTTGGAAAGTAATGGCGATGAGGGGACAAGTTCGTGTTTCAGCTTACCCCGGTCTCTGCTGTAGGTAAAACGAGTGATTTTCGAATGAGGTCTCTCGGTAATGACGGTTCGAACTCTTTCGTTCATTGGGAAGCGCATAAACATCGGGTCTCCTGGAATATATGCTGCAGTTAGAGGGTGGAGGTTGTACGCGAATCCCAAAATACTCTACGAGACACTCGAGGGCCGCTGGAATCGGCGCAGAGTCACCCCTACGAGCAGCTAACTCTCCTTGCCCCGATGTATAGATATCTGATGGAAAAGATCTATATAAATTATACATATATGTTCTGTATATAGATCATAATTATATAAATTTGGGCTTATTAAATTTATGTATGATTTCAATATAAACCATATATATGTATTATATATAGATTGTACGAAAATTAAGACAATATTGACATAATGCTATGTATAAACCATATATACCCCATACACATGATTTATATATAAATTAAATAAGCCCAAATTTATATAATATGTTCTACATATAAAATATACCATGTGAGGCTAAACTTACTAACCAGAAATTTCAATCACTATTATCAAATTATTTCTGAATTTTTTCTCTATATCGATATAAGACTTTATTGTAGATAAAAACGTAATCTTCAAAAAAGTATTATACAAGTATCACAGCCAAAAGCTCATAGATAATGAGATAATAGCGATTGAAGTTTCTTTCCTGACGGGTAAGTTTAGCCTCATATATGGTATATATTCCATACAGATCTTTTCCACGTGGGTAGACACTCCAGAATACTCCCGGGTATAAACGTACATTTCTCTACCCCCGGATAGAGGGTACAGATAGGAGCAGATAAATAGCGCGGTTCACAATCAGTCCACAGAGCTCGTTACCTTATACCTATGCCAATTATTCTCGAATGTCCCGTCGGTCCGTCTCCTTGAAAGCCTCGATCCAGTCGCCTCGACGTCCCTAGGGCTTGCCCTCTTTCGCCGCCGAGCACTGTCGATCTTACATTAGAGCGCATATCCCGAGGAGAAGACAACGACGTAAGCTGTGTATAGGTGCCGCGCGATCTTCCTCGCGCCTCTTCTTTCCCTCTTTTCGAGCCGTCCCACTTGTCGCTCCGAGTCTCATTCGACGCTGACTGACGATTGCTTCGATAAACCGCGCGGACCTCGTAGACCTGCTCGCTTCTTCGCTACATCCTGGACCGCTGAGTGGTCCGTCCGTAGATGTGTACTTAGAGCACTTGCGAGAAAGATGGACGCGAATGCGACGTGGAAGCGCATGCGTCTAACAAGGGAGCATTCCGAGGTGTTACCCCGTGATTTTCGATGAGACTTTGTACCTGGTTGTACACTCTGAGAGAAGATTTTGGTTAAAGAAACATAATTTAACTAGAAATCACGGTCGATTTTGGTGCCAACCATGATTCAATAATTCTTCTAAACAGTGAGGTTCTGGTTATAGTAACATTGATTACGATTGTTGCAACCAGATCAACGTGTAGTGTGGTCAATAAATGTTCCCAACTTTTTTTCATATAGTTGACATTACCATATTATTTTTATATAGTCATATTATCGATCTACTTTTCTGTTTAATTTAACCATGGTGCATAGATGTCATAAACTACAATCTTACTGTTATTATAACCATGTAACAAAAATTATTTCGACTGCATTCATGGTCTGTTTAACTGTAAATATGGTACTAGCGAAGAGGAAAAATCGGTTTTGCTGGGAACTTTTTACTACCATGACGGAAATATTATCTATGGCAGCAAAAGAGATATTCAATAATAGCAAATTTAATACTGTGACATTTTTTTCGGTAAGAATATTTGCTATGCCGGTAAATATTTTTACTACTATATCGGTCATATATATCTTTTGCTGCCATAGATACTATTTTTCTCATGATAGCAAGAAAGTCTCAGCGAAACCTAGTTTTGTTAAAACTGTAAAATCATTTTTTCCGTGCGATTATGGTTGATTTTACCACCCACTTCTCTTTCAGTGTAGAGAAACTAAAAATATCCTAGACTAAGTTTTCGAAAGGAAGTGGAATTTTGATAATCTTACTGGTAACATCTTCGAAATTTTGCATATTCTTTCATTTTACGGAATAATCTCACTTGCGACATATACACGCAGCCGCCTCAAGAGGTGTAGTGCCGTCAAAAACTTATTGTTAGCTCCAACGGTGCATCGTCATTTCACCTCGCAAATCTTTAATGAGAATATAAATAATACGCGCATTGAGAGCTGAAATATGAATGAAGTCTGTACGAGTGAAATATGAGGAGCTGTAAATTACGTGATGGTAGTGCAGAGACGAAGCCTGACTATATTTATATATGTATAAACGTATATCTATGCCATATACGAGTCCACGCATAAACTGAAAGACCAAAGTACCCTACACGTGACGACAAAAGAGTATACTCGTACCATGCTTCCTCGCAAGCAATGAGTGGACTGAGAAATTTACGAACGTGTTTTTCCGTCAATAACTTTCTGTTCGAAATGGCGGGAATCCTGACGGCAACGCGTGTATGTACATACATTGTCGACCGAATAACTTGTTCTCTTTGGAACGGCAAAATAATTAAGAAACCGAATGGAAACATTTTTTACGCATGCGGCATGTAAAATAAAGATTTATACGTATCCAATGCAATTTTGATAAGGAGAAATGGAATGATTAGAATTATTAATGACATTTACAAATAATATGAAAATAAAAATGAACGCATTTCAAAAGTATAAAAAAATGGCTTATAATTATAATTAACTCACTGTGAGGACCATCCTGAGTGTGTGGAAACCCATAATAGCCCTTTCTTTACAGATTTACCGCTATTTAAGGGGATTACCATATAAAGAGATGGCCTCTCCAGAATGTTGATAGAGAAATATAAAAATACACTGAAAAAAGAATTTAGTTTTTCTAACCAAATTGTTTGGTTGAAGGTTAAATTTCGATAAAGTAAGGCGGGGTAAGAGCGTGTACCAAAAAATAGACGGGGCAAGTACATTATATCAACATATCAACAAAAATAATAATTTAGGTTAGCAACTGCGGAAATATCTCTTAAATTCGAAAAACAGCTTAATTAACATACGTATACTCAACAAAAATTACTAATTAAAGACGGCAGCACCATTCGCTAAGAAACTTGAATAAAAATTGATATGGGGCACTTGCCCCGTCTATTTTTTTGTACGCTCTTACCCCACCTTACCTTAAACTTACCATTTTGTGTTTGGATTGACTGCATACGAGTATAGTTGGAATAACTAAATTTTTTCGTTTCATTTAATAAAATTCATTTTGTTAGTAGATGTATGGAATTCAACTTCACTGCTTTGTCAAATTAATTTATATTGGTCTTCTGTTTCAACAAAACTTTTTGTCAGACGAACGATGGAAGTACACTGTTAATTAAACTGAGGGAAAAAATCGTTTGATTCAACTAAATTTTGAGGTTACGGGCGGACAATTAAATATATCGTTATTTAAACAAATATTTAGTTGAAGCAGCTAAGTATTTAATTAAGTACCTACTTCAACTAAATTTTAATTACTTTAATTACATATTTCTTGAGATCATAACACCGAGAAGATGATCTACAATATTTGTAGTTAATAAATGTTCGTTTAAATATGGCGAAATGAAAATGTTATTGGATGAAATAAATATTCGTTAACCATTACGATATTTATTTGATACAATTAAATCCTTTGAGGCAATCATTTGGATGAAATAAACATTTTAATAATTAACATATGCTTCATTGTTCTATCGAAATGTTTATTTCGCCATATTTGAGATTACATTTATTAACTATCTATTAATAAACTGTCTTCTCGGTGTGTATGTATACCTATTTAATCGGCCACGCGAGAATTTTTGGTTCGCTAAATTTATTTAAGTCAAACGATTTTTTTTATCAGTATGTACATTTATTACTCCAGAAATTTGAATCTCTTTCGACCCCAACATCGAATTCGAAGTAAACTGACTTAAAGGGAGGGTTAATGCCCGCGCACCGACGAAGCATTTCCTCCAGGTGTATCCACCAATCCATCTCGACGCGTTCTCTTCTCCATTGTCCCATTAAAAGTTACGCAACAGCAGCTCCCGCCGCGTCCCGCCCAGGAACAAAGCCTTTACATTCGACTCGCGATCTTCCCAGTTAATCCTGGCGTCCCGGCGTAACTCACTGACAGCTACGAACGGGCGGCGGAGGCTCGTCCCACGCGCCCGTTCGCCCGCGAAGCATAATATAGGTGGGTGTACGCGCGTATCAATTAACGCGCGCGCCCATAGCCTCCCGCGTGCGTAAGCACAGCCTGTTCAACTCCTGCACGCACGCACGGCGACGCGGACGCGGCCAGTGATATATCCGGTTATAATATAGCAAAACTATATATGTATCGCATACGCGACACCTCGAGTTCTAGGCGCGTGTCTTGTCGCGTTGATCGGTCGCCGCGTGGACGCGTGCGTGACCCTCGAGTAGCATTGTAAAAATACATCCTTCAGGCATGTTTATCTAATCTCTCCGCTGTTAGCGATGCACTCGTTTCTCTTCCACCTTGTTCGTTGAGACGGTTGCGCAACCGCGCGATTATTTACAAAAAATCGATCGAAGCGAATTGCTCGTCGCGTGAAAATGTGATTCGACGAAAAATACATGGCTCGATTATCTTGGATTCATTTGCGTTCATTGCATTCATTTGAATTCGATTTCTGCGTAGTTTTCGCTTGTTTCAATTCGTTTTCACGGTACGTTCACGCCGTGTCACGTACACGTCAGTGTAATGCATCCTTCAGTCCGTACCCTTCTTACACCGAGAAAAATGATGGTTCAAGATGTAGCAATCAATCCCAGAAAGTATGGGGAAAGAACTCCAAGTAAGAAATCTAGTGAATAGTGCAGTCATGAATTCGGCTAAATATAATACTATACCGTATAAAATTTACTTCTGTCAGACGTAAATTTGGGTCCTATGCAATCCTCTACAATACGTATAAGTCTTATGCACAGTACAGTATTTAATTAACCGAATCCATAACTGTCCCATCACTAGATTTCTTACCTGGAGTTCTCCTCCCCCCCCCCCCATACTTTCTGCGATTGATTACTACATTTTGAAATATCCTTTTTCTCCGTATGGAGCCTGCCACGCGAGTACTCATCGCACTCATATAGTTATCGGGTTATCCAAAGTTTTTCCACGGCGCGATATTCGTGCACATGCAGTCGCGCCCGGAACTCTCGCCATGCACGGTGAACATGCGCGTTGAAAAAATATGGTCGAGGACGTTCGCGATAAGGCGGCTCCGCAATGTGTCGTTTCGTATTGGCAGCGGGTGGACGCGCGTGTCCCTCGTCGTTATAAATGGATTGACCCAAAGAAAACCTCTGAAATGACGTAAATAACGCAAAGGCTTACCGCGCGCAATACAACTTATGTAACCGTCGACGGGGGCCTGGTCGGTGTGCGTGGAAAATTCGCGCAAATAGCTCTTCCAAATTGAGTTTTTCTCTTCGCGGGTGTAATAATGCAGGCGCGAGTGAAATATGTACATAAACTGATTGTCACGATATACATATAATAGTATGATGCAGGTGGGACTTTCTGATTGGACTTTTTATAAACAGGGAATCTCCATAATCCTCGATTACTCTACTTTTCATTATAGATATAATATAATCTTTCGAATGAGAGAAACGACTTATTCCGTATACGCGATTTTTGTAGGTTTTCAATTGTTCAACAACTCGGTTTTCATTAAACGACTAGCTACTTCGCCTGCGTGGAATTCGAATTAAAAAAATTTTTTAATGACGTGCATTTATGATGGCGTCTCATACTCTGTATCTTCCTACGGGTTTTAAGTTATCCCTTTGTCAAATTTTATAAAAATCGGTTCGGTAATTTAACCGTAAAGACGTAACGAACATACAGACAAATTCACTTTCGCATTAATATTATATTAGTACGAATTATGCAGTTTTACCGCAATGTGTGTGTGTATTCTTCGATGGAAGAAAGTATGTAGCTTCATCTTACTATACGTTCGCATTCAAATATTATACGTACTAATTTCCTAAGTGTATCCTTTTAGTAGAAATCCTGAAAGATTATTATTTAGATCTATCAAGGAACCTAGTAAGGGCTTTTTCAGATCCTTAATTCATTTTTACTAGAGCACGCGCATATCGACACAGCACGAAAATATTACAAATCATTCTAAGAAGTTTCACGGATATTTTCCGAAAGTTAAACGTCCATAAGACACCCCAATATATCTTTCGAATATTATACACGCGAATTCTCGCTTCATCGCGCGTACTTTTCTCGCGCGAAAGAGGAGAGAATCGTGTCGATCGTTTATGCACTCGTCTCGTTTACAAAGCACGATTGATCCAGCGATCCGCGACTGACTGCGCAACGGTACATCATATCTTCGGAGAGCGCATACCATCGGCAAATTATCATACCTTCCCAAGTATATATAGGTATCTGCTGTTTCGCGGAAACGAGAAGTGATCTTCGAGTTCGCCGGATGATAATAATCGATGATGAATTTCCAACGACGTCACGCGTACTGACGCCGGTAAGATGCTTTCGAGAATCCATTCCACGCGTTGTTACCGTAGACTCACTTTCTTTGGGGACACTACACTGAGAAAAGCAACTTATTGTTAGTGAATTTAACCAGAATCCTCTGGAGATGATGACCAAACCGTTTAGTGAAATATGGATCGCTCATCTGTTTTGTTAAACTAACCACTCTTTTTGGCTAGAATAACTAAACATTTGGTTGGAATGACTAAACATTTGACCAGAATAACTAAATATTTGGTTCGATTGGTCAGTATTTTGGTTAGAATGACTAAACGCGTTTAACTAGACGTGTTTCGTCATCTTAATCTAATTTTATTTTTCCGATTATATATCAGAAAATGTAGATTAGAAAGGAAGGTATATATATATGCGTGAGAAGGTTTGCAGAAATTCTTAATCCGCGGCAACATAAGTTTCTTGTCGTGTCAGTCACGGGATACAAATTACCGTATAAACCCTCGTAGGAATTGTTTTATCATTTCGACGAAATCAAATTTACGCGTCTAATCTCTCCGTGAAAAAAAAAAAGATTCGGATCGATGACGTCTTCGACAGGAAAAATAAAAGTTAGTTCTAAAAGCTCGCCGTCATTACCTCCTCCTCTTTTCCTCCCCCCACCACTTTATCGGCCAATCATCACGAAACGAACGGTCACGAGTCATTACTCTTATGGCACTGCCGAGCATGTCGCGTTTTTTTCCCGCCGTGCGACACGCGTTGATCATACGCAGGATTGCTTCGACCGAAACACGAGAACACGATATTCCGTCGAAGCGATTGCATGTGCAGTGGGCAACCAACCCTAAGCTCCCCGCTGGACGAAGAAATATTCCGTTTTTCACCCGTTTCACATGAAAATCAAATCGCTTTCCTTTTTTTAAGTCGAGAAAATAATTCATCCCTGCGTTCGCCACACTGAATGCAATATGTATTTATGTATTTTTACTGCACACGTTGCATGCAAGTCATTTGTATGCAAGAAATGACTTGCATTTAACTCTCATAGTAAAGTCCAGAATGATACTAAAGTAGTCGGAGTACCGCAGGCAGTAGGTACGGTCCGTCATGTGAATATCCACCACCGTACTATTTCCCGGTCAGACGGCAGACGTATGACGGGCCGTATCTACTGGCTGCTAGCTCTAGCTGCCAGCTTCAGCGTCTCAAGTCCAGTGGTACGTTAACTCGAAGAAATTGGAAATTTTCTCAACTATAGAAATACGAGAAAACATTCCAGGAAAGAAAAGCATTATCGAAAATTCCAAAAGAAATAATGAATTTTTCCGAAATATCAGAGAAAAGTGCATTCCTATTTCAACTAAGTGGCAGGAAAACCCCAAAATTCATTGCGATGGATATACGTATATATAAGTATCGAGTTCAAATCGCGCGAATAAAAATCGCCAGCGTATTATACCCACCCTTACGCGGAACGATCGTGCGGCCGGGCGATATGTCGCCAGTTACCCTTACGCCCGATGCAGGCTTCTCGACTTCCGTGACGAGAGTTGGCACCAGATCGATGGATAAGACGGGGGTGCACGGCTCGGCGCGTTGCGACAGGTCATGGTTCGCGCCAGTCCCGTCTCTAATGCCGGGCGAACCCCGCGCGAAGCGTAGACCACCCCCCGACAGAAGTGACGCGCAGACTCGCCGCGGCGCACCGCTTCGCGCTTATCAACGAGACGTTTAAAGCGTTGATAACTCTCGATATACAGCGCGCCAACAATGGCTGACGAGGAAAACCTGGACCTCCGCTAATTAGTCTCTGTCTTTGCGCGCGGGCGCGCTTAGATATACTCGTATATACGTGCTATTTTTTCCTCTCCGGGTTCTCGCTGCTATTATTATACCGCGAGTAGAACGCTCATTTGTCGGTGGGTTGCGGAGGGGCTGTCACGCTTGTCGCATAGTTTAGAGGAGCCGAGAACCGTGGATGCTGCAGTGAATTATTGCTGGTATAGTGATCATGGAGAAGGAACAGGGCATTGGCTAATAGGGGAGAGCCGAATAATCTCCAGGGATTACTTCACCGTGACCATTTAAGAAAGGATTTCTGTAAATGCTGATTTTTAAAATTGTGTTTAACCATTATCATTTACGAATGACGATAAAAAATGCTATATAAATAATAAGAAATATAATAAGAAATATAATCCCAAAATAATGTAAGAATTTTTACATTAATCACATTTAACCAATTCGGGATTATATTTAAACTGTTGAAAGGATGTAGTGAAATGAGATACCATATCATCGACTGATTTAATTAAAGCATCAGATATACACAACTATATCAATGACTTTGATTCAATAGAATTAATACCTTTATCCCGCTGCATAGTTCATATTGAAAAATATGCGAAAGACACCACCCGCGCGTTGCATTAAATACAGTCCTTCGTGAGTTCACTATGTCACCCGCATCGCGTCGTCATGTGGGTGAAAAGATAAAAACAGCCATTCTCTTCCACCAACAGTTGCATCTGCAAAGTTAACCGATTCTTTGCGTCGTTGCAGTTCAATTTGTAATAAGTGATAGATATCTTCGATTCCGATCGTGCAGTAAATAATCTTTATCCAATAAAAGTAAACTGAAGAGAAAAACGGTTATTAAAATTACTGTATAATATCATTTAGGTACTTTAAGATTAATTGCAACACCTTTTACGACATATTTATTTATGAATATAAACTATCGAGTTTTCAACTGGTTGCAACAAATTATTACAAACGCACGCCTGCGGAATCTGTCTTGAGAAAAAAAATTGGTATTAACACAGACATCAATGATCTCGATCGGGCGATTCTGATTAATTAACGTACGTTTGGTGTCCCTCTCGTGTGTGATACCTGTGCTATGTGCGATATGTCGAGCTTCTAACGATGTTTAATTTCGAAATTTTTATTGATTTAGACTCTTTTATTTTTCAACCCAGGCGTAAAAATTCTATGTATTTTCTATAAGTATAATCCAAATGTAGTTTTGCTCAAATATGGATTATATGTATTAGGTATACAACTTTGCTTCCGCCGTTTTTCCAAATTGTCATTTACAGAAAAACGGCGGGAGCAAAGTTGTAGACCTAATATAATATATGATTTCTATATTAACCATATAAGGACTCTATACGGATTATACAAACATTCAAAAATCTGTATATATAGTCCTTATATGGTTAATATAAAAATCATGTATAATCCATATATGACCAAAACCACATATGAATTATATACAAAATATACAGAACTTTTCTGTCTGGGAATCACTTCTGAAGATTAATTTTCGAGGCAGAAAAATAATTTCTTCAACCGCGTCGCTATCGTCCAGAGCAGCAGCGAGTGACGACCGGAAAATCTGAAACAGTCTCGAGCACGTAGGAGCACTTCTCTCTCACCGCTCTCACAGTTCCTGGGATAACTGATATTCAGTGGCAAGAGAAAAAGTAATATACTTTCTGCTGCGCCCGTGCCTGCTAAGTAGAGGTCTTCCTGGTCATTCGCAGCAAAGGCTTCTCCGCAAGCGGCGAAAGAAACGACGGAAACCTATACCCTCGAATAACGCCGCTCTTCTCCGAGCCGTGACGTTGCAAGACGCTGGTCTGTAATTACGCCAATCTTCAGGTATCCTCGCGTCCATCGGAAAATTTCAAAACCTTTCCGATTCCGCGAGCACGCGCGAAATTGCCGTAATAATCGAAGCGCGCAATTAGCACCGCGACGACTCACGGCACGGTATATACCGCGCAGATACGTATCTCGTGTACGTGTTTATCTGCAGGTCCGTGTGTCCTTTCTGTACGCAACGAGCCGCTCGTGACACGTGTAGACGCGCCGCGCGTGTGTTACGTATACGTACGTATAGGTAACGTGGTGTGTATAGTAAAGCGCGGATGCGTAATGCGCCTCGGCAAATAGCTAAAAGGAAAAAGAAACGGCGAACGATAAATTCGTACCGTCAGCTGATATCTGTCATAGGCCTCCGCGTGTGGTTGCAGTAACGACCAATAATCACACTCACGTCAAGTGGCGCGCTGTGTGAGTGGAGTGCGCCAGATAAGTTGCACCGTGCTTGTGCCGGTCTCCTTTGTATTTGTACGATTGATAATTTATTATGTAAGGGCAAAACGAGAGATAAGTGTTGCGTTAGTCCGCAATGCGAACCAGGTACCCGGTGTGTTTAATGGGCCAAGGGAATCATAGATAATCGTCTTTGATTTCTTGAGTTTTCTGCGCGGGTGAGGGACGCGAGAGCATCAGAAGTGTGCCGACATGTGCTATTTGTACGTATCCGTGCCGTAAACCGACGGCGGTCAATGATGGAATAGAGACGAGTGTATTTTTCGATCGCACAATTTCCATTTTTCGCGAGGCCAAATTTTTTCTGTAAAATAATTACCAATAATTTGATCATTCTCTGGGGTTTTTACGATAAACCTATGATTTTCGGAATCAGTACTAAAAATACATAAGACTAATCGTGAAATACAGGGTGAGGCAATGAAACGGCACGATTTCAATTCGGGCTGGCGGGCTTGGTGGGGGGTCACGAGAGTGGGGGACTGGACCTTTGTCGTCTAGAAAGGTAAAAAAAATGTTAGTAGCCATGGAACATTGGTTCAGTGCTTAGACTCGCTTTTCCTGGTCATCTCATCAGCAGAAATAGCGGTATCGCATGGCCTGCCCGTTCACCAAATTTGACGGCTCCAAACGTTTTCCTTTGGGGTTACCTCAAGTCCAAAGTGTTAAAAGAAAACCCTCCTAGAACCAGAGAAGATTTGAAAGAGCGAATTCGACAAGAAATAAACAACATTCCATTGGAGATGTTACACAACGTCATGAACGGATTCATTCTCAGGCTCCGACAATGTGTGGAAAAACAAGGACGTCATCTGTCTGACACCATCTTTAAAATATGATTACTTTTCAAGTAAAGCAAATTTCCACTAATGTGTAGACTTGATTTATGCTAAAATAAAACAACTTTTTTTAAAATCTCTATTTCTGCGATTTTTTTAAATCGTGCCGTTTCACTGCCTCATCCTGTACGTTCCAAAGATTTCAATTTTTCGCGAAAATTGAAATCTCTGGAATCAATTTCTCGACTAGTCTACCTTATGTACTTTTTCGTACTGATTCAGAAAATCATAGATTTATTGAACAAATCCCAGAGAAAGATCAAGTTATTGATGATTTTTTTCAGAGAACACATTTTTTTTAACTTAAAATCGCCGGTATCTTATATTTGAGATATCAACGAAAATAGTTGTGTTTTTTGTAATCAGCACGAAAAAAATAGATAAGATAGGGTGGTCGAGTGATTGCTCCAAGAGGATTCTATTTTTGAAAAACTATCAAAGAAATTGAAATATTTGGATTCGATCTCTCGACTAGGCAATCTGGTTTATTTTTCCGTGCTGATCCCGAAAATCACGGACTCATTGAGAAACTCTCAAAGGAATCTCGAGATATCGATCACATTTTGTGACGAAAATAATTTTCTCATACATAAAAAATCAATCATATCTTATATTTCTTTAAAAATGTATTCTCACGAAATCTTACACGTGGTTGCTACACGAGATGATGTTATTCTTAATTGGTACACATATCGAAAAAGTTGTTTCTGTACTGAAGTAATTCAATTCTCACATCCTTCCATCGTGTGTATTGCAGCAGGGTTGCGGGCAGTTCAGACATGGGAAGTGAGCATTACTGCCTGAGGTGGAACAATCATCAGAGCAACTTGCTGGGTGTGTTCAGTCAGCTACTGGAGTCGGAATCGTTGGTCGACGTGACGCTGGCGTGCACGGAGGGACCTTCCATTCGTGCGCACAAGGTCGTCCTCTCCGCGTGCTCCAGCTACTTCCAAGCCTTGTTCCTCGACCACCCCAATCGCCACCCCATCGTCATTCTCAAGGACGTCCGCTTCTCCGAGCTGCGTACCCTCGTCGACTTCATGTACAAGGGAGAGGTGAACGTCGAGTACTGCCAACTCTCCGCCCTACTCAAGACCGCCGAGAGTCTGAAAGTCAAAGGTCTCGCAGACATGACCAATATCAACGCAGCCGCAGCGTCCAGGGAGGAGCAGCATCCGAGCGCGGAGAGCCAGAGGGATCGCGAGCACAGAGAACGAGACAGGGAGAGGGAGAGGGAAAGAGACAGAGACAGGGAGAGGGAGAGAGACAGAGACCGGGACAGGGATAGGGAAAAGGAGCGCGAGAAGGAACCGACGAAGGAAAACGAACAGTCCCAACAACCCACCCAACAGCCACCTGCCGAATCGGTAGAGGCAGTGGATATGACCGAGTGTCCACCTACCCCTACGGGACCTGGTAGCCCTTGTCCCGGACCGCTGGCGCTCGATCGACCCAGGAGAGACTCCGAAGACGCGGCTAGTTTAGAAGAGACGAGAGGGTCCCTTAGTCCAATTTCCGTGCACAGTGGCCCCAGCGACATGAGTCTTAATAACACCGGCACGCCCGGAGTGTTACCGTTGACTCTGCCACAGAGCCGGCTTCCGTCCCCGCACAGTACAGAGCCTTTGGCAGGACCGTCGGGGCTACCCCCGGTGCAACAAGTTCCGCTCGTAAGTATCTTTGTATTTCTAGATAATATTTCAGTTTCGTCGTTGTACGACGTGACGTTAAACGTGCGCTAGTTTGTCGAACTGATGAAACGAAAGCACATTTTTAAAACGCCTGAATTTAGCCTATTCTGCAGATCGGAGACTATTTACTCGCATTTCATTCTTAAAGTCGAAAGTATTATTCTGCTTCTCACACAGACTGTTAGAGAACTGAAAGAGGTTGAAAAGTGTGCAGGCCTATATTTATTTAACAATAAGTACGAAGCTAGCAGATGATGACTGTAGAAAATGACTCTATTTTTGGCGACCTTCTCTCGTAGGCACTGAAACATTGAATATTTTGAAGCATGTGTATTTTCTCGATGCGTACTCTGAATGTCGCGTTTTCTAGCATTTCTGAGGCAGGGACACAATCTATAAACATAAGTCCGAGACCTCCCATTCTACTAATTTCTTTTCCCGCATACATGTGCAAATGCGGAAGAATTATAAATAATCGAAACGCATCAGCCGCTAGCTTCAGTTTCATCATACTTGTTCAACGAACGAATAAATTGACAAAAGTTTCCTTTGCAGTCTCTAAAGAAGGAAATAGACTGGGAAAGATCGATGGAGGAGCGCAGCGCGAGCAGCGAACTGTCCGCAGACTACAGACTCCCTCCAGATCCGGTGAGTGACTTGCCGTAATAATTTTCTATTTCATCAGTATTATTCTCGTTCTTATATTTCTCTTTGCTCTGCATTGACATTGATAATTATAACCGCCGACTAATCCCGCACTCATTTGCAATCGTCGATAAACGGCAAGGTCGTTAGGTTGGAGACGATAACGCGACGTATTTTTACAATCGCCGTGCGGATAATTGCAGCGTATCGCGCGTCGTATTATGTCACGAATTTGATTACGGTCGATCGTTACCGAACACGCGACGAAGACGGCGGCGTCATTTCCGAATTATGTCGATGCGTGCGTCAATGCGGATTTCCTTTCGAGTTTCTATCAACGATTGATGTCGAGATCAATTGCATGTGGGTCTGCTGCATGTGCCCAAAGGCTTTCGCTATCTGCTGTTGTCCCCGCTAAACCAAGACCGTTCAGTTTCTGACGTAACGGTGCGAGCATCAGGACGGAAGGATCGGACTGAGCTCGGTATTGCTGTAGGAAGGACTATGATTTCGATGAAACTGCGATAGCCTGCATATTTCGTGTCATGTGCGTGTACTTGAAAAGTAAACACGAGCGATAGAAACCCCATTGAATCTAGAGTCGCGGAATTAAATATCACACATTTCTTCGGAGACGATCATCATTTTCTATACGCGGGAGAAGTATAATTCTTTCAAACTTATCGCGTTTAAAAAATCTCATAAGAAATATACGTAATGACAAAATGACGAGATCGATACGAGATAAAAGCTTTCGAATGCATAAAGCGAAGCGAACATAAATTTGTATGAATCGTGCGAATTAACCGTCCGACCAGTTCTATCAGTGACAGATAGTTTCAAGCGTTAGATGCCGACGCCGCGCGATCTCACGATTTCGTTCGACTTGTCACACACGTCGTATCCTTTGACCGGAAAGTAACGTTTTCCTTTTCGACGGAGCGCGATGCGAGAAACAAACGCGTGCATGTCGTCCACTTTGACGAACGTCTCTCGTTTCCCTCCCCCGAAACCGATACGTCCAATACCTCGGAAGTCCACGTACTCACTTCCTGTGTTTCGCGTGTCAGCTGTCGTTCTCTCTCTCTCGTCCTCCCTCCACAATCTGCAGCCTCTTATTCCCCCTTTCTCTCTCTCTCTTTCTCCCCCCTTTCTCTACCAACAACACATTACCCGCATTCACACGTCACAGACACACACGATCAGACGCATACATTCATTCCGCTCTCGCAATGAAAATACGACAGAGATCCGCTCGAATCGACCCCCCCCCCCCGGGTGCGGTACCGCGTCACCACTCGCGAAACGAGCGCCGAAGTGCACTCATCGCACACCATCAACCTCTCCGATGAAACGGTTCCCGATCCTTCTTGCCAGCCTGTCTTGCTAGCTCACTATCAAGAAGTTGACCTTCGTTTTTGGCCATGGTTGTTTTTTTCTACATTTATATAATATATATACATATAAACATATCGATGGCTCCTAACGAAACAGCGCATTCGTTTACTGTGACAATGGAAGATCATAAATCAGATGAAGATCGACAAGACTTATAAGGTAATTGTCCCAATAACCGGACAGGCATACAAATTCATATAGCAGATTTTACTCAGGGTTCTTATTAGTGGCACTTCCAGTATACATTCGTAATTTATTGAAGATTTTCTTTCCACTAGTTGCTCTTTTTTATCCCATTCAATAATTTGAATTATGCTCAAATATGTCCGACTACTAGGACGCATCCTGCTATTGGGGCAGTTACCTTACTATATTTCATTGTCGTAACAATCAGATGCGCTGTTCACGTCGAGAGCCATCGGTATGAATCTACACCTTGGAACAGCAACAATCGACGTCGGAGTACGAGTGTGCACTCTAATGAAGATTGCATCGTTAGCTTTGAACTTATCAGCCATGTATTGGTATCAAATATGGAAAGAATGTGCGTTGTTGCATCAACACTAATTTCGAACGTATAATAAGAGACTTCTTGTAATTGCATTGCAATTGTTAAATAAAGGTAAATTTTTAATTGGACCTTGAGAAAAATTATGTATAATGATCGTCAAGGGCCACCTGAAAACTAACTTGGATCGTTATCAAGAAACTCGGCAGATCGAATGAAAATTGATATTGCTGCATCGTGATAAATTTCAGTACAGATTGCTGCAATTCATAGTACAATCTTAACAAAAGAAAGTGGATCAAGACGATTTGAAATTTATAGAGATCGAATTCACACGAATTTAATTGAATCCAAAATATTTCAAGTATTTTTGATTAGATCCGATTTCAGCCCAATGTCTAATTCGTTCCAATCTATTTTCTCCGAAGGGATAATTCGCATTGCAACTACAATAAGCCTTTCGTCTCGATACTGTCGAAACTCTTTTCGATGTACGTGCGTAACGACGAGCAGTTTCTTCCGTGGACTTTTTTTTATAGATTAAAACATAAACTCCAAAAAATATCATGTCAAACAGAGAGCCTAAGGTTCACAGATAACGAAGTAATCGCGATCGAAGCGGGGCGCACCTACTCTGACACCGGTTGCTGTTGTCTTGAGGACAGATATACACGCGTACTATATTATATACGTTATATATCGTTATATACTATTATATAATTATATTCATTTGGCATATCATTAAATATATATATAAATACATATGCAAATTTTGACATTCATCGTATATATCATTATTACTTAATAATATACGTCTTGTTTTAATTTCAACTATTGTCGTTCGGCTGAGTGCAACGCAAGTCAATGCCCCGCTTGCACCGAGGTTGTAAATGCAATCCAATAAGAAGGGTGGAAGTGGGAGGTGGCTGGGCGGTAGGTGGCTGGCAGGGGGGTGTGGGAGGGGGGTAATTCTTCCACCTAAACCTACTAGTTTGTCATAGCCGGGGAGCGCGCGCCAAACAAAAATGAGCGTCAACTTCTTGTACTACCGTGTTCTCAATGTTAAACGCACGGAAAAGACACACTTCTCGCCATTCCAAAAAGACAAAAAAAAATTGTTTCTTTGCCGTAACGGAGAGTGAAAGAGAGAGAATGAGAGAGACACATAGAGAAAAATGACTCGTACCTTCGTTCGATGAAGGAAGGTGCGAAGTAGATAACGGAGAGAAAGAGAGAGAACAAGATAGAGAGAAAGAGAGAGAGAGAGAGAGAGAGAGAGAGAGAGAGAGAGAGAGAGAGAGAGAGAGAGATACAATTTCTGCCGCGGTACAAGACAGTAGCGTAACGACGAACGGAGCCGCAGAAAGAACGAGAGAAAGAGAGAGACACGAAAAGCAAAAGAGACGAACAAAGAACAATTTGAGAGAAAGAGAAAAAAAAAACGAAGAGACTCTCTGACGAGCCTGACGATCGCGCATCGTGCATTGTCGTAACGGACCGCGGAATCACACGTAGAGCTATACACGATATCGGAGGTGTCGAACCACACTACGCGAAAGTAGAGGAGTCTAACTTTATACTCGAAAAGTCGATATGAGAGGGAAGCAAGAAGTTGATGTTCTTGTTTGTTTGGTTGTTGCAGGAGTTGATGGGTGTGGATGAGCGGGTGTTTGCGTGCATGTACTGCGGTGCCTCGTTCCTCCACCAGAGCAAGCTGACACGGCACATCCTCTCGCACAGCCTCGAGTCGCTCAAGTACCGCGAGCAGGCCCACCTGCAGCTGCAGGCTCAGCTGAGCCTGGAGCCCGGCATGCACCTGCCGCCAGAGGCCCACTATCCTCCGGGGGGTCCGGTCGAGCCGATGGATCTGGAACTGGCGGCCCACTCGGATCCCTCCTCCGGTGTAGTGCTTTGCAAGTTTTGTGGTAAATCCTTTCCGGACGTTGGCTCGCTCATAGCCCATTTGCCGGCCCACACGGGCGACCGGCCGTTCAAGTGCGAGTTCTGTGGCAAGGCGTTCAAGCTGAGGCACCACATGAAGGACCACTGTCGGGTGCATACGGGCGAGCGTCCCTTCCGGTGTACCCTGTGCGGCAAGACCTTCTCGAGGTCGACGATCTTGAAGGCCCACGAAAAGACACATTACCCAAAGTATGTGCGCAAGTTCCTGTCCCCAAGCCCCGTGGACCCCTCCGAGGAAGAGGCCCCACCTCCGCCGCCGCCTCATCATTGAGTTCTCCATCTCCGTCGACTCCGACTACCACCACCACCACCACCACTATCACCACCACCACCGCCGCCACCACCACCACCACCGCCACCACCACCATCACCACCACCACCACCACCACCACCACCATCTCGAGTACTTTCCACGGATTTTTGTTTACCGCGAACGACCGGAAAAACCGCTCCACCACAACGGGAACGACATCGTCGGAGCGACAGCGACGACAGAATCAGCGGGCGTTTTGGGAAGCGATGCCTCTCTCTCTCTACCTCTATCTCTCTATGCATATATCTCACACTTCTCTCTCCTCTCTTCGCCCTCTCCCTCCGTCGCGACTCGCCAAAGGGGTACGAGAGAGAGAGAAAGGGAACCCCCCTTTTCTTCTTGCGTTTTTCGCGCGAACGAGCATAAGAGCGACGACGAGGCACGGGTATGTAGTGTACGTGCGGATAAGGCACGTGACGTGGAGGGGGAAGAGAAAAAAATGAGAGGGAAAAAAGAACAACGGAAAAAAGAACCGACGACGGTATTTCTAGTTAGTCCTGTGATTTTGGTTGGGATGACGACGGCTGGCGCGTACGCTCGTGTTCAGGGGGAGGGACACGTTAAAACGAGCTCCCTCGTTTAATCAGTGCTTTAAGACGAAACGTTTAGCTTATATATATTGTATATCGGTATAAATTATTATTGAGGTACGACGACGAGAGGACGAAGGGGGTGATTCGCGAGGAAGGAAGGGAGGAAAACGGAAGCGCTGGTGTGAGTGGCAGGGAGGGTGGTTGAGATCGCGAAACACGGAGGGTAGGAGGAAGAGATGGAAAAATTTGAGCCGCCACGGTTGGTGCTTTTAAGAGATTTTGATAAAATGCTGTGAATATTATATTGATTATATGATGACTATGAACTTATTATAGTATGTACTGATGTTGTACGATGTACGATGACTGTTGTTGATACGATTGAGAATATTTTATACAGTTGACGGGGGTAAGGGGGGTGGGAGGGGATTTTCACGGCGCGCGAAAATGTCGCGAGTCCGGCGGACGCGCGGGGTTCGCGGCGCGTTCGCGCGATCGGTGGGAAAAGGCGCACCGAATAAGGAAAAAAAATACATACATATAGAAGGGGACTAAACACATGTAGGAAACACACGAGGCACGGGGCTGCTAAACGCTGAATTGTTAAGATTGCGCTGGCATAATAGTGGCTTCTCGACTCACGACTATACACTACCTTGGATATAGTTTTTTTGCAGTACGCTCGGGCCTGGCTCGACGAGGACAAATCAAGACCCGCGTATATATATGTATATAAATATTATATATACATACGAAATCACATATACAAATACGATTATAAGTTACTAGAGACCAAGTCGAAGCTTACCTGACGATGCGGTAGCCATTGAGACAGTGCAATATCTGAGCTGTAAACAGACCACTCTTCTTTCTCCTTAGTTCATAATTACTTACGACGTACGTTAAGGTAGCTAGATAGTCTAATCGTTTCCCTTTTCCTTTAGCGACTACTCGGTGATATTGATCTTAAACACTCGACTTTCTTTCTCGTTATTTATTTATTTCCGGTCGGGCGAATTCGAATGCACGCGAGAGCGCGCCTGCGCTCTGATCGTAGGGCGCGACGCGACGACGACGGGGAAAAGCAACGGACCATCGCAATAACTTACGTCGCGGACTGTACGCCGCGCGTCTTTGTTCCTCTTCGGTTCACGATCTTCGGCCCTCCCCGGAGGGAATTCGTCGCGAGATATCGTCACGGCCAAACTGCGAATCGCCTGTTCTTACGTTGTTTCTTCATTTGTTCTTTCCTTCTCCGGTAGAGCATACTTCTCCCTTCGGTCGTCGGTAGGTGGATCGCGCGCGGCGCTCGAAGCGTCGACGATAATAATGATGACTTCTAAAAGTATAAGTAGCTAATCAATGTGGCGTGTTAGCAATAACGTTAGGGACGTGCGCGCACGAACGTGTATCACGGTGATTCTGTGCGTGCGCTCGTACACGCGTACATTTGTATACATACATATAGGGCGCGTAAGGCGTATGAATACATTAGGACGCGTAAAGACCGCACGTTTGCCCGTTGTACTGTACGAGATGACTTACGTTTCTCGCGATCGTTTTTTTGGGTGATAAGCGAACCAGTATTTCGATTAACTTTTGTTTTCCTATTAGATAAGTAATTAACGTGTAATCGCTGTACATAGGGAATCTTAGAACTTACGAACTCTGTTGATATCACCTTATTATATCGCGATCGGGAACCAAAGGCGGACGGCGAACCTGCCCGGGAGAATCCAGCTGCGCTACTGCAGTTCTCACGGTACTCTCTCACTCTCATTCTCTCTCTCTATCTCTCTCTTTCTCTCTCTCTCTCTCTCCCGTTTCAGTTTCGTCGGAGGAATAGAGGAAAGAAAAATTCCGCGAAAAAGGGAAAGGTGCTCAAATCTGTCGATGACGTCGACACTCGAACTCGTCGCGCTCGCGAAAATCGAGATCGATCGCGCTGGCGAACCGGTCCGATTTGGTACTCGATCCCGTAGCATAACTAATTCTTTTCATCACCATTCTGTTCGGCCGTGGTGAGGAAAGGTGGGTAGGGGAAACAAAAAAGAGGGGACGTATTGGAACGGGAGTGATTTCAAAGCTGTGATGACTATACATATAATTATAACTTAATATACACAATTAATTTTTAATATACCTATGTTGCTCTGGTGAAACCAATTAAATTGATTTCCAAAAGTACACGCACCCACATCTCTCCGCGCGCGACGAGGCGCGACGGATTGCGCGACAGTTGCGGCAACGCGACCGACGACGACGAGGACCAACGCGATCGAGTCTGGCGTCCCATTGTGATTTGACTTACTGTGATTTTTCCTCGAAACTTATCAAGTACCGTGCCTTATTGGCGGTGCGCGAGGAGCGTAGGAACGAGATTCTCTCTAGGATTACAAAATTTGACGTCTTTTCGCTTTGTCCGTTCACGGACCCCCTTGTTCCCCCCTCTCTCTCCATCCTCTTCTTACTTCCTCCAAAAGAAAAAAAAAGACAAAGAAGAGACGCGTTAGTGTTTAATTAGTAGGTATCCAATTATCTAATTCGCGAGTCGCTGGCGACTGAAATTCGCGGCGAGCTCGATTTTGATAGAAAGGAAAATTAGCCGCTTTGACCGCTGGTTACTTTTGTCCGTCGTGACTTGAGGGAATCGCTGCCGATATCGGTTGAAAGTGAGAAGGGGTTGTTGCACGCTTATCGGGGTAATATGGAGGTCGGATCTACGCGCCGATACAGCTATCGCCCTCATGGCAGAGAATATTGCATTGACACATTCTACGTGAATATTTTATGCATACTCTGTAATACTCGTGCCGTGCGACCGTTCTTAATTTCTGCCCTTAATTCATTCGCGATAGCTGACAAAGAAGATCCGCGTGCGCCACTCGGACTGCACGCTTCATGCTATCCATGTATATGTCGAAATTTAATTGGATAGCCAAATAGAGGCTCTCTCTCTCTCTCTCTACGTCGACGGCCAATCAGACTTCACCATAGATGGCGTTAACCAAATTCAAATATGTTGTCTTACCGCGTCGGAAGAGCGCGTAAACGTAACTCGAATACGTTGCACCCTGTACTGGTAAAGCTGGAGCTCGTCCATTCGACGTGCGGCGGTACAGCGCGCGTCACTTTCCTCGAAGTAGCGGCGCTGTAAAATTTGAGCTCGCGCGCGCGCGCGCGAGAAGTTTACGCTCAACGAAGCGTATCTGTTCAATGACCCACTACGTCTCCCGCTTAAGCCGTTGTAAAACTTTCAGCAGTCACTCCGAGATGGCGACATAATCGTTCTTGACCGCTACCCGGCATTCCGCGGGCGGCGGGTGTGCTACGCGCGGCACTAACTTGCAAATTATCGCGTTAAATCGTCCGACGTTGCTCGCCGTCTGATCTCCTGTCTCCGTCGGCTCTCTTTATCTACTCTTTACGGCCACGCGTTACGTCGTTCGGAAGGAACGTGGAAACGCGAAGTCTCGCGCGTTGGACTCGGGGGTCCTCCATTATCTTCGCGTTTTATCGACGTGCTGCTTCGACGATTAACTTTTCCGTGAAAAAATAATCAATGAGAAAACGTGGAACATCTTAAAGCGCAGATGTACCGCGAGAATAGTCGGTTCTTAGATGATTGAAAGAAAAAGGAAAGAGAAAAAGGACAACATGTCCCAGTTTGAATTTGAAATCAGACGGCGCACGCCTCTGCTAAGTCTGTGTATGGCTGCCTGCGCAGTAAAATTTGAAAGTATGGAAATGGCGACCGAGGAAGGTAGATAAATCAAATTACCATGGACGTGAATGAATCTAGCGAAGAAGTTTCTTTATAAAATTGTATTTTAGTGTAAGTAGAAAATTACGATACCGAAGCAACAACCCCTCCTCTTCCTTCCCTCCCTCATCAGAGATGTGGGTGCGCATACATAAATCAGAATTGGAGTAGAATAACGATGATTGGATAATAAGAAAAAAAAATTTATTAAAAAGATAGACGCCAAGCAAGAAATTTCTTATAGCATTACTCGTGTATCAATTGGAGTGACGATATACAACGCGGTAGTGTACTTTTATCGCCTATCGTCAATCGCGTTAGTTCGCGTAACGCGTCGCGCGTCGCGCATTGCTAATTTAGATCGCAGGATTATACAGGGTGTTCGATAAGTAGTACTCGAATTTCTCTCTTTGATTAAATTTACCGTCTCATCAACAGCACACGTCATTATCATCGTCATCCTGATCGCGACGTTCAATTTCAAAGCGACTAATATTGTATACCCACATTCCAAAAATTTACGAATATCAATTTTTTTTACATTTTCTTTCGACTGTTCCCTTTGCTAAATTATTTTTTAAACTTAATGTACTCTCGAGTGTCCCATCAAGACTGGACTATCGATATTACATTTTTTGGATCGATCCGTTGTTGATCGCTGGATGGATTTCGGTGTATTAGATATGCCCAATATTTGAAAAATTTTCCTCGCAGTAATTTCTTCTCATTTCGTCTATTAGAAAATGCTGAGGGGGATATATATAGAGAAGAGGAATGACTAGAAAAATTAGCGTCACATTGGAACGATCTCGACATAAATTTTCCACCGTAAGAAACGTAAATAGGATGTAGATTAAGTCAAGTTTGAGCGGTTATTCCGAAAGATGGATTGGCATAGCGTTTTACTTTTCTCGAGCTTCTCTGGCCGCATTCTCTGAAGTTTCGTTAAGGTCTCTTCACACCCGCTCGTTCTTTTGCCGGCGTCTCGCACGCATGACTTTTGCACCTTCCCGCGTAATTACGCGTCGTGCGTGAACGTCCTGGGCTCGCGCATTTTTTTCTGCGGTATCAAGCAAAGAATCGTCGATATAGGTTCGCGCGTAGGATGTACATTCTACACGCGAGTTTTGTAGAGACGTCAATGTAAATTTGACGCGAATCTGATACTGGTACTCCTTCTTGCATGGATGCAGACACTGAAAAATTTCGCTTAGGTAGAAAAAATTTGTCAGAGGGTATTTTTAATTTATAAATTTTTTAAAAATCAATTAGAAACAATGTAAAGACTTAATAAACTTTGGTAGAAAAAACAGCCAATGTCGACGGAATTTTGCAGAGACTGCAACAAAAGCTACTCAAGGCTCTTTTTCATAAACAGTAGCAGCTAGTTGTGGTAGTAATAAAAAATGACGTTCTGGAATTAGCTGTTAGTCCTGTACATCTGTATACGTGGCACAGACTACAGGCAATAAAAGCTGACATTTCATTCTGGAACACATACTCAAAATATAGATAATTAGTATGTTAACGTAGGAGACTTTAAGTGCCCTGAAATAAGAAAAAGTCGCGGCACTCAATTATGGACCAAGTAGGAAATAATTAAAATCGCAGTGAATAATAATTTTCTATTTACGGATTAGCGCTAAAATGCATTCGGGCGAGTTTTGACATTCAGTGCTCCAATAAATGCAAGAACGTTTTATTACAATTAAAATCAGCTGCTATTGCTTAGGAAAAAACCGAGCTTGTGTTTTTTCTAAGAGAAAGACTATCGAGCGCATCGAAGAGACAGAGAGAGAAAGAGAAAGAAGGAATATTCTGTTATCAGCAAATATATTCGAGCAATTGCGACGAGCTACGACTTTGGTTGCCCGCAAAATCCCCATCCGTACAATATCTAAATTCGCTCACGTTACTTATAGAGTTATAGATGTATCTGTTAGGTTCTGGGTTCCCAAGCTTACGCATTAACACTTGTACATAATCGCGCCCAATAGATGACCGTATTCGTATATCAAAATGTTCCGATTTTCTTAAAGAGTCCGATGTACTTAAAGAGTTAAACATGTAAAATAATATGACAAAATAAGTCGTACACTGATAAAAGAATGTAGTTTAGTTAACATAATTGTGTTTTAATTGACTCTCTTATAAGTGACTCAAATTATATTTTTGTTGAATTGATGAAATGATAGTTAACTCTATCGAATGATATAGTTGCCAGCACAAATATAATTTATTAAAACTTTCATTCTTGTGGGAAGATATTTGATTAAGTTAAAATGTCGCATATTTCGTTGAAATGAAATATCTATTAATTATTTTTATTAAATATTTTTATCGAAATCTAGAACTAAACTCTCTCAACCACTCTATTCCATATATTTTTTCATACCAATTCAGAAAATTGCGAAATTATTGAGGAAATTACAAGAAAATACAGATTTATCGGTGAATTTCTATAAAAAGATCATTTTCTTCTACATAAAATTACTGATATCTTAGATCTCTTTCGACACATCGACCTAATAACCACATTTTCCGTAATTTACACGAAAAAATACATAAGAGATAGGATAGTCGAGCGGTCAATTCCAGAGATTTATTAGATATTCCATTAAATTAAAAGTTTCTTCCGTTCGACTGTCTCCAGTGCATATTTCTTAAGAACATCAGTTATTTCACTCTGTCAAACATTTATTTGACAGCCAATGACGGCAGTACTTTGTTGACTCAAATAATTTTTTTCGAATCAACTCAATTTTTTATCAGTGTATTGCTTTTACTCTTTCCACCACTGGAAGGTGTCGATTCGTCGACGTATGTATCTGTGAATATCAGAGAGTATCGTTATTATAAATGTATATGAATACGGTCGGATCGTGCATTACATATATGATTTTACGGTTAGGAAATCCTGTACAAAATACCTCTGCACCACGAATCTCCATTATGTGGCGGTTCTGAGGGTCCGTCGAAATTGCGCAGACCGCCTCGGCGATGATCGTTAATCGTTTATCCGGTGGAAGAAGAGAAGAGGAGCCCGCCGCGAGTTCACCGAGAATGTCACGCGTTCCATCCGATTCGATTCAATTCGCCGGCGATCGTCGGTCTCGGCAATCGATGACGGGTTCTTTATACGATATAGCGATGACTCGACTACCAGCAGCGTGGCGAAATTCGAAGTAATTTTAGACCGATGTAAATAAGACGATGACTTACGAAAATCGATAATTTATCCTAGGATCTTCTAGTTCTACACAGAGAACAAAGATTGATTGGAACTACTGATAATTAATTGCGGGGTCGCAAGTAATTATTTATTTATATCAAGGAAATCTTGAAATGTACCGAGAAAAAAAGTAGCCAACAAAATAATCTTCCTGAGTCAATTTGATAACCTAAACAAATATTTTTTGGATCATCCAAATGTTTAGCTCTGCCATCAAATTTTTCGTAAAATCAATAAAAGAATTTTGCGAGTCCAAAAAAAAAACGTTTCGTTCGCTCGTATTCATTCAAAATATTTTGTTTGTCTAACCAAGAGTTCTTTTAGTGTGCGTCAATATAATATCTATTTCTTACAATCATGTGAAATAGTATGCGATCGCAAGGAAAAGGTATTTAACATGAAAAAAATATTGAATTGATGCGAATAAATAATTACTTGCGGTCCCGCAAGTAATTATTAGTAGATCCAACTAATCCTTATTCTCTGTGTCGATATTTATTTTTACATATACGATAGATTATCAAACCAGTCTTAGGACTGATAACTTTATGATACGATAGATTATAACATTTCTAAATTATTTGAAAAACTCATTTCGAGTAGATCGTCACATTCTTTAATCGAGATCTGCGCAACGTCGAGCGATCCTCGAACGACATTATTGCCAGAAGTATTAATTAACTGTGTTTATTTCGATATCGGATTTCTCTGGATCGTTTCATCCCTCGCCACCGAAACCCTTGAAGTCCTCCCCTTTTTCCGTCGATCTCTGCTCGCATCGAACGCGGGCTCTTCTCTCGATCCTCTCTCCTCTCACCTCTCATCGTCATTCGCTCTCGCGCGCATTCACTTCGGGACCCGCCGCGCGTCTCTCTCTCTCTCTCTCTCTCTCTCTCTCTCTCTCTCTCTCTCTCGCACGCAAGTAGTGCCGCTGGCGTCGCCCATTCGCGCGATTACGCAGCTCCGTGCGGCGTAACCTTGCGATCGCAAAGGTCTAAAAATACGGCGAACGCACGGAAAACTGCATAATGCGTCGAGCCCAACCTGACCGTATTGCGAGATATCGCTGGAGGAACGCGCATAGTTGAGAGCGAACAATATTCTCTCTCGCCTCGACAGATAAAACGCGAATCAAACGCAGTGACTCTCAATGTCTGCCTGGAATTCCCCTCGATCATCGTATGACGTCATCGCGGGGAATTTCTCAGGGGATTTGAATTTCGAACTTTTTGAGTTTCCAGTCACGCGAGTTCGTCATATCGTTTTGCGCGAGAATGACGATCTATGCGATCGAATGTATGACATAAATTCGCCAGCGAATCGCACCGTCATCGCGTGTTTAAGTCATCCGAGAAAACGCATCAATCCCACCGCGTATTACGCGGACCGACGCTCTCGCGCAGACGCACGTGCGAATCGCTGACGCGCGTCAGCGCTCCTCGCCTAATGGCGCTCTTCACGGAATCGCGAGAGGATCTGTCCGGCGATTGGTTCGCGTTTTGTTCGCGCGGCGTCGTGGGTACGTGCCGGGTCGTGATAATGGATTGCCGCGTACGTATCTCGCATCTCCGTTCGCGGAATTCGCGCGAGTACTTTTCCATTACGCGGAATTCATTTCCCCGCGTGTCCGCGTCCCGGTGGAGGTGTTACCGGCGCAGGAGAGGATCGCAAAGGCGCTAAGGACTGCTGTGCGCCGCGAAAGTCAATGTCGTTCCTTCGTTCCAGATCCTTCAATTCTGAATGATTTTGTTGTAGAAAAGCAGACTTCATGGGAAATGTATAGCAAAGTCAGTCGTAAATTTGCAATTTGATTTTTCACTTTAAAATTAGTTTTGCTTATTTAATATATTCTTGTCCCCTGTATACGGAGAAAAAAGGATTGGTAAAAAATCGTGGGCTGATCCATGAATTTTTACAGAGCCCTTCGAGGTGAAGCATTGAAGTTTTCAATAGAAATAAAACATCAGTTTGTACAGTAAAATTTACCAATCTTCCGTTAATACCTGTCAGGTTTTTACGGGTTTTATACTCTCTTAATCTGAATCAGTAAAAATAACTGAAAATCAGTGTATAGGCACTGAAATCTAGTGAATATGAGGTTACTGTATAATTTCAGTAACCTTTTATTCACTAGATTTCAGTGACTTTTCACTGATTTAGATTTTAAAAAGTGCCGTTAAAAACTGTAAAAAGTACGCAGTGTCAATTAAAAAATTCAATTCTTCGCCTCGAAGAGCCCTGTTACTGAGACTCACCGTAAAAGTTACTAATTCTTTTTCTCCGTGTATCGTATCATGAATTCAGAAACATTTCTCACGGTGCAGCCTGAAATCGAGATGATGAGTAATATTCTAAATAATTGATCATGCCCATTAATAACAATCCTCGCGGAAGAATTCCAAGCACCACTCACCCTTAAAGTGACGGTCGCGGTAAAGTTGTCGCGAGACACTACCGAGTCTCTTAATCTCGGTTAAACGGTCAACGGGTACGATTTTCCTGTATCGAGTGTTTTTCATCGGGATCAAAAGTGGCTATCACGCGTCACATCGAATGAAAATAACGACGTCGACGTTCGTCGGCAGGACATTCGCGGAAATACGAGTGTACATATACATATATTCAAAGAAGCCGTAATTATTGCGGTGGAAGGACGGTAGTACGGAGAGAGGGAGTTGAACGAGAAAGGCGTACTTGAGTAGAAGCGTAGCCGAGAAGAGGGACGACAGGCGCCACGACATGCACCTCTGACGTAGAGTACAATCAATTAGCAAAGTTCCAATTAACGTAGATTCTAGGTCGTCGCCGATCCCCGCGGATCGGCGCGACGCGAATAGCCCTAATCCCGTATAACAATAAGCCGTAGCGCAACGGAAGAGCTGAGATTCATAACTTGCCTTATCCTTTATTGCGTACATAAGTGTAGGTGTATCTATTCAATTAAGAGAAACATTTTAGGTATATGCAATGGGTTGTAGCGACTAGTAGATTACGCACGTACGTATACGCGATCCTCGCCCTATCTCTGTCACTATTTCGAATTCGAAGATTTTTCGAGAGAACCTTCGAATCGCCTACTACATCCTTCCTCGAGCTATCTCTCATTTATCCGTGCCTACACGTGTCTGTCTCTCCTGTTCCCTCGTTTTTTCTTTGAACGAATTTTGAGTTCGAAAAAGAAAACGTGCACCTCTTTTTTTCTCGGAATTATGAAACGTCTAACTACAGAATTTGTCGTAGCCACAGCATTTTTCTGTATAAACGCAGTCAGAACACGCGAGCGTTTTTATAAACTCGAGAATAATCGATTCGATCATAATATTTATTATCGGCTTTTCATTGCGACTGTACACAGAGAAATAATTGCTAGTGTCGAAAAAATATGTCTTGAATCAAGAACATATCAGCTTATTAATTTTTAAGAATACAGATTCTTTTGGTCGAAGAATATATATTCTTGATTCAAGAATACCTTCGTTCTGACAAGACATTTTTTCTGCGCGAAATAAACAATTACTCGAGCCTATCAAATATTTGTTGGCACGAAGAAAAATATGGCTTGAATCTGGAATTATATCGTGTTTTTGATTGAAGGAAACATTTTTTGGCATCAGCAATTTCTCGTAGTGCATTCTCGTATAGTCCTTTGCTCCAAACGGCAGATGCTTCACATGAAAACCGATATAGATTTTCAAAAATGAGAAAAATATGCGGTCGATGCCTTCCGAAATTAAGGCTCGTTTCTATCCAAACGATTTCATTAAAAAAAAAAACGTAGAGCAGGGGAAGAGAAAGAGCGAAAAAAGTAGGATCAAAGAGATACTCGCGGCATGTATGTATATCCACACATATCCTATCCTATAAATATCGCGTCTAACGATAAATCTCGAGTGAGTCCGAAGGATCAACGGAAGAGGCGGACGAGAAAGAATCGCCGTCCGCTCGCTTTCTTCCGGCTCGATCGAATGCGACGGTCCGCTCGACAGTTTCGACGTCTCGACAGTATTAAAGGGCACGTGTGTTCGCGCCCGATAAATCGATCCTTTTATCGGATATAAAGATCGGTCGCCTTTCACATTCGTACTGCTCCCGTACGCCGACGCGTGTCGATCGACAAATTTCGTTCACCAAGTACAAGGAGCTAGATTACATACCGTATCGAATATATCCTTATCGCGTTAACTATACGTTGTTTCGGCTCTTAGTTTTGCGAGGCGAAAGAGTACCGGGCCATCGGACGAGTGTGTGCGTGAGTGCGACTGAGGAATTTTCTTTTTCTCGTTTTCGAATGTGCGTGCGTTCCTTTGCGTGTCCCTTCGTGGTTGCGTTGGAAGGAATCCCTGTAGGAGGGGTTGAGAAACGCCGCGTATAACGTGTGTACATGTTACGATTAGGTACCAATATGAATTTACATATGTATGTATGTATGTGCGTATATGTGTATATACATATCAGTACGTTTACGTTTCTGGGCTAAAGTTCCTTGGGGGTGCGCGTTAGTCCCCGCTAGACGCGACCCCGATGTGATGACGGTGCTTTGTTTCTCTTTTAATTACAAATTAATTTTTATCATCATCATTAGCGGTACGATTAGTTAATTAGAATTTATTTTATCGTCCTAACAAGCAGCATAATTATTATAGTTCACGATATACTATTACGTTTATCTTATACATACATTATTATTATTACAAAAATATAAACGCCTATTTTGAAAGACTTCTGGCTTTCGTTCACTTCGTGAGTTTTTCTTTCTCGTCGTTTTCCATTTTTTTTCTCCACTTCTTCGGCTCTCTCTTTCTCTCCTTTTATTCCACATATGCGATTCACCCTTTATCTTTCTTGCCTCTTAACGTTGGTCCGCGAATTGGTCGCACATCCCTCTCTTTACCGAATATCCCACAATCCGAACGAAAGGAATCCTCCGTAATTCGGTTGTCCGGTTGAGAACCACTTCGTTTCGAGACGAATCTGGAACTCGGTGCGAAAGCAATGGTTATCGATGCCTAAGTACCCGAGTCGAGAATGGAACGAGGCGTTGTATCGCGGACAGTCCTTTCGCGACGCCCGTCGAGAATAGTCCTGACACGGTAAGAGGCGACGACGGTATATCGGCAATGATGCGTCAGTGGTTCTCAAATTCCTTCTTCGTTTTATGCAGTTCACGTAGCTTCTCGCGTCAGGTTTCATATCTGCTTATCGGGAATGTGTATTATAATGTAATTAAAAACTCCAGTTTTCCACTGATTCACCAATAATTTGATATAAAAATTATAGCAGTCCATTTTTGTCGTGATAGTCGAGTCATGGCAAGCGGATGCACCGAGAAAACAGTTTATTTGTAGTTAATAAATGTTTGTTTGAATATACGAAATAAACATTTTATTGAATCAAGGAAATATTTGTTAACTACACTGAGAAAAATAACTTGGTTAAAATGACAAAACATCTGGTTAAACGAGTTTAGTTATTCTAATCAAAATACTAGTAAGTTCAACTAAATATTTTGTTATTCTAACAACACGTTTAGTAAATCTAATTATATGTCTAGTTATTCCAATCAGAAAGAGTGGTCAGTTTAACCAAACAGATGGGGGATCCATTTTTCACCAAACGGTGTGGTGATCTCTAGGATTTTTGTTAAATTCTCTAAGTTATTTTTCTCGGTGTATTATAATACGATATTTATTTGGTACAATTAAATCCTTTGAGGCAATCATTTCAATAAAATAAACATTTTAATAATAATCATTTATTTTCTTGGCCCAACGAAATATTTATTTCGTCGTATTTAAAGTTACATTTATTAACTATTAATAAACTGTCTTCTCGGTGTACACAGACAAACTTATATGCATTGTTTCGTTGCTGTCCGAGTATTTTAACCTTATTTTTCTGCGCAATTAAAATAGCATTTCCCCTAGATACTTTTATACATACTGCATCGCGTGTTCGTTCTTTCTTCACTCCCGACTAGTTTTCTTTTCCAACGACTGCGTTGCATGTCGCGTTCCGATGTGTTACTATGGGTATCCGCCGTCTTTTTGCTCCAAATTACACGGCATTAATATGACACGCACGCGCGCTCTTAGATTTTGCAAATTATTCACGCTCTTGCGTGCCACGCGATGCAGCGGGGACTGCACCAGCTTTCGCGGTGTGTAAGCGCCACGTAATGACACGTTCGTATCAGTGTACGCGTGCTTACGAGTAGCTATATCAGTAATGATTTTTCGATGCGGATATGAAAACGTGCACTCAATGAAGAAAATCTGGAGAGACGGTGATATTTTTATAGAATTACATAGATATCCTCTATTTTCAATTCGACTTTTTATTGAAAGCGAGGTACATTTTAAAGCTCGTGAAAGGAGGATGTCCTTTATTTATAGCATCCTTTGTGCAATTATAAAAATGAGGTATTAAAATTAACGACGTAGAGTTTTAGGTAAATATAATGAAAAAAGTGAAATGACAGGCCAATTGGACTGTATTTGCGGAATGTTCTAATTTGTTCTAATGAAAAGAGATGAATTACTTTTCCAAATTTTCAATCAAATGCGGTCAATATTTCGAAAAATTTCTATTAATTCATTTTCAATAAACTTTTAACAAACAACAAATCCTTCCTGTTTTTATTGCATATTTACTTATCAGAACATAGCAATTCCAACGGACAATTCCCTTTCTCCCGATTAGGTAGTCCTGACAAATACGCAATAGAATACTTTTGCCACTCATTCGAGCGGCGAAACCGAGCTCCGAATTTTATAAAGATCTGCATCGTTGATTTTAATGCCACTTTTTTATTATCTTGGGAAATAACTATTTTCGCTTTCTTCGTGGAACGGGTTAAAAAGCCTTCCACCCACGACAATGTTGCGCGAATTCTATCGGGGGTATTAGATTCAGGGTCCGGCGGGTCGATCGGTCGGGTAATTCGAATCCCGTCTAACGGTCCGAAAGTCCGGTTGCGATCGATTGTACACAGCAACCGCGATGCTCAACGCGGTTAGCTCCGATGAATTCGCTGAAAAAGTGTCTCCGTACCTTGGGAATTCCCCTTTAGAAACACCTGCGGCTGCGGGAAGGTCGAGGACACGGTCATTTACGATCGATTAATTCCACGATGACGAAAAGAGATCGATTTCACCTCGCTGTACTTGCTCTTTCGTTCCATTTAGACAGCTTCTTTTTGCCGGGACGTCTAATTTTATCGGCCGTTGCGATCAAATGCGGCGAGGCACCGGTTTACGGGGGTTTCTCAATCGGTTTTTCTGATTCCTAAAATGCTTACCTGTGGCAACTGTCACGAGAAGACGAACAACTCGGAGTTCAATGAACTTCGTACAACCATAAATTATACATAATAAAATCACAAATGAACCGTGTTACGCATCGCTTTATCGAACGACATTTCGAGAAGACCCTTCTGACGCACTGCATACGATCTCGATACGTCTCTCGTTAAGTGACGTGTAATGCGATCCAAAAGTGATTGAGAAAACTTAACGTACAGTCTTGTACTAATCGTCAAAGAGTTGCCTGTGTATTTCCCGACTGCTGAAGATATAGTACTAAAATGTTCTAGGTTCTTTTTTTGCATCTAAATCTACATTAGAACAATAACTCGATCGTCACGGTATAATTAGCCTCGTAAAAAAAATCGCGTCTCGCTTTTTATCCTACTTTATATTTAAACGCGACTCCCAAAACGATATCAAAATTGACGACGTACGACGACCGACGAGGACGGCACTGTCTCCCTGCGTTTTCGCAAAGTGCCTCGCGCGGTTGCTGGACAGAAGCTCGCTGCTTTCCGAGAAAAAACGAATAAGACGTTATTTTCTCATTTGGAAAAAAAATTTCGAAATTTCGTGGGAGAATGAAGAGGATATTTCCTCCCCCGCTCTCTCTCCCTCTCTCTCTCTCTCTTTCTCTTTCTCTCTCTTTCTATTTCTCTTCGCTCCTCCTTCATCAAGATCGTATCGCACGGAGCCGCCACGAATAACGGTGGGCAGGAGAGCATCGCGAAAGTCCGAAATAACCGCGCGACGCACGTCAAATCTTTAGGTGGCTGGCGCACTCGACTGACTGTAAAAATAAGTAGGCGATAACGAATAAGCGGAAGACAACAATAAGTGGCATAAGCATACCTATACATATATAGTATTTTATCGTAAAGGCGTAGGCAAATTTGTATAGACTGTAACGACGATGCATAAATAGGCGTAGGCTAGGCACCGCGGTATGTCGACGTAATACGTAAACTATACGAATGCAAGATCACGCGAGATATGTGCAATTAATATATTTGTCATCTTGGAACCATGACGATTAATTTAAGTGGCATTTACACTTTAACTATGATAATTTCGTCAGCCGTATTGCACATTGGATACTATAGTTGTACGAGAATTTTTGTAAAACTCACGATTAACGCTTGGTTTGTAAATCACGGAAAAATATGACGTTTCAAGAGTACACTGAGAAAAATAACCTGGTTAATTTAACCAAAATCCTGGAGACCATAATCAAATCATTTGGTAAAATATTGGTCCTCTATCTGTTTGATTAAACTGATCATTTTCTGGTTAGAATAACTAGACGTACAGTTAGAATAACTAAATATGTAATTAGAATAACTAAAAGTTTGGTTCAAATTACTGGTATTTTGATTAGAATAACTAAACTCGTTTAACCGGATGCGTTTTGTCATTTTAACGAAGTTATTTTTCTCGGTGTATAGAAAAGTTTTTTTTTAATTGAAACGAAATTTTAAAAGATTCAATCTCTTATTTTTTCTCCAAAAGGTTACAGGTAAAGAGATAATTGCTATTTTGTCATTGATTATTGCCATTTCAAGATACAAATATAAAGGTGTGTGTGCGTTGAAGGATACCGTGTTCCACAGATCGACAGTGCACGTTAAGATTCCATATGTCGGTGTATAACGAGAGGTATTTATTCATTTTTAGATTTCGTCTATAATTTTTCATTCGTACAGTGCTGAACATGTGATGCACATAACAATTTACCGCGCGATGAAAGATTTGCAGTACCTGGACGGAGGATGCTAATTTTTCAAAAATGTCATTAGACATTATCGAAATCTTTTTAATTATTGTCGGATTATATCATTCGGATCGTACGTCAAATTTTCTTCGCGCGTATTAAAATGTTCAATGGCTAGTTTATAAACGCTTCTACTTTTTAAATATAATATGATGATACACCGGCAGATGTTATACGTGCACCTCGAAATGGGTCAGGGGGTGTGGGCGGAACTTTTTTAAATGCCGAAGCATACCGCTCGTACGAGTATTGTCAAATTCCAAATTTTCTGGCTGTCGAAGAGATAACGGAAGAAGACGTTTCATGGGTTTTTGACGATGATTATATTATATATCATTACGAACGGCGATTTTAATGAATCGAATACAATATTTAATACACAGTTAAAGCTATCTCAATATTTTCTTTTAATTTGCTCTCATTCCTTTGACCGATTAGGGGAAAATTAGGGGAAATTGGGGTGAAACGAAATGTTCAGCTGTCCTCTGATTGTTATACTGGACAAAATTATCTCATCTTCCTCCACCAGGATAATTTAATGCGTTTATAATTGAACTCTCTTTGCTGACATTTCTTTTGTCGCCGCAAATTAGAAAATAAATAGTCTCCACGATTAAATCTTGTGATATAGATTTTAGGGGATGAGTAGCTCTTTTCGACGGCAATTTTCTCTTGGATCGGCAAGTCATATGTAAATATATGAGAGAGTCTCGTCGGAAGAGAATGGACCAAACGGATCGGGTCAGTGTACAGTGTTCCTACATATAAATAGAGCAAAAGAAATAGAAGAGAAGGGGAGGAGAGAAAGCTGTGAGGCGCGATCGACTATCCTGCCCTCGTCCCCCTTGGCCCGAAATTATAATAGGTACCTAGTAGTTGCTGTTACAATGGGGAGAGAATCGCGAGAGACAGAACAATAGTGACTAAAAACATTAGTGTAACGTAATGATAATTATATCATACTATCGAAGCAGATAACACATACTCGTCGCGAAGGTGACAGCGAGGGTGGAAGGGAAGATCTATCGGCGGATAAAAATTGCGAAAAGTTGGTTCGATTGATTATTATTGATTTATTCTAAAGACTCGTGACGATTTTACGAAACGAAGAGAAACGTTTAATTTCTCAGCGATATTGGACGTCCGGGAGAAAGTTTGCGCCTCCTCTTTTGAACGTCATTCGAACGAAATTGTTCTTTTTTGAAACAGTAAACGATCACGGAGCGCTTGACGATCGAAGCGCGCGCCGTTCACGCACGGATAGATAAATTTCGAATTTATACGGCGTCCCGTCGAAAATCGACATTAATTCGCGAACTCTCTCACGGATATTCGTCGCGACGAATTCTCGAAAACAGCGGAGCGAATCGTCGCGCGTCTGCTCGACGAAAGCTTGTCTTCCCTTCCGTCGTCGCGGGTTGTAATAAATCTAATGATTAAAAAAAACCGTAGGCGATTAAAGAAAAAAATGATATCAGTTCACGTACGAGAACCTACTATGCAATGAATCCAATAGCAATAACGTAAAGAGAGGAAAACGGAGAGGTCGGAAATGCAAAGTCGCAAATCGTTTTGGAAAAAATGCCCAGGTATACTTGTTCATTTCCACGGCTCCGTTCCTTAGGCTATACACACTATACATATACATATACATATATAAATAAATAAAATTATATATTATATGTCGAGAGATATTTATACTAGTATTTTAATAGTTTTAGATACGGTAATACATAATGCGCGACGTACTGAACGATACGTGTTATGCGAGAAAATAAGGGTGTACCATAAGAGTGATAGAGAGTAAAAGATAAGGAAAGAAAAAAAGACAGAAAACCCGATCGCTGTAAATAATACGACGAGAACAACAACAACAACACATAGGGAATATTATTATACGATATATTGACATATATCTATCGGATATGAATAGTGATAAATATTGCATAGAATTATTATATACACCGGCATATTGACATATATAGAGTAAATTATGTGAATAGGAGTTAATCTCAGTAAAAAAAAATAACCCGTACGCGAGTAATATCTATAGGCTAGCCGATAAGACAACAAATTTATTATGTAAAGAGCATAGGCATTATTACGGTGACTCGTAATCATAATTATTAATATTATGATACGATTAGTCAAGTAGCGCGGTGAAAATGTTGAGAACTAGGAATACAAATAGAATCCTTATCGTTTGTACGTTGGGCACGATTAGTACGTATGTAATAGCCATATGACCAGCGCGTTATCGTTTCGAACATCTCGCTCCGCAATTTTGTACGATTTTTCAAAGTCACACCGCACATACGACGTGCCGACCGATCCACCCGTTGGTATCGCTTCTCTGTTATTTTTCTTCTCTTTCTTTTCACGAACATCTCGCTCACCCGAAATTTCCCTTTTCTCGAATCAGTTTCATTATCGCGTTTTGACCGATCCCAAAACTTGCTCGACGTAGTCTCGACGAATACACGAGCACGCGTGACACTGTAGCCATCAACTCGCTTTCGGAGCGGCGCTTATGTCGAAAATGACACATTTCCGCATTATACATTGAAATCGTCGTGCGATTCGGTGGATCGAGCCGCGATCTTCTAACCGATTTTACTTTTCCCGAGGTATACGATCCCCGCTTGATTTCGTGACGAGTTCGTGCGTCTACACACACCCCTGCAATTCATCCCCGTACGAAAACCGACATTTCGACACGCACAAACAATGAGGAATGCTGTAGAAACGCATAGAGAGAAATCCATTTTATATACCGATCCCCGGACGTTACAACTCGCGAGCGAGCGATGATATCGCGTTCTGCTTGCAAAGCCATATTTCCTTTATTCGTTGAAACAGATGATAATAATGCGATCGGAAGGAAAAGAGAGAATTCGGAGGTTTTTGCTTCCATCGAAATCGAGCGGGCGGGGGGTTCTCCGGGCCGTCGAAGGCTCCGTGTTTCTTGATATCGGTTGTTGCTCTCCAGGGGAGTTTTCTAGACCTCGAACGTGTTCTATAGTTTCTCGCAAATTTAATTTTAAAAATCGGGAACGCATCTCCACACCGATTATCAACGACAAAACTCATTCCGCCCTCGCAAAGACGTCACGGTAGTCCCGCGGAGTGAAAACACCCCCCCCCCCCCCCGCAATGCTTTGTACCACAGATATCCGTCGTACCCCGTACGAGCTTTCGGCATGCGTCGTTCCTCGTATTGCGATCCCGCGCGCGTCGCGGCTAGGTATCAGGCCGAGTCACCCTGTCTCACGGCACCCCCTCTCGACACGCACACCCGCGCCAGTGGCCCCCCCCCCCTGTCCCGCAACCCCCGCGATTTCGGCGACACGCGCCGTGGTCAGGGGTGCACTCACCTGGCGCCGCCCCAAGACCACGCCCACCTGCGCAACGTCGGCTGCAGCACGCCTACAACTCGTGCACCTACACGTACATCCACGACTAACCCCTACCCCCACCCCCGTACGTCCGCGTCGACTCCACCGGCCACTACTACCCCAGTTCGCTCACGCGTTCCGCGGGTTCGCGAATCGGGTCACCGGGTGACGTCCGTCGAGCGCGGGCGGCACGTCTCCAAATCCTGCGCCCGAGGTCTATCCGCGTTATTAATGGGGTCTCTTCCAGGGGAATTCCGCCATTAAAGTCGCGCGCGTGATGTACGGCTCGTTTGCGCCGTCTCTGCAGACCGCCTGCGTGCGTGTACGTACGTACGTAGCGTCGCGAGAGTGTGTGGGAAGTTTAGTACCGGAGACCGGGTAATGGCTTAGACGAGGTTGGATCCGGGTTAAGCTGGGTTCGAATTCTGGAGGATCGTATATAGGAGCGAGAGACGAGAGAACGTCCTGTGTTGCGTAGGCCGGCACGTTTGGTTTGTTTCTACTTTTTTTTTTCGTACGGGCGAGCCTCCAGCGAGGTCGCCTCGCGTATCTTGATTTGATTCCCTTAAAAGGGCATAGTTTACACTAAGGGAAAAAGTGTAGTTGAATACGAACTTGAAGGAGAAATTTGAGATTAATAGGAATTTATTCGAACAAAAGTCTGTTTAAATTAAATAAGTATTCTATTACGTTCGTAGAAGATTACAAAGATATACAAAACATTTATCAAATTCAAATAGACTTTTGTTCGATAAGGAATAAATTCTTATTTATCTCGAATAAATGGGCCGTTTATTTTGAAAGTGGTGTAAGTCCATTTTTGAACAAAAATGAGCACGTAATTCATGCTTAATTTAATGTAAATTTTTTATGTATAACTAGTCCGTGTTTAATAAGAAAATGGACTTACACCACTTTCAAAATAAAGGGTCCAAAAATGTTTCCATTATAGGTTCGTATTCAACTGACCTTTTCCCTCGAGTGTATTTACGCAGTATTTCTGGACCGATTTTATGTTTGAGATGAAATCGCTCCCAGATCCTTCCTCTGATCTTTTAATGCAGATAAAAAACGTACCTCTCGATACCATGCGCCCGATCGACGCCGTACAGGCTGCCACTTTCGGTCTGTTTCTACTTCGCGTGCGCTTCTGCTTCCCGCCTTCCAAGTGGAAGCCGTCCGCGATAGTCAGCCGATGCTGCGGACCGGGCGAGTTCGAAAAAAGCGGGGTTAGAGATGCACGAGTCGGGAATAATACGGTGTGGTGATGCGTGCAAACACTCGGGTAACTTCCGTGCGACGTCGCTGTTCGATTTACGTTCAGAGCATCCTGCAGTTATTTGCTCTCCTCGTCTCGTCCTCGGTTTTCTTCTCACTTCGGCGCTTTCTCCGCGCGTCTCCGCCGTTTCTCTTGTCGCTCGCGAAACCGCGAGATCACGCGCACCTGCGGAACTTTCCGACGTGCCGCAGACAGTCGTAGCCGAGTTTAATGGCGTTATCGAGAAAGCGCAGTGGCGAGCGTGCGATGGGTACTTCGTATGAGGTGGAACACACGCGTCTCCATTTGTGTCCTTCGGAAACTTTAATGAAAATGATGCGCTGAAAGACTGGTACCAGTAAATTTCACTACACGCAAAATATAGTTTAACTAGATAATAATATCTGTTTTCACGGGAATTTCTATGAGTTCCCGGAAAAAACACTTGGTGCAATTCTGTAAAGTTTCCTTGGCGGAATTGTAGTTTATGCTATAGTCAAATTGCAATTCGTGCAATTACTTTTTTCTCCGTATGTATTTACGATAAATGAGATACATACGAGGGTTTTTGAAAATTTTTACAGTGTGGTACATTAGTTTACATTACAATGTAATAATTTCTAAGGTAAAATTGTTCCTCAGCACAGAAGGAATATCCGAAAATCCTTATCGACCTTATATCAACCTTTTTTTTATTGTAAATATAGTAAAATTTACTGGTATCAGTCTTTCTGTGTGGGGAGAGTAATGCTTAATCGGAAAAATTTCACTTCGACGCGATCGAAGATTTTAATTTGCCAAATACGAGTCCTAATTATATTTCTTTCTTAATTTTCAGGCGCAAGTTGAGCCAAAATACTTACGCGCGCTAGGATAACCTTCTGCTGTTAAAATCCATACCATAACACAAAAATGTCGTACACGAAATCTTATAAAAAATCGACTCGACACTATAATTCTTTCCACCAATTTCTCTCGTAAGAGACAAACAGAATTAGTCGAACGATTTGGAGCACTCCTCGGGAAAGAATCACCGAAAAACTTCGTCGCGAATCGCGTCGAAGCAAAAACGTTCGAATTTTCCGCCCCTCGACCCGTCTTACACAGAGAAAAAAAAATAGATTTGACTAAATCGGCGGTCACGAGTGGGGGAACACTGATCAAGTTCTTTGGATTAAATAATTCGGTTATAATGATTTGAAATTGTTTGACAATAACAAGCTGTAGCCAAGTCTAGCAAATTATCAATTCAAGAAACTTGATTTGCGTTCCCCACCCGTGACCGCTGATCTAGTCAAATATACCACATTTTTTCTTCAGAGTGTACGAAACGAAAATCTCATAAATACATACTCACGCGAAATAGTTGATACACAGCCACGGCATGTGATGTTACAGTAAAATACCCCGATCCCTCTGTAAAGCGATGAGACCTACGAATTGTTATGTTTTTCTACAGTAACGTTTGTATACCGACTTACACGATATTTGTACAATGTAATAATAACGTATGGACCTATACGACATAGGTTACCCAGATGCAATAACTTTTTTAAACAGTGTTACACACCGACGGAATATTTTTCATACACGTCAGTTCAATTATCGCGCGGGGACGTAGCCGGGCGCGCGATGCGCAGCCCGCCGGAAGATGCTCGTTTCGTTTTGTGCCAACCAGATTGTTGTTAGGTTTACGTTAACAGTTGTCATGGTTGTATAAATATTGCGCGAGCGTAACCGCGTTTAAACAGAACCGTAACCGAAGCAATACCCCCATCCGGCACTCGTCGGCTACACACGTCGTTCCGTTCGTCACTCTTCGGCACCCAACCATACCCAGCGTTGTTTAGTCGTCCCCGGCGGATATCGATCGATCGTCGATCGATTTCGAAAATCGGGTCTTCTCGCGTTCGGAGTATTCTGTGCGAAAAAACAATGTATGGGTACTCGTTTTATATTTTCTCTCGCGGTTGATGATTTTCGAAAAAAAAAGAGGGAACTGCTACGATTCCAAGGAAAGTACACTCGCGCGGATACGACTGTATATATTAGTTGATACCAGGCCTGGTCGTTACACACAACTCGCACATACTTTCATTCGTTTCGTCTCGTCTGAAGCTTCTTACGACGAACCCATCGAATCCGGCTCAAGCAATTGAAGTACAGTAGAATTCCTCTGATCGTTGCTCCCGCGGTTGTCTTTGCCTGACTTGACTAATCTCCTTGGCTACCAAAGAGAAGAGTCTTTTCGCGGTCATTTGAGAGCTTCTAGGCTCGCCTCTTTCTGACGCGACGACTAGAGAGGTAGCACAAAGCGGAGATGGACTGTCGAATGGGTTCTACTGTAGATTTATGTACAGGGTGCGAGTAAAATTGTTTATAAAAATACTTATCGGGTCTGTATATACAGTAGAACCCCTCCATATTGTGTCACTTTTAAGTTCGAATTGGACGCCATTCTAGATATATTCTACGTAGCGTAATGAAATGTGAACGAATTATGATTTCCGCTACATCGAGAGCGAATGGTAGCCTCGATATTTTCCGTGAAAATGCCTCGACTCCTTATTCTAAATTTTCACGGATAATCATGACACAATTCATGCTTATTTACGGAAAGTTGGCCACATCGAGGAGCGAAAATGAGCAGCGAGGTTTCGCGCTACGCAAAGCGTTCACGAATGCGTCGATTCGAGAATTGCGACAACCAGAGAGGCGTCACTTCGGAGGGGCCTACCCCGATCGAAACCCTATATAAATTTCGGCGCACCCACATCGACGTCGCCGTCCTCCGCGTCCCCTGGCATCGCGAGCATTCGACCCCCCTCAATTTTTCCGCGCCCTGTACACGCGGCACGACATATCGCGCCCGATCCCGCGAGCCCCCTAAACGCGACTTAGCCGACATCCTCGATAATGGCGGGCCGCGATACGGACACGTGCACACGTATGAATTATCGGCTCGTGCGGATCCGTACGCGACGCTAAAAATAGCAGCGAGCGCGGCGTTAGTCTACACGTGCAGCGCGCGTCTCATTTTCAGCGTCGCCGACGGTCTCCTCGAGGCGGGCCGGCGGCGTCGGGAATTCCAGGAGGTTCGCGGTGTCGCCTCGACATTCCTCGCTTCGGATTTGCGCGTTAGTTTTTTCCGCCGCTTCTTCTCGTCTCCGTCGACTGACCACGCAAGCCCCTCCTACTCGATCACCCCCGTCATCCAATGAAATTCACCCACGCGATTCGCGAAACCCGGCGTTCGCCACGATGCACCGGTGAACTCGTCCCAAAGCGCCCCCGTCGCGACGGCCGCTCTTTCCGAATCGCGCCGATTCGCGGGAGCGTTGCAGCAGATGTCAACGATCGAGCGAGACCGCGCGGCGCGTTCGCCACGTTTCGACGACCGATTCGCCGGACACCGGTGCGGCGGGAGATCGAAACTCCCGCCCGCGGTGCGCGATTCCGAGTGCCGTGATCGCCGAGCGAGACGAATTTCGAGTCGCCGTGGGCGAAATGTGTACGGAGAAAAAGGATGTTGCAGTTTTACAGAAAGAAACGAAAATTTGCTTCACTCAACCATCGGTGTAGTTGAACGATAAATAAAGTTGAAGTAACCAAACTGAAGTCGAAATAAGTGGATATCTACTTGAAACACAATTACACCGTGATGTTCGCTGTATTCAACCTAACCGATGATTGAGTGAACGAAAATTTATTTTCAGTGTAACGAAATTAAACTTTTCTGAGAACTTTTTGCTGTCACGACAAAAGTATTATTTGTGGCAGTAAAATGTATTTCCAATGATAGCAAATTTAATTGCAGTCGCGGTGAAACTTTTTTTCGACAAAAATATTTGCTATTTTAGTAAATATTTTTACTATTACTCGCCATATCTTTTGTCCCGATAGATAATATTTGTATCATATGACAGCAAAATATTCCGAGCAAAACTCAGTTTTGCTGAGACTACAAAATCATTTTTTTTCCGTGCATGGCGTCGCGAACATATTGGGACGGAGGATTCGACGCTGACGCGCGCGAGTACGATTTCGTCCGCGACGCCTTTTGGTACCCGCATTACCTACAGGTACAACGACGGCCGCCGCGCGTACGGATATACTGATGTATACACTTAATTTGATGTAAGATTATTTCTTTCGGTTCTTAGAAGAACGAATGCATATCATAGTTGTAAATTAACTATTTGTGAAATAAAAACCGCAAACTGTTTGTGTTAACATTACGCCGGAAAGTCGTGTTTTTCGTACCCACACCCGCTTCCGGTCATATACGGTCCGATCTTTCGCGTTGCTGCTGCCGTTTTCACGTTTCGCTATTTGTTATATTCGTCGATCAGAATTCGACGTGGCGAGAGATCGGAGTGTATGAATATTTTATATTTATTTGAGGGCATCGCTCATGTTGAGATTTCATTCAACGATGCTGAAGCCCTGGCAGCCAGTAGGTACGACCCGACATACATCTACCACCTTACCAGGGGGGCAGCGCGGCGTGGCGGATACATGGCGGGCTGTATCTACTGCCTGCTGTAACTTCGACGTTACTTTAATTCGAAGAAATTTCTATATCGTAACGTAGAAACTTTCTCACGCGCTGGATGAAGCTTTGCTGGCATTCAACGAATGACGATCGTTCACGGAAAAAAAAACCAGCAATTTGTACAGAGGAAATTTTTCTATATACACAGAGAAAAAAATAGTAGATTTGACTAAATTGGCGGTTACGAGCAGGGGAACGCCGATCAAGTTATTCAATTAAATCATTTGGTTATAGTGATTTGAAATTGCTTGACGAAAACAAGCTGTAGTCAATTTGAGAAATTATTATAATTTAAGTATAATAACTTGATCTGCGTTCCTCCGCCCGTGACCGCTAATTTGGTCAAAAATCTACGAAATTTTCTTTGCAATCCACTGCTTACAACAGTAAATAAAAATGTCTCCTCTCTGTACAAATTCTTGAGAACGAGCTCGAGTCTCAGCGCTACCGAATGAAGCGATAAAAATTGCTGTTTTTTCCCCGCGTTTACTTTCAGCAGCTTACAGATCGCAGAAAACACATCTAACCAAACGTCATCGATTCGCTCGACTAATTCCCACCATTTCCGCATGTTCCCAGGTCTCGTTAGCCCTCGGACTCGAGGTCGGCGGATGGGGCGCCCTGGCGGAGCGATCCGGCGGCAGCAGCTCCCTCATCCCGCACGGTTTCGCCGGACTGGCAAGCTTGGCGCGCCGCTGCGGTGTTTGCCTCGCGACCTTCCCCTCGGCCTGGCTTCTCGAGAGGCACGCTCTCCTCCAGCACGCCGGCCAACCGTCGGACGACAAGCCCTTCACCTGCGAGCAGTGCGGCCAACGCTACCGCTACCGCTCGGCCTACGTCAAGCATCGCGAGCAAAACCACCGAGCCCGCCTGCCGGCCGACAAGCTCTTCACCTGCGACGTCTGCGGCATGCAATTCAGGTATCTCAAGTCCTTTAAGAAACACAGGTTGAATCACGCGTTGGAGCGACTCCACCGGGCGCCGAAATCGCAACCCGGTCCCGCGGAGAGGAGCGACCAAGTTTCGAGCACGGGCGAGCCCTCGCAGCTGGAGACCGGCAGCGACACCAATCCGACGGACGGCGAGGAGCGCGCGCGCGAAACGTCCGGCGAACGAGCCCGCGAAGAGGTCGCCTCGGAAACGGCGAGTGGGCGGGAAACCGCAGAGGTGGTCGAGTCGCAAGGCGCGAGCGGCGACGTCGGCGTCGTCGGCAGCGGTGGCGGCGGCAGCGAGGCGGGCGACGCCGCCGACGCGGACGACGGAACGGCCGAGGACGACCGCAGCGAGCCGAGCGACGCGATGTTGGGCCTCCTGCGCAGCCACGAGTCCGACAGACGCGAGCGTCGCTTCGCCTGCCCGTTCTGCGGCAAGTGCGTGCGCTCCAAGGAGAACCTCAAGCTGCACGTCCGCAAGCACACGGGCGAGCGGCCGTTCGTCTGCCTCTTCTGCGGCCGAGCTTTCGGCGGCAAGAGCGACCTCACGCGGCACCTGCGCATCCACACGGGCGAGCGGCCCTACCACTGCGAGATGTGCGGCAAGTGCTTCGCCCGCGCCGACTACCTGTCGAAGCACCTCACCACGCACATCCACCAGCGCTAGGCGCGTCTCGCCCCCCCACCTCGGTTCTTCTCGTCGCTGGAACGGCGAGTCGCTTCCTCGGCGAGAGAGCGCGAGCGAGAGGCTCTCGACGACACCGAGAAGAGCGTGGACTCGCGGAAGCTCCCCCCGTCCTGCGAGAATCGGAGCTTGAATCGCGCGGGTTCGTCCGTATATATTGTATAAGGATCTAGGTAATATTGTCTCGCGTTGAGGGAAGACAAAAACAAACGAAACGCATCCATCCAGCCATCGGCCCACAGAGACGCGTCAATTAGCACACGGGCTATATAACGCTCCCGCTCTCGTTCTCTCAACTCACTACCTACTCTCTTTTTCAAATCTCTCCGCCTTTCTCTCGGCTGTACACGTACGTCTGTATTGCATCTCTACTTCCCTTCGCTCCCTTCCCCGTCCGTCCGCCCCCGCTCCTCCTCGCGAGCCCTTATTTACTCCTCAACCGGAAGCGGGAGTCGACACACCAAAAGATTTCTACATTATGCTAGTGAGAATAATTTGTGATAAGGATCTGTAACCAAAGAGCGCGAGGACGCGACACGCGAAATGATGGTCAGGCTGTTTCTCTTTATTTCTTTTATTTTTTTTTCGTTGTCGTGCGAAGAGTGATAATACGATATAGTAGCTATTGCACACAGATACAGACACACGCATACACAAGAACGTAAATATATATATATATATATTTGAATATTCGTAACGATAACGATAATTTTTCTATTTACAAGGAGGTGCGAGAGCTCGCAGAAAAAAAAAAGCGCGTCGCGACGTCTAGACGTATATAGGAACGACGGTCGACGACGAAAAACGCGCGTGTATGTGACATGTGCACGGAGAACGGAAGGACGCGCAGGCTCCTTCCGGATAGTGTGCCGGTGCCTTTGAATCCCAAATCCTTTATAGCAATAAATTTCATTTCTCTCTCGTTCGTCCGTCACTTCGTTTTTAACGCCGGGTGGCCCGCGCGCGCGCGCGCGCGGACGTACTTTCAGGCTTTCTTCTATTCATCGTTCGTGTAGAGCTATTGAATGTATATGTAGGATATATATATATAAAGTATGTGTGTCAAGTGGAAGGGCACGGTTACGCTCGTACGCTACGTGCACTAACTATTGTCTCGAGATACCTGCTCTCCTCCATGCTCGCGCATTATTAAACGATAAGTATAGGTGAAGAAGAGGAGAAACGAAGTTGAATAAAGGTGCTATTTAACGATACAAGGTCGTTCGCGGGACGCCGGCCGGCCGAAATCCCCTCCGCGAAACGTCCCGAACGTGTCCGTCGTGCCAAAAGAATGAGTAAGAAGAGACAGCGCGAAGGGCGCTGAAGAGAGAAGCGAAACCGTTGAATCCGTCGTGCGTACTTTTCCTGGTTCCCTCCAGTTCTTTCGAGGCCGGCCCGGCACTGCGAAGGACCAATTTTTAGACGTAGACAGTTTTTGACGTAAGGGCGTTAGGGTTGTTTGGAAACAAGCGCTATCTCTCGTCCGTCGACAAGATATACCGCTCGAACGTGTGCAACGAAAGCCAACGAGTACGGCGGGACGAGCTGGCGATCGCTGCTGTCCCTCCTTCTTGCCGCTTCGCCATTATCCGTCGCGAACGTGAACGAAAAACGTGAAACGAACCAACGGCCGTATCATAGTCTCTCTCGCTCATAGCGATTCCGTAGCGCCTGGTTGATTCGACGATCTTCCCTATGGACACCGATGTCGCGCGACGTTGGAGATTCCGTTTCACTGATACAGCGGGGGTCCAATAACTTGGGTATCCAGAAATTTGGGCATCCGAAATTCTTGGATCCCCACTGTATATTGAAGTTCCGTGATCGAACGATACTTCTCCGGAACGCACGACGAAACGTGGAAACGGAATATCGACTCGAGTGCCGCGGCGTTTATTAAAAAAGCGATACCGGAAAACTTCAACTCTCTCCTTGCGTTAACGTTACCTCCACTCGTGCAGCCATAGTTTTCCGTTCGAATCGTTGGAAGCAGTGTCGATTTACGATCGAGTATACAGACAACAAGTGACAATCGAATTGCGTTAACTGCGAAGCACATGTACAAAAATTCTCCGCGCGGGAGTTCATACTCAATTACAGAGAAAGTAATGCATACAAAACATATACAGCAAAGCAGAAACGATTCTACAACAATCAACCAATCGCTCGTTAGCCGTTGGATCGTCCAGATTTCGATGGGCCGATCAGCCGCCTAAGCGCGCGAGCGACGCCTGCCGATTGGTGAACGCAGTGAAACCTTCTGCACTCTGCGAGTGGAATACTTCGCATGGCGATATAATCTCCGCTTTCTCCTCGATTCTCACGAATAATTGAATTGCGTTTTCTCCATAGAGCAAAGAACAAGTACAAACTAATCTTATAATTTATTGTTAGATGGCAAACCCTCGAGCATCACGAACGAAGCGTGTGTCGCGTAAATATACGCGCTCTTGTTTCGGTGAAGAGATAATATGTATATCCCCCCTCCCCCCCCCCCCCCGTTGTACAATGAAGGATATAAGGAGAGAGGAACAAGGTTTCAATTCGATGCGTTTAAAATAATTGCATCAACGATTAGTTGAAGACCTTATTTTTTATATTTTACCTCTTATATATTTCATTGTCAAACGGTCTTTACGAAGACGATCTTCGAACAGAGTGCAGACATTCTTCTTTACCTTCTGATTGTCACGCAAGCATTCCGTATTTTCGAGGACAGGTTACTTTGGATCAGGAGAAGTTGTCTCAATTTCACCATCGTTATGACTTCTTTTTATCTCATCTTTCGAATAAATTAAATTGCCGAAAATGACTCTATTTTTAATTTCGAATGTACAATTTTTACCTTCTACAAGACTCTACCGAGTCTCTTAATATCCAATTTTTTGCGGATTTTCGTATAAACGTTGGCAATAGGCAAACTTAAAATGATAATCCGCGTTGAAAATAGAAGGTGCCTCGAACCCGAGTAATAACATCATGGGAGATCCGGGTTTAGGTTTAAAGTGTGATGATTCATCCAATCTGCGTGCTTTAAATTTTAAACTGATTAATTTATTACATAGCGACGTCTAGCGATCGGGAAGTGCAGCGTGCCTGCATAAAGGAGAAGGAATAGGGGTGAGGCCGCACGACAAATTCAGACCTCCACGAGACCCAAACCCGACCCCGTAAATGCGGAATGGCAAATTGAATTAATTAAATCACGCCGTGACGATGAAACTCGACGGGGATATATACCTGAGAGAAATTTCCAATCGACGCGTCGTTCGATATCGATTGGCAGCTGTTGGGTCATTGATACCTACGGCTAATGGGCGATTTAACTAAAGCCAGGCGTTATGGAATACGCGAGCATTTTAAACCACGGTTAAAACGATTATAGCTATAAAACACCAAGTAATATTTAATACATAAATTCTAATATATATACATGAATATATATAACGATAATATTATATATAAAAGTATATTTAATGAATGTTCCTATATTTATACTGTAAGTATATTAATAGGTGTATCATATTCGATGGCGATTTCAGGTTTTTACCCAAAAAATTGAATGTCTAGATTGTAGCTACCGTGCAGTTAGCGTATAAGAGACGAGAGAGAAGATTATTATAAAGAAGGTCAAAGGGGATGGCGATATAAATGAGAGAAAAAGTGAAATTTATGACAGTCCTGCGTTGAAGCCGATCGAAGGAAACGAAAGATTAAGTATATAAGCAGGTCGCGTATGGCAGAGGCGAGGCGGGGGTCTTCCTACATTGACTGAACGATCAGATGTGATATACGCGTAAGAAATAATTAATAATTATTTACCATAATCGTATATATGTAATTAATATTATTAGTATGGTTATGATATACAAAAAAACATTATATCTATATATTGTGTATAGGTAGATAGGTACATATACAATGTTTTTAACTGGTTTATCGATGTTCCGAGGATATAGCTATATGCTAGGTGTATTAAGGTGGCAAGGTGGAAGGCCGCTACAGTTTAATGCTTAATTGAGAGGGACGTTGCGAATCGCTACTCGAATATCAGTCTCTAGCATCATTCGGGCGTTACGAGACTATTAAACAAAAATCCTAGAACGCACCCGGCTAGCATGACATTAGACACTCGTTACGAGTTGCTCTTTCCTAGCCCGTGCGAAAATATCGACGCAACGCGACTCCGGTACGCGGGGTCATCGCAGCCATTTAATTAAATTTCCCCGAATTACTGCATAAATCATTCGCGTGTGAAATATTCACGAGAAACGGTCGCGTCGACGATTACAATCGGTTTAGGCACCAGCGGTCCAGCTCGCGTCCGAATGCACGTGACGGTCGTCCGATCGCGTGCGAAACCCGACGAAAGCGTCGAGACGCAATCGTCGAACGATCGGGGGAAAAAAGAAGCAGCGGCGAATTCGCAATGTCCCGAAATAATTGCAGACGAGCGGCTGGCAAGGCGGCTTGAGATTTCGCGTTCCGTGCAATAACAGTTTGCTCAATCCTCGGTGTCCGTCGGTCCGTCCGTACGGAACGATTACTTACGCTAGGGTTACAACGCCGCGCTAGAACGCGGCGGTAGGATAGCTAAACGAATCTCGTTAGTCGAACTAAAACTCGCGTATGGTACACGTCTAGCTAGCACTAACTTTCTCTCCTTATTCTCTCCTTCTCAAGAGTCTCGATGTCTTCGGTGTCTATTCTAAAGTAAAGCGGAAAAAAAATGTTGACGTTTTCGAATTAGCAGTCGCGTGCAACGACAGCGAACAAATATTTCCTTTTTTTTACATATATATATGTAGGTATATATATTCAGCGTGGTTGCAAAATCCATCCACGCTTCGTACCCCCAACCCCCCTCCAACCCTCCCCATCCGACGATGGGTGAAAGTGCGTTTCGCGTCGTCGCTCTCGTAGACGGTAAACTGTTTTTTTTAGAAATCAGAACGCGCGCGCGCGCGCGCGCGGTAGCGATATACCCGTAGACGAGAATTAAGACGAGAAACCGGCGAGAACGACGGCACGAAGGAACCTTGCGTGTCGATTGACCAAAATAGGTAAAATACCAAAGTGCAAATATTAAAAGTAAACGCAGGAGAAAAAAAAACGATACAATGAATGACACTCGTGTCTTCCGTCGAGGATTTCTGTTTTCCGTCGAACGCGCGCGACAGTTGCGTCATGTGGAACGTCGCGCGTAGTCCCTCCGTTTCCTTCGCCTCTGCACGACGACGCGTCGTCGTACGGCTCCGACGAAAGGGCCAAACATCGAACGACATTTTGCAATCACTCTGCCGACGCGAGAAACTTTGTGGCTGTACTATCATCGTTTTATCGTACTTACCTACGTATATTTAGATATACTTATATTACCTGTATATGTAACACGACGAGTCATATTGTAGCACGCTCGCGAAAGGGTTGGGACCGCGGGGAAGAGGCGGGCTCGCCGTATACGTCGTAATACAATATGATGTGGATGTTAGAGATATTTTTCAACTTGTACTAAATGTGATAATTGAAGAATTGACAATGAGCAATCTAACTGTAATATATTAATATTATGTATATGGGTATATATATACATATTGAAAGAAGGATATATGTATATACATATTGTGTATAGGTATATAAATGTCAGTGTCTATCGTACAAGCCGTAAATTAGATTTTACAGTAGCCGGTACCTATTACCTAGTACGTGTTAGTTCGTACGTTTGAAAAAAGCTATTCGGTAAGTGCGGTACGGAGGAGGAGAAAATCATAATCCGCGCGCGCAGGGGACTCCCCGGCGTGCGGTGACCTCGTCGATTTGTCCATGGTGCGCGGGGGATTCCCGGCGTACGTCGGATCCACTGATCTGTCCACAGTGCGCGACAGGCGCGACGCGACACACGCGAGGAATTCGAAAGACAGGACCGAAAAGAGGGGAGATAACCGTCCGACGATTCGATTCGAAACGAAAACGACGAATGTAAATTCGACTCGATCCTCTCGATTGTCGCTCCATCGCGGTCGAAACGATCGACTCCGAATTCGATCGAACCAAAGTAGTCATGTCGCGTGTTGCGCTCGTCGGATGAAAAAGAGGCGCCTCTCGCGTCGACGGTGCGCGCGCGTAATTATTAATTAAAAAAGTAATATTAACTATTATTACCGAAACATTATAATAATACATTATATAACCGATTGTTGTCTACGATATAATGTTATTTTTCTAATTCATATTTAATTGTTATTGTTGAGGAGACGAGCACATCGAATTTTAGACGAACGACACGTTTACACATCTCGTTTCCACGGCGCTCTCCGAGGTCGACACGCCGACGGGAACGAGGAGCGCGTGTCGACTCGCACGGAAGGAAAAATGCGTATTCGCGCACGGTAGCTGCGATTGAGTACCTTCTTTATCGGGATCGCAAAACCGCGCACGCCTCGTCGGAACCGGAAGTACATAAGGTGGGACGCTTTCTGTAACTTTGCTTCGAGTGGATCATGCGATATTTGATCACGGTGTCGTGTACTGTCCAGTTTCATTTCTGTTTTGTTTTTGTGTCTATTCGACACCTACACTTTTTGTTTTTATAAAATTGTCATCCCGGGTTATGGAGTCTGGAAAGCACTGCACTTGCAACGTGACGCTCGAAGACATTAACAGATTGCGAAAAGATTAGATCAAGAGAAAAGCTACATCAAATAGGATTGTTCATTATAGAAAAGAAGCACGTACCATTAAAATACCTAACTTTAACGTTTCTATTTCATTTAATAAATTGGATATAGGAATTGTTTCAATTCACATTTTTTATTTTTTTTTATTGGAAATTACTGTTACACTTGTCATTTTCATTATCACAAAGAATTACCGTAACAACTGCAAGTGCAAGCGTGCCGTGGATGTGTGTGCTAAGTACATATTTCCTTTACCAATGAGCAGAATAGTAGTCGAGATAGATTTATCTCTTTCTCCCTCTTTCTCTCATTCCACGCGTAGCATCGCCGTTTGTACAGCTGTAGAATAAGTAAGTTTTCCGGAGAGAGGGGGAAAAGGAAAAGAGGAAGAGGGGATTGAAAGATAGCAACGGTACTTCCTTTCTACAGGAGATAAATCCAATTCGGATGAAGAAGAAGACGACGACGCGTAGAGTGTTGTGCAAGTGGAAAACGGGAAATGCGCGCGGTATGAATGAGAAAAAGAGAGTAGAACGAAGAGTGATATTCGGGATTCGTGTGCGAGTCCCTCGGGGGTGCGCTGGCCGAGGACGGTGTGATGTAGTGATGACGATGGTGATGCTGCTGCAGAGTCGCCATGGTATTTTTTGTAAGGCACCTTTTGCCAAATTGTGATAATCGTGTCTGCAGTAGCATCGAATGTCAGTGCGCCAGCGCGTGGCTAATACGAGGTTGATGCCCTAATGCCTCTCTTCCACCTTCATTCTACGTCGATCGGGATTAGAAACGAGATTCTGAATGTAAAAGTCGCCAAAAGAATCGTCGGGTCGAGGCCACGTTTCGATTCATCGATGGATGGGGTTATAGTTAAAAAAAATGGGTCCTTCCCGTGGGTATACTCAGCCTCGGAACTATTAGCTACGCGCGCGGTAGCTCCGCAAAGCTCTCGCACCCTGTGAACTGTGATGAAAAGTTTTAAGAGACTGCGCGATCAAGGCTTCCGGGAGGGAGTTTTTCCCGGCGAACGCAACTTTACTTACAACGTATTTTCCGTACACCTTATTTGCAATTTCCCACCCCTTCGTATAACGAACGTTCGTAACTAGTTTCGTAACGTGTACGAAACGAGTGGGAGGTCGCAATTAAGGCGTACGTCGTTCGTAGCACCGCGTTCGTCGGGTTCGACGCTTTTCGCGAGACTCGGCCGATCTGCGGATGCGATGGTACGAGTCTGTCTGGTCCTGGTGTCTGCGATGCCAAAGATAAATCGTGTAGTAAGTAATGCTATAAGATACATCGATGGTAAGGGTGACGACGACGATTGTTATTATTATTATCTCGTAACGTTTAACGTATATCAGTGTCGTGGAAAAAAAAAGAGCGGCTGAGCTCCTCGGTGTTATGGGCATACATACTCGTTCCTAGCAACTCGTATGACGATTACTACTCGTACTACTCATAACATTGCATTGATCTATACTTTACTCCACTTATTCTAACGATAAATAAATACATTCTGTCCAACGGCGACGGCATTTCTTTATTAACCCCGATGACACTTGCTCTGCTCAATCATATTCCCTAAGCTGGTGCGTTTTTTTTAATCAAACGAATGTATTTCGTCCAACTGCGTTTTTATTATCCTTGGTCTTACAGGTGGATTTCGGGTGAGGATGAAAAGAAGGTCTCGAAGAAGCAACGACGTTACTTTATTATACAATTATTGTAAATTATTGTTCGTAGGCACAACATCTGTCGGTTCACATGTGTGCACACGCGTATGTGTTACGATATATACGTATTTATATTACAGTTACAGATTCTCGAGAGAATAGCTGCTTATAATCGAGTTTATTGATAAACAGTCCAATGTCTCGCAGTATTATTAACTCGGAGAATAGGCGGCAACGTTCGAGAAAGACTCAGAGAAAATCACGAGACGTTGGACTGTACCCGGTTATTTTTACCCTAAAGAAATGATTCGCTTCAGATGCCATGGTACGACCTGAGTATTCTGATATTGGCCGACTGACGCTATATAACCGTGCGTATAAGTAGGTAAGCTATGTCGATTCTACGCCACCCACGTGAGCGAATATACCTACTCGTATATTCCCGATCATATTTGAGCGATTAATTATTTCCGACTGACCCAGCAAATTTTTTCTTTTCTCCTCGACGTCTGCTGCAATTCTATCGAGAAGCAAAGAAATTAGCTGAAATGCAAGATTTCGTCATGATATTCCGTCGTTTACGCTGAATATTTGTGTAATTACGTTCTTCTCTAAAATTGAGTTTCATTGCATCAGATCGCAATAATGTCGATAAAAATGTGCGAAAATTGTACGCATTCACTTTAAAAGCCAAATTGGCGATTTACGATAATATGCAAAAAATTGATAATACTGTTCCCAACTTTTTTAGTCTTGCAATTTTTACACGACAATTAGCGCAGTCTATTAACCGGTTAATCAAAAAATTACTAGAAAATTTACCGTGGTAATTGTCAGGTGCCATTCGGTAGATGAGGTATTATGAAATTGAGATTATACAGAAGATTTGATTAGCAAAATGTATGCCATAAATTTGATTTCAAAATAGAGGAAATGTTCCCCAATTGCGAAATATCGCGGGGTTTTGCGGCATTTACAAAATTTTACTAGACGTCTGATTTTTTTCAGAATTGTTCAACAATGGCTTGTATGCATGCCATACATTTTCCAGCATCTGTATTTTTGCATACCTCTTAAGACCGAACGTGCACGATGTAATAACTACCACCAATTAACGTGACTTTTCCTCAAAATGGCTATTAAGGCATGCGTCACTGATAATATAATATGTATTTTACTACATTCGTCAACATACTAAATTCCGTATGAATATTAAATAAATTAGAGATATTAACTACATTTATTGGCAATAGAAGGTGTGAGACATTTGACAGAAAGGGTATCACTGATTCCTTAAATAAAAATTGTTAGACAGCTCGAATCACATTTAGAGATACATATGAAAATAGAGAATAGGTATAAAAAATGGTCCTTCGTTAAGCTTTCATTTAAAAGTCCTTATCACTTGCTCTATTCTGAATGCATGTTATTATTTATTTCAACAAGATATGAAACTGAAACCACATTAGTAGTTCACAAAAAGTCAATGAGTTCTGTTCCGATCATCGGAATCGAAACCGTGAACCGAAATAATTGGAATTTAGTGCCTAGAGGAAACAGATTCCACTGTAATCATTAAATCGTAATTAAAGGAGGAGCGATGTTAATTTCTGTTTCATACTTTGAATTTTAATGACCTGTAAAGAGATCTGCAAAGATGAACACACATATGGCGTATATACCACATGGTGGATATGTCAATATGAGAGATGACCAAATATGTAATGGAGGTCTGTTGGTTTAAACGAAAAGAATGGCGGACTGTATGTGTTAGCAGAATAGAGCATAACACTCTCTTAAGACCGAAGTAGTCGGAGAAGAATAAAATCTCTTCAAACTCGCGTACGTATTGTTATATCTATCTAATTTCGATATTTGCCTAAATTTTAATTATTATTTGATTCTAATATTAAATTCTTTGAAGCAATCTTAAAATACTCAAAGTGACGGTAAAAGTATGAGCACAAATAATAACTAAAAGCATAACAGAGACGGCTATAACGATTCTACTTATGTTGAATTATAAGTAGAATTCATTGATTATGAATTAGTAAATCTTAATGTTCCACATAGAATTGCACCATACATTGCAATATTAAAATATAATTATACCTTGTAACAACTTAAGGAAAGCACTGACAGAACGGCGTCGCGGGCGTATATTCCATAACGACGCAATAGGAAATTATCAGATAGAAAAACTTGCAAGGATACAGTTGTCGACCAGTTTTAATGAGTCGACTTTAATCCTACACAAATGTTATTTTATCACGCGAGCCGTGTTAGTAATTTTAGATCTGAAAGTACTAACAGCGTGACAAATTCGAGATCCGTGGTAAGATATAACAAAAAATATTTTAAAAACTTCGAGGAATCGAATTTCTTCTTTTTATGCCGTAATGGATTTACTCTTTCATTAGAGAATACCGGGAGGCTTCCATTTACGTTCTATTTTATTTATTTAGGAAAGGTGTGCCCGTATTTGATTAGGAGAGTCATGTAGAATGCTTCGAGGGTACCTTATTCGATATGGCACGAATCGCCCCAAGACTTGTAGCGTTCCTACCTATTCAATAGGCAGGTTCAGCAGACACAACAGTTGTACAACGATTGAGTGATTTTCGATGGTCATTGGCTAAATACTCAATTTCAACCAATGACCGTTCAGTGCTCCCCAGGAGCGATATCTGCTGAACCCGCACATTGTCAGCCTACCTGCAGCTGAAGGGTCATGATGAGGAACTTCATTGTACCGACGCGACGGATTGTCGCACAAGACGAGTCACTCCGACTGGCTGTGAAAAAAAGTGGTCGTGGGGCGACGGTATTTTTCATCGCTCGAAACCATCGCTTGTAGTTCAGCACTGCTCAACTTTCGAGCGACGAAAAATACCGTCGCCACGACAGATTTACCCCACCACCACACTTTTTGTCATAGCCAATCGGAGTGACTCGTGGTGTGTGACAATCCGTCGCGTCGGTACAATGAAATAGGCCCCTTATTGGGGTTGAATACGGCCAGGAGAGGCGCTATAATTTGTCATTGCGCACGCTCTACGACCTTTACAGTATCCATCTTGAAATTTGATTGGGTAAAATTATACGATATGGACGACGCAAAGATCCTGGAGCATGCGCAGCACAAAGTACAGCACCTCTTATGGCGATATAATCGCGTGATATTCACGCAAGAGAAGTTGCAACAAAAGAGGTTCTACTGTATTATGAAATGTCTATAGGCGCGTTGGAGTGTTCGGGGTCTATTCGTCTAATCCGAGTTCTGTCAGTAAAATGAGATATGACGTTTCATTTTCGCTAATTTTAGAGCGGTAACTAACAATAATCGACGTTATACGACTTACTAAAGAAATAATGAATGATTTTAGTACTTATCAATTCGCCAAGTTATAATCGAACTTTGAGTTCCTCCATTCGTTGCTTTATTCTCCGCCTCATTTCCTTGTATCTGTAACACAAAATCATTACATTTATGAAGTATATTTCGGTAAGCAGAACTTTTCCTCATCTTGCGTATAGTACTAGACACATGCTTCCCCGCGATACGTTATACAGTCCAACATTCTCACGGTGTCGCACAAATTAAGGGTCTCGATACTCACTTTTCTTTCAGCAGGAGAATCTGTCGCTCCTCCTCATAATGATAACGCTGTAAAATGCCGTGGCACTCCGCTAAGGATAAATTGAGGAATTGCGCTACGTCGGAACTGATTTCGGGCGTCGAAAGTTTGTCTACCAAAAATAGACGGGTGACGTTCTCGTGAGGCCCTAAAACCACCCTCACTTCCAAGGGATATTCGTCCTCCCTCAATCTACGCTGTTCTGCAATAAAAACCATATTACGAGAAGTTGCTTCAAGGCTTTTCGTTGACTTTTACGGCACGTCACTGCGTTTCCCAATTTACCTCCATTATCGCGAACGACGAAGAGGGCGAAATTATCCGGCTTAGCATCGACCTTATACTTGTCAAGCATCAAGTTAATGACTTCTTGTGTGCTAACGAGACTGGTAACCCACACGGACATTTGCGAGCCGTGTGGCGGCGTGAAGAAGCTAGTTTCCCGATTATAAAAATGACCATTGATCGAACAACGGCGTCTCAGTTTGCTGCGCGATTGACGCCTTCCGCCCGGACGGCGTCGAATCGCCGTAGAGCCTTGCTTTCGGCGTAAAACTACGCCATCCAACTAAAAGGACATCATATGTTTAACGAGTTCACATTACGACTGCAAAAACTAATCGTACCTCCAATCCGCTGTCTGTAGACATGGTCATGTTATCATCTTCGCGAAAGTGCAGGGAGTTCACAGAGTCGTTATCGCTATCCGTTCTATGCCTCTGCAGGCAATCCGGCCCGGACATCGATCGATTCAGTCCCTTTTCGATCCAGCTATCGTCGGTACTAATAGTTCTACTCCCGATGCTTTTTTCCAAACTATCAAAGTACTCCACGCGGCGCAATGTACCGTTTCTGTTCGGTGTTCCCTGGTAATTTGGCGTGTCGGTACTCGAGGAACTGTCTATGCTGTGCGTTGGCGTACTCGTGACGCTGCTATCGTTGCCTTTAGTCGCGGAAGTAGGGCTGCTTGCCCCTGAATTTTGACTCACTTCCGTCGCCGGTACATCGTGTACTGGTGGCGACGGAGTCTCGGTACTGGAATGTGAACTTATTGACGGGAGGCTCTCTGGCATGGTTTGGTATAGCTTATCGCCATGTTCTACTTTCCGTTCCACCTGATTATGTGAGTTACATCAAACGTTACTAATATATGTTGAGCAGCATATTTATTGCTTAACCATGAGGAAATTGAAACCGTATACGAACCTGAAGTAGCTCGTCTAATTCGTCCCATTCCATATTTTTCACGTCTAACTTCATGGGCAGAGTTAGGCTCTTCAGATGATCAGGAGATGCTTGAACAGAATTTGGCTCGCTTTCCGGTTGGACCTCGGACGGTGACAGATCTTTTGGTGATACATCCGTGGTATCTTCGTCATCCGTATCCTGTAGAGAAAAAAAATGGTACAAATATTTCGATAGCGTGTACACGCACAATCAACCTAATAACAAGGGAGGTAGATGTATAAATGAAAAGCATATCTAAACCTCAGAAAAACTTCGTCTGCACGAATTTCTGTTGCGTGCTGTAACCACAGTACGTTGATCGTCATCTTCCTTGAGGTGAATGACACCGCGAACTCCCCAATAAATTCTTAGAGCACCTTCCAGTATTAATCTCCCATTCACCTGTTTTCAATGAATGAGCGTTCTTTATGTACATGTTTATTTTTATTACCGGCAGTGGCCCCTCGCGTATTACATTACATCAAACAAATTTTCAAGATATCTCCTTGTGATGACGTAATACGTGAACAACTACAGAGTAGAATTGAGAAAGCGTTTCCCGTACCTCCCGACTTCTGATGCCCCCACTTTTTCCTTCATAATACTGATTAAAGAGCTTCAACTTAGATTCCAAATGAGACCTGACAATCAACACACAACGATCATAAATAAATTTTAGTGCCATACAAAATGAATAACAATGATTCCTCATATTGCTTGCATTATGAAGAATAGTTTAATTAATTTGTTCATAACAAATAGTCCTTTTAACTTACCTAGGCAACGTCGAGCGAGATTCTTTCTTTCCAAAGCTAGTGTGAGATTCTACTCTTGTGCCATGACCAAATAATTGAGGCCCAAACAAAGCACCATAACAAGGTACATGACAGTACGGAACTCCTTTATGCTGTATACAAAAGATACAAAATTAAGTTCTATTGGATTATTAATTTTAATACAGTCAATTCAGACAAAGTTATTATGAAAAAGTAATTGAAGAGTGGACTTGAATAAGGGGCTGAGTACCAAACCCCTTCTAGGGGACATGAGAAGCCTGCTATTTAACCCCCTTTTGAGGAAAAAAAATAAAATTTCCTGTTTTTGGCACTTAGCCCCTTATTCAAGTCCACTCTTCAATTTATGCACAATAAGCAGCATTTTATCACTTTAGATATTCAAGTTAAAAAATTACTCATGTATAATATTTATTCTTACCTCTGCATGCTGTCCTGGATTCAATCTTTTGCCACATTCTTCGCAACGTAAGCATTCTGGGTGCCAGTCATATCCCAAGGATTGCTTTCGTTCCGCTATATAATAATGTAAAATTATAGGAAAAATCCAATTGAAATCAATGACTGATTACTTATCATATTATTTATCTGGTTGTTTAAATAATTGTATAAGAACATTGGATTCCAGATTTGACAAATTTATTACAATTACTATACAAAAATATCAGAGATGATGAATAATATTTTACTCAATATACTAACAAGGAAAACACGAAGCGTCGCTTGAAATTCTGAGAAAAAGCAATTAGCAAAAAAAACAAACATAACCTCGATTAGAGTGCATTGACCTTTACCAAGTAAAATATACATTTTCATGGGATTGCCATTATTTTATATTTGCCATTAGTTTTCGTTGGCTCGAATGAAACTACATATTCGATGATACGATATTACAAACTGTAAATTAACAATTTCCAAACGAAGGAGCAGTTGTCAATCGTAGTGCAGTAATATATAAAACATAAATTATAAATTCACACCGAAATATACAGGTTTGCCGCATTTGTGACACTTCCACATGACGAGAGCGGGATGATGCGCGCTGTATTTAAATTGAAACAACACCGTCTTAAAGAGTTAAGACATTTTGTTTACGGGATAAAAAACTCGCAACAAAAATGACAGGAACAGAAACGTCACTGCACGAGGACTCGCTCCATGTTCCCATGTCAGTGATGTCATGGTGGTCGTGGTGCTTCTTTGCCGCACTATGTGCATACAAATACGTTTCTGCATATGTATGTAGGTGCGGCAAACGTGTTCGTGTGTGCTATAAAGTTAAGTTTACTCTAGTCGAGGACTGGACCTAAAGAAAGGGTGATAATCGATAATTTCCTATTTGTACTTGATATTGAACTTATCCCAAACTACGAAAAGTCAATTACCAGAAAAAAAAACAGGCGTTTTCCAACTTTGGAGCACTCTAGAGTGCTCTTGGGTCACGTACCCATTTGACGAATGAGAAGTCGGGGTTAAAGAGAAAGCACCAATGATTAGCAGAGCTACTCAAAATGATTAGATTCTAACCATTCTACCTGAGTAGGTAGAACGAAGTCAGCTGTTGCGGACAATTGCAAAGCGCTTGTAATAGAGGGCAAAGGAATTCACACATTTTTAGGGTTTATCCAGCACACTAGTGGCACGTATCAACAATAAATATTTTTCAACATTATCGCGAGTGGAAAACGAAGAGCACAAGAAGAATATTTATCCTCTACATACATATCTATAATTACATGTCTTATTTTAGTGGGTATTGTGTTCTGCAATCTATTCGCGTAAATCTGGTCACAAACTCAAGTGATTTGTAGTCTTACGAGAGCAATGGATATGATGGTTCTCGATCCTTTGGACGAGAGGTACTTATATCGAGTTCTAGCTCTATTATGTCATATGTGGATAGTGTACAGATTGTTTATTATAATCCGTTGACTTCTGAACTATTGGGTATCGTCGAGCAAATTTGAAACGCTCGATATGTTCCGTATACACGAAAGGACGTTTTGCAGCGCTGAAGAAAACGGAGAAGACAGTGCAGGTGTACCCACCAAGGAAGAATCGGAGGTCGTGGATGACGCGGAAACAGAGTCCGTGACGGACGAGAGCTTACAGTATCAATTAACAGAAGGTCCTAGGAACGAGGGTGGTTTTGAATACAGAGTCGTTGAAGTTGATAGCAATCAATCAGGCGACATAGAACTTCCATTGACGCAACCTGTAAATAGCACCGTTCAAGTATTGACTTCTTCTTTGAATGGACAATTTTACGTCATTAGCAATGGGGGTGACGCCTTTACTCAGAGCACACGTTCGCATATGCCTAGAGTCGCAACGCTTGAAATCGAAACTCCACGCAACATCTCACCAGCCATGAAGAAGGTAACTCTCGCTCGATCATCAAATTGTCGCGTTTAGTTTTTGGTCCATCACCTTGTATCATAGATTTAATGATCAGTCTAACAAGACATATCTCGACTGCATCCATCTCAGTCAGTTTTATTTAGAGGGACGAAAGACGAAGGGTAACGCACAATGAGGTTGAACGACGGCGAAGGGACAAAATTAACAATTGGATCGCAAAGTTGGGAAAGCTTCTGCCGGAGTGTACGGATAATATGACCAAGGAAGGAGATGGCAAGGCTAACTTTGAAGCACAGGTGCGATGCTACCGTTAAAAAAAATACCAAGAGTAGATCATTTTAAAATAGAGAGTTGTTGGATTTTTTAATTCAATTATATATCTATACTTACCAATATTCGATTTCACTCTCCAATGATACTAAAGACTGATTCCTTGTTTCAGAGTAAAGGAGGCATCCTGGCACGTGCCTGTGATTATATTATAGATCTGCGTGGAGCCAATGGGAGCCTAGACCAAGAGCTACAAGAAAACGAACGTCTGTTGCAAGAGGCTAAGAGTCTGAGACAATACGCGGCTCAACTGAGGCGGGAGAATTCACAGTTGAAGGCACAGTTTGCGCCCTCATCGGATTCGATTATTGGCAATTAAATATTTTTATGTTGGGAGACGCATTGAATATTAATTTTTGTTACAGTACTCCCCGTTATATGTTAACTTACTATAAAGATAAAATTGTATATGTAAGACTATTATCAAGCAGAAAAAAGTAGTTTAAAATGGAACGTTCGTGTTTAAAACACTGAGAATCATCATGGCTACTCAGTCACTTCAAGTGCATCATCTTACATCCTCTACGTCTAACGCAATTGTGGTACCTAAAAAATTATACATCTTCCTTGTTAGAATAACTGATCCATAATTGGATCTGTTGTTTCATATGTATTTTTCAATAACAGTTATTGTTTACTGTAAAAATGTACATATATGTAGTAGTAATACGAAATAAAGTATAATATCATAATTATAAAATGTTTATTTACACAGATATAACTCAGTATATACTTATAAGATTGAAACAATTTTTATAACCTAGGTAATAACGGAATTTCAACTGTACATATCGTAAACAATAGTCATCGGCCCTCTGAACGATCGCGCAAATCAAACGATCCTCGTGGTTAGAAAATTATTAAATTATTTAGATATATAAATATACAAACTATCGAGTTACACACTCAAATCTTTTCCGAGCGCTTTCCACAAACGATCGTTAAATATTAGGTCATTTTATTTGCTACGACGTATCTGTACTTCGTTTTACTTTTGTACCTATATTATTTACAGTTGTAAAGTATATCTTTTCTTTTTACGTATATATACATTCGACAGTGCGACAAATTATTTTAGTACCAGATTACTTTTCAGTGGCGCGATACGTATATGCAGATAAGGAAATTAAACCGCTTTAAAAGAATTCGCGGCTCGCAGGTTGCATATGCGTAACTTCCAATGAAAATCGAAGACAAATATGTACGCAGTGGCCCTAAGTTAATATTAGAATAACTCCTATTAATATTATTGCTTCGAAGCACAACATCTTTAATTTTGTGCGGCATTTATGGGTCCTCTATGAAGTAATACTGCAAACTGCATTGATCGTACGTAGTTACAGACGATATAACGAAATTGGAGTCTTAAAATGTCTAAGTGTGTAGATATGATTTGGATATTGCTTTCAAAAACATGACGAACCCTTTGCGGCGAGAAATATTGATGCTGCAGGATCATTCAGTTAATTCTGTAGCCCTATTTCTAACGTAGACAAATCTCTCTCGCTATCAACAATATTAGAAACTCTTCTAACAAGTAATTTCAATTTCATGCTAAAAAATTAACGTTCGAAAAATCTCCGATTATTAATTATTTTTAATATTCCTTTGAACGTGTAAACAAAATCAATTGAATTTACAAACTATTAGAAGCATCGTCCGCAAAATTGTCCGCTAAAGGAGTTTGTGGTATTACCGTAACGAAGAGTTTTACAGTGAGACTTAATCTCTCACTCTATATATTCGTCAGGATCGAGGATTAGAACATGTATGAACTATTGTGCATTATGCAATATTACTGTTATAGCGTGTACAAATATGCGTGATAGGTCCACCTTACCACTTCATTAATATTGGCCATCAAAATCGTTTTCACGTAGCGGTACATACGTTACATGGGACTCGAGTTAGAACCGATAGATATATGTATTCTATAAAAATAACTCTTCGGCTTAATGACGCAAGCAATTTTACTCGGCTCTGTAAGATTTACACGCGAAAAGTAAAACTCCTTGCGCAAGCGGGCCTTAGACGAGTTGTATCCAGCAACAAATGTATCGTTTCTAATCTAAACATCAACAGGTTACAATCTGTACAGTATAGTATAGGAATCTTGCTCCTCTTTCTATCATCATATTGTCCTCGTCGTATAGCAAATAGAATATCCCGGATATATAAGCGTAAAACGCATTTTCCAGTTACGCCGGTGTGCGCAGATGGATTTCAACAAACTAAGCAACAAAATTTGCATTGGCATTAGATCCTTCAGTCGTAGTTCAACAAACAATTCTCTCCTCTCCAAATAAGATATTGAATTTTAACTCGTACAACGTATCGAAGCGATAACGGCGAATAATCTCGTCGAACAGATTTGCAGTATGTAAAAACTTCACTAAATCTTCCGGTTTCTTGGCAGTATTTGTCACTTTCACATTATATACTTGATATACTTTGGATTCTCTTTCATCATTCGTAGTGTACCTATTAAAAAACAAGGAATTACGACCGCTTTTTAAAACGCTTAAATTATTTCGTCCCTCTCGTATTGGCGTTGTCGGTGTAGAAAAGATCAGACGGATCTTGCAGAACGTGTCCAATTTTTTACGCGCAGTTTTTCATCACCACGTGCTTACCCAACAGTAAAAGTAAAGTGATATGCGGATATTTGCATTGTCTACGTAATACAGTGGAACCCTGCCTAATTTTGGGGTTGCCCGACCTTGTAATTCAAAGCTAGCAGGCGGGGTGTTTCATCGTATGTATATTATATTATAAAAGGTCGGACCTTTGCGTCGATCTCTTTGCTGTGTAATCTCGAATTATTTTGGCTTTTATTAAGATACATAATGCGATCTATGCAGAGTGGTGCATAAAATAGTCAGGTAGTCGAGGGATGGAATTGGGACAATTTCTGCGCTATCTGATATACAGTACAAAGAACTACAGCAAGGCTCAAATGTATCGTGTCGCGATGATTCGCGAGTTATTTTCTTTTCAACAGAGATTCGCACTCAAAAGGAAGCATTTCGCCCTCAGTCTTTTAAACAATCCTATAACAATATATCGACGGTACATACAAATGCCACCGAAGAACTTCCGCGGAATCCGCTGCAAATGCCGTGCGAAGGTCTCTCTCGAATTATTACCGTCCGACGCTATCGCTGCTTCTCACTGTAACGGGGATGAATAACTCTCCGCGCGTGTTGGTACGTGCTTACATAGGCACCCGCGATTCAAAGCTAGCCAGCGATATGGAGAAATCGCTACGAATGCATCACGAGCTTTTTAGATGCGGCCATCGCACGTTGATTCACACTGACGCCTCAGAGTTCCCTTCCGTGACAAAGTATCGCGCATCGTACGTCGATTAATTCGAGTTTTACGTCCGCCAGTGCACGCGAACGCACATCAAGTCTCCGTTCGAGCTGTCGCACTTTATTGAATCACAATCGGCACTCGATGCAGGGATATATTTTCGTAGCAGGCAGTGAAGTACTTATTTAAAGTAGGAGTCATTGTCCCGTCCGCGTCACTAATCGGTGCTTTACTATCGTACATGTATCGTGTGTAATTTCCTAACGACGCCCTCGTTCAGCTTTCGCTGCTCGATGGCAGAGAGACAGAGAGATCGATAAACTCGTAAGAATTCTATTACTCGCGTCAACCTTCGTGTACGCCGCGGTAACAATATAAAAAAATCGGCATCGACCAACGCTCTCGTCGTAGCGCTAGACGTCTCTCGTTCGCCGGGACCCGTAATCGCGGGTCGAATATCAATAAACGTTACGAGTATCACCTTATCCTATAGCATTTAACGTTAATACCTTCGTTCCATAATCAACTTCTCGGCGATTTTCGCGTGCAACGTTCAAGCAGGGTTGGTGCGGTGTTCGTCGAACGATCGCGTTTCGAGGTTCAGGGCAAGTCGACGTACGGGACGAAGGTAGGCCTGGCTCAGGACGGCTGAGGTCGGGCTCCCTTTTTGCTGCTTCCAAACATGAACCACGTGCCGACCTTGCGTCCCAAAGAATTGGTCGTACCTTGACCGGTAATCACAGGCACTTCGTAGGCGGAATCCCTTTTATAAGTTTTTCCTGCAGACAGAAAAAAACGCGGTTTGGATACGATTCTCTCGTAAATTCGACTCCGGTCGTGTTTCAGAGAACGATATGTACTCGGATTGAAGCCGCGAGTAATTTAGAATCATTCGAAACAAGAGTACGCACTGCGAGGTTTTATTGGCGGGCCGCAGCGTTGTCGCCTAGCTGCGAGTCTGGCGAGTTGTCGCGCCGCAGCTGGGAATTCTAGGCCGTTGGTTCTATCCTGCGCAACGAGCTTCCGCTCCTCCTCCATAGCGGCGAGCCAGCGACGCTTCTCTTCCGCGGTTCGGCAGCAGAAGAGCAGCCACTTGTCGCGGACGCAGCTGTACACCTTCAAGCAGTGTCTCACCGTAACTCCCAACTGAGGATCTGAAATTTAAAAAAATTCGTACATGTGAATATTATAGCAAAATTAAAAAGATTTAATGTCTTTGCGAAGAAAGAATTTTCTCGTTTCACGGATCCAGATACGAAAGGCTGTAGTTACCTTTGCCATCGGGTACATCGATAACTTCACTGGTGTCGAGGTATATGCGACCCTTGTAAACGTAGGTGTTGCGCTTGAGAATGTCCTTCTTGCAATAGACGAGCTGATGGTCAAAGAGGAACAGAGTGATGTTATTCGTCCACATGCCAGTCGTCACTCTCACCGCCTCGCCTTGATAAATCAGCTGAGACGATACTTCTATCAGATCCTCACCCTATAGACACATCAGAGACCAACGACATTTACGCGCCATTCGAGAGACGACGTCAATTTTTCATCAGGGCGATCGCTAGCGAGCACGATACGTTCATTAATAACTATTTCACGGGTATTTAAATGGCGTTTTAATTTGGCGTATTCGGAAGACGTTGACAAAGCTCTCCTTCGTTTGGACGTTCTTAAAAAAGAATTATAAATAACTGAATTCGCGTCGCTCGCTAGCTTCAGGACCATTAATTACTCAGATCCGAGAAAAACACGTTTCGCGTCGCTTGTACTCACCTCCCAACCTTCGACCCTCTGCTGCCACGCGGCCAACTTTTCGAGACTCTCCATCCTCCGCTTCCTCTCGTTGATCAGCACAGTCACCCCCCGCATCGCTTCGAGCGCCTCCTGAATCTTCCGGTAATCCGGATGATCGGCCTTCGTGTACTTGAGGAGCTCGGCCAGTATGAGAGGATACTTGCAGATCCTCTGCACCGGGGTGAGCAGATGTCCGTCCAGCGGAATCTCTATGAGTCCTTGCATCAATCGACAGGCCTCGAAGAACTTGCTGTAGCGATTGTGCTGATAGAGCTCTTGCAGGGTGGCCGTCGCCATTGGATGGCTATTGCAGTATTCGGAAAATATGCGGAAACCCGCCATCTGAAAGGGATTGAGACGCGTTACGCATCTCGTCCGATAATCGTCCGCCGATAAGCATCAAAAACTCTAGAAAACTCACATGATTCAGGAAACACTCGCCGACGCAGCTCATGTGCGGCGCGTTCCAATCGATCCGCGCCTCGAGGTCCTTCAGAAACGCGGACTGCGACTCGAGAAGTTCCTCCAGGTTGATGAAGATCGTCTCTATTTGCTCCTCCGTGAACATGTCGGAGCACTTCCGACATTCGGTTATGTAACCCTCCGCCACGTCGCGCAGCATCTTCACGAAGTCTCGCTCGGTTTGAACGAGCTCGCGCACCACTTTAGTGCGGACTTGCTCGTTCGAGAGCAACGAAACGCTGGTGCGCCGCCTGAGTTGAGTGCTCGACGAAGCGCCCGACGCCATCGCGGCGAGACAATCTTCCACGGTGTCTTCTTGGCTGACCCGCAGCTGTGGAAGTTAAATAAGAGCAACACCGTAAGGACGTAAGCGCGTGGAGTATTTCCGAAGCGAGAGAAATAATCTCGAGACGTACCCTGACGAATTCAGTGGGGAACCATCCATGTTCGCCCCTGCAACTACCCCACCACCAATCGTTCTCGACCGTATCCAGGACATCTATGACATCTCCTGCGCGAAAAGCAAGCTCGTCAGGGTCCATCGCCACGTGGTCCCACACAGCCTCGGCCAGGATCACTACTTCCTCGTCCATTGTTTGCTCGAACGACTTCTTCCTGTCCGTCAGGGATGCGATGGAGGATCCCGAGTCCGACATCATCTCGTCGTCGGAGGTCCCGCCGCCGCCTCTGCCGTCTTGCTCGTCCTCCGACAGCACGTTTCCACCGGGCAATCTCGCACCTGTTGGAAGGAGAATTATTTTATCAATTTCCAATGTTGAGACGTATCCCAACGCTATTTTGATGCGAGGATTGTTATATTGAAAGCTACGAAAAGCTCGAAATTAAATTCGAGATGAAATATGGAATGATAGTGAAACTATCTCGTTAATAATACTCGATATAATATAATCTACGATACATAAAGTGCCTACATTGTTACTAGAAACACGTATCATGCGATGAGAATGTACTGTTACAGTAGCGATAACGCAGTTGGCTGTGAATTCTACAGAAATTGAACAGTTGACGTCATGCGAAATTTTATCCAAAGGACGGAAAAATGTCCTGTTAGGAAAAATCACGTTGTTTCAACCGCTAGAATGTATAATAAATACTTCCCTTTCAGTGCTATACTATGCAGAGATATTAAGTTTTCTTTATAAAACGTGTATTAATAATGTGTACGTGCAGCCAGACCTTCTATTCTGAATAATTCGAATATCGATAACACGAAAAATCTGACTGCACGATACTTCGGCTTCGTAGTCAAGACAAACGCGTCGAAAAAAAAAAAGGTGCGGATTTTATTTTGTTTCTCACCTGCAGTTTTGGTGCGCATCAACGGCGACAGTTGATTGATACCCAGTGGCTGGCTGAGAGAACGCCTCAAACTTGTCCGAGGACTCCTCCCTTTCGAGTTACTAGGATAGAAAAAGAGAAGGCACCGGTTATTCGGATGTAATCGAACGGCCAAGTCGTCGGTGGTCGCAAGCGCGTTTACAGCTGTTATATATGTTCAATTTACGTAAAGCGATCGATACAACATTCAGCAACAAATTACGACAGTATATACGACAAATTACACGAGCGGCAATCTCAAAGTCTTACGAGGAAAGGAAGAATTTTATACCCTTCTACCTACCACTAGTTTCCCTCGATTTACTGGAAAGGTTCGAACAAAAAGGTTTAAATTTCGCCAAATCATTCAGTAGTGATGGTAGGTACAATATAATGGAATCGATAAGCGGCCTCGGTATAGCGCGCGAACGTGTCGTACGCATTGAGAAAGTCTCGACAATGCTCGATATCCGTCGCGTTGGAAAATAAATAAAGCCCTCTCTCTCTCACAGCGCCAAGCGAAGCGGTTTAGAGTCAAGCGTCGCTCGAGAGCAGCTGAATGATAATTCTATTGTTATTCGGTTAACGATCAGAGTAGACTGGACGAATCGGAACGACGGCGAAGCTCTGACAACGTCTTTAAAATTCCGCAGTTTTTACTTATGATCACTAAGTACGCGATAATTTTACGAAGCGTGCAATTTGGATCGAGAGAAATGATATCCTAATCTCGATCTCGGCATCGATCGTTTTACTTTCGATCGTTGCACGGCATCGGGATCGCTCCGTTTCGGCCGCTCTCGAAGGGCTAATGAAAGGGTTCGAATGAGACGCGGGGTGGGTGAAAAGGGGAGAGGTGAGCCGCTGCTTCGTAACGCACCTTCTCAGTGTAACTATGTCATGGGAGGAGTGCCTGGGGCTGAGTCTCGGAGGCCTCGTCTTGATCGGCGACGGCGTGGAGAGCATTCTTCTGTAGTTGTGCGCGTGGCTGTATCCCGACCTCGTGTCCCACTGGAGCAACCTCTGACCTCCGAGGTCGCTGTTGGTACGGCGGACGTGATGTCGGGTCGCACGATTCTGCAGATCCGCCTGTAAAACGATTTGTCGAGTTTATTTTTCTGAGAAAGGACCTTGAAGTAGCCGTAGAAATGTATCAAATCAATATAAAAAGTGTCGAGTCGCATTAAATTATTCGGTGATGAATTTATGCGAAAGAGATGAATTACCGAGAGGACTTTCGAAAAGTTTTACCGTATCAGCGATTTGTAAAAATTTGTCTGTGTTCTCACTTTTTTCATCTTTACGCCAAAACACCCGCACATGTAGTCGACGATTTTGATTGAATTGAAATTTTCGGCTACAATTTATTACAGTTCGTTCACAGACAAAAAATGTCTCTACTCGTGTTTCAAATTAATAATGAGGGAAAATGATGACAGAAATAAGAATATAGGTATTAAAATTGATTGCAACCGTTATGAAAAAGTAAATTTCAATCCGATTCCAAAAAATACGTTACATAATGTGGCATTATTCACTAAGGGTCAACGAATTCACATCATCAAACTCATTCATTGACGTCGAAGCCACTTATGACGATCGAGAAGAACAATTCACAGTATCGAAAAGACACTTTCGCGTCGTTGTGCGTGCCATTCGCTGCAACGGCGAGGCGCGCGAACACTAAAGCCCGAGCGATTGTAACGCCGTCGACGAAGCTGATTATAATCCAATTCGTCATGCGCAGGAAATCACGATGCGTCGACGCTTTCGAGGAATACCGCCGATTTCTCATTCACTTCGATATGCATCCGATTCGTACCGCGGAGAAGCGTGGAAGATCGCCGATAGCGGTGTCCATTCGCGCGTGTCGCTCGCATTTGGTGCGTCGTGCTCGGAGCTCTCCGCAAGAGAGAGCATATATTTGAAATTCTCAGTGGGCACTGCTGGAATGTCGCGGTATAAACGTGACGGTTTGATATCAACTAACCAGGAGAACGAAGCTTCCTCCGACGTATATCCTGACTGGCGCGATATTTGCTCGCTTATCAGTAGCCGGTGTCGCGTCGTCATGAGGAGTTCGTATTTCTCATACGCGTCAAATTCGACGCTGCAGAGTTTTTCGGTATACGTGTATATGATAAAAATGTTGATGAATTTGAGATATTTTTCCGTGGGAAAAGTAATGTAATATTGTACATTTAGAAGTAGTAATGGAAATTACTACGGGTTATTTATAATTTCATAAAGGTAATTTAAATTTTGAGAAATAAAAAGTAAATTTCAGTGTATTCTGTTTTCCTTTCGATTTCTATTTATCATATTGGAACTGCCTTTAGTGTAATTGTTATTTCTAAGAATGATATAACACGTTTCCAAGGTTCTAGTTCATCTAAAGCTATTCCGATTCCTTATCTCCATTCAAAGTATAAATAGCTAGCCGATCAATTTCAATAATTGACGTCAGTGCTTATCGCGACTATTTGCTTATCACTATCAGCGATCGATCTATATTGCAATGTCTCTTCCCTATCTACGATGCGTTAATTGACGTATTCAGCTTTAGGTATATACTTATTATCTCTACAACATTACAGTATTTGCGAGAAAATGGCCGATCTTTTCATTGTCAATAGGCACTATCCGGATGTCCCTGAGCGTATATATTCTACCACTGACGCACAAAAATGCACTTCGATTAGATTTCTTTAGCCAACATTTCAGAGTATTTTGAGATATACTATAATCAAACAATTTCGTAATGTTTATTTAGTCCCACAAACGTAGCCTTATGTACAATATATCCATTATCGAGATAACGTAAAGAATTGTATTAATTCGTAGAACGAAAACTATCCAATTTAATAGAGACCGTCATATAGAAACATTTATACTTACAAGCGCTAATAATCGGACTGTGGAAGTTCATTGTAGGGTAAGACAAATATCGAAAACTGCGCGCAAGAAGCAGAAGAAACCGGCGAAGAAGAAAGAGTAAAAGAAAGAATGCTACTTCATCAGAAGGATTGCCAATTTACCTTGAATTTGTCAATAAGTATTTGGTTGATGAGCTCGGACTGAGGTCGGGATTTATCGCCGACTCGCCTTCGTAGTGCCGGGGGGCTGTCCGTCTCGTCGGGGACATCCGTGTCATGGGACTCGGAGCTGTCTCCTCCCCCGATTATACCACCCCCGCTGCCCCCAGTCAACGCTCCACCAGATACCATCTGCGAAACATATAAATCCTCCTTTCACGTATACCGCGTGTATTATCAGCCATGGTACTACTGGGTGTGGCGGTGAGGATGGATAGCGCGGCCGTGAGCGTGTCTTTCTCGTGTGCTGTACGGAGTGATACGAATTCTACACTTCGGGGTAAATGGATTTCTTGCACTGAGAAAAATAACCTAGTCAATCTAATCAAAATCCTGGAGACTATAACAAAACCGTTTGGTTAAATATGGATCCTCCGTCTGTTTGGTTAAACTGATCACCTTCTGGTTGGTGCATAACTAGATATTTAATTAAAATTACTAAACGTGTAATTAAAATAAATAAATTTTTGGTTTAACTTATTAGTATTTTGTTACAATGACTAAATTCGTTTAGCTAAATGTGTTTTGTCATTTTAAACAAGTTATTTTTCTCAGTGTGTGTACGTATAAATGCACTTAATTATCTCTAGTCTCACCTCGATCTGAATTCCACTATCTCCACTGTTGCACTTGGCATTTCTAGCTGCTTTGCTTCCCTTCTTTCGCTCCTTACTGCTCCTCCACACGAGAGGACCGAACCTATGAACAATCGATACTGATTTAATAAATTGAAGATTTGAGCCGCAGATAAGCGCTCGAAATAACAAGACTCTCGGTATACAGCATCAAAACGACTGGACCAGGGACTTATTTAAAAAGGAAGGAAACGTATAGGCATATATATAATAATATTATAATAATTCGATCGAGAAACTATAACTACCAACCGAAACTTTTGGTCGTTGCCCGGATCCTCCTTGTGTTGAGGGGGTTGCTCCGGTGCCGGAGGTGGGGGTGGTTCTCGGTCCTCTTCCTCCTCCTCGTCGAGTGGTCCCGCATCGTTGTCCTCTGTCGTCGCATCACCTTCCGTGCTTTCTTTGCTGCCTTTTTTATGGAATCTCAGCGAAAAGCTCTTCCTGAATTTCTGCAGAACGCTTTCTTGATTCTGTGAGTTCTGTCGGTGGCTCTGGTTACCGCCGATCATCACGGAGGAAGAGGAGGTGGTGGCGGAAGACGGTTCCTGAAGACGAGGGTGGGTGACCAACGGTATCGAAGCCTCCGAGAGGGGATGCTCCGTTGCCGCATGACAGGCTGACCCTCCATCTTCTTCGTCACCGGACCAGTGGCGGCTGCAACAAAGGGTATGGGCGCCGGTTGAAAAACGACCGCCAGTTGAGGGTCTCGGGGGTGCTATCTATACGATCGCGGTTCCTTCATCTCATCGTTGGAGTTCTATAGCCGGCGTATATATACGGTTGTACTAGAAAGGTAGTTCGGGTTAGCGTAGTGGGTGGTGCAGTTCGTGGTAAAATTTCAGTGACGGCTAATAATTGGATTTATTTAAAGTCTACGCATATAAATGTCATAAAAAAAATACTTCACGTATTAGTACTACTCATTGATAACAGTGTTACATTATGCTTAGATGATCTTATTGAGATCCTAGAGAGAGATTAGTGAGGTCAGTTTTTGGGCTGCCATTGCTCTGAATCTCTAAATCGTATGTTGCATATCGGGATTTTCTGATAACAACATCATTTAATTTAATAACCATTGTCTTCTCAGTTACAGACTTCTCTTACGTAGGTACACGATTCTCTTGAAGAAAGAAACGTAATTTTTCAAAAAATATTGTACTATTACAATGCTAGTGGAAAGTTTAGGAGAAAATTGCGCTCGAAGAGAAAGCCTGTTTGCAAGCGGAAATGCGTCGCTCTACCCTATGTTACCCAAAGGTTAAAAATGGTTCGGCTGCACCTGCACTAAATGGTCCGATTAACCAATTTCATCAGCGATTAGCCGATTGCCAGGAAGTTATAAGGATCTAAATTATACCGTACTCCAGCTGTGGCGCTCTTCCGGGATGCGAACCGGAAATAATATTGCGGTTGACGCTATAGGAGGAGTTTCCCAAATTGGAGCCACTCAAATTGAACATAGATATTTACTTATAGATAATAAATATCAGTCCAATTAAATCAATAAATATTACGTACTACTACAAATCTGAGCCTTTAAATTGCGGAAACATGTTTTTTAATTTGCTTCTTTATTTTAATAATCTTTCATATTTAATTTTGGAAGATTCTTTTTGAGAAACGAATAAACTACATTTAATTGAAATAATCGTCCATTTTTTATAGTGGACAAAAATGGTTCAATCAATGGAATATCGCACGGCAAATTAATTTAAGACATTTTTACTTTAAAGGAACGCTTTTAATTAAGTCAATTTAACTAACAAGTAAAATTTATCTCACCATACCTTGTAGGTATACGGTTTTAGGAAACGATTTACCTAATACAGGTATATGTACAGTCGTCAGCCTACGGACGGTCATTATCACCCTTTGATAAGAATCGCATTCAATAGGTAGAGAGAAATATAATTCACCTGCTTATAAAGGGCCAATAACTGTACTCCTTACTGTATAAAATGCATATTTCGCATTCGATTTCATAGCATTTCTCGATGGTTGCGACGAATAAACGAAGGAATGTAATAACGACAAACCATAACGCACCACGTCATAAATCCCATTGACGAGTTCAACTCCTCCGTGATGCTTGATTTCGCTTGTTATTTCCCCAGATATCGCACTATTTGTAATATTCGAAGCTCCAAATTGCCAGACACTCGATCTACGTAAACTCCATCAGCGAGTTTCCCCGCAACTTCATCAAAGTCACAAATGCACCAATAATGAATATTCCACTCGAAATCACCGTGCAAACTGCAAATCCCATCGACAAGTTTCACTGCGCTTGTTACACCGAAGCTATACCACACCGGAGCGATAAGGTGTATCCTACTCCAAATCCCTGGAGAAACCGTAAATCCCAGCTACAAGTTTCGCCGTTTGTCTGATTGCCATTACGAGTGCGATAACAAGATTTCGAATCACTGTAGGAGCTCCACCGAAATGCAAATCTATAGCCGGTTTCTACAGACCTACATACTTCGCCGCGCAGCTGAACCTCGAACAGCGCACAACGCGATCACGTGGAAGCACACCGCAGCGCGGAAATCAGACCGATTACAATTTAATCAGAATAGTCTCGCCGATATCGTTTTGTCATTTCCTCATTTCGCGATCCGAATGTCGTTGACATTTTGGACGATAACCCCGGGGCAGGCAACGCGACGCTACCGCCCGCCGGACTGGAAGCTCTGCGTTCGGCGACGTGCGAACGACTGAAGCCTGGCCAAGAAGCGGGAGCAACGTGTGTTATATGTGCCTTATGCCTCTTCCGAGAAGAGATTTTCAAGGGTCGCTTCAGGTATGAAAAGCAGCGTGGGTTGCGGTGCTCTTTTCCCTCTCCCTCCCTACTCCGCTCCCTTGCCCTCCTGCCCCCCCCCCCCCTTAGTATCTTGCCTACGTTCTCCCTCCCGCGGTTTAGGGTAGGTCTCGCGCGTGGAATAGAGGCGGCGCGCAAAGAAAAGGAACAATCGGCGGCACAGTGGGGTATTTGGTCGATCTGGGCGGCTAAAATTTGTTGTGTACTTAGAGACTCTGTAACTAATCTAATTAATCGATTTGTTGCATTTATAGTACTTAGTGACATTTTTTAACTATAAGAAATTAAGATTTTTTTATATTTACATGCGTTTCTTTACTCATTAAATAAATAATATATCGTCGGTAAATAAACAATATCGCCTAAGTTCTATGTTGATAAAATAGAATATCTATCGTTACATGTTGATAAAATAGAATCTTAACGAATAATTTGGCGCAAAATTGACTACTTATAATACCGCCTACGAATATTTGCGATAGATATGGGCGGTATTTATCGAATAAACATAAAATCTCGATTTCTGAAAAAATGCGACTTAGGCGGTTTTGTTTATTCACCGATGTTCGCGCGCCATCCGATCAATGTTAGATCTCCGCGGGGTCGTAAATCCCGCGGACACTCGTTCGTGTCACAGCTATAGTCCTCGTAAACAAGAAGGAAATTTTCTAGAAAATTCAACTTTTCATTAATACCTACTTGCGCAATCTTGTTGTTGCATAATATCAAACAACTCCCTCCGAGTCCATACTCTAACGTTTGATGGACCTGAAATAAAATAAATATAAAACATTAATAAAAGAAAAATAAGTTGTAAATAAATGCGATTTGTATCGCTGATATTGGGTTGATGCAAAAGTTCGTCACGTGTTCATCAGTAGAAAGTGTTGAATCGAAAAACCAAAAAATTATGTTAATTGGTTGTTTTTTAATGTTCTCGCGTACGAAAAAAAAAAAATAAAAATATAGATGTATACGGCGAGTGCCGTTAACGATTCCATATGCCGTAAATGGTTCAGAAGGTTTTGTGACAGAAATTGCAATGTTTAACAAAATTTAAAAAACATCAAATAACACAATTTTCCTCCCACATATTTTCTGACATTCTCTTATTTTCAAATAACACCAAAACTTCACACATGTGAAGTAGATAGCACTTTGGTTTTGCGATTCAATGCCTTCTAGTGATGAAAACGGGACGAACTTTTGCATGAACCCAATATTTGTATACCATTATTTTCTAAAACCGGGCGAATCCGGGGCTACTTTTTCCAAAAATGGAATCTAGAAGGTGTAGGCTTATTGCCACAACAAATAAATTTGCCGGGAAATGCCGGGAAGTACAACTTTCAAGCCATAATTTAGAAACATGCAACGAAAAAATAGCGGAAAAAGGTCATTTCTTAAAAGTTACTTATACAACAGTTAAAACTGATATTATCCTAAACGAAATATCTAACAAGTATATACACTTACCCGCTTCACTACAATCCATAACACTGTATTTCCACCACAACTGAGAGCAAAATTATTCACTATTGAAAATATAGTTACACTGGAAACGTTTTCACAAATGCGTGCACTCGAAACAACGATCAAACGGCAACTTACCGTAAGGCTTTACTATCAGGCAGGGCGGCATAATAACGGTTGTACGTAATTCCTTAATGATTAGATTTTATCATACTACCGATTTTCTTACCTATTATGAATTCTACGAAAACGGCTTTTGGCCGCCCAAATCGACCAAATACCCTACTGTGCGGCGGCTCGGTTTTAGACATCGGGATCTTTATGCGACGACGGAGGATTCGTTTAATAATTCGCACTCCAAAGTGATCAGGTCATTGCATCAATGAGGCGTATCGAGTTGTGAACGAGAAGTAGATGCTGCTGCTTTACGCAAACCAAGATAAAGCGTTGGTACGGATGGTAGAAGTGATAAATTGCGGTTGTTTCTCGGCAATCAAAATGTTTTTCCGAACCCTGCCTTCTTCCATTCGACGCGCTTCAACCTCCCTCGGTCCTGCCTTCGACCATCTTTCACCCCTGACTTCTGTTGGTTTACTCCTCTCGGTTATTTATATCTATCCATTTTTTTCTCATTACGTCGCGTGCTCAAAAGTGTTGGGACTGATTAAACTCGCCGGTATATATGTGCAATTGTGGGTGATGGACGTTAACGCTTTGGAGGGATGGTTAATGAAATCGTAATTAAGAATAATTACGAAAGGCCACCAAAGTACATGTAATTGGATGCTTAAACAGAGAGAACTATTATGAAATACTTTTACTCTTGCACGGAAACGTATAAATCGTAGCATTTATAAAATTCGTGGTAAATTTCGGAATAAGACTAATTTATTGTTACGTTAACTACAATTTTAGTAAAAGTAATTAACGTAACAATAAATTGACCTTGTTGAAAAATTTATTACAAACTGTAAATTTTACGATTTATTTTCTCCGTGTGGCTTCATCAAATATTCTTCCCATACATTTATGTAGATCGAGAGGAAGATGAATATAAAGAGAGGTGTTGATACATTTAATATAATAAAACTTTCAATTTTTTCCGAGAACTTTAATTACACCCGAAGGTTCACACGAACGAGTGATTGATTAAAACAGAGTCAAGGATATAAGACGGACATCAAAACCGACGAGAGAGAGAAACGTGACAATAGGTTACACTTTCGTATTAATTTTACGTGACTAATCACTGCTACCCAAAGGAAGCTTTTACACAGACTTTCGATTATATCAAGGCAGGGGCAATCTGACATTCGATTCTTCCTGTAAGGCAGAAGGGAATCAGAGACAATATACTCGTAAGAGCTCATCGCGCGGAAGTATTCAGCTAAAGTTTCAATTTTAAGGGGAACGACTGCAAATGAGGGTCGTTCGAAATAACATCTGTATTCGTACCCCTTCAATGAATTGAGAGGTACCGAGCTTGAAAAGCGGGTCAGCAGGCACGACGAGATCAAATAGCCGGAGGCGCTGCTTCCTTTGCTTTTAACCGTAAACTTCTTGGGACTCGCTCGCCGTCGCTTATACACGGTGAGTATTTTTTATGTGTAAACATCTATGCTATGGCTCTACGGTGGGACCTTCCTGGGAAATCGAGCGTCAGACGTAAGCCGTGTACATGTGACTGCGTCAGTGTGTGTATGGCGCTACTGCGCATACTATTCGCGCAAGCTGGATTATCTCAACGGGAAAACATTTTAGAGAAAAATGTTTAATACAAAACTTTAAGGATTTTCCCGTGGCTACCCAGTGGTCGTATTGGATTTGACCTTGACCGTGACCTTTAAGGTAATATCAAATGCCTTCCTAAACCGTTCATCCGATTGCGATGAAACTTTGGGGAATGGTTGGACGCATGCCCGCGAAGGTTTCTGAGTTAGTAAATCTTATACAGGGTGTTCAAAAAGTACCGGCACTGATGATTATTATGCCTTCCTAAACCGTTCATCCGATTGCGATGAAAAGTTGGGGAATGGTTGGACGCATGCCCGCGAAGGTTTCTGAGTTAGTAAATCTTATACAGGATGTTCAAAAAGTACCAGTACGGATGATTATTATGCCTTCCTAAACCGTTCATCCGATTGCGACGCAAATTTGAGGAACAGTTGGACGCATATCCGCGAAGGTTTGAGTTAGTAAATCTTATACAGGGTGTTCAAAAAGTACCGGTACGGATGATTATTATGCCTTCCTAAACCGTTCATCCGATTGCGATGAAACTTTGGGGAATGGTTGGACGCATGCCCGCGAAGGTTTCTGAGTTAGTAAATCTTATAAAAGGTGTTCAAAAAGTACCGGTACTGATGATTATTATGCCTTCCTAAACCGTTCATCCGATTGCGATGAAAAGTTGGGAAATGGTTGGACGCATGCCCGCGAAGGTTTCTGAGTTAGTAAATCTTATACAGGGTGTTCAAAAAGTACCGGTACGGATGATTATTATGCCTTCCTAAACCGTTCATCCGATTGCGATGAAAATTTGGGGAACAGTTGGACGCATATCCGCGAAGGTTTCTGAGTTAGTAAATCTTATACAGGGTGTTCAAAAAGTCGAACTATACTTGACCTAAATTTGACCTCCGCTGACAATAAAGGTAACATGAAAAAAATGGTCAAGGACACATTTGAACGTGAAAAAAAATTAATTTAACCTCGATATAACCTTGAAGGTCATGGTCAAGGTCAAATACAATATGACCATTGCGTAGCCCGGGAAAAATACTAAAAGTTTTGTATTAAAAATGTATTTAAACAATGGTGGACGGACAAAATCAATCCACAATCTACCCGTGCGAAGCCGGGACGGGCTGCTAGTAAGTTATAAATCTAATATAATAATAATAAATATTTTATTATAGAAAAAATTAAACTTCTTTTTGTCGAACTGCGACGTCATATTCCCCAATTAAACTCGGACCGCAGATAATTGTAAGATGTTTACACAACCTCCGTGAGTACAACGGCACTCACACCTTTTTTGATTTTACAGCCACTTGAATAATAACGCTGCTTTTTTTTCATTAAATTATAATTATCAAACCGGTTGTCGGCTGAGAATAATCTTTTGGGTACTAAAAGTGAAAGAGTTGAAAAATCAGAGAAAAATTGCATCGATCAAAAAAAAACTTTTAAAAATAATTTTATTTGCAATTGATTTAAACAAATGACGTATTTTCATAGCTGGCCACTTTTTAAAAATCTGAAAAAAAGCAAGCATATACTTTGATATCCTCTCTTTAACGACAAACAAACAAAAATAACGACACTTTAAAATTGACGACACAAAAATTAATTGAAGTTGACGCCGCGTCGGCCTCGCCATGTCGGCCCCGCCGCTAGCGTGTCGCCAAGCCAGTCGAACCCACCGACCGGTGGCTGGTGGCGGGGCCGACGTGCCAATTCCGACGCGGCGTCAACTTCAATTAATTTTTGTGTCGTCAATTTTAAAGTGTCGTTATTTTTGTTTGTTTGTCGTTAAAGAGAGGATATCAAAGTATATGCTTGCTTTTTTCAGATTTTTAAAAAGTGGCCAGCTATGAAAATACGTCATTTGTTTAAATCAAGTGTAAATAAAATTATTAAAAAAATTTTTTTTTTGATCGATGCAATTTTTCTCTGGTTTTTCAACTCTTTCACTTTTAGTACCCAAAAGATTATTCTCAGCCGACAACCGGTTTGATAATTATAATTTAATGAAAAAAAAGCAGCGTTATTTTTCAAGTGGCTGTAAAATCAACAATTTTCAAAATTTTGAAAAATTCTTCGAGATACGGTTAAACATCGACAAAGACTACAATATATCCAAATTTGAGCAAAATCCGAAATGTTACTCCAAAAAGTGTCCGATTTGGTATGGAATGATCCTATAGAGTTATGTTTCTCGATCTTAGCTTCACATTTCCAATCTACTAAGTATTTTTTCTTTTCGCGTATAAAATCGCTCGACCTTTTTTCCCCTTTACCACCTCGGGGAAGGGATTTATCCCTCGCAGCGCGGAGGGACAACCCGCTATCACACCAGCAGGCACGAGATTTCCGAACAGATCTCCCTGGGGTATACGCCGAACCGTCGTCGGGTGGATGATTTATTTACGGGTGGGACGACGTGACTTTTGAAAAATGTATGAATGAACATCATCTCACCCGTCCTGGTCGTGGTCGAGGAGGGCGGGAGTGCTGGAAGCCTTGATGCGCCGCTGGACCTTGCTGAGAGTCGGAGCCCTCCTTCGATCCTTCCCGCCGTGTCCACCGAGCTGCTGATCATGGAGGGGCTGGAAGGATAAGAGAAGGAACGATGTGGGATGAGTTTCGTTTATCTTTGAGAGATCTCTTAAATTTATACGATCATTTGTACGCGCATAAATATCTTGCCCGACGCGAAAGGGGAAGAAACGTGTGGGTATATATTTCAAGGATCAGAGTCCTTGCTAAGTTTCTTGGGTGGAGGTGGTACTTCGTAATGTGGACTTAAACTCTATAGCGCTCTATGAGTGTATAACGAAGGAATGATAAGGACCCGAATGAAAAAATCTTTAATCGCATATTATAATTTATATGCCGTCTATGTACAGATTGTATACATTCTATATGCAGTTTTTTAAAGAGTTTTGCCTATAATATATGCAAAGTCATTGCCCAGTTTGGTTAGAAAGCCGTATCGCTTGTCAAACTCTGACCCCGTATTCGGACACAGCAACCCCAAAAACCCTCAAGTAATGATTTTTTTGTAGAAATCGGACCATTTCAACAAATTTCGATTCGCCATATTGTGTCCGTCATTTTGAATTTAGAGATTTAGAGTCCCGATTCGAATTCAGCAACCTCAAAAACCCTCGAGTAACGATTTTGTTCAAAATCGGATCATTTTTACAAATTTCGATTCGTTATATTTTTTCCGCAATCTTGAACGTGAAGATTTCGAGCTCGGATTCGAATACAGTGACCCTGAAAACCCCCGATTAAAGATTTAGATGAAGTTGAAGATCGGACCATTGCAAATCCTCGGTTTGGAAGAAGACGAGCTTCCCGGGCTTAGAGAGTTTAACGCCGAAAGCAATTGTACCTGCTCTGTGCACCTGTTAAGGAATATTCATGCTTTTTGATTATATGGATTCACAGGTTTGTATTATACTTGTGGACCCTTTAACGACCGACGGCGATAGAAGGAACGTAAACACAACCGAGGGGCGAATATGTAGGGGCCGTCTATCACGATCTCTTTCCCTTTCGCGTACTCGATCACCGCTTTCTCTCCTACTCGTGTGCTCTTTATTCCTCTCGCGTACTCGATCGTCGTTCCGTCTGGTACTAGTGGCGCTTGCTCTACTAGAGTAGAGTGGTTCTATCCCAATGAGCTTCAACAACGATTATCTCGTTACCTATGAATTTTTCGACTATGTTGGTATAATATTTTTTTGTAGACCGAAATATGATCTTCAAAAAAGTCTTATACCGACATAGGCAAACAGTCTATGAATAACGAGATAAACGTAGTTAAAGTCGATTGGAATAATACCGCTCTAAGAGGCCGGTGTCGGCTGTAACGAAAAGTTGGCTTCTCGTTTTTACGATTTTCTACGGCAAAACGAGGGGTGAATTTCTTATTATAACCGGAACCACTCTGCCCTGCCCTATATAATAATAATTCCGGTAGAAATAATTGTAATTGAATCGCAATCCCTAATTTCTCCTGCCCAACCAAACACGGATTCCCGCCCGAAAATTGTGCGCATCTTCTATAAGCCCTTTTAATTATCGTCAGTTACTCTCCCGCGTTTATCAAAGTTCCCCGGAAATTTTTCGCGTTCGAGTGTCGAGTGGATAGCGATAAGTATATGTATAGGTGGAAAACTCGCGGAGTTTGCCCCGAATCGTACCATCGGAAAACCGGAAATAAAGAGCATAAATAATGGTACAGAAGCGATGGGCCGTGGCGCTATCTTCGGGCTTGTGCTAATTACAGTTTGCAGCCGGCGCCTATGTAACGCACATAGAAGAGTACATGAGACTGTACATACGCGAAAGGCTGTTTTATGTACGTAGATCCTTCGTATGAGCGTTTACACCCTTAAACAAGAGTGTTGCTGCGATCGATGACCTCGTCTCCCAACTTGTTTTATATAGCGACCAAAGAACGGACGGCCGTTTCGCTGCACCGACACGTCGTGAAATTGCACCGGCCGGGTGGGTCAAGGGGTGTCTCTTGACTCCTGGAGCCCTGGCATTGTTTCGCGTCAGCGCAAAGCTGTAAGACCGGATGCTCCAGAAGTTCCAATTCGTTACACCACCGCGTTAATTACGAATGCCGCTTACAGGTAGCGGAGCATCCGCTTCTTTTCTACCCTTATTTGTTCCCTTCTCAACCTTCCTACTTTTTTCAATGTATTTTTTTTTTGTTTAGGTGATTTCGTTCGCGGTAATTAGCTGGTCGATCGGCTCGCCTAAGTAAGGTTTAGACTTTTGAAGGGTTAAAAAAGCGAGTCACAAGAAAGGACCTTTTTCAAATTTGAAGGGTGCTTTTGGGAAAGTGAATTACTACGAAAAAGATAATCAAATTTGGTTTTCCCTATAAACGGATATCAGTTGGAATATTATATCAAAGAGCACGTGTTTCGGTTAATTTAATTAGAACCTGGCAACTGTCTGATTCATCGTCCAGCTTCCTCTTCCCAGTATCTCTTTGAGCACAGATCCGTTGACGTTTCGCGTTGAATGCTCCGAATATCGATAACGCTGCTTCTCTTTTCATGTCGCACTGAGAGTGAGTCACATACGTAATATCTATCGCACCACTATCATGTTGGCGACGAAGGTCAAGTTTGCTTTTAAATTAACCTAACAAGGAGAAGGCGATAGTGCTCATTTTGGAAACGATCAGTCCAAGAAACTATTCGATGCATACATTTCTTCGTTTGCATTTCTACTTTATCTGTTCTTTGTATCTGTATATATAATAAGAGAAATCAGTTGTTCGAACTTGAACCTTCCTGGAAAATTGTGCTGATATAATGATTAATATTTGAAGTAGCAAGATAAATTCGAAGCTTTTGGGGGTAAAACGGTTTAATTATATATGAGGAGCACAGTTCCAAAACTCGTTTAGTCCATTCGCAGTTTGTCCTATAATTGCTAATAGTTTAGCGATTATAAGACAAACTGCGAATGGACTAAATGAGTTTTGGAACTGTGCTCCTCATATATAGGTACAAATTTAGTGGAACAGATATAAAGTAGAAATGCAAACGAAAAAATGTATGCATCGAATAGTTTCTTGGACTGATCGTTTCCAAAATGAGCACTATCGCCCCTTCTCCTTGTTAGGTTAATTTAAAAGCAAACTTGACCTTCGTCGCCAACATGATAAGAGAGAGAGTGGTGGATATATATATATCCTACACACACACACAGTTGCTTGCCGCCACTCAAAGCGTCGAGCAAGAAGAATCAAAATTTTAGCTCAAAGTATAATTGCCAATATCAACCACTCGGCACACGCGCGTTAAAATACTCAAGGAGAAGCGAGAATTTCGTTGCGTCCTGAATTTTCCGACCTTTTCCACCGCTTCAACTCGAGTGATATTGCGGTAGCATGCGAACGTAAAAAACGCGGTCGCGATTGTTCCTAGGGGCGAACGGGACGGAAACTGCGCGTTGCGGAAGCCGTCAAGCGGAATGCGAGTTTGTCATCTGGCATGGACGCGTAAACACGCGACTAATATTGTTTCGAGTAGTGGGAACTGGCTTTGGCAGGGTTAATTTCGTTCTCAAACCACGACTAAACGCGGTTCCTAGCGCGAATTTCGAACGACTGTGCGTTGGTATTCGGAGCCGATGTATCTGCATCGATGTTAATCATATTAATGCTTTCGCTAATGGAAATTGGTTTCGTCTAAGTTGGATTCGTTTCCTGTCCGTGGTCGGTACTTTATCGGTATTGGGTTGGTATTGATTGACTGGAATAGTCCAATCTATAAATATCTTTGCGTTAATATCGGTCGACAGTGCGTAGGCAACGAAACAATGGCGCGACTGCACTGAGTACCGGTATTCGGATGTATTTATAGGTCCATATTGAAATAGGAAATCACTTATCTCCAGTTGCCCCTGTACGCGGAGTCGTCGAACCAAACTCTGGTATCTCACGAGCATGCGGAGTAGGTACTCAATCGTACGAGCTCGTGAGAGAGATGTATAATCGTCATTTCCGATTGCATCATTTAAGCCGGCTGAGCGCAAACGCACGAGAGGGGACAAAGGACCGTTTGCTCTCGCAATTGGACATTTCGTTTTCGCAGAGGCCGGAACTCTCGACGCGTTATTGTTTTACGGGACGGACCACACTCGCGAAAACGAGAATCACGTTCGCTACAATCGCGGTGAGAAATAGTGTCGAACTCGAGCAACGCGATAGCAATTCACAAAAGGAGGAGCAAAAAGTAAATAGAGGATGCTGAATACCGCATTTATATCTATAGCTGCACCGACCAAAAATCCCTTTTTATATACGTTTAAACGTAACGAATCTCAGCGTCTCTCCGAGATGCCTGAGAAAGGGAGATTTACGTCCGTCACACACACACATTTCCAATTACCCCACCGGGAGCCGTTGGAACGCGACCGAATGAAAGACTGGCGAAGGGCCGTTCGCCCTCGTAATTGGCCCTTTCGCTTTTTCGAAATCGGAAAGCTGTCTTTCGGCGTTATTGTTTCACCCGCGGGTTAAGCCGCTCGTAAAACCAGAATCTCGCGTTCACCGTCGCGGAAGAAAGAGAGCGGATTTTGGAACAGGAGTAACGCGCGATAACGGCGAGCCGCGCGATGCGTTCCGCGCGCGACTAGACTGCTTTGACGACGTCCTGCCGTCGCGCTGTGCTATAGGAGCCTCGATAAAGTCTCGGCTGGACGGAAGGAGAAAAAATCCTGTCGCCCTTTGTGAGGAGAAAAGGCGCGGAGTTCTTTGTCACACGGGGGGCAATGAAATTACGCGGTTGAGACGCGAAGTCGGGCGGAAAAAGAAACCGGGAACGAAACGGAGATGGGATCGCGTTTTTTGGGGGCAAGTATTTCATTTGAGTGTACGTAATTTTGAGCGGCGGTTTGATGGGACGGTGAGGTGGAGGGGGTGACGTTAACGAGGGGTTATTTTAATTAGATCGAGACGCGCGATGGTTTCCCATCACTGATTTGAACCTATTATATCTATATAATATTATTTGATATTATTTGTGATTTGCATAAATGTATCGAAAGAGGGAAAGACGAACTTCAATTTACCGTATTTATTTTTAAAGCAGTGCAATCGATAACTAATATTCTTATCACGAATTTCGCTCTGGTCTCTCGCGTTGTCAGCAGAGGCGACCGAAGAAAGAAAGAAAAAAAGGAAAACGAAAGACGCGGCGATTCGACCCGGTATTGCCATCTCGACCCCGCGATTTCGTTATCGCATCATTGTTCCGCGCCGTTGTCGTAATCGTCGTCATTCTGAGCGTACACCGAGGGAAGGCGTCGGTCCTCCCACATCCGTCGCGATAATTCGGCGAGTTTAGTTCATCGATTAGCTGCAGCGCACGCTCGGGTCAAAGGTCTACGATCTCCGACCGTCGCGGGGCACCGGTGTCCGCACCTGAATATTTCAACAGTTTTCTAACAATAACTGGCAGCTTCCGATTGGAGCTACCGTAAAAGGGTTTCCTCGTATCTATCTATTCGGCGTCAGTTGGCGTCGTCAATTTCTCTCCGAGTCGCCAAATTAGCCGCGCATCGTACTTATTAGCTCCGCAAGCTCAATACCGACTTGGATAATAGACGAAATATATACGAGATATGATTTATCTACAATTTAAATATGTAGGATAGACCAAGGCGAATTGCGTCATAGAACCATATATATCTTAAATCGTGTTAAAAATGAGCATTTCAATCGTTCGTATTACATACTTCGTTTCTCTTTGATGAAGTAATACGAACAATCGAAATGCTCACTTTCACCACTATTTAAGAAATATAGATCTATGATCTGATTCACCTCGGTCTACCCTACCCTAGGTGGAAAAAATCTATATGGATTATGTATATTTTATATATAGAACATATATGTATGAATTTGGGCGTATTAAATTTATGTATGATTTCAATATAAACGATATATGTATTATATATGTATTGCATACCAATTGAAACAATAACAAATTAATTGAAATAGTACTATAAATTATATGTGATCTGTATATGGTTTAAAAATAAATTATATATAATTTAAATATAAGCCCACATTTATATAATTATATTCTATATACAAAATATATATAATCCATATACATATTTTCCACCTGGGAACTTTTCCCATCGAATTGATACCCAAATAAATATTTTTTCTCCAATTATATTCAAGGCCAGCGTCGAATCTCGGTGATATTATCCACAGCGAATTTCTACGAGTCAATGAAAGTGACACATACGATACGATGTAGATACAGAGAACGAACGAGTGAGTAATAGCGAGGGCGGACGCGCGTGACGTCTGGACCGCAATCGCGTACGCGACACACACGCCGAGCGTTCGGCGCAGAAGTCACGCACGTATCCTGCGCTCTTGATACAAACGCGTCGTGGTGATGACGGTGATGTTCGCAGGCCCGCGTCGACGAAATTTCGTATCGAGATGTCAACGCAACGTGCAGTCCTCTGAATTATCCGCTCTATTTCCTGTATTATTAGCGCTGGAGACGACAGCGGAGTAAGTTATTGGTTCGGATGGCAGCTCGCGTGGAATCGCTTCCGACGCGCTACCGCTACGTCGCGCGCGTGGGAAAAGGGCGAGGATTAAGCCGAAGCACACGACGTCGCAGCTGGAATTTGCGGACGCTTCTTCTCCCCCGAGGAACGAGGGTACGGCGCTTTGACGCGCGAACGTCGGGGGATCGTTTGGCAAATTGAGGCAATAGCGCCGTCGTCGTCTGAATTTCAGACTTCCAAGAGACGCTCGAAATTCGTGAAGTTTTTTCTTTTCCCGGGGGAATTCAAGGTTTCGGCAATTTTGGCGATTTTTGTGCAAACGGAAAAACTCGAGGGTACATTTTATTTTTTCTAATAATAGAGAAGATTCGAACAGGATATTGTAGCGAAATTTGCCGGTCAAACGTTATTTCGTAAATGTCGTACGTAAGCTGAGAAAAATAACTCGGTTAAAATGACAATACGCATCGGTTAAACAAGTTTAGTTATTCTAATTAAAATACTAGTAAATTGAACAAAATAGTTAGTTATTCTAACTAGACGTTTAGCTATTCTAACTACACATTTAGTTATTCTAACCAGAAAATAGTTAATTTAACCAAACTGGTGGAAGATTCATATTTGACCACGGAAAAAAACTAATTTTGTTTTAGTAACAACATCGAAAATAAATTATTATAGCAGCATTTTTTGTTACGATAACAAAAACAGTTTGCTGTTGGGATAAAAATGTTTAACAGGTTTTCTCAGTTACAATGAAAGTCATTACTTTTCGTTCATCTTTTATTCGTTACCACAACAAATCGATTTGTTATCATAACAAATCGATCCGTTATCACTATTTTAAATCAAATATTTGTTACGGTAACTTCAATAATGTTACACTAACAAATTTTTGTTCGCGTGCTCTCCAGGATTTTGGTTAAATTGACCAAGTTATTTTTCTCAGCGTACGATATCTGGTATAGCGATCTATCGAAAGAAGCAGCGTAGTGTAGAGTGGAACTTGGGGTCGAGTAATTTGACCGTGGGCAACGCGATCTCGACATTTGACCTAACGAGAGATATGAGATCCTCCGGGGAAATCCTTGAGGATTATACCTGTATTTAATGGCGAGCGAGTTCGTTTGGATTTAAGGTTTACTAAACTTGTACAGAATTAAAATATCTGCTGAGAGAGAACTTTTGATTTGAAACGCTGCATTGTCATTCCATGAATGGTCGAGCATTCCCCGGGAGAATTGCAGTAAGTAAGTCCAGATGCAGTTCTTCCGCAAAGTTTCCGGAGTAAAGTGGAACTAGCTCGAGTGCAGTGTAATGCACATTCTCCATCGTGATTCCCGGAGGGGACCGCACCACGTCCCAAAGCTGCGAGCGGCACGTATACCACTTTCGCCTTTGAAAAAAACGCGCGCGCGTCTCCCCTTCTATAAAAATTCTCCCTTTGTCACCTTAAACGCCTCGCCACAGTGTAAACGACGCGGGTTTGCATCGTTCGCGATTACTTTGATCGGCGTAAAATGGTGTATTGTGTCGATTACGTCTCATGTACCTTTCGGTGTATCCCTTGAAACGTATTTGAAGGTTTTTTTTAACGTAATGATCGTATGTATGTAATATTTTTTTATAATTATGTATCACAAACTTTCTCTTTGATCCATCTAGAGGATTATCGCAAGATGAGAGAAATCCGAGCCTAAATCTTCATCGTACACGTCTTATGTTCTCTGCTATTCTCTCATCAGCGTCGTGTCAACGTAAAAAGCTGATAAAAGTGATGAAACGCCTACACATATACTTCTGTAGAAGAAGAAGAAGAAGAAGAAGAAGACAATGACCAGGAAGAATAAACATTATTGAGGTGGATTTCCAATTTTCTCGTCCGTCCAATTTCCGCCCATGGAAATCAATCGCGACTGCCCCCTTTTTTTCTCCCTCCTTAACCCCCTCGCCATGTCCCTTATGGACCAATCTAATCCCTCTCACGCCTGACACGCTGTGAGACAAAATTTCATTACTTCCGGGACGCGCCATCACCTTTCAAATATATATCCATATATGCGCGTCATATATTTCCCCCTTTCTCAAAATTTCTATATGTCCGCCCCCTTTGACGCGGAGGGTGAACTTTCTTCCTTTTTATTCACGCCCGGATCCGACAATGGGGGACCGATCAAGAGCAGACGCGAGATAATTGAGGTGGATTTCCATCGCGACGGTCACTGGGTGGTGCCCTAGATATGATATAGCTACATAAAAGGACCCACCTTTGTCTGACTGTATATCCGCCGGCGCCACGAAAATGTCCGACGCTCCGACGGCGACGAATATATATATTATCTTTTTACTTTAGCGTCATATATCAAGCCTCGTTACGCCTGCGGCGACTGCACTCCGAAAGTAAGATTTATGAAATAATAGGAAGTTTTAAGGGGGGATTTATTGAACGACTGGAGGGCTGATTATCGAGTGTAGATTATATGAGGTGAAATATGAAGGGAAGTTTTTATTTGTCGTATTGCTTGGTGAAAAATAAAGAATCATCGTCATCTGGTCAACGATGGGTTTTGAAATTCTGGATTTTATAAATTCGCAGAGAAAAAAGATTCTAGATTTTATACACGGAGAAAAAGGATTAGTAATTTGTACAGTGAATCACAGTAATAGGGCTCATCGGTGTGAGCTGCTAAATTTTTTAATAGACACAGCGTATTTTTCATAATTCGTTGCAGTATAATCCCGTGAATACCCGATGCACATTTACGGGAGATTGGTAAATTGTACAGTATAAAGTGATATTTATATTATTATACGAACTGTGAAAAGTACACTGTGAATATTTCACCTCGAGGAGCTCTGGTACTGGGATAACTGTAAAAATTTATGTGTTTTCCCATAATTTTTTACTAATCCCTTTTCTCCGTGTGCAATACATTTTTGAATCGATCCCGATTACCGAATCCTATATACCGCAAATGGCACTGTAAGTGAAATATACATACTTCACACTCCGCCATGTACAAATAACAGGTTGAGTTAGGGTTTCTTTGGTTAGGATAGATTTATGCGAGGTCAGTTTACGCGCGTAGGCGTGCCGAATGAAAAGTGACGGCTGGAGACGGAGTCCCTCGAGGTCTCACTTCCAACGGATGAATGTTTGCTGTTCTCATTGGAGTGTTGGCTCCGAAAGGTTTTGGCAGCCGGGAGTGGTCTCTGCCCATATACAGGAACTGCCATGCAAACTGATAAACCTGGACTGATAGATCTCGGAGTCTAATTTGAAAGCTATACTCCTGTGCGTATCCGATAATGGAGACGTACAGGCGAAGTAAAAGGGAGAGAGAGATCGAGATAGAGGGTGACGGGGAGCGAGGGTAAGCTGATGGCCCCGAGGGATGTTCAGCGACACGGGCAATTTCTCCGCTAAGGTGGATTCGGTTGAAGGAACGGATGCATCGGATTGGTTACGTATAGTTGCTGATCGTCCGTCTGTATTTACGGCTAACCGTATCCGGAACTCTAGTTTTAGCTCTAAGCACGTGCGTCGATACTGCGATCGTTATTCTAGGTTTAATGCGACGTTTCAAGGAAATTTTCACTGATAATAAAATGCATTCGTAATTCCTCTGGTTTGAAGGAACAATGAAAACAAATTTTGTGATTGCAACTCCACCATTCGTAGTCAATTTAATCGAATTTTGTTTAACATGACTTAATGAAAGTCGATGAAACTAGTCGTATTTAATATCGCAGTATGGTTTGCTTAACTGCACTGAGAGAAATAATAAGGTTTAAATGACAAAATGCATCTAATTAAACATGTTTAGTCACTCTAACCAAGATACTGGTCAGTTCAGCCAAATATCAAGTTATTCTAACCAAATATTTATTTACTCCAACTAAACATGTAGTTAGGTATTCCAACCAAAAAGTGATCAGCTTAACCGAACAGACAGAGAGAATCCATATTTGACTAAACGGTTTAGTCGTCGCTTCCAGAATTTTGATTAAATTGACCATATTATTTTTCTCAGTGTGATATTCAGTTGAGCCAATTGATACTTTTTCTCGATTAAGACGAATATTTCAGATGCATATCCATCGCAGTAGCTCTTTCTTTACATCGACTCGTTTGAACCAGGTAACAAGATTGTGTAGGAGATGCGAAAGGACCTAATAAGATAGATCCCCTCTAATTCCGTTTCACCACTGATAGTACGGCGACTCGTCGCTTCTGATTACATCCGTTCGAGGAAGGGAGAAGATCCGATTAAATCGGCTCGCGCGACTGCACGCCGTTATGCGTAGGGGTCGACGCGATACGCGCTCGATGAGGTCGTGTTTGTGTAATCGTCTCGCGTTACGCGATCCGCGCGCAGTTTCGCGAAGACAGATCGCGGTCGTTAGAACAGCGTGACGTCGACGGTGTGTACGCTCCGCAGGAAGCGAGACCCTGACACGCTTTCGGGGCTGACCGATGGAAATCCGGACGGGGAGAGATCTTCGTGTCGCGCGGCGGTGAGCGACGCGACGCGTCGTAAATCGCGCGTTTGTACATCCGCGCGCGGAATGCGTGGGGTGTCCGCGAATTAAATGTCCGACCCCTAACCGGTACCCGAGCCAGATCGCAATGAAATAATAATCCGCGCGCACTCGCTCGGCAAACTGGTTTATCGTTCTGCAATTAACGCGAGCGCGATGCCACATGACGTCGCGCGAAACGCGGAGCGGAGAATCGCGGAGAGGCGCCGATTTCGCAACAGCATGCTCATTGTTGCGATGATGAAAAGAATGAAGCCGATTCGAGAAAAGAAATTGTTCGACTCGGTAAAAATGCTGCAGTCATCGCGACCGTCGGATAAATGTTTGGAAGAGTGAAGTAACCGATGCAATTCAAAGATGCGAACTAAAAATCGGAAGAAATATTTAATTCAATGAAGTACCTCATTGGCTAAATCAGTATCTATATGATTCCTTGACGTATTATAAAAAATCGAAATCTCTGCAATCGATGGATCGATGTATTGTTTGCGCCAATTACAAAAGGACGATTACCAGTACCATATCTCAGAGGAAATATAATACAATAGAGAGTTAACGCACTGTTACGTCTTGAAAATTCCTACGTAGCCGTATTCATAGAATTAATAGAGGTACGCGCGAGCGAGCGATAAATAAGTTCCCGTGGAGAGATAGAGAATAAGCAATCATGTAACAGCCCGGACAGTTCAAATCCCAAACAGGAACAGACGCTCTCCTACACTGAAAAAAGTATTTAGCTAATCCAGCTATATTTCTGGCTGCCTCAGACACAACTAGAAAAATATTGCTAGCGTAGCAAGAATTCTTGCTATTGCGAAGAAAATTATCACTGCAATTACTATAATTTTCTAGTTGTGGCCAAATTTTTTTGAGTGTATGCAGCTGTATGAACAGCGACGAACGAAGTGGAAAGCGAAACCCTTTAAGGAGCCCCTTCAACAGATCATAACTTCATCACACTCTATGGGACGTAACAGCGACGTGTCATCGACGCGAGAGAGGCCGGAAGTTCCGCGAAGCTCTGAGCGATGCACATGCCACCAAAAACGAGATCAAGGCCGCGCGCGTTGTTGCTTTTCGGTCTTTTTCGTCAATCGTCAGAGTCATTAACGAGTATCCAATATATCGCCTGTTTCAAGGTCCCTTATGCCGCCGCATAATTTAATAAAGGTGTTAAAGACAATTCTGGTGTAGTGATTCCTGCTACCCTACCCCCTACGAACCACCAGAGAGGGAAGGAAAGAGAGGGAACGAGAGAAAGGGGAACCACCAGGGAGAGAGAGAGCACGCATAATTATTTTTTCCCAAAGAATCATTGATATCTCGGTGTTTCTTTGAGATTCTCTCAATATATCCATAATCTTCGAAATCAGCACGAAAAAAATACACATATCATGTACGGTAGAAATGCGCCTCGAAACGAGGAAGTGGATGGCGTTGCGACATGCATTTGATACGTACGACACAACAGCGAACGATCTAATGCGGATGATTTGTTTGCAGAGTTCCGGCTACGTCCTGTGGTCGTAGTGGGTATACAGGAAGTCGGGACTCTCTCGCGAGCTCCGGGCCGGACTCAGAGGCAGAAATTAGGAGCGCGCGACTGAGGCCGGTTTAATTAAAGCGGAGTACCGTCTCAAGGTGGATTCGCGGTTCGTCCGCTCCAGAGACTTCCGGCAGAATATAGCGCCGCCGTTGGGGCGATTTATCGAGGATCGAGGCGGTGCGCTAGAGAAGGAGACGTCTGGCTGTGCAGTGGTCTGCGTCTTAACGACCGTTCTCTATCATGTCGGGTGCGAATTGGGCTTTTCGTACGTTCAGACGTATAGTGGTATACATATATCTATACTGATTCGCTAGTATGCTCAAAGGAGATGGCCTCTCATGGATTACGAAAGGGAGGAATCGAGATTTCCTCTCCTCGGCTGTATTAGACGTAGCTTTCAGCGGTAGTCTGATAGCTGGCGCGTCGACGATGACGTTTCACGGATCACGAAAGGGCGGATTCGAGATTATCGTCTCGTGATTCTAAGATCTGTACCGAGAAGAAAAAATAGTTGCGACAACTATTTTAGACGTAACTGCTCCAGTTGTGTAATCAGCACCAGTTCTATATAGTTATCGCAACGATTCTTTTGTTCCGGTAACTAAAAATAGTTACTGCTATAAAAACTAGCACTGATTACCAAACTTGAGCATTTGAGTCCAAAGCAGTTGTCACAACCACATTTATTTATTTCAATGTCGAGATGAACAGCCGCTGTTCTCTGTGAGAAAAATTGATGGTAATGAATAGTAACGAATTTCGGAATATCTATTTATGTATACCTATATCTAGAAGTTATAAGAGTTGAAAATGATTTGTGTTTTCCTTCCTTATAGATTTTCATTTCTGTCGCATTAGTTTAAGCGCCCCAAGAGTCGCCAAGCAACTTTCGACCAAACGGATTTTCTTACGTGCTATTTGAACTGCTGTACAACATACTTTCGCATAATAGTGTAGATATGTATACAATTTGCCATGCCGTGCGAATGGCAAGATTGTAAGCGCGACGAACGTTTACAGCACTCCTGTACACCGAGAAAAAATGTAGCAGATTTGATTAAATTAGCGGTCACGGGCAGGGGAACGTAGATTCTGTTACTTGAACTAATAATTTGCTAGAATTGACTACAGCTTGTTTTCGCCAAACAGTTTCAAATCATTATAAACAAATTATTTAATTCAAGCAATTTGGTCGGCGTTCCCCCGCCCGTGAACACCAATTTAATCAAATCTACTATTTTTTCCTCTGTGTAAGCTTTGTCTCAAAATGTAGCTTTCGGCTGCTGCTCTACTATACTCGAGGACAGAGTGGAAGCTGACATTTCTGTAACACATGCATTTTCGGGAGGATGAATTTAAATTCTCCATCCTTGTCGCCGACTAAAGTACTGCCAGTTTAGCGGAGAGATGAAAGTACTCACGGAAACTGGAGCTGTGTGAGGTATAGTCGCTTCTAGAGGGTGGAGACAGTTCGGACTCGGCGTGGACCTCTGGGAATCTGGCCTTCGTCGCCAGGGTGTCGAGCCAGCCGTGCTATTGCTGCAATGAGTGAAAAAAGGGAAATGAGTTAACGCGTTCCTACTTTCGTAAGTAGGAAACTCGTGTTCATTGAAATCCGTGCACGCGCGCGGTAAAAAAGTTGTGTTAATTTCTAACACCATTTCACACCGGTGCGGACCTATCGTATGTACCACATCTGGTGTCATTCAGTCTTATGCCATTGTTATCTAACACCAAAAGTGATATTAAGATGTATGTTTATTAATTCACTTGAAGCTATTCTAATAAAATAAATAAATAAAATTAAAATTCCTCCAATAATAATTAAAAATAATATATATGAATACTATATAGATCCACGCCGCAGAAATGTTTACAGTGTGTATGCAAACTTTATTGAGTCTCATATTTATGTTTATATCACTTAGTGAATGAAGGAAGAAGGAATCATTTAGTTGCTTTCACGCGATAGTCTTGTTACGACTACCAAAAAACCGTTTCGATTTTGCGAGCCGTCGCATAAAATCTGCCTAATAAAAGAGGTCCCTTCTTTATTGCGCGAACGTGTATGGACTTCGGATCGTCGGCGAAAGTTTTGATATGAGACAACTCGATCCGAGTTTTCCGCGCGTTGAAGAGTCGAGAGAAGAAGCGAGAGAAGAAGGACGTGAAGGGGTGGAGGAGTAGGCGAGCGGAAACACACGACAGATGTCACAGCAGGATTTTGGGGGAAGAGTGTCGGATGAATACAAAAAAGATTGCGGCCTAACGAGCTCGGGCTCCTGCAGAATTGCGGTTAAATTAAAATCCGGAGCGTCAAACTTGAGAATATTAATGAACGAGAACAAATTCGACTGAAAAAAACGTAAGGATCTGTACTGGGGAAAAAAAACCTGGTTAAAATGACAAAATGTATCTGGTTAAATGAGTTCAGTTATTTTTACAAAAATACTACATTGAGAAAAATAACTTGGTCAATCAAACCAAAATCCTGGAGATGATGATCAAACCGTTATGGTGAAATATAGACTCCCCATTTGTTTGGTTAAATTGACCGATTTTTGGTTAGAATAACTAAACACGTTTAATTATTTTCGTTCCGTCATTTTAACCGAATTATTTTTCTCAGTTGAACTAAATATTTAGTTATTATAACTATATGCTTAGGTATTCCAACTACATGTCTAGTTATTCTAACCAGAAAAAATGGTCATTTTAATTGACCAGGTAACAGATGGAGGATACATTACACCAAACGGTTTGGTTATCTGGTCTCCAGAATAGGGGGGGGGGGGGGGGGGGGTTAGGTTATGGTCTCTTGGTTTTGGTTAGATTGACTAAGTTAATTTTGTTCAATGTGGATCACAATTTTAAAAGAACGATATACGAGATTAATTATTCTCACTAATCAGGGAATAGCGTGATTTTCTTGAGAATTAAAAGTATCTAAATATTCATTACGCGTAATTCATAGACAGAAACTACTTTCGTTTTGATTCGTCGACATTGTGCTTCCGCGAATCGCGCGACATCGACGGCGAATGTAAACGCGTTCCATTGACCGCAATCCGATTGGCATCGCGTCAAGCGGCAATGACATTGACTTTCGTTCTCGCCTAGCGCCAGCCAGGTACACGCGTATAAAGCGAACCAAACGACACGCGATCGCAATCTGGTTCCAATATGTCTCGCACGTGGAACGCTCATCTTACCGCGTATGTTACCGCGGTGGGCGTGGTTCGCGGAGAGATTCCTGTAATAAATCTGCGAGAAACTCGAGTGCGATTCGCCGTATGAATTATACACACGAGTGAACGTAATATTTATAGCCGAGTAAAAATGATATATCCTGCACCCAGAAAATCCATTGATTAAACGTTTTCCATGGCCAGAGATTGAATATCATATTATTGGCTCAAATAACGTTTGTTTAATTAAAATATTTTCCCCGACGAAATGAATTCAGTTTTCCCACAATTTTTTATCTCAAATTTAGAAAATTTGGATAAAATTATTTGCTCCGAACAAAAATCTCATTTTTAATTTTTAGATTTATTTAAATTGAAGTAAATAACATTTAAAAATGCAGCTACATCGTGCAGCTTGCGTTTCGATGATGTCACAATGCTGTAGAGAAAAACGTGCGAATACGTCATAACTTTTGCGAATAATTATTTTATTCACACATTTTCCTTGTTGTGTAATATTAAATATGTATACAGGTTACAAATTGAATTGAAAAATATGAATATTTTTTTTAGGAAGGCCGAATTTCCCGATCTAAGAAGACATTTTATCAAAGAAGTCAGGTTTCGAGGTTACGCGGTATTTCGTCACCTTCCGCAAAGGCAAAGGCAAAAACGACATTATTTATGCACTCGGTCCTCTACGAGCGTCACGAATGTAGGACACTGCTATCCATTCGTCGTTCTTTATGCAGTGCTCCTCCATATATACGAGACGTTAGCTTATAACGTAAGTATTCCGCGACTATATACGATTCTGGGTAAGGGACACACCTACGTAGGTACTCGTATTTATACACGTGGGCGTGTCGCTACGCGATATATTCATTCGCGTAGGTGTACGGTTCCCGTATACCACCACGTCTCTTTTCCACGCGCGAGACGGGGAAGGTCGGATGTCGTGACATCAAGCATTCGCATAGCCTTCGGATGTCCGCGAGACCTTCGCGCTAGAGTACTCCTATCTCTGATCGTTATTTCGGTTGAACGACTTATGGGCGGAGATAGGTAGGTATCATCGGATCACTGATGTAGTGACATTAATAAATTGCGAAATTCATGACAGGCTCACCCACACAGTTGGACGTTTTGTTTTGGAATCGGTCTGTGCATTGTTGTGTATTAAAATCAATTAATTGTTTGTGTAAATTGAATATTGATTGTACTACAAAAAATGTTTGATCAATACGAAGAATCGGTTGATTGTACCGTACAAAAATCAGTTGATTCTTTGTATAAATTTAAAATTCTCTGTGTTAATCATAACAACAACAAAATATTAGATTACCACGAAAATTCGGTTGACTTTAATATATGAAAATTGGTTTATTTGTTGTGTAAGTTTAACATTTTTTGTGTGTTAATTGTAACACAAAGAATGTTGGATTAACACGAAAAATCGGTTGATTGTACCATACAAAAATCAGTTGAGCCTTTGTGTAAATGTAACATTCTCTGCGTTAATTTTGATACAAAAAATGTTGGATTATTAAAAAAAATCGGCTGATTTTAATATACAAAAATATTACTGATTATGTAGCAGTTTGCTCATAGTGCACCGACGCTATTGTTGTTCTTGACAGCGAAACCTAATTCTCTGAAATTTACTCTCTCTCGTACCCCTCACGTATCCGCGTACGAGTACGAGGTATGGTTTCATTACCGATGCCCATACCTCGGCCGATCGAAAATCGATTCCAACAATGGAATAGCGTTGCATATCAAGAACGAATTATCTGTGCCACCCTTTCACGGTGGAGCAGAAAGGGGGTCTTCGCTGAGGCTGACGTTCCCGTGTGCGTTACCACTTCCACCATCGTGCCCATTCCATACACCGAGAGACGCGTACACGCGATTCGAGTACGCGTACCCATAGGTGGAATACAGCTGTATATATACGTGCGCGTGTATCAGTCGCGACCTTTGCGTGGGAGTCGATATAAGCTTGAACATACGAGGGCTCCCTGCAATAAGACCGACATTCCTGCGCACAGTACCTATGTATTGCGCGCCCATCGATACGTACGTCAAGACTGTGTCAAGGGGAAGAAGATACCGACGATCCCTTTATATTCGCCGGCTTCTTTGTAGGACCTAATACGTTTACGGCCTTACCGCGTTCCACATAGCGCGGCTGATTGTGAGCCACGGTCTCTCCCACGACATCGGCGAGCATAAGAGTCGCGCCTCGCGAGTAGCGCGGAGTTCGAAATAGAAAGTGGAATAAAGCGATGAACTTTTGTCCTCGTGGCTTGCTTGCATATAGATTTCGATCGACGTCGGCGCGATGGAGGATCGTGCGGGGTCGATCGGCACGTTTTTATCTATTCGCGATCAGATGTCAGTGCAATTTCTCGATAATGTAGTCTCGGTGCATCGAGAGAACAATTTATTAATAGTTAATAAATGTAATTTTAAATACGGCGCAATAAATATTTCATTTAGACGAGAAAATGTATGTTCATCATTAAAATGTTCATTTTTTATTCAAATGCACGCTCAGAAGGAGACGCGTAAGCGGAATCCATCTGCGACAAGAGGACATTTTTCTCAATTTACGACCATAATAGAATTCCGCTTATAGAGAAAAGAAACTCCTCTCCATACCAAATGCACTTGCGGTAAGCAAATTGCCAGTTTGACGTAATCAAACGGACATGCGGGCTTCGTATCAGAAGTCTTCCTTTTGAGGTAAGAGTATTCTTCCTCTTGACTCAAGAAGACATCTTCTCATAGCCAAAACTAATCTAACTACTGCATTACTTTAATAAGAAACGTAGTTTCAGATCGGCTTATTTAACATCTTTTTTTTTGAGAGTGCGGTGGCCTCAAAGGGATAAAATTGTGCCAAATAAATATTGCAATAGTTCACGAATATTTATTTTGTCTAGTAAAGTGTTTATTTCGCCATATTCAACCAAAAATTTATTAACTACAATTAAACAGTTTTCTCGGTGTAAGGTAGAAATAAATGCAAACAATATATTTCTTTATTCAGCAAAAAATGACAAGATTCGATAGGCTATATGAAGTCTGCCTTCGTTTGACCTACTAGTTATTTTTTTCCTTCTTACATTCGCTAATGCACTAGTTTCCGCATCTAGTCATGCGCCCCTCGTCGCGGTTCCCAGCAAGTATCTATATCGACACGCGCAAAGTCCTACTTCTCGCGCAAAGTCTTTCGATGTTTAAACACGTTTTCACGTGCTGCGTACTTAGTTGCAGTGTGAGTAGTTTCGCGTACGTGCCGCGCTCGTAATATGGTATGCAAGCAACTATACGTATGAGCGCGGGAATGGCAGTTGTACGGATTACGATCTATACGTTGGAGTTTTCTCGACGTCCTTCGCGGCTCGAGTTTAATACGACGTATAATATTGGTTCTACGTTCGAAGACGGATCCTATTGAATACCTACCGACCCAACTCCATATATATTTCCCGCGGGAAGTTGTCGACGAAGTTCCGTGCTCAGTTATATTGGGTCGCCCGCGTTTAGCTCGGCTCGCGCGCTCTGGGTTTCATAGCGTTACGGGTCACATCGTTGCAGGCCGCGATGGAAATGCAGGGTACCGCGGTGAGAACGTGTGCATGGGTGATCGTGAATAGAAAGTAAGGGGAAACTGAGAAACTTCGATCTGTAGTCTCATGTGTGTGGTGAAGCTTTGAATTTTTCATCAGTGGAGTAAAATAATTTCGAAAAGAAATTCAATTGGCTGAATCCACTGCAAAATTATGCTTATTGTCGTTCTATACTTCCCAGTAATTCGGCGAAGCATTGAATTTTCTATCAGTGGGATAAAATAATTAAAAAAAAAATTCAATTGATCGAGTCCACCGCTGAATTGTACATTATACTTATTGTCGTGTACAAGGTAATACGCTCTATACTTCCCAGTCATTCGGTTTCATGATCGTCTTCCATATATAGGAATTGTGTGAAATCCATTTGCCGCGAAGTGCAGAGCGTATCACCTTATCGATACGGTAATCTCAGATGCATCATTCTCCGCATCTATCTAAATCCATCTACACATAAAGCGAACATCATGATTGAGAACTCGAATAGATCACTACATCTGCATAATATGCAATCCACTACCCGACGGTTTCGCTCGATGCATCTGAAACTCGATAGACCCAAATGCATTTGCCAATATATGTATACTGAGCGAGAGAGGGGGAGGAGGAGGAGTAGGAGAAGGAAGCAGTCTGGCATGGAATGGAGCGAAGGCTATGCAATCGATTGCGCCGCACTGTTGTTGCTCTGTGGACAATAACTTGTACCTCTGTATTTACGATGCAGGGGCTCAAGTGGCGCTGTGCCGTGTCTAATTGTAAATAGCGACGTGTTGTACCCATCGCAGTCCGATCTAGTCAGGTTCTCCCAATTGTAAAGTAGGAAATCAAAGATTCACGCGTATAACAACACGATCTTGATTGAATTAAATGTGCCCATTTCAAAATCGCGTATCAGTGCCTCAAGATAAGCGTAATGTGTTACGCCCAAAGAAGAAAAAAAAGAATACGAAGAAGCGAGGGAAAGAGACGAGACGAAGGTCTCCCCTAAAGGCGCCGGGTTTCGAGGAAATCTGGCCAACCGAGTTTGCCCCTCCCGTTGACTTTGACGACGGCGTCTTCCGACACCGTGTCAGGGTCCGGTGCAGGCCGCGATATCCCGGGATCGGATTAACGAGATAGCGGCGATATCGCAAATTGAAATTTAATAGCCGTATAGCGCGTGGGGTCCGACGTTGGACGTGGAATCGGCTCGCATTGGCTCGCGCATGAGAGCAGAGAGCGATTATCCGAGAGCCACTTCCGTGACGTATGCAACGAGCGGTGTATAGAGCTCAAGGCAAATCGAATCGGGGAGAAACAACGCGAAATACAACTGGCCTATACACAAGAAAAGTGACACAACTCAAAAAATTCACTTTTCTTGATTTAAATACAAAAACTTGTGTCTGAATGCAACTTGAAGCTATATGTTACGTTTTATAACTAAAAATCCCAGATATTTTACAGATTAAATAGTAGGAAGGATTTAATAGTTTTGCAAAAACTTTAAAGGCTTCTCATGTAAAAACATCAATTTTGAATTGTGTCACTTTTCTTGTGTATAGGCGAATTCATGGTTTTTGTTCACTTCGCTTTGCTTCTTTTCAATTTTTCGTAACTGCAGTGCTGGGCGAAATTAACGAAACTGCAATTTATCTCTTCGAAGCCATCGGGTGCATTTACTAATTGCAAATAACGATCGAAGCTGTAGCTATACATCGGTATTTTAATTAGCGTGCGGTATTTTTATACAGGACTTTTTAAAAGTGGCCATCCCTTGTGCCGGTTTAATTAAACCTCGAATCAAGAATTTTTGGAGGGATTATTAGAACCCTTAATGCCATTTGAACTCTACAAAATAACCCTACACTGTAAAAAATTCCGCAGTGCGGACCTATATAGGCTACTTTTGGTCTTAGATAACAATGGCAGAAGACTGATTGACACTAGATGTGGTACATATAGGTCCACACCGATGAAATAGTATTAACAATTAACATCACTTTTTTATCGTGTATGAGAACATTTTCGATTCGAGGTTTCCATTCGCAAAAAAGACATGCCACGTAAGACCCTTTTCGACATTCTGATTGGCTAATATTCACGAAAAGTGAATTCGAATTCGTTATCTCGAATCTCGAATTTCCAAAGCGTGAAAAATCATTCTCAACATATAAGTGACGTTCCCTGATTATCAAATGACACATCACAACGAATCTCACTTATTCGTGAATTTTATTAGCCGAATTCGCTACCTCGAATTTAGAATCTCGAAAGCGTGTGAGTGAATGATGTTTGCCAATCATCAAAGCATGGAAATGTATGTGATTTAGTAATGATAAATAAATGAAAAGTGTGTGCGAAGCACGTACGTTGTTGCTAGTAACTATAACATGCTACAGGGTAGTAGCCACCTTAAAATTGTCATCTCGTGTACGGTCATATATATTATTTTATCGATCACTCTTCACCCCTTCCTTCCCCGTCGTTCCAGGCTCGAGAGGAGCCTGGAAAATAACGAGTTAATTACTACTCCGTTGGACTGCGAAATGCAGAGGCGGCCGAGCCGAGCGCGCAGCGTAAAATTGAACTGCACACCGAGTGGCAATAAAAGAAAAACCATCGTGAATGCGTTTTCCTGCTCATGTACAGACACTCTTACTTAGGCACGAGACGACCAAATTATCCCAGTTACACGTACAAAGATGACTCAACCATTCCACGGTACCCTCTTAATCTAAATCAGTGCAAATCACTGAAAATCGGTGAAGTGATTTTTACTGATTCAGATTAAGAGAGTATACACGGAAAAAAAGATCGTAGTATTTACAAAATTTGTGGTAACTTTCGGGATGAGGCCAATTTATTATTAAGATAACAAAAACTTTATTAAAAATTATAGTAGAACTTGTAGAAGTTACAACCATTGCTGCAATTTTTACTAAAACTGTAATTATCGTAACAACAAATTGATCTCGTCCTGAAATTTACCACAAACATTGTACAAGCTACCATGTACGTATACCTACTCCCAATTATCCTTCGATTTTAACTCGCGGGCCGCTTATTTATCCACTCGCATCGAGGACCGAAAAACGAAGCGTCATCTGTGCACCGAACGGACGCCAGAGTTTTTCCCGCATTCATTTACGGTCGACCGAGCCACCGCGCACGACGAGGAAGCTTTCATCCAGCCGCGGTGTACCATTGCAAACAGCCCGTACCATAGCTTTGCCCCTTGCTTCGTTTATATTCGCCGATGAACCGGGTCGCTTCACGAACGGAGGGGATCGAGGAAAATGAGGGGATCAAAGGGGATCTACATTCGCACGTTATCGGCCGCGCCGCGTTTCGGCAAAGTCGACACGTCGTACGTTGATCGGTGCGAATGCGAATGATCGGTAACGACGGAGAGGGCCGTAAACGCTCGCACACTCGGAGTAAGGCAATGAAGGGGGGATCCCACTCGGAGTCCCCGCGTGTAGGAATTCTCTCTCCGCGGCGTTTCCTCGAATCGCGCCAGTCCCCGTGAGAGAATGCCGCGAGACATTTTTGCTTCGAATATCTTCTTTCGTCAAGAGCGAAGAAAGGGGAGGAGGAGGAACGTGCGTTTTGCACGTAACAGCCGCGTAATGGAAAAGTCATTTCGGTCGGGCGTATATTCCGACGTCGTAGCTGCAATCTTTCTTGATATTTTGGCGCGACGCCCGACTTTCTTATTCGCTCCTCGGCTTCAGCCGCTGCGCGTTGCTCTCCGCGACTCGCGCTTGGATCGCGCGCGTATCGCTATATTTACGGACGTTAGGCGCGTCTCGCGCGCTGTGGCGAATGTGGTGTTTCGCGTTGCTGGGCTCCGCGGTGCGGCTTCACGCAGTGGGAGTTCTGCGAGAAAATTAGAGGCTCCCTGCTGCTAACCGATCCGTTTTTCTAATTGCAAGGCTCCTTCCACTTTTGAAGCAGATACTGATACAATGTTTGTCGGATCTACGCGTTATATTGTATACCTCAATACCATTATACGATATCCATAAATTGTTATAATACAAATTATCACTCTCTCGCAAATGAAATGAAATATCCAGCAAATACATGTAAATGATACACGCAAGAAAATCTAAACAAAATTTTATTTCGGAGGGCTAGTGTCAGCTTGTCTCCTAAAGAGCTTTTTTTGCAATTTCCCTGGAACCACTCACTCTCTCGTAAACGAAATAAAGCATCTTGAAGGCATCTGCAAATGGTTTGTGAAGCGAAAAATTAAAATTTCAAAATTGGCGGCTAACTTCACAGACGTAAGCGACGTCGTTTCCGATATTTGCAAAATGGCAAAACAAGCCAATACGAGAAGGCTCGCAACACTGTTCATCCCCGCAGGATCGAGTCACGAGCGACTCGAGTTCGACATCCGACGTCGCCCGTTTTTTCTCGACGACGAAGTAAAACAAGGCAGGCGCGGCTCAGAGAGACGCGCAAGGGGTAACGCGGTGATACGTAAGAGAAGGAAGGTGCAAGCAAGGGATATACACGTCGGAGTGTGGATTCCACCGCCGGCGGAACGGCGGCTGAGGCTAGGACGATGCTTTTTGTCGGAACGCAACGGAGAACAGCGGGACCGTGGGTTGTGCGCGCTCGGGGACCGAAGCGATCGTAGCGTGACGAATAAGGCCGCGTTCACACGGAGACGGACCGGTCGGCGTTGACTCGTTTTTTTCCGGCCCGCGAGATGAACTCGGCATTTCCTGCCGTGGAAACCGGACGGAAAAATCGCGCTCGTCGCGGTTTATCGGCGATAATTGAGTTTCGGCAACGCGAGATCCCGCGCCACGACCTATTCTTCGAAGTCTTGGGGAAACCAGTGCGGCGATCGGAGACCGGTTGCGGGGAACGCGCGTTCCCCCGTGCGAAAGGAACGAAGGTTCATCGACGGCGAGCGGTTCTTGTAATTCTGCCGTCGAGGAGAGCGAGCGCTGGACGAGTTCTTTGACGATGGAATCCGGCCGCGTCTTCCGTCGACTCCCCGACGCGAATAGTATAATATTTTTGTTCGATTGCGTAGTCGCTTCGCGCGCGCGTGTCACTTTCGGATCTCTCGCGGAGAGCTTGACTCGGGGAGCGATTTATCGTCCTGATTCTCGCGTTGTGAATACGATATTTGACTAAACAAAAATGTTAATTTTTTAAAATTCAATTTGTATGTGTAATCTGTATACACATTCAATATAATGAAGAAGAAAATACCCGAGAAAATAATTGCTCGCGCATAGTCATAAGTGCGTTTCTCTTTAACGAGTTATGACGTCATCGAAGAGACATGAGAGACGCGCTTACGCTAATAGCAGCGAGTGCGAGAGAGATAAACCTACTGAGCGATTATGTATGCTGCATTCCTAAATATTGCTTTCCGGTTTAAATGAGGCCGAAAACGGAATATCAAAAAATACTGGATAAATAATTTTATCAAAATTTTGTGAATCATCAATAAAAACAAATTAGTCAACTACCCTATTCTACCGCCGATTGAGGGTCGCGATTATTTCGATTTCTCGGAAGTATTACGAGCATTTTTAAATATTGTTTTCCGACTTACGTGAGGCCGAAAATGAAAAATGGAAAAATACGGAGTAAATAATTTTGTCCAAATTTTTCGAGTCATCAATAAAAAACAGTCAGTCAACTAGTATATTCTACCTCCGATTGAGAGTTGCAATTATTTCGATTTCTGGAAAATATTACGAAGAAAGCGTTATATTTTCCATTAACGTGTCCTCGATATTTCATTTTTTTTCCAGACCCCGATCGCACCGAATAATCTAAATCTGGATCCAGCAACTTTATTGCCCCCGTTTCGATGAGATATTCTCTTTTCGCCAAATTGATCGTTACGTGGGATCGTACTTCTCGGCGTTCCTGGTCCTATACATCGGATCGAAGAGGGTCCTTTCTTTCTCTCGCGAGCGCCCGCCTCCCACCATTGGGAATAGGGAGGTTCGGTATTTTTAAAATGTGCTTTAGAATAATAAATTTTGCGTTAGAAAACGCACCTGAGATGTTAAAAAATTTTTTTTAAATTGATTTTCGTCGAAAAACCTATTTGAAACGTTTGCGTCCGCGCGAGGCTAGAAAACGTACCCGAGAGAGAGGCTACGGCGCGTGACGTCATTTCTAGGCTCGCTCTGCGCGCCACGCATACTCGGCACGTTATTTACATTTTGTACGCTCGTGAGTCGTGAGCTGTAAATTTGAAAGCCGTATGAAATGCCGGTGCGAAAGTGGTGTTTTGTTCCCCAATGCAAAAGTACGTCGAAAAGTACACCAGAAAAAATTTTTGTCAGTGTGCCAGTACCTGAAGCCAAGCGTAAGAAATGGTTTGTTGCAGCTAGAAGAAAAATTACGGATGTTTCACCGAGAACAGCTTTATTTTGCTGCGAAGATCATTTTGATTTAAGTACAGATTTCATTCGGTTATTCAGCTATTGATTATAGCAGATTATTTTTTCATGTTAACAGTTAAAATTAGATATGGCAAACTATATGGAATTTAAATTGAGCAACGTCAGACCGCGGATGAAACCCGATATAATTATTATTGTTTTTATTAATTTATTAATATAAAACCATATTTATAATTATTATAAAAATCAATCATTAGTACAAATAATTATTTAATAATTATTAATTAAATAAATTAATGTTTATTTTAAAACGTTTAAAAAATTTAAATTAAGAAATAAAAAAAATAATATTAAATTAATTAATTATTAAGATAAATAAATAAATTATTAAATTAATAAATTTTATATATAAAAAATTTATTAATATATATATATATATATATAAATAATTTATATATATATATAAATAATTATTAAATTTATTAATATAAAACCATATTTATAATTATTATAAAAATTAATCATTAGTACAAATATAAAATACTTTAAATAGGCCAGGAGTGCAAAGGGTTAATTTACTTACCGAACTGCTTTTGTGCCGCTGCTTTGCGGTTGATTAAAATTTGCACTAGACGCTAAATAGTCGCACACCATTTGCACATCAACACTCGGTAAATTGTGAGAATCGGCCTTCTGATATCCTTCTTGCATTTTGAAGTTCTGAGTTAGACTACGAATTCTGACCAAATAAATGCGGACAACTGCCATTCAATTTCTGCATGTTATCTGCGGGCGCATGGGTGGGCGGAGCGTTCGAGCTTAGAAATGACGTCAGACCAATTGGAAATCGTTCCGGCGGATCGATAAATGCCCTAACTTTATTTGTTCATAACTGCGAGTAGAGTTGTTATTTTTTCAAAATTTTTTTTTTGGTCGATTTCTGAGCCTCTTAGTTTTCATTTCAACCTGAAATCATATTTTTCTATTTTTTTCCGAACCCCCCTATTGCTACACTCGTTCGTCGCGACCGCGATGAGCGGAATGAAATGAAATTGATAGGTCGGATAAGTGATGGATGGCATATAGAGGGACGAGGGGAGAAAATTTGTCATACACTATACTATAGAAAGAAAGATATCATCGAAACAGCGATTTACTCGGTGAAATGAGCCTTCGAATATAGATATGCATCAGCGAAATCATTAAGCATAGTTCTAATCACTATTATTTTGGCACCCTCAACCATACATTAATTATAGACCCGTTCCATATCTATATATATAAAAATGGATTGTGTTTGTATATTTATATATGTATGCATGCTTTAAAATGAGGCAAAAAATAATAATTTACAAAAACCTACCCTCACTACCCTTTTTAACCCCCGTAAGCAAAATTTACAAATGCAACTCTTCAGTTTTTCGTAAATATCTCAAAGACGGTGAGCAAATTGGCGAAAGTGGACATTGATACTTTGAAAGCCCATAAAATTGATTGTCGAATGGCATTGGATCGGTTCCGGTCGGACAATTAGGAGCCGAGAAATTCGGACTTGTGAAGTTAAGGAATTGTTTAAAGAATGGTGTGGCGACATACGCAATTGCGACATACTCCACTGTGCCTAAACCACATCACTTTAAATTACTTTTAATAATAAAACGACTTTTCGTAATTTGATAAATGATTTTTCATTTAACCTGCTTTACTACAGAAACCTTTTACAAAATTGGCCAAACCCCGGGCAACACCGGGTAGCTCAGCTAATCATTTATATTCGAGGACTTATTGCACTATATCGCTCTCCGAAATCGTGTGGGTGACAACGTTCATATCATATCTACGTATTTGTTCCGGTGGACGCGTAAGAACCTATTTTTCCCTCACCCATCCGTCTTATCTGGAGCGATTCCCGCGACAAATTTTCTCGCTCCGACCTCGTATAATTTCCACTCCCTATCGGCGGTAGTCTTCTAAATGTATATTTATACGCATACGCTCACACGTACCTACCGGGGTCTCGCGGCGAATCAGTAAATCAGCGACGCTACTATGGAAAGGGCAAAGTGGCGTAATAAACGCGATAATCTCAGGAAAAGTGAATACCTCCCTCACACACTCTCTCGCATACGAAGAGCGAGCAGCGGGCGTTGGGGCGTTCCACGCATCGGAGGCACGCGTGGAGCATCGTTGGAGAACCGAGAAGAAGGGTCATTCCATTTCAGCCTTGACGAAGGCGGAGAAGTGTGGGGGAAAGTGAAGGAGGGAAGGAAAGCAATTTCTGTTAACCGTACGAACCTCTCGGGGAATCCGATGTGAAAATGCGAGAACCCTCGTAACTCGATTCGGTTCGGTTGTTTTTCGAAGGGATTCTGATATAGGAAATCTCGTATCTCATGATGAGAAAACTATCGTCTCGGTACCTGAATATTGTAGTTGAAGAGAAATAGCCGAAATCAGAATTGACTATAATTAGTAGTACGTGGTTTGGCATTTCGTGTTGGACTGCCATGCACTGTAAACAAAATGTATATTTTTAATATATTCTTACATAAAGCTTTTTCCCAATACGTGATTATGAAAATTAATATATTTCCTTATGAAATTGCCCTTATAAATTTCATAACGGAGTATATTAATTTTCATAATCACGTATTGGATAAAGACTTTATGTGAAATTGTATTAATTTTTTTTACAGTGCGGTTCGCCCATTTTTCGCCTTAAAATCAATCGATTCCTCGTGTTAATCCAACATTTTTTTGTGTTAAAATTAAATCAATACAAGGAATGTTAAATTAACACAAAGAATCAGCTGATGTTAACATACAAAAATGGATAGACCGTTCCCAATACAACATTTCCAACCGTGTATGTACCTACATTTGCAGCAGCTGCAATAGTTACATACTTTGCGGTATACAGATAAATGATTATCACGATCTCTCGTCTCATCGGACGGTTCAACGAACCGTATTTTTTATTCGGGGGTCGAGAAATCGGGGGACTCTAATTAAGCCCAGAGAGACGAAGAGAGGAAAAGGGAGAGGGGTTTTCAAGTATGTCGACGACTCGCAGGTGCCTCGGATATTTGCAACTAAACTGCTGGCAGGTGCTCGGCGTATAGAAGGGTTCGGCCCAAGTTCAGACTGCGCGAGGTGGGGTATCGGCGCGGTGAAAGGGGCTCCGGGGTACGCAAGAATCACGGTGACTGTCGCAGACGCCGCAACAGCATCCCGCCACGACGCGTCTACCGACCATAATATGCACAGTTTGCAGCCCACGGCGGTATGAGTCAGCCTTCGTTCCGCAAAACCATCGCGAGAGCACGCTAATCTATCCAATGCATATTATTAGAGAGGGTATTATGGTGCATCTAAAACGCGCGCGCGTCTGGCCGTGACACGGCAGGAATTTTCAGCGGGCAACGAGATGTGAAAGCTTGTGGCGTGACATGAAATAGTTATGATTTGTTTTTATTGAAAAAAAATTAATAAACGCTAACTCGTAAACCTGCACTGAGAGAAATGATTAGGTCAAAATGACAAAATGCGTCTAGTTAAACGCGTTTAATCATTCTAATAAAAATACTGGAAGATTAAACCAAATATTCAATTATTCTAACCAAATGTTTAGTTATTCTGATCAAAAAGTGGTCAGTTTAACTAAACAGATGGAAGATTCATATTTCGCTAAACAGTTTGGTCATCGCCTCCCAGATTTTGGTTAGATTGGTCGAATTATTTTTCTCTGTGTGGAGGATCGATAAGCCTGAAACATCCGATAGCAAGAATTGACTTTTCTCGCCCTCCGGAAGAATTTATCCACAATATAAGAGACCTGACATCAGCCCAAAATTTACGGCATACCGAGATAACAATTTATTTCGCCGTATTTAAAATTATATAATATTTATTAACAGTTAATAAAATGTTCCCTTGGTGCACTGAAAGTTGCGCCAATCCATTGTTAACAACTCGCGCGATCGAGAGATATTAACGATACTGGGACCAATATAGTGCTTCCGTACGAGATGATACGCTTTATACGTCGCCCTAAATGGGATTCGATGGTTGCTATTCATCGGGCGCAGCTGCAGTCGGTAATGCCGCGCCTACGAAATGCAACCACGAACCCGAGTTTACCGTGAGGTATGTATATCGCCCTCGTACAGAACCTGGGTCCTCTTCGAAATTCCCAAATGCAGAAATATCTCGAGTCTCGTAGAAATCTTCGATAACGAGACACCGACGGATGATTGAAGGTCTCGCACAGTCCCTCTACTCGCGCGAGAAGAAGTTCCACGTGATAAGCTTCCGATAAGCGGGCCAGGAGCCACGGCGCGACGTGGCGCGGTCGTGGCGCTTTTATCAATGGCACCGAAACGTGTGCAGGTGTTTCAATGCGCGTGGCGCCGAGATACCAGGGAAGTCGTGCGACGCTCTGCCAGAGGGTCGTAGACGACACAATGGTATCGTCGCTGCAGCGCGACGCGATGTAGGTGAGACACACGGGGCGGTTCGATAACGCCGGTGGAAGAGGAACGACGAGAGAAGTATCGACGCGCATCTCTAATTGACTGGTTCGAGGAAACCGGTCGCCTCCTCGAATACAAACAACGTCGAGCGTCTCTGCTCGCTTTGGAAATCGCTGCGGCGCGACTCTGCGAAGGATCCACGCTTCGGCGCGCGCTCTGGGTTACGGCGCAGGGGAAGCCCCGCTGAGAATTTCCAGGTTAGTCTAATAAGACTATCTCCCTTCTACTCATTGCTTAGCATAAGTCGGTCTCTCTGGTTTTTCAATCACATCACAATCTTGTAGAGAGAAACGTATTTATAACTGCGAATAATTATTTTTTTCGAACTGTTTCTTTTTCGTTTATCATTGAATACGTATGCATATTATAAAGTTAATTTAAAAATATGAATATTATTCTTATTTTAAAATCGAATTTTTTAACAGCATAATGGTGTAATCTCGAATAATAAAAATATGTGGCTATGTTTTTAATTCGATGAATTTTCCCTTTTTTTATTTATAAATTGCCCTATAGCGTTCCATTTAGAGATTCTTTACAAATGACTCGTTATCTTTGGTCTCGTTAATTCAAATCATTATCACAATTCAACTTACGTCTGTTCGTTGATGATAAATTGATATGGAGAATACGCGCGAACTCGTTACAGGGCGTAATTAATTCAACGCGATATCAGATCGCCGTATAGTAGAAATTGTCGTTCTTCTTACTTCGTAAAGTGATTTCTCGAGAAGAGAATTGATATCGCGCTATACACTGGCGCTGAGAGTGGCTTTCTACGTGACAAAGCTTTTCCGATATAGACGAGCGGAAAGGGGACAGCAAAATCCAGCCAGACGATAATATACCGCTATTAACTTCTGCCGAGACGTATAATTTCGTTGACGTTTCCACGCCGTTCGTCATTTTAAGTTCGACGTCGCGATTCGTCTTACGGAATCGACGAACCAATGAGACATCGAAATCGTTGAATATTTACATCTTCATACCAATGAATATTTATTACGTTTCGAATTTTCGTATTCTTTCGTTCGACTAATTCATTCCAAATTACTTTTTTCTTACATTTTCTCAAAACTCCTTGGAGCTCGTGCGGCTGTTGAATGTTATTTACGTAGACAAAAATAAATCGTAGTATTTACAAATTCTGTGGTAAATTTAGGGACAAGGCCAATTTATTATTACGATAACTACAATTTTACTAAAAATTATAGTGAAACGTATAGAAGTTGCATGAGTTGCTCTCATTTTTATTACAAATATAGTTATCGTAATAATAAGTTGGTCTCGTCCCGAAATTTACCACGAACTTTGTAAAAATGTTACGATTTATTTTTCTTTCGTGTAGAAATTCATTTGAAACTGACATTTCCAGTCCCCTGATCCAAGCAGAAAACAGATGCCTAGCAAAAAGCGAGGGTGGGAAGGAAAAGGAGGCGAAAGGGGGAAGAGGGGGGAACGGATGTCCCCGCGGTATCGCCTTTCATTCCTACCGTCTGCAGTCGTATACAAAAGTGAATAATAATTAGCGTCACGGTTAGGAAGCACAGTGTCAGGTACACAAAGAAGAAAAAAAAAGTAGATTTGGCTAAATTGGCGGTCATGGGCGGGGGAACGCCGATCTAGTTATTTTAATTAAATAATTTAGTTTTAATGATTTGAAATTGTTTAAGGAAAACAAGCTGTAGTCAAGTCTATCAAATTATTAGTGTGAGTAACTTGATCTGCGTTCCCCCGCCCATGACCGCTAATTTAGTCAAATCTACCATACTTCTTTCTCAGTGTAAGAAAGTTATAACAAAGCAATATCTGTCCTCTCGCATGATTACACTGAAAGAAAGAAATGTGGTTGTGACAATCATTTTAGACTCATCTACTCAAGTTTGATAATCAGCACCAGTTTTTATAGTTGTCGTAACTATTTTTAGGTAGCATAACAAAAGAATTGTTGCGATAACTGTATAAAACTGGTACTCATTACAAAATTGGAGCAGTTGTTCAAAATAGTTGTCACAACTACTTTTTTTCACAGCATACTCGTGAAAAGGGTCGAAAATACGAGGGTTGAACGAAGACGGATTCCGTTTCACTATTTATTCGTTTTTTTATTCGCAGCCTTCGTTCAACCAAACGAAGATTTCTCTATTTCCACATTTTTCGAGTCAACCGAAAATGAGGAAATACGATCCACAGGTGAATCCCTTTCAAAATCTATCACCCTTGCTCCTTCCGGAAGGGAGTCTTCCGAGGAAAGTTTCTTATCAACTGTAGTTTCCCGCGAACCATTCGCGAACTGCTGAAATTATATTACAGCTCCCTCGCGTACGTAGAAGGGAACATACCCGATAGTGGAAAGTTAGAATCGGCGTTCGGCCATTTACGCATTAAGAAAAAAAAAAGAATCCTCTAATCTCTCGCTTACGTTCGTTTTCCAAGATTCTTAAGGCGTCACACAATTGGAAGAATAAGAATAGGAAAAAGTTTAAGAATAAGAATAAGCATTGTTTCGTAGAGTCATCTAATAGTTCAATCAATATATTTCTTATTTTTCCATTTCCCACACAGAGAAAAAGTATTAATTAGATCTATTGCGGGGTCGCAAGTAATTATTTATTTAGATTAATTAGATTTTTTTTCGTATTCATTTTTGATATTTCTTCCTTGAAATCAAATACCATTTCACATGATTCCATGGAAGAGATATCTAATTGATGCATTTTACAAAATTTCATTGAAGTAAATAAATAATTGCTTGCGACCCCGCAAATAATTTTCGGTAGATCCAACTAATTCGTTCTCTCTGTGCACGATCTTTCCGACTGTCTTCGCTACATCATTAGATCATTACCAATACAGCAGCTTCAATTGCATTCAAAACTACGAGCATTAAAAGTTTATGATTCATTTTCTCGTGTTTCAATTCCTTTTAGATATTTCCCGGTTGGGATCATATTGGGAATGATGATCATTGATAAGGAAGTTTGTGCCACTAGGTTATGAAATCATTAGATGATTGAGCCATTAGGTGGCTCTACGGAAGATTGCTTATTTTTATTCTTCCAATTATGTGTGTGAAGGCCCTTACCATTGGAATAATAAAACCATCAAGTGAGATAATTTAAAAAATTCTCTAATACAAATTTAATCGTTCGTCTTTTTTTAGTAAACTTCTACACATAGATATAAGTTAATGCATATAAGTACAGTCTCTTGCACGTAAACGCGAAAGGTATCACCTCGGTGGAAAATTAGTGCTTACACGCGTGGCACGGTTAGCGCGAAGCAGCTGCCAACCGTAAAGCCGCTGGTAGAGGAGATGCATCTGGGTCGGGTCGAGGGTGGGATGGAGCAAGAAAACGAGGGTGCTTTCCTCCCGGTAAGAAAATATGTGGCACGCGTACCTTGTGGTTCCTATGGAGGAGTGAGTGGGTGATGGAAGGGAGGAGTGTAAGCGAATGTGTGTGCGCATATGAGCCTCGCCGACTCAGTGGTTGTCGCGCTACGTGGAAACGTACATAAGTATACCTGACATACCCCGCGTATGTTTGTTCGCGTTCCATTTTCAACGTGGTTACAGGAACACGTGGGTGTGTCGGGTACAGTGAAGGATATACTCGCCGGTATCGATTATATGGAACTCGTGAAATTTTTAGCTCTCGAACGGCAGCTGTTGGGAAATTTCCGATAACTTCAAATTGTCGCGCGAGAAGCGCTACGGCGTACAGAATGTCGTTGTATTTCGTGTGACTTGGTATACAAAATTAGATACCCGACGAAACGATATAGCTTTGCCGATCGATACTTCCGGAAACAATAGATATTATTCGACGAAGGAAAAGCGAGAGTTCGAATAATATTATCGCGGTTTACTTTCCATCGGACGAAGCGGTCATCGCGATGCGCGGCTGGACCGTAATATCGATTCGTTTCAATGCTGCCGCGGACAGATTCCCTCCTCCTCACTCCCACGGGGAAAATAACGAGAAAATGGATTTTCCCCGCTACGCGAGAATCACGACGGAAGCTCGCCGCGTGGCTCTCGCCCGATCGAGAGCGGTCGAGCACCGCTGAACCGCGCGGAGCGCTGCAGCATCTTCCGTTTCGTCAAAAGATATTGAACTCGGAGACGACGCGGGCTGCCCACATCGACGCGCACAGCTGTCGCGTGGCTCGGGCAACATCTGCCTCTACCTGCAGCTCATCTATGCTGCTCTCGGCCTCGACGCGGGGATGTTGCGCGCGTGTTTCATGCGTGTGCAGTTCACTACTCTTTTCCACCCTCGTCATTTCCGTACGGGACACGTGACCCGGGGTCTATGCGATCCCAGCGCGCGTGTTAGCTCTTTTCAGGGGGCGTCACCTGCCGGTGCACACGCTTCGCGTTCTGCGGAAGGAGTTCGACGATACTTTGCCACTTGTCGGGCGGAAGGGAGGGCCAGGTGCGCGACCAGGTGAATAAATTAGACTCGGTTTAGCGCAGCGAAAAAGTCGGCAAGTTCTCCGGCGCGTCGAAGTTGCGAGAATTCTCATATGTATGTATATCGAGGGTCGTTACTGCGCAGCAAGGATCCCGTGGAAAATTCTCGAGGAGGCGGTTATCGTCGGATGTGAAGTTCTTTTTAACGAGGCCGAGCTATTGGAGGAAGTATCGCACAGTTGAATTCTCTCGAGGATCCAAATATACGACAGAGTCGGACGGAAAATGAGGAGAGAAGCCCGCGCCCTCCGACACATTTTCGGCTTTTATGGAGAAGCTCATTTTCCGAGTTGCGAACGGGCGGACCCGTTGAGCTTTATTAAGTTTCATGCAAAATGGGTAGACCTTTCCTAACGAGCTTCGGAAACCGTAGTCGGAAGGTGTTGCGCACATGGTTCACCCGGAAAACGAAAAGCTTTTCCGGGCTCCCAAAGTGCACTTCGCACTTCCGCGCCGACGGTGCAGTCTCTCTCGTGAATTCAGAGTGCCGCTGGCTCCGCTCCGTCAGTCCGTTCTTATCGTTTTATTTCGCCGTTGTTTATAACTGTAGCGAGTGAGGAGTGCGGGCGTGCGAACGTTTGCACAAAACGACCAGGACGCTTTATTACCGCTTCGTGCACTCAGAAAAAAATGTACTTGATCGAAATAAACGTGCCTTTGGATAGTCCCAAGAGCGTATTTATTCGATTTAAATGAATATCGATTTGATTCAAATAACATCTAATTAATTCAATAATCTAATATTTGCGTCCAACCGATATTCATTTCAATCGAATTAATACGCTCTTGGGACTATCCCAAGACACGTTTATTTCGATCAAGTAAATTTCTTTCTCAGTGTGGATACCCCGCGTACATCTTGAGGAACCGTGCATGGAAAAAAATGATTTTGCAGTCTGACTAAAACTTGATTTTACCGGAAACTTTTTATTATCACGAGAGAAATATTATCTGCGACAGCGGAAGACATGTTCGATGATAGCAAATGTGGCTGAAACCGCGGTAAACTTTTTTTTTTCAGTAAACATATTTTTGTTATTCCAGCGAATATTTTTACAATTAGTGGGCATATCTTTCACCGCCACAGATAACATTTTTGTCACGGTAGCAAGAAATTGTCAGCAAAACCTAGATAGTTTTGTTAAAATTGCAAAATCATTTTTCTTCCCGTATGATACGAAGGAGGAAGAAGTTCGCGTTCATTCATCGGCGCGACGCTTAATTAATAAAAACGAACCATTCAGACACGTCCCACGTATACATTCCTCACACTTGCGAGTCGAGGCGACGACGAGTGCATTGACTGCGCCACGCGGCGACGACGAGTTGCATCAAATCTGCATGGCTAATTTACGGCAAACGGGAAACCGTCCGGGCGACGGTGCAAGGGGAATTCAAACGGACCACAACAAGAGGGACTGAGTTTATGCGGGCGGAGATGGAATCGACAGAGTCCGTGCGCTATCCGTGCGACGTGTACGTTTCGACCGCGCCAAAAACGATTTCGAGCGAACGATTTTGCGACGCGTGCCTCGGCATAGTCAAACGGCGACAAATTGGAACGGCGTGTATTGTGGATGAAGCTAAATTGACTGGCGTTTGTTCGCGGTGCAAATATCAACTTGCGAATGGGGTTACAACTGAAGTTTATTCGTTCGGCCAGTCTAGTAGGTACACTGGGAAAAGATTTTGTAGTAAACTTCATGTTACTTTTATGAAGTTTTTATCATACAAGTTTATCCATTAAAATTACTATACACGATTGAAACGATTAAATTTATTACAGATTTCATTGAAGGGGGTTATCAAGTCTAGAACACCGAAAATGACTAATTGTTGGGATTTTTTCAGGGCTAAATGAAAAACCCGAATGGGAATGGATGCGGACTGGTGAGAGTTCATTTTGTTTGATCTATGCGAGCTGGAACTAAAACTTGTTACAGAAACCTGTTTTTCTCAAAACATGTTTTTTTAACTTTCCGTACATTGTATCTTAAAAACCGTAGCTCAGATTAATGTGAAATTTTCAGGGAATGTTTATACTATCAGTATCTTTGGAATGAACCACTCTTATGCCCCCAAGTTGATTACTTCAATAATTCAGGCCTTAATTTACTTAAAATTTCAAGCTTTTCCTGTACTGTAAATTAAAATATCTATAAAAATCTACCAAATGATTTTTTCTCAACCAGAGTGGATCATTCCATAGAAAATAGTATTGAAAACTAAACTCACTTTACCAAATTGTTCCAGATCAACCGGTTTGGCCAAAGTGATGTACGGAAGGAGACCGCACAATTTTACCTAACCTAACCTTCAATCACTGGAACGGCAGTATTCTTTTTTCTAAAATTCTGAAAAAAATAAAAAATGTTCTTTAAGTGTTAATAAAAATGTTGTGTTAATTTCACTTTAATCGGGCTTTTCATTTAGCCCTGAGAAACATCTCGACAATTAGGAATTTTCGGTGTTCTAGACTTGATAACCCCCTTAAATTTACTACAAAATCACTCTAAATGTACCAAAATTGAATCATCTTTTAGGCAAAAACTGTAAAATTCAATATCAACATGAAATTTTATAATACTTTTGATTAGAAAATATATATAGCAAATTTACAAGTCCTTTTAACATTTTTCGACTTCGACGCAGTTTGATAAAAAAGATGACATTGATTTTTGGAGACATCGTCGAAAAACTCATTCAAAATATCAGCAAATATAAAGCACATAAATATTCCTACAATTTAATTAGCCGTGTGCGCCTTCGTCAGACTAAACATTTTCATTTATCGCAGTTAATTAATTTTTTACATCTTCCAGTCTTACGTCATTTTCCGCTTCCGTGCTCTCTGGCTAGCCGCGGCGGCAAAAAGCTCAATTACGGTAGCGCGATCCGATCAACAGACATAAAAAAAAAAGAGAAGCAGAAATGTTTATCCATCTTATCAAGTACAAAGTAGCAGTCGTCTTGTCGCATTTATTTATGCAGACCTGAATAATTACCGCTTGTTCGAGTGATTAACCGAGCTGAAAATTATCGATATTCTCTCTCCCTGTAATCGCCCTCTTCGATCCTCGTCGCAACGACGGTAAGGCTGTCGCGCTTGACAACGGCAAAGCCCGTATTCCAAAGGAGTCGTTGAACCGTGTCGCTTTCGGATTGATCGCGAAATCCTCCTCCTCGTCATCGTTATTACCGTCGCGACGCTGTGACACGCGCGGGACAGCGCAGAACTTTCTGATAACGCGAATCTGAGGAGCGGCCGCGGAGAAAATCAACGATGAATTACGAGTAGGTAAACGACGATGACCGCGCGGGTTTGTCGCGAAAGAGAAAGAAACGGTGGGATCGTGAAATGAAAGCCAGGTAAATCGAGACTCATCCCTCATGGAATAAAGGCAGTAATTCTTAGCGGGAAAGAGAACGAGGGCTCGGAATGGAGGGCGGTAATCCCATGAATTTCTCCGTTGCGGTATCCCAGTGACACACTCGTTTTGTGGAAGAAAGGAATCCCATCTTCCGCCGTATTAGCCTTCAAAGAGCGCCGAGGAGCCGCGGGGCAGGAGCGCGAGAGCGAATGGAGTCATTTGGCACTTTCGCGGGATTTGTCACTCGATTTCTCGGAACGATTATTGTCGCGATTATCTGCGATTTATACGGACGATCTCCGTGCAGAGCGAGGAAGATTTTTTGTTTTCGAAAATTTAATTTTTTTTAGCTACTGATCCAAGATCAAATACTATTTTTTTATTGAGATGTTATTACACCCATACTGAGAAAAATAATTAGGTTAAAACGACAAAATGCATCTAGTTACACACGTTTGGTTATTTTTGGTTATCTGGTTTGGTTTGGTTGGTCCATTTTTGGTTTGGTTGGTTTTTGGTTGGTTTGGTTTTTGGTTATTTAAAATACAAGTCAGTTGAACCAAATATTTAGTTATTGTAACCAAAAAGTGGTTCCTTTAACCAAACAGGTGGAGGATTCGTATTTCATCAAATGGTTCTCAGCTGGCAGAAGTCCTATATATTTTGTATACAGGCCATATATGGATTTGGACACACACATATGGGTTATATGTGATTTCTAAATTAACCATATGAGAATTTGTATATAGATTTTTGAATGTTTGTATAATCTATATATTATAGTCTTTTAACTGGTTAATATAGAAATCATACATAATCCATATATGATCAAATCCACATATATATATGGACCGTATACAACATATACACAACTTTTCCACCTGGGTTTGGTCATTGTCTCTAACATTTTGGTTTAATTGACCAAGTTATTTTACTAGATGCGCAAAAAAACTTAGCCGATTCGATTACCACATTTTATTCACAAATTAAACGCCGGTGAAGGTCGCTCGGGAGTCAATAATTTCGGTTGCAGTCACAAGAAAGTTCATCGTCGAAGTTCATAACTCAGTGATACGACGGCTTCCGGAGTGGAAGCGGAAACTCTGAAATACGACGCGAGAGATCATCCGAAATTGTAACTTACCCCTAACGAGAGGGCGATGCTCGGCATTCGTGAACTTGGCGGGTCGGAGGGTTAATGATATTATCCGGAGCTATCTATAGGGCTTACCTGGAACAAAAAGCATATAGATACTATAGATATTTTTATACGGAGAAGAAACATGTAAAGCCGTAATTACGCAGTTGCGAGCTTTAATATACAGAACAGCATGCCTATGTGAGAGGCAATAAAAATGCAAACATTACATAATATAATGCAATTAGCACGTTTTGTTGAATATTCCTAATTATAATTTTAATAAAAATGCTGAAGCCTTATACCGCGCAACACTTTGGGAGCTTTTCTCCAATTTTTATCCTAAGTAATTTTTCCAAACTGCAGTGGAGAAATATTTTCCCCCAATATTTTAGAAAAATTCACGACTTTCTTTAAATTCTCCCTATTTCTGTAATTGGTAAAACTTCCGAATTTTTTCGGGTTACAAATTCGAGAAAAATGGCATTGTAAGGAGAACCATACAAATCGTATACTATCGCCTTTAGGTTTACGAAGAGGACTATAGGCAGCAAATAATGTCATTATAATTTTATCCGTAAATGGAAAGAGCCGCCGTGTTGCGTGATGCTACTCATGTGATTGCAGATACCAATTCGTCGAAAGTGGTCATGATTGATGCTTGTCTCGAGTGCTGTCGATCGTGGTACGTATATCGATATCGATGGGTAAGGTCGTCTCGAAGAAAAATGTACAACTGTCTTGATTGCTTAATCTTGTAATGGACCGTCGATCACGTTTGTAATACGTTGCAATGTTTGAGAAGCGTCAATGTGAAAATAAGAAATATATTTTAGAAACGGAGTCACTTTTCATCCGGCTTTTTTCAATTTTGACATACGAGACTATACAGTTAGAAAAAAGTGGGTAGTAAAATCAACCATAATCGCAAGGTTAAATTTTCCTAGTTACCAGTACCATATTTACGATTAAACCGATCATGAATACATTATTTTGAAATAATTTTTGTTGCATGATTATAGTAACAAAGAAGTCATAGTTTACGACAGTCATGCACCATGATTGAATTAACCGCAAAAGTAGATAGTTAATATTACCGCATGGTAGTGTCAAACATACAAAAAAAAGTCGGGGACTTCTATCGACCATGTTGCAAATTGACTTTGTAGCAATCCTGATCTCTCGTTACTATAACCAGAATCTCAGTGTTTAGAACAACTATACAATTATGGTTGGCGCAAAAATCAATCACGATTTCTAGTCAAATGACAGTCCTTTCAACGAGATTTTTCCCTGAGTGTGAATTAAACAGTTCTAGAATTTTTTAATCGTGGCAAAAAGCTTCCGCGCCAACGATTCCGAGACAAAAATATCGATGCGTCGCACGAGCACATGAAAACGAGGATATGTAATCGACAGTTGCACGGAACATCGGTGTTGCGCGAATAATGCGAACATTCATAAAGATATTAACCGAGAGCGAGCCGAGATGGATATTAAGTACGAGAGGTAATTAGCGCAATTACCACGCCACGTTACCGCTGCTCGCATACGGTCGCGCGACGCGCTGTACTGCAACGTGCAGTTTGCACTTATCTCTAAATCAAAGTTTAAAGCCGCTCGGTATCTCGGGATTATGAAAAACTCTGTCTCGTTACTATGACGACGCGTAGATACCTACATGCCGTAGCGATATCGATCGAACGATATTAATTCGGTTCATCGAATACGAGCCACCCTTCGCAATCGACTTAAGAGCGTTTCAGAGGAATCCGAAAGGGAGATATGGATCTTATCTAGATTTTCACGGGAGAAGTTCTTTCTTACGGTATTTATTTACATTCCGAATTGGGCTAATGGTGAAGCAGAAATAAATCCGTATTTTTTTTGACTCAATTAACCCTAGAATACTAATATGTCGTAATTTTTACGACGCTTACATTAGAACTACCGTATAAAGAAAAACATATTAGTATTCCAGGGTTAATGTATGCACCGCACTCGTTTCGACTGTTGATCTTGGCGAGGAAATTTTCACGTCACTCTCTCGTCCTATTTTCGGCATCGGAACACCAGATTCTCGGATCGGTTTTCAATTCACTGCCCGCAGCCTGGAGAACGTCGCGTGTGTAACACCGCTCCATGGCCCGCGGCGAGCGAAGATCCCTTTAAATCAAAAAAGCGCCCCTCTTCGCTATCTCGCGAGGGAAGTAACACTCTCCGCGTTCTCGTAAAACCGTCGCTTTTACGACTCGTAATTCCGTTTAGAGAGCGAGCGACGACGAAAGTGTTTTGGCTTCTCGAAGAAAGGGATTCGCGTGCAGCTGTACACAGGACTTCCGGTCATCCGCGCGTCGATCACACGCGTGGGTATTATCACTGGAAACGGCAGCGAGGACGAAATAATCGAATTGCGCCAATGTAAAAGTACTTATACTGAAAAAAATGGCTTCACTCTCAACCATCAGTGAAATTGAACCAAGTAGACTGAATGGAGTAAATTTTTGTTCAGTGTAATTAAGGGGCGCTTTTTAGCATTATTTTATGTTGGCAAAATTGACATAAATCAATAGTCGCGAAATACCTCTTTCCGTGCTTATTTTTATGCGCCGAAATCAATTTTAATCGATCGTATCTATGTAATTATTAGTGTAGGTACTTATAATAAACTCGGTTACGCTAGTGACCTTTAGATTATTCTGTTGAATACAAGAAAATGTCTTCCAGCGTCGTAGCTGTTATCTATACGTAGTTATTTCGGAACGCGTAAGAGATATGGCGTGTTTTCGATTTTTTGACTTTCAGGAAATATTAAATATCATTCAAGGCACACTAGTTCAGCAGATGTGATTGCTCAGTGAAAATTCGATGTTTATTGGATGATGTGAAATATTAAACAAAGAGAATCGAATACCGATTAAATGATTTTAATCTGTTGTATCAATGTACCTGATTAATTGTCATCTGAAAAATTCCTGTAAGCTATTTTCAAAATCCCCTGAATCGCAAATTGCTCTCTCTCATCAATCGAACGAAACTCTTCATCATTGTCATTAATAATAATAATTACCCGATCTATAAAACGATGCGACATCGCTGCGCGCAGCTGGCCTACGAGAAAAGAAACCGCGACGAGAGCGCGCACCGATAATAAATCGGTGCATTTTACGCGCCCTTTCAGATTCCTGTCGCGCGCGATCACAATCGAATCACCGCGCGCTTTAGAGCGCGAGCACGTGAGGCCGCCGTACGTGCATTAAATCAGAAATTCATCGGGCGGAACGCGCCCGACAAATTTTACGAGCGAGTTATATCTCGGCCGAAGCGATTTACGCGCCGCTGCAGCGCGAAGCGTCGAGGCGTCCCGCGGGTTTTTAATAAGGGCGAAACGTAACACCGCAGAGAGAGACGAAGAACCCCGTCATCCTTCTCTATACTGTATGCTTCTTCTTCTGCCGCTGAGAGATCTCCTTGATCACTGGATCGAGCTCTCGTCCTCGGCGAAAACGCAATGAGAGCCTCGAGAGAGACCTTCTCTCGTTGCGAAAGAGATGTTGCAGCGATACGTCACCCCCGCCACACGTACTGTCGGTGATTAAAGATTTCACGAAGGAAAGAGTTCGCGGACGCCGTATAAGGCGAGTTTATGGCGCGGCCGCGCTCCTAGACGCGCGGTGGGAGCTGCACTCGCGTGGCGACGGAACACGTGGTAAGGTACTCGTAATGCGCGCGCGTTTGAGGAGAGTGTGCAAATTTTCCAAGTAGAAGTAAATGGCGAAAATACGAAAAGCTGACCGATCTATATAAGTTCTATATAATTTGTATATATAATCCATATCGAGGGTTTCCTGCCAAAAGGGCGTATCCACAAAAATCATGTTTCGGTTGATACGCCCTTCTGGCAGGAAATCCTCGATATGTGGTTTTGATCACATATGAATGACATATGATTTCTACAATATGTGTGTTAACCATATAAGGACTATATACAGATTTGTTAATGTTTGTATAACCCATAAATAGTCCTTGTATGGTTAATATAGAAATCATATATAATCCATTCATGACCAAAATCACACATGGATTATATAGAAAGTATATAGAATTTTTCCCCACCTGGGAACTTTTTCTTCCGGGTGCAGTGATGATGTGTTTTTATGTTACCTGTAAGAAGAAGTCAACTTCTGGATGGACATTAGAAATACTTTTCGTAAACCGATCGGTCAGCTTTTTGTATATCGCTATTTTATGTATCCGGGTTGTGTGAGAGATACGTCTGATGAATTTCCATCAGATTCGACAATTCCGGCGATCTAATTCAAACGATACGGAAATGATGGCTTCGTTAGGGATTTAATTGTACGAGAGGGTTCGGTGGGAATTCGACTTTGAAGAGTTTTAATGGTGATTATGTACATCGTTAGGTTTACTCGATGGCGGTTAATGAAGCTGTTAACGTTCTGTTATGTAGGCTGTTGGTTAAAATGTGAATCCTTTGACGCATTGCATAAATGGAGATGTGATCATCTTTGACGAGAACATTTTTTAAATTTTATAATTATATCTATACGCGTGAGATGTTACGGAATATTCGAAAAACAAAAGAGAAGACTCTTCATTTTTTATACGATATCTCGGGACACATCTCCATTTATGTACGTTTTAACTCTCGACGTATCCCTGACTACACATGTAAACTATTTATACATCCTACTCTCTCTCTATCTACTATATCTACTCTCGACTAACGAAGGCTATTCACGATCCACTTACGAGAACACGATCCCGCCGGATATGCACACACACATCCAGTCTATTACTTATTTACAATAAAGTTTCGAGGTGTCTCAGGTGCTTACAAGTAGACGCGTCTGTACATAATACGTGTTCGACGTGAATGCGATAACGGAAACGGTCGGTACGTGTGACGAGTGTGAGGTTGGAATTAATAATTTGGCTGACAGAGAGAGTAAAAAACCTCATCTACTGATATTCACCGCTCGTTAATTGTTCTCTTCCATTGAGAAAAAAATTTGATCGAAAGATTTAGTTGGTTGAAATTATTCGAAACAACACTATATTCATTCAAATTAAGGAAATCCTGTTTACTTCAATATTCATTTATTCACAGCTAGTATAAGCATAATCAATGTGAGTAAATATTAGTCACACTAAAAAAAGATACCAACTTGGTCCAACTACATATAAATAGTCATATATAACAGACTAAATATATAAAGCTGGAGCAACTAAATATCTATATTATTTATAGTGATTAAACATATATTAGTTGTGTACGAACGGGTATATTGGATTGAACACAAGTATCTAAATTAAGAAAATATTTAATCGCTCCGAATAATTCAAACCAAATAAATCAATTCAAGCAATCTTTTTCTCAGTGTATAGTTGTTAAATTTTCGAGTCATCTGAGAACGTTATCGGAAGCTGCAGAAGATCGTAGCGGTGCTTTTCCAGGGGTAAACGATTTTAAAAATTTAATATTGGTCGTTTGGTGGACCTGCATGTCACATATATGTACGTGCTTGTGAATATGTATGCGCAAGTATGGGAATAAGTCGACTGTTTCATAAAAAGCCCGGGAAGAGTTGCGGTGCTTCGAATAAGAAATAAAGAGACAAGAGAGAGTCTGGTTGAACGGTCTCGCAATTAATATTCCTTTCTCGCGTTAATTGGTCTCTCGTGATCAAAAATCTTCGAAGAGATATGAAGGATGGACGAGGGGGGGATTCAAGATTTGGATACTTTTCTTATTAGTATTCTGGTCGCATGCTAATAATAAATATCGTACGCAGCATTTTAAAATAATTTATTCCTCAATGTTCAAAATCTTATAACACGCGATGTGAAAATATTTCGTTTCGATATGATTTTCACAATTTAAATTTCTCAATCGAAGCAAAATTATTTATTATTTTTCTGAAATAAATTCACTTGCCAAGATTAACAAAAGATATTCATCGAATAGATATTAATGCTTTAATGAAACACTGATACATATTCTTTATTTATCAGAATAGACTCTAGTCGATACCTTTGACATTCCTTAACCTCAAAGCAAAACTTTTCACTGTTAATGACACGAATCCTTAATAAAGTCAAGACAGTCTCGACGGACACGCAATAGAGCGAGTCCTTTATTTTTCCGAGGCGCAGATTCACCTCGAGTGCAAAAGGCAATTAGACAGGGAAGGGTAATTACCGTGATGAATAATAATTGGCTTGCTGCTGGCAAAATTCTGCGATGCGGGGGTATATAGATCGGGGCGCGGTAGGGCGTTAAAGAATTAACGCATGTAATGAATATAATTAATGAATAATAATGTAAATGAATCTAATTAAAAAAAGAAGCCTTTAGGCTTTACTTTGGCTTTTCTTAAAACTCACGGCGAGACTTCGCGGGTTAAGTCGCCTCTAAAAATATAACGCGCGCAGTGGGCGAAATGATCAGATGCGGGCGAGAAGATTGTGATCTTGCAGTTCTGGCGCGTAGGAAAGACAGTCGTTCCGGTTTTTTGAATGGAGTATGTCGACTGCGCCGTGGCAGTGCCGTTATTTCGCGAGGGAGTTAAAAGTCATATCAATGAAAGGAGGCCCCTTGAAGGGGATGAAAACGAAGGTAGAGATCACTCGAAGTTTCTTAATTAAGTGTAATTACAGCTGCGATGCTGGTGGTCGTTCGCGGTTCGACTTGGCGAGTTCCCGGGGATCAAAAGGAAGTCCAATTTTGAATGTTGCTATAGATAGAAAAGTACATAGACATTCAAAAGAATCTATCATTTGGACTTGAGAATCTTTGCGACGAATAGTCGGCCAGGGAAATATTATAAGATATCTACTTATTTTTCGCTTAAATCTCTTGACTGAATAGTAGGTAAATTAAACAATAAAAATACGTTAGTATAGATCAATTCGAACTCTCTAATAGATAAATTTTACATTTTTTTGTTGCTGAAAGCATCGAACCAAAATCGAATTATAACAATTTCAATCTTTGCCCAAAATCGCGCATTAAACCGGCTATATTTCTGGATAATAACGTCACTTTTATATTATTAGGAATTAGCCAACCTGTCGATAATACAATGGTGTTATCACCTTATCTTATCAGCAAATAAGAAGTTACAGGAAATCGTACATTCGTTTCCTTTTTGCCTTGACAGATTAGTCGCCGCTCGTAAAGATATCGTTCCCTCGGCTGCGAACAATATGGGGAACGCAAAGATAATGCCGTGTCGATCTCTCGATTGTACAGCAAGGCGTGTGTCTGATGCGGTGCCTTCCGCTCCCTCCAAGTGCGAGATGGAATTACGATGAACAGATAGTGTGGATCTCAGGCATGTGTGTGGTTTACGCTACTATACAGCTCTCCGCTACTCACGACTTGTCAATATTTGACGGTAGTTCCGTTGCTGTGCTCGCGTAGCACGCCACGTCGGTTCCTTCCGCGCTAATAACTCACAAGCGTGATGTGGCTTACGTATTAGCAGTTGGCTTACTTCGAGGAATTTCGGGGAGCTCAGCGGGAAAATCCGGATAACTTTGAAAACGAGCAAATGTATTATACAGTATGTCCCATTGGTAACGCACGAGTATTTGAATTTCCCTGACATTTGACTTTGGTAGTGCTTGGAACGGTGCTGTAGGTAGTTAGAGTTGGCTTCAGAAGAGTGCGCTATGTTCTTACGAGCCGTGTTTCGCGAAACCTGTATGATTATTTCTCATCACTTCTACACATTTTCTATCATTATTTACAAATTCAGTTAATTTCGAGGTTAGACGCTTCGATCTCCCGAATTGACAGTTCCCGGGAAATCAGACGTTTTACACTTTTCGCTCTCGAAACACGGCTCGTAAGAACGCAGCGCACTCTTCTGAAGCCAACTACAGCACCGTTCCAAGCACTACCAAAGTCAAATGTCAGGGAAATTCAAATACTCTTGCGTTACCAATGGGACATACTGTACAATAGTTTGCTTTTAACGCGAACATCACATTTTTCGTAAAAATCGAAATTTCTAAAATCGAATTCTCGACTTGCCTATTCGATGCATTTTTTCATCCTGATTCCAAAAACCATCGATTTATCGGGAAAATCTTAAAGAAATATCGAAATATCGATAATTTTCTGTGAGAAAAAATGTGCATAAAATCGCTGATATTTAATATTTTCTTTGAGATATCGACTCAATAACCGTGCTTTTTAGCAAAATGTCAAGGGGATATTTTTTCTATTTTTCTATATTCGAAATTCATGTATTTTTTTGCGTTGAATTTGAAAATCACAGATTTTTAAAGAAAATTTCATTGAGACATTGAGATATCGACTATTTTCCAAAAGAAATCTTAATAAACGACAGATAACTACCATTTTCAATGACATATCCCATCGCCAAGACGTAGTTCGCGTCAAAAAATATTTTCCTTTTATCCTAAGTTAAAATAAACGATAGAGTGAATGTGGGCAATCAAATAAAAGTTTGAGGTGTATACGATATATTATGTACGTTATCGAGGAATTTGCTAACGATCGTTGCCTTCGCCCACGACGCTTTGTGTGTCGCTCACTATAGAGGATATAAATAGACTATTGTAGGTACATATGTGGGTAGTGTACTGGTAGGAAATTTGCATGACGTTATATGCGAAAAGAAACGTACGGTTGGAGTTGTAATATTTTTTCGATAGATAGCATGGATGGAATATTTATAATACTTGTAAGGAATCATTATTATTTGATAGTATTTCTCGCGTTTTTCAAAAAATTCCATTTTATAATCACAATACCTACATCTACCATATGAGGCTAAGCTTACTCGCCAGGAAAGAAACTTCAATCACTATTATCTCATTATTTGTGAAGTTTTGATCTACATCGGTGTAAGACTTTGTTATAGATAAAAATGTAATCTTCAAACAAGTATTATACAAATATAAGCCAAAAGCTCATAGATAATGAGATAATAGTGATTCGAGTTTTTTTATGGCGAGTAAGTATAATATATGCTGATTTTTTTAGGTGCCTGCAACGCGAATCTGACAGGACAAATTTTATTGTCACAGTTCCACAGAGAAACGATACGGAGATAAATTTTTTAACGTTCGAGCCTATCTTTTCTTTAAGACATATTTTATAGGGTATATCGTCTCGACATTCTCGTATCGTATATCGGAGAACGATATTTAATTAGAACAAAATTAATTGGCACTTAGCTATAGCATCGTCATGTACTACCGTAAAAGTCAATATAAGGAGAAAGGAGACGAAGAGAGACGAAGGAAAGGAAGAAAATTAATTGCCGCACGGAGAGTCTTATCTATAACAGAGAATGGGATCACAATGTGGTCTGAAACATCGATAGTTGATAGGAGATACTCTATGATGTTCGATATCTTACGTGACTTTTTTTTACCCTATCCTTCGTAAGTATAGAGATTCTACCCATATATCTATTCCCATCTAGGTACTGCCTACAGATACCAGGAAGGATAGAATACCAGGAAGCGTTCCAGGTGCGGTTTAATTACGATCGAATTACGGAATTGTGTCCCGCTCTTGAAGCAATTATATGTCGTTTACGACAGCTCGGGGAGACGATATGGCAGTAATACCAACGACCATACTGTAATTCTGGATTAATGACACTGCAGCATTTCTCATCCACTTAATGACGTTTTACATTAATCTCAAAATTAAGCTCACGCTTTCAGGTATATCTATGCTTCAAGTCCGTTTACATTCGACTCAACGTTATGTTTATTTTTCTCTGCAATATTATCGATCGACACACGACATATTGTAGGAAAAGCTTTCGGTTCGATCTACGATACGTTGCGCAGTTATTTCCTGCTCAATTTAAAATTAGTAGGTTGCAATTAAATTTAGTTGCAGATTCTAGACTTGGATTTTCAGGAAGAATCACACCACGTGCTCCATATTCGACATTTACGACTAACTTTGTGGATTTACTGTTTTCTACATAAATATTTATTTTATTTATTCTCCTAATGTCATTCAAAATATATTTTGAAATAATTACCAAGATTTTTAAGATTACAAAAATAACCCCGGTGAAAAACAAAAGATATTTTTGACGTAAACTTTAACCTTTCCTTGTAACACGCCAAATGTTTTTCTCCCTTATAAACGAGCAAAGCCCACGAATACCGCGCGGGCGTAATTGGCCGAAAACATAAAGAGAAATTTATAGGATTTATGGCCATATTAGCAGTTTATATCAATTAAATTCAAATAAACGCACGCCGCGTGTATGCTAATTTCTTGCATGGAAAATGCCGCCGGGATTACGAAGATCGAAACGGGGGGTTTAAGTTAATAAATAGACGTTTCTTGGCTGTGCCGGCAATAAATAATGCAGAATTAATTGAAGCAGACAAATATCGTACTTTTTTTTTCAACGAATTAAAAACTTTTACATATGCATCCTATACCCTTGTGCGTCTGTATTCATACATTTTTATTTTTTTTTTCTATATTTCTCGATTTTTGACAATTACAGAAATCGATTAAGGACACTGAAGAATTACGATTAATCTTATATTCCTCTATCGCATGTTATCAACGATATTATCGGCACACTATTTGCTATTGAAGCGAGGCTGCTCCAGCAAAACTAACGAGGATGGATTACTACAAGTGGGGCCGATCGATTGTGATGCATAATTTAATCTGCCGTTACTAAAAGAGGCGCGTCGACGAGGAATGACGCGGACGGGAAACGAACAGGTTCTTTTTGCGAATCGAGTTCGACTGCTATCGAGCTCGATGACGTAGACAGAAAACGTTTAAGGAGCGAAGCGGAGGAGGGTTCGGCATCGAACAAATACCGAGCCATCTCTTCTCATTAGTCTTCGTGAAAATCAGGACGAAAGAAAGCTGTGTCAGAGGACGGGAGCGTTTAAGGAGAAATTGTTGATCGTTAAATATAGCGCGTTTGATTATTTTGCTCGGGATGAGTGGAGAGTAACGATAATTTGTTATTTTTTATTCTAATTCTTTCAATTTTATATAATACACCTTTCGATATATCTATGAACTTACAATGCGACTGTATTATACAAAATATAATAAAGTTGGTGTAAAAATCATAGAAATTGTGGATTTTAGATATTAATTCTGATGTTACAATATTTGTCGTGATCTATAAAGGGAAATTGTTCACTTTGTGAAAATGCCTAATGACGAGCTGTCATTTTCGGTGATCTAATTTTCAAGTTCAACATCAAAGAAAGAAGCGTTGATCCCTAAAACCCATCGAAAAAACTGGCAGAAGAAAAATCAGCGTTCACATCCACCGGTATCCCCTCTAATCAACTTCGCCCATAGCCAGTCGTGTTCCTCTTAATTGCAAATTTGTCGAAAACCCGGTGGAAATTCGTCGTAAATCAAACGACCCTTTCCCAGACTTAAAGGTGACGAGTTCCAATAATCGCATTACGCGCGGAGCGTGGATGTGAGCTTCGTGTGAGCCGAACGCGTGGCAAACGACAGTGCAGATAAATGCGGGGTGGGGGTTAACGCCGGAATAATATTATTACAAGTACTCACAGGAAGAGAGAGGACTCCGTCGGAGTCGATTTACTGCACGACAAATTGGATGACAAATAGACACTTCGACTTGTGAAAATTTCATTACCGTCGTAGGCGCTAAAAGGAGATGACGTCACGTGACAGGATGTACTTAAGCGTGGACAACCGCGTTCCTTCGAAATTACGCGGAAAGGAAGAGACGGAATTAAACAGAGAACGTTAAAAGAAATCGCAGTAATGCACTGAGAAAAAAAACCTGGTCAATTTAGCCAAAACCCTGAAAATTGTAACCAAACCGTTTGGTGAAATATGAATCCTCCATCTGTTTGGTTAAACTGACCACTTTCTGGTTGGAATAACTAGACATGTAGTTAAAATTACTAAATATTTAGTTAGGATAACTAAATATCTGGTTCAAATTTCTCGTATTTTGGTTTCAATGATTAAACTCGTTTAATTAGATGTGTTTTGTCATTATAACCAAGTTATTTTTCTCAGCGCGAAGAAGCGTTATTTGCATTCACGGAGAAAAAGGATCAGTAACTTTTACAGTGAATCCCAGTAACTGGGCTCCTCGAGGTGAAAACATTGAATTTTTTAATAGACTCAGCGTATTTTTTAGAGTTCGTAATAATATAAATCCGTAAATAATTGACACATATTAACGGGAGATTGGTAAATTTTACCGTATAAACTGATATTTATACTAGTGTCAACTGTAAAATGTACGCTATGGTCTATCAAAAACTTCAATGTTTCACCTCCGAGGAGCCTTGTAACTGAGATAACTGTACAAATTCATGGGTCTTCCCTTGATTTTTTACTAAACTTTTATCCCCGTGTTTGCTTACAACAAATCTAATCAATGCAAAGAATTCTATGATGGAAATTTGATTTTCTATTTTTTCCAAATCGTCGTATCGGCATCGCGGACATAAAGCAATCGTCAGTCGAAAATCCGTTCCGATCGACTTCATTCCGACGAGGTCGTCGACTATCGCGCGACGCCGACGGCACCAACGACGTCGACGACCTGAGTCTCATTCGTTCTCCGCGGAAACGCCATTACCATAATCGTATAATGAGGAGGATGAAGGCAGTGCAACGAGTGAGAGAGAGGTTGCACAATGAGCGCGTAGGCCTTCGTCGCCTTTATCAGTGGGAGGCTCCCGGGAATGTAAAACAAGGATCAAAATTGCAGCTCTCTGTCGAGAGAATACACGGTGGAAGAGAGAAAGAGGAAGTAAGAGAGAGAATACAGGATGACATCTATAAACGCCATTATGTATGTATGCGCGGTAGTATAACAATCGAGACAATGAGATCGAAAGATTGCAAAATGACGCTTCGTCGGTGGTTTGACCTTTCGGGACGACAAAAAGAAGGAGACCTCCTAAGAGGAAGAGGATAAATGTCGTCTTTCGAGCTATCGCGTGAACCGAAAGTGTGACTAATAGAAAGTAGTGTAGGTGAAAGCGATTATTGAAGTACTATTAAATTTTTATTTTATTCTCTACACTCAGAGAAAATGTCTAATTGGATACGAACCTAATAGAAATATTTATTTGAGATGAAACAGGAATGTATTTACATTCATTAAAAGTCTATTTTAATTTGATTGATGTTCTACTAGGTTCGTACTCGATTAAAAAAATATGCAAAACATTTATCAAATTGAAATAGACTTTTGTTCGATGTGCATAACTATTCCTACTCGTCTGAAATAAATTTTTCTATTGTGTGTGTGTGTGGGTTCTTATTCAACTAAACTTTTTCCCTCGGTGTAGGCACATGTAGAAAGAGAGAGGAAGATGTGTTCCTATTTTGGGCACGAGAAAAAGTTATCGAAGATTATAATTACTTATAATTTGTAAATGATGTGATTTATAGTGATTTTAATTCCTTTTTTATCATAAATAAGAGCTTATTAAGACAAATAAAAGAGAGAGTAACAGATATATTTTAGTACATCTTACAATTTCAACATTAGTAGAAGTGGCCAAAGAAATGTATTATGCATTTAACCTAATTCCCTACTATACGGGATCACTAATTTCCGGTTGCGTTATTCAGGATGATCCACCCCTATTTATAGGCGGTGCCGTATATTTATTACCCTCAGAGGAAATACTGCAAGTTCACGAAGTATTTCCAACGCAGCTACGCCGTGAAATCGTTCCTTCAACAGCGACAGAAGGAGTGATAAACCTAGGGGAGATGGAGGAGAATGAAAGAAGGAGCATATAGAGGCGGGGGAAAAGGAAAGTGAGTCGACGAAATACCGAGAGAGGGAGTGGGCGAGGAGTTTGATAAATTTCGAGAAACAGCCCTCTTTTTCGATATATAGGTATCGAGGTAATTACGAGAGCTAAGGAGAAAGAAGAGGGTGGTGGAGGAAGTGGCCCATAATTTCGGGCCTTCGGTGATTATAGTCATCGAACAAATGCTTCGAATGAATTACATCCACGCCGAAGGGTAAAATGGCGAGCAATTTTCTTGTTGCCGCACGCCGGGGTCGAGGCGACCCCAGGGGTGAAGTCGTGGGTTTGTACCTGAGCGGAGAAGCCGGTTAGTCGAGTTATATCGGTCGGGAAATTAGTTTTGCGCTTCTCGGGAGCGCCGCATTGTGGAAATCGAAGAGGAATAGCGATAACTCAGTCGATGCTCCAGGATTATTAGTTTTTATATTTTAGCTTTGGAAGATTCTGAGGTCTAGAAGAGTCCATTTCTTGTCCGTATTTGGAAACGAATGAATGTTGCGCGTATGAGAAGACTTATGAATCTCCGTTCGGTGCTGTCAAAGTGAAGAAACGTGCGAGGAAAAACATTAATTTACTATAAGTACAGTAATTTAATTATTTTCGTTTTCACACTTTTACATTCATCTAAACTTCTCTTGCAACCCAAAATAAAATCTTAAAAAAAGTATTAGGTATATCAGTTTGACGTGCGATAATTCATACACTGAGAGTGTTGCTAGAGAGAGTGTCAAAATATATATCTTTTGAACCCCAAGAACATTATGATCTTACCAATTTTTAAGAATAGAGATTTTTGGTCGAAGAATGCATATTCTTGATTCAAGAGTACCTGCGTTGGAACAAGAAATTCTTTCTGCGCGAAAAAAAAAACGTATAGGTATTCAAGCCTATCGAATATTTTCTTGCACGAAGAAAATCATGGATTGATCCTGGAAGTACATTGCTTTTGATTGAAGCGAAAATTTGTTTGGCACCAGCAATACATTCTCTCAGTAGTTTATAAGAAGGTATAATCATAATTACGGCATCGCATATTTATGATTTGAATTACAATAGAACTGATTCGATCTTATTTTTATATTAGTGTTTTCTTCTCGCAATAACGAGCTTTTAAGTTACCGTTATACATTTAGCTTCCGCATATTATCGAAGTGCCTGTTTTGTCGACGGCTCTTCGACACAAGACGCGTGTAACGTATTATCCCACCAACGGCAACGTCCACGGTGGTCGAGCGTTGCAACGGTAAAAGAATACAGCGGGCGATAAAGCGCTTCCATATTGCCTCCTCGAAACGCTTCCTGGCTGACGATTTGAAGCGTCCTTCAGCTGGCATGCAATCTAAACCCGGAGCATTGAAACTCGGTACCCTTCGTTCTCCGGAGTGAAGAGAGTACGGCGGCTCTTCAAACGGTAACTGCTAACGACAAGACTACATGCGGTGTACTGTAGTAAGTCGACGAGATGTATCTAACCATATTCCGACTTCGTACGAACTCGTACCACTCATACGCGTCACTTCCGGCAATCGCATAATAGAAATCATGAATTTGCACTTACGGCACTTGAATTTTTGATCCTGACCGCCTTTTCTATGCGACCTTCGTCCGGCCGTTTATGAATTTAGAACCTAATCCTGGGAGGAGCGGCGGAGGAGGTCGTGACCGTTTGATTGGGAACAAGGTCGCGAAGTGTCTAGAAAATACTCCGTTTCTTTCCGAATAGGTTTCAAAATCTCGAGAACTTCTCAAAATTACCTTAAGAAGTTAATTTTTACGCAGTGCCCATTAAACGCAGTTATTTTATTACACTTTTTTTAGGTCTATCCATGGCACAGATCAGGTGGCTATTCTGCTCCCCGCTGGATCATACACTGTATGCATGGCACAATGCATTGCGATTTCAAAATTATCACACGGAAAAAGATAAATCGTAGCAGTCGCAAAGTTTGCCATAAATTTCGGAACGAAGCCAACTTATTGTTAAAGTAACTACAATTTTAGTAAAAATTACAGCATTGCTTGCAACTTCTACAAGTTTTATCATGACTTTTATTAAAATTGCAGTTACAGTAACAATCAATTGGCCTTGTTCTGAAATTTACCACAAGTTTTGTAAATGGTACGATTTTTTTTCCCCGAGCATAAATGATAAATCTTATCTCAATGCTTTCCAATGGCTATTATTTTACTGCACTTTTTATAGATCCTTTTTATAGATTTTATAGATCTATAGAGCACAGACTTGATACACATTCTGCTCCCCGCGGGATCACCCACTGTATGCACGACACGACGCATCGCGATCCCCCCCGAACGACCCGCAAAGACGTTCCGCGCCTCTCCGTGCATCGCTGCACATTCCTTTCCAGAAATCGTAAACCCCGATGGATATCCTACTGCCGCTGGTACGGCAAACGAGGCCATTCGATCCGCGCGCAACGGGCGCAAATTTTACGAGTTCGTCTCGTGACCAGGCTGTCCTTGCGCGCCGCTCGCGTTTCCAGCGCGCGAGCGCAACGACGTCCCCCGCGTGTGTCTATAGAACCGGGCTTCTTCAAACGACCGCGCGTTTGAATGGCCGGCGCTCGCGGAAGGATGTGGTTAGCCTCGAGGGTTTCGAATTTCTCTGAGAGAATACCACCGGCTCTGCGGAGCACCGCCGCGCGTACGCGTCACACATCCGCGCGCGTTGCCCTCTCGCCGTGCTATAGATATACGTTGAGAATGAGAAATCTGTACCTATAGCCCGCGCCTCTCCGCGCGTTCAGTAGGTATACGGGGCGACACTCAACGCGTCGGATCTGTCACGGTCTTTTTCGACGGGCAAAAATCCTCCCGGGCGGCGTTTCGCGAGTTCACGGCCGATTTCGGTCTCGCTGGTGTTTTCTAGAGGATCGGCTCCTTCCTCAAGGCCGTTCCTTCCGGCGAGTTATGAGAGTCATTGGCGAATTTGCGAAACGCCGAGACGGCGGAAGTATATCCCGTGTTTGGTTTGATACACGCCAGTGCAACGGGTTGCATATCGATTGGTGCACCCCGTCCGAAGTGCAGAGAAAATTAATTGCGGGGTCGCGCGTAATTATTTACTTATGCGAACGAAATCTTGTAATATATCAATCAAATATCTCTTCCTTACAGCCATAAGGAATAGTATGTGGCTGAACGGAAGAAATATTTTATTAATATGAACAAAAATTTAATTGGTACGAATAAATAATTACTTCCGACCCGGCAAGTAATTATCAGCAGATCCAACTAATTCTTTTTCTCTTTGTGTGGGGTTTCCTATATAATTCGATGATATAATAATACCGATAATATATATATTATAGGAAACTACAGCGGACGTGGTGCACCAACCGATATGCAAGTCGTTGCACTGGCGTATATTAAACCAAACACGGGGTACAGTTCATCTTTGACGTTGTTTTATGATGCTTCTAATTTGTATTCCTTCTCTCGATCCTCTCGTTATATCTTTACCACGGAAGAAACAAATAAAAAGAAAAGAATGACGATGCAGGGCGAGCACCAGTAGTGTGCAAGGAGTACCTAAGTGTAAATAGTAGGGTAACTCGAGTTATCTCGGAGTTGAGTTACACGAAGAATACTTTCATCGGATCGCAGTGTAGGATAAATAATGAGCTTCCGGGTAAAAGATATAGGAAGACGAAATTTGCGCGAATTGAAATTAAAATAGAAAATCCAGTAAATTATAAACTTTGTCGATATAAATTGAAGCACCCAATGCGAACATTTTCTATAGAACAAATATTTGAAGATATTTTATTATACACACAGAGAAAAAGAAACGAAAAAATGAAAAAATTTGGTCACATTAATTAGATATTTCTTCCTCGCGTAATTACATACTATTTCACATGCTCGCAAGGTAGAGTTATTTAATGAATATGAAATAAAATTTCCTTGATATAAATAAATAATTACTTACGACCCTGCAAGTCATTTTCAGTAGATTTAACTAATTCTTTTTCTCTGCGCAGAAATCCTTCTTTCGATGATATGACAGAATCGTCCTCGAAAAATGACCTAGAATCAACACCAGTTTCGAAGTTGACTAACCCTTTAACGGATTATCGAAACAGGTTAGGTAGGAGAGCAGAGAGATGCACGCCATTGTGTTCACGCGTGCGCGCGATACCGTTATAATTTCTTTCCTTCTAGCCCTTTAGTCCCATCCAGCTTCTCTCTCTCTCTCTCCCTCTTCCCATCTTCTCCTTCGTCTCTTCTCTCCCCGCGATCTTTTCAACACGCAACGCCGAGAAAGGGACAGTGACCTTCGATGCAGTCTTATCCTTCCCCGCCTTTCTCGCAGCCAAGCAGAACGAACAGACAAAGGCAATGCACGCGCGTCTCGCGTCTGGCTGCGCGCGGACCGACTAGGTAAATCGGCCTCGCGGGACGCGTGTTTCACTGGTATCGCATCGCCCAATTCCAATCCTACATCACACTGACGCCACTCGCCACACGCCACCGTTACATCGCATCACCGTGAATAATTCAGTAAAAAAGAGGAATTCCAACAACCCGGGAAAATTCTAACGGCTCCTCCACAGCCGTTCCTCGCGTTCGATTTTTCTCGAACCGAGAGCTGTTCTGTCAGTGTTCGCTTATCGCCCCGTTCGTATATCGTACGTGTGTACCTGGTGTGGTTTATGGAGCAGCGAAGAGCGGTTCGTAGAATGCATTATTTTACTTTGAGCGCTACTCGGCATTGAAAGATCGGCCAATAGCTGAGAAGCGACTGCTCTATATATGGAAAGTAATTTGTAGTAAAAGTTACTGTAGAATTGCTATAAATATCGATGAATTAAAAAATGTTTTACTGTACAGCATACGCGGAGAAAGAGGATTAGTTATTTTTACAGCGAAGCCTAGTAGCAGGGCCCTTCGAGGTGAAACATTGAATTTTGAATAGATGCAGCGTACTTTTTACAGTTCGTTGCAGTATGAACCCGTAATACCCGACACGTATTAACACTAGAACTACCGAATGGTCGCGCTTTATAAGATGGTCGTTTTGGCGGGTGATTATCTCGTTATCCGCGGATTTTTCATCATACCGCTATAGAACTTTTTTGTAGACCGAAATATACTCTACAAAAAAGTATTCTATCAATTTCAACAAAAACCTCACGGGTTACGAAATAATCAAGGTTGAATGGAACTCTGAATGAGACACCAGTCAAATTGACTGCCTGCGGTAGTTCTAATGTTAACGGGAGATTGGTAAATTGTACCGTATAAAATGATGTTTAGTCTATTACGAACTGTAAATAGTACGCCGTGGTATTTTTAAAAAATTTCTATTTTTCACCTGGAGGAGCCCTCTGAGGCGGAAAAATTTGATATATTTTCTATATGCTTATAGATAATCCATGTGTGCTTTTAGTCAAATATGGATTATACAATCATTCAAAAATCCATATATAGTTCTTATACGGTTAATATAGAAATTATATATAATCTATATATATATATATATAAGCAAAACCATCCATGGATTTTATACAAAATATATAGAACTTTTCCGTCCGGGCTGTCAGCTGGGATAACTGTACAAATTCATGGGTCATCTCATAACCTTTTACCAATCCTTTTTCTCCGTGTACGTGTTACATTTTAGCATCTTTCGTCGATATCGACAAATCCCTGAATCGTCGACAAATCCTTTTCGAAGGATCGCGCGCCAAGAGATGCTGGACGTCGCGGCACGCCTCGGTCGTCCGACGTTCGATTAAAGCGCGCGGTCGTTTATCCGAACGCGCGTAGGAGGAACAATGCCGCGGGGAGTACGGAGAAGTCGCGATGGTCGACCTGCATATCGCCGCGACGCGGGGCTTCGCGCAGGTCGGCAACGCTCGAGGAGCACGAAAATTGCGAGATTAATGCTTCGGAGCCGGGGCTTCGCTCGTTCCTCTCGCTTTTCGCCGCATTCGCGCGTCGGATGTAACGAGTGCGCGGGTGATTTTGAGCGAAAATAGTCGGAGCGCGGATGCCGTCGGCGTTGTACCTTGCGAGCGGTGAATTTTTGCGACGACGGTGAAAAATGAACGAAACGAAAGCATGTACACGTTGATCGTTTTGCGAATCTCACGTGAATTTGTATCTGGCTTTCATGAAAAATTAGCCCGCGGGGCACTCCGCGCGTATCGGTCTACCGTAGCGGGCGAGCCGCGCGGGAGCAACTCGAAACGTCGGGATCTAGGCGGGAGCGGGTCGAAAAATGCGGGACTGGGATAACGACGGGAACGACTGCGAGAGACAGGCTGGTGGCTTCAACTCTGAACTTTTCGTGATGTGGATCGTACATAACCGCGGGGTGCGGTAATCAAGTAACACCAGGGGTACACCGGGAGCCAACGGGCGTTATATAGGTTAACACACATCAACGCTTCTCACATTCGGAGACCGGACACGTAATAGCGCCTCGCATCGGTAATTCGTTTGCCGCCCCGCCATGTTTCGCCGATAGACTCGCTTTATCGATAAATGTGCCTCGCCGCGGACACTATAAATAGTTATTTTTCCACTATCACGGACACTTATTTACGCGCCACAATTTCCCAGGAAAATTATCTCCGTTCGTGGACGTGTCGTGTCGTTGGCAAAGGTTATGCATGACATTGTAGGAGCTAATTATTCGTGGCAATGTTAAATTGTCGTGTCAGTTTCTAGACAAACGAATTAAATGTATCCTTTGCCTCAACTGGAAATCGGAATTCGGTCTTTCCATACAAATATTCCTATTTTTAAATTTAATTCGTAATCTACAAAATACAGGTTAAGTAATTTTGTCTAAATTTTGTGAATCTGTCATACAAAAAATTACCAAAAACCTGAATTTTATCGAAAGGTACTCTGTATGGGTTTAATTTATTTTCGTTTCCTTTCACGTAGGATCGAGTATGGTGTCCTGCGGGAAAGATTCCATCACTTCCGGAGACGATGGCAAAGGACTTTTTAATCGAATAAGTTGAAATGCGAAGTCGAACGGTTGCGCAAGTGCTTCGCGATGTAAAAAAGAAATCGACCTATTTTAAAGATATCTCGGAGATGCAGCACAGCCAGGACGATAAAAGTTTAAATGCAAAAGTTACATTGCCTTTAAAATCAACAAACTTTTGCTTTTAAATTTTCATCGTAGTCCACTTAATTTCCGAGGGGTAGTTTCTATCTGTACATCCCTTTTATACCACCTTCCGATCAATTCCGTAATTGTAAGGGATTGAATTTATATTTATAGTGGCTTTTCGAATTGACCTTTGTCAGCAGTTGGCCGGAATGACCTTTCCTCCTGAAACATCCTCTCTTCCTATCCTCGTTGTATTAAAGAGAAAGAGCTAAGACGTTTCAGAGATTCATTTCCTCGTTCAATAATAGTGTATGTTTGTTATTGCTCGATCTTAACACACACGTGCACTTACGTTTGCGTATATGTACATACGTGATTGTGTATCAGAATCGATTGAGCATAACATTTCAGCACAGTTTAATTTAGCAGTGAACGATAAACAGACTTATTTAAACTCAACGCAAATTTTATCGTCGCTACGTTACGAAATTCCAATTGATAAAACTTTCTCGCTACAAATTAGCAGAGACAAAGTGCAGTTTATTTCCCGCAGTGTACTTTGATTCCTTTTGAAATACGAAAATCTTGCTTTATTATTATTAAATAATTTTTTTAAAAAATTTCATCAGAGTAAATCGATTCCGTCAAGAATTTAAAAAAAAGATGCAATCTCCACTCTAATCGCAAAGCGTTTTCTCGCAAAATGATTGGCATCGTATCGGCTTACTTGTTGGTAGCGAATTGAATCATGCTCTCCCAGCTGACGACAGGGCCGGTGAGTGGTTGCACGATTTCCTCCGCTATGTGCGCGGAACAATGCCAACTGTGCCGCCAAAACTTCCCGCCGTCCCTTTTTCTTCCGGTCTTCGCACTCGGAACTGCACTTTTCTCGTTCATGGCGCGACAATCCCGACTTTCACCGATACTCCCGTTGGTTTCAATTAACACCGGGCATTGAATCATCGAGGTGAACCACGACGCAATCGCACTGCACGTTCAATGCTCCAATCATCGCCGAAGTGACGCGGTAACGCATCGCGGAAGAAGCCGATTTTCTGCGGTGGAATGGTTTTCTTTTGTACTGTTTATACTGGAATTCCGCGATAAAGAAACTCCTTCGCTTTGGAAGGTGCAACCACCGAGGAAGGTTTACGATCCCCGATAACAATTTTCGCTCCTATTTCAATCCGCGAGCTTCTTCTGTATTTTCGTCCGATTCAATTTACCCCGCGTCGAATTCTCGGCGTAAAACCGTTTCGCGATCGGAGGAATTTGTATACGACGACGATCAACGCGCGATCGTACAATTTATATCACGCAGCGTTCGTAAATCTCTCCCCCGAACGGCTTTACGATCCGCGATTTATCGCGATAGCGACGATCCCTTCTTCGATACTTATCCTCGCTCATTTCGGCTCGCGATAAGTTTTAGGTGTTTTCGGTCCGCGAGATATCGCCGGGAAGAGAATCCAGCCGTGTGTTATATCGTTATGATGTATCAGAAGTTTCGATCCTTCATTTGAAAAAAAAAAATGGTCACTTTTGAAGAACTGTTGAGTTTATTGATTACTTGAGCTATACATATATTTTTACGAACTGAGCCACTATCAGAAATAAATTAATCAATAAGCTCAACATTAGGCATGGTCTCTTAGGTCAGTATTCATAATCGCTCAATGGACCTAAGTCAGCATTGGAGGTCGAAACGACGACTTGAATCGTGCTTATTTATAAGTTCCGACTATGAATACGGGCTTTAAGGTCGAAATTTTTCGTTCAGATGAATGTTCGGAACTTCAGACACATTTATCGTTCTCCTCTACGATTTCCCAGGTGGAATAGTTCTATATATTTAGTATATGATCCATAGATATATGAATTTTTTTAGTCATATATGGATTAAATATGATTTCTATATTAACCATATACGGACCATGTATGGATTATACAAACATTCAAAAATCCAGATACAATCCTTATATGGTTAGTATAGAAATCATAAATATTCATATATGACCAAATCCACATATATGGATCATATATAAAATGAATTTTTCCTGCTGGATTTTTATAGTAAAACACGCGTGCGTTTAAGTTACGAGGACGATCGTCGGAATTTACGCATTCCTTGCCTCGGAAAGCTCTACGATACCTCCGGTACCCAGAATTACACGAATCCCGTCTCTATTTAATCAATGAGCTCGTCCTACCAGACAATAGAAAAATAATTCGCACGCAATCGAAAGTCAATCTCCACGTCTATCGCGCTCCAGCGGCGCCGCGTTAAATCGCCCGCGCCGCGAAGTCTTATCCCCCGAGAGCGCACGCCGGTCCACGCGTCACCCCGGCATCCGGTCCCGCGGAAGAGCACAATTGCACTCGCGTCGAGGAAGCGTTCTCCTTCCTGGGACACCGTTCGCCACGTAAACAGTGTGCGTAACGCGATGCGCGAGAGTTCGCAAAAGGAATTCCGAAGCGAACGGGGTAACACGACGTCGAAGAGACGACGGTGCTAACGGCTCGGTGGCGCGCGATGAACTGTCCGCGACCGATCGCAGCGCCACTCGGGACGCTGGTACCTCCGAACCACCGGTCGGCGGTCGTCAGCCGCGCTACACAGCATCAGGGGAAACTCAGGGGAACACGCGCACGACTCCTATGCGGTGTACGAGCCCAAGTGTGTGTGGTGCAGCGTCAGGTGTGCACCGCGGTGCGCGGATGCAACACGCCGCGCGCCGAGCGGCTCGCTCCGAATTCGAGGTCTTTTCTGTGCATCGCGGTTGATTTTTCTGATGCTTTTTAGAGCACGCGTGGTTCTTCGTTTATCTGCTAGACCGAGAAAAATTTTATAGATTGCGCTATTAAATGTGAGAATAAGTTGTAGTTAAAAAAACCTGAGCAATACGTATTTCTATTTCAGCGATACTTATAGATAATTCAGCAATACGTATTGCTCTTGTTACTATTTGTGCGACCTAAAGATTTCTCTGTGTAGGAATTTTTATAGGAGAACCACACTCCACCACCCCACACTGAGAAAAATAACTTGATTAAAAATGACAAAACGCATCTGGATAAACGAATTTACTTATTCTAACCAAAATACTAATAAATTTAACCAAATATTTAGTAATTTTAACTACATGTCTAGTTATTCTAACTAGGAAATGGTCACTTTAACCAAACAGATGGAGAATTCATATTTTACCAAACGGTTTGGTCATGGTCGCCAGAATTTTGGTTCAATTGACCAGGTTATTTTTCTCAGTGCAGAGCGAGAAATAAAATGGTTGATATAAAATCAGTTTTCAACCGTCACCCTTCATAAATCTTATTTGATTATTGCACGAGGATTTGTACGATCCAATAACTCGCATGATATATGTGTAAACGCGAGCGGATAAATATTACGAGATTCCACTCTACTCTTTATATACGCGGTATAATGCGAAAAGTTTATTGAATTTTTTTATCGGTTCTCATCTAGACGTTATACGACTATGTAAATTCGTGTACCTTAGTATGATGCAAAAGAAGGAATGCTGTATTTTTTTACGAGTACAGAATTTAATATGAACTGCATATCTTTCATTATAAGAGCCGTCTAACGAGTGCATTATTGAAGCCAACGCAAGCACCACCTCCAACGTTCATTCCAATCAATTAGTCACGTTTAACGGCGCGATAAGCTTACGTTTGTGATTTCTGAATCACGTTCCATATACACGCGCGCGTGCCTCGCTCCGTTATCGTCGAGCGTGCTATGCGGAGGAGTCAGATCATTAAAAATCGTATTGCGCTTAATACGCGTGCCAGTTCAGCGTGCAGGGTGAAATCTTCAGATTCGCGATTCGTTGAAATTGTTCCTATACGTCATGTATCTTATCATCTTTATATTGATCCACACTAAGAGAAATAATTGTTAGTGACAACAAATATTTCTTAAATCAAGGACACAATGATCATAAAAATTTTTAAGAATACAGAGTCTTGGTCGAAAAACATATGCTCTTGATTCGAGAATACCTACGTTGGGACAAGAAATTATCCTGCGCGAGAAAAACAGTTAATCGAGCCTAGTAAATATTATCTTGCGCGAAAAAAACCATTGCTTGATCCTGGAATTATGTTATATTTTTGATTGAAGGAAACATTTTTTGGCACCAGCAATTATTTTTCTCAGAGTGCAGGAATGAAAAGTCTCGTACAATATCGGGGAATTGTAACGAGTTAATAGTTAGAGACGAGAAATGGGTTGTTTCCGTCCATTACGCAAGAGTAATCCAGTAAATTAAGTTTTTCGTAACATATTTAACGATTTATATCACAATAATTAGTTTCGACTTCTTATCATGTGATTCTATAGAGGTGCGTCTAGTTATATCTGCGTCTTCGTGTGCGCCTTGACGTCGCATTTGCAACGCTCCCACTTAAATTACATGGGTGCGCCCAAGACGCGCGTCACATATCTGTCACGCGAGAACCGCGCGAGTGCGAGTTAAATCGCCAACCACAACACGGATCTCCCATTGAGAGCATCCCTCTCGCGCACTCCGATCGGATAATGTAGATAGAGTGAAAAGAATATAGAGAGTGCGTGACGCAGAGATGCCCTCGACGGAAGAGACATGTTGCAGTTAACTCTTTTGCTTACACGCGTACATCTCCTGCGATGGCTACAGCAATTCGCCTCGCGTATACTCAGAAAAATAACTTGATCAATTTAAACAAAACTCTGGAGACCATAACCAAATCGGTTCATGAAATATCGATTCTCCATTTGTTTTATTAAATTGACTATTTTTTGGTTAGAATAACTAGACATGCAGTTAGAATAACTAAATATTTAGTCCAATTTACTAGCATTTTGGTTAGAATAACTACACTTATTTAACCAGATGCGTTTTGTCATTTTAACTAAGTTATTTTTCTCAGTGAATGTCCGTTTTATCATATGCTTAATCCTAAGCCGAATGTAAAATGTAATTCGGGTAATGTTTTCGTCTGATTAGAAAAAAAAAACATATATTTATAAGAAATAGAGCGCGTGATCGAGTTTTTGAAGTAGATAAAACCGTGTCATTCGTATAAAAAATGGTTACGTGACAGAAGAATTCATCATTGGAATGGTCTTGCTACGGGGTAACGAGTATTTATAATTGGATACTCGCGACACAAATCAATGAAAGCGGTCACATATTACTGGGGGAAATTGAATTGGAGATAGGATCCCAAAAAAATACATTTACCCGTGCAAAAGGAACTGGAAAACCTACCATTCATATCGATTACATATATAGGTACATACAGTACTTCTATAGAATCACACTCGTCAAATCAATTATCCTTATGATTATTACATTAAGAGAAAATTGTATACAGGATTGCATTTCATATTGCATTTCAGTGTGAAATATACTTAATTGTTATGTGGCTTTATCAAAAATTTGACAAATTTAGTCGCAATAAATATCGATTTTCCAGAATATGACTTATTATTATAATGATATTTAATTCATGATTTAATGTTTTCTCTCGTAATGATTTTCAACGTTATATTTTCCTACCTCGATCGCCTTTCTTCTTTACCATTGCAGTTATCAAATTGCATATCACGATCTACCCTATTAATCATAACGCTGTACAAAAACACTCAGTCGCCGAATACTTGCATCGCCCTTTTACGAAAGTTAGCCTAATTATTTATACAGTAATCAACAAGGGGAACTTACGATCCACGTATATCGCTCAGTCAATTCAAAGTGGACACATACCCTTTCCTATGTACAATATACGTACGTATATATATATATATATATATATATATATATATATATATATATATATATATATATATATATATATATATATATATATTATATACGTAAACACCCCTCAACTTGCTTTCGAAAAACTTACCGCTTTAAGCTTGCGACTCAAGAGAGTGTATAGATTATAAGACGGGGATGGAGTAGGAGGGAGATATTTCGAAGCTCGTTAATTCCATCCACCCGAACGAGCTCGACAGGCATTAAACGCATGGCTTTTACAAACTGGGAAACCTTGCTGCAGGAAAAAGCCCCTCCCCCCTTTTCTTCTTCCCTTCGTATAACGTTCCACGTCGCTTCTTCCGAAGAAGCTTGTTCCTTTAGTTGAGAAACAACGCGTAATGATTTATGCACGAGTCGACATATTTTCTGAGCGTTCATAGAGGTAAGTGTATATATACTTAATACGAGTATACAGAATGAGTTGCCTAAGAGGGAAGATCGGTGTATGACCTAAAGCGACTAATAATCGGGCTATTCCATTTTTTTCTCGCTGTTCGATTAAATTTCTCTTCATAATGAGTTTACTGAGAGAAGAATTTATTTGTAGTTAATAAATGTATAGTTGATTATGGCGAAAGAAATATTTCATTGAGGCAAATAAATATATGTTAATCATTAAATTAATGTTTCTTTCATTCAAATAAAAATAGAATAATAGTTAACGAATACTTGTTTGGGCCAAAGAAATATTTCTTTCGCCATTTCAAGTATAAATATATTAACTATAAATAAACTTTTCCCTACGTATAACAGACCTCATTATGAACAGAAACTTGACTAAGTTGCTCAGATGGAAAAGTTCTACATAGTTTTTATATATGTAGTTCATATATGGATTTGGTCCTATATGGATTATATATGATTTCTTTAATATATATGTAAACCCTATATAGATCATACAAAAAATAAAAAATTCAAATAATCCATATAAATAGTCCACATATATAGTTTATATAGAACTTTTCCGCTTGGGAGGGGGGAAAACAGTGAAATATCCCGACATTAGTTGCTTTAGGCCATACACCAATTTTTACAAATAATCTTTCCAATCTTTACACACATCAAGAAGGAACTTTAAATTTGTTAAACTGGTATTTCAGAAAATATTTATTTATTTATTTACCAGTGTTCCTATACACTTATCTACATGAATCTGATTGATGGTGTTAATGTCCCCGCGGTACTGTTTGAAAGTTGAGTCGACTCGGTGTTTGACGACGGAGGCGTGGCAGGCATTTTATGTTATACATTGTATATATGCACATATATCGCGGCACGCGCCATCGTATGTATAGATCGCGTAAGTATATATTACGTAAATTATATGCATGCCCCTGCCTACGCGCTCACATTTCTTCTAAAGAGGTGAGAGCAAATGTGATAAAGGTCAGAGTGGTTCTCATTTACCTACTCGATGCCCGAACATAACTAATCAGGCTCCTGGATCGTAATGATTTCCAGTGATAATCGTGGGCCAACTATTTTATCCTTTCTGCCGCCTTGCCCTTATTAATTTTTGTGATAGATCGATCGGTGCCTCTCCATTCAGCCTTCTGAACGCATTTCAGGATTACATTTGACCTCAGGTCGATATCCGTAGTTATCACGAGAAACTCTCAATCGTATTTCCTGTATTCCAGAAATTTATAAAGTAAAAGCGCGCGCAAAATGTGCTATATTCTCCCTGCCAATATCCAACGCGTTCCAATTCTACCTCCAGATGTCACGAGGGTATATCTTTATCAATTCCCTCACTTCTGGCCTTTTCATTTCAACCCTCTTCAACATTCGCATGTACTATCATTCATTACATCCGCTCCCCTCGCTTCTGAGCGCCACTGGATACGAAAACGCAACAACAGAACGGAATGGAACGAAATGGAATACCTACACAGCGTTCGATCGGGCCATTGTTCGCCGGAGCGAGTGCGAGGGCTGTGTTGGAGTAGCGATTGCCTCGTGCACGTGCACGCGAGACCAATACAACGCTCTAATCTCAAATCGACTCAATCAACGGCGCGACTGTTTCGCATATCGGTATATATGAGCGTAAAAAAATCAAATAGAAAGCGGGAAACGTCTACCATACGATCCAAGACACTTTGCCCTGCGAACTACATCGCGTCGATACCGCGAACTCGGGCTGCAAATCATGGAAAGATGGTAGAAACGTGCAACACTGCGGTTACGGTTATCGTCGCCGTTCCGAGACGGCTCGCACCGCACGATTTCCTGAGAATTTTTATGTCACTGCGCAAACGTGCGAGCGGTGAATGCTTCCGTTTTACGCTTATATGCGTTTTTCCGCTTCGAGAGGTGGTAATTTAGAGGGAAATGATAGGGATTGCGAAGGACGGAAAAATCTTGGTGATTTCAATGGAAATTATTCCCCATGAATCTCGAGAGAGAAGTAATAAATGAAATGAAATTTTGATTAGGATTAGAGTGCATCGATTGCACCTTATTTCGATAATGTCACGCCCGATAGAAGCACGGCAATATGATTCGTATTTGTGCATCAAGCCTCCGCTCGAGAGAGAACACTTTTCAAAGGGACAAAAATATGCAACGTAATATGGTTCTGCTGCAGGCGGATGAAAATACGATGCACCCAACGTCACGTATGGCTCGTCCGTCGTTTCTCCGCTTCGATAACACGTCGCGCACGTTGGACAATCTCCTAAGGAATTTCCGAATGGTGCGAGGTTACGCGCCATAGGGCGATAAATTTTACACGGGAAGTGTCTCTTTCGTGATAAATTACTCGCGATCCATGAATAATTCAGGGCGATCAGCACCGTACGTCGTTAAGGTTTCATTTTTTAGCAAATAACCCAAACGTGAACGACCTATTATAATTGAGAAGACTCTGTTGGCTGAAGCTGAAACCTGTTTAAAATATAATATGTCGTTAGCAGAACGATATTTTTTAAAAATATATTCAGAGACCGAATACAGATATTAATGGATAAGAAACGTGTTATTTTGTAATTGCTATTGAACGAAATTGTTTTTGGGTTAAAAAAAATGTTTTTTTCTCCGTAAGAGGGCAATTATTTATATATTATCAAAACTGAGTAAAGCTTTTTTGATCATTTTTCTTTGGTATCAGCGATTAATACTGATCCAGTTCCGACGTTAGACACCTGCTCGGGATTATCGTCTCATCATACCACCCGTCAGTCCTAATCGAGCTCTGTAACATCGACGAAGGCGCTGACGGCTCGATACTGGGGTGCGAGGATTACGGTAAGTCTCGGAAATGGAGAATCTAACACCAATGAGTAAGGAATATATATGTATGTATTGTATTTGAAATCCAGAAAGAGATTCATCGACGTCATATCTCTCTGCAATTATTGAAATAGTGAGATTTCATTAATCTAGCGAAAAATCTAGCCAGTTTAATTTACAATGAAAAGTGTATGCTTAAAGAGTGAGTTTTCGTTTCACAGGAATACAATTTCACAATTTGGAATTTTTAGAATAAATTTCATTCAATATTATATACTTTTTTACTAAAAAGTAATCGAAAATTAATGCCTGTATTTTTCTATTTTTTTTTTCATTCCCAAAATTTACGAATCTACACTGAGAAAAATAATTTAATTAAAATGACAAAATGCATCTGCCTATGCGGGAAAAATATATACTTATCTTGTGTGTGTGTGTGTGTGTGTGTGTGTGTATATGATACATATGCGGTTTTGGTCATATATAGATTATATATTATATAATTTCTATATTAATCATAATATAAGGACTACATATAGATTTTTGATTCATTGTATAATCCACATATATTCTGTATATAGTTAATATATATAGAAATCATATAGAATTCATATATGACCAAAACCATACATGGATCATATAGAACTTTTTCATCTGGAAATAGCTTTCGGTCCATAACATTTTTTCATATACTCATAAAATCTGTCGTATTTTTTCTGGGTCACGTACAGCTTCACCGATTAACCGAAGATTAACTAAAGCCCGAGTGGCTGGAATTGCACCATTCTCTCTCCCTAACAGTGTACGTTGTTGCCGCCACCGAAGTTATTATCGTGCACGCGCAATTGCTGTTGATATTCGTGCTTTATGGGGTCGCCTATGTCGACGGGAATGCTCCTCGTTAATCCGCCCCATTAAGTGCGTCCGACTAACGTAAGCGCTGCAAAAGCATTCGCGCCGCACGCACGAGCGGTTCGCGAAACGCGCGTAGGTATAAAGCTACGCGTGTACTGCGGGTCTCGTCGTCGCGACGATTGTCAATGGCACGAAAAGTCGTTTGGAGAAAAAGAAACGCGGCAGGCGGGACAGAAACGCGCGCGCCTTTCGCTCGAATGCATTTATTTTCTTGTAAATATTATACGGAGAGGGAAGGGCAGAATTCATCGTGCACCGTCGCGATGCTTTACGTCGCTCGGTTCGTCATAGAGCGCGATATCGGCGACCTCGGAGGGGAGCGCCGTGAACTTTGCATCGACCTGCATCTGTCTCGAATGCAAGCTCGTATCGCGAATACGAGTCGACTTTATTGCAACGAGCGCGTCACGCGAGGTATATGCAATTGGAATATCACGGTGGCTGAATTGAAGGCGATACTGGCTATTCTTCGTTGTATTGAAAGAAGAAAATGTGCCAAATTGAGATTTCATCATCTAACTACTATTTTTTGTCTTATTAATAGAGAAGTCGGAAAACCTCGAGAATAACGACTAGCTTGAAACAATATTTGGTCGAATCAATTTCACGCAGTTTGCCAAACTTTATGTGATTACGCAATTTACGAAAGCCCGCAATGGATATTGCTCTCCGCGATACTTTTAATCAGGATAAAATTGCCTCCGTTGACGTCGTCTACTGGAGTTTTTATTGCGGTTTTATTACTCGGCCACGTCGGCCTGGTGTATAAACGCGCGAGCAATTCCAGTGGCGCATTATGGGATTATAATGTATTAGAGAGACCCTTTTTCGAACTACTTAGTGGCTAGCAGGGCAGTTCCCGACCACCCAGCATGTGGGCAAAAACAAAAGTTTCTAAAACTTTCCTGATCTCCTATTTTCATCGCTGTCTACAGTCCCTAATCGCTCCAATAAAATAAATACGGTATACTAGCTGCATCGAAATAAACAGGAGAGTAAGAGATCGTCTGATCATACATAAATGTAGAGCCTGAATGATTCTTGAGATACATGTAATTTAAATTCAATTTTAGACAGATACTTTCAACGATATTCTGCATATGCACTCCAGTATGCACATCATTTGCCTTATAATCCAAAACCTAGAGATTCCTCTCTGTCTCAATTCGGTTTACTCAAAAATGTTTGTACTGCACATTCGAAAAATTTAGACAAATTTATTTACACCGTATTTTTTCACTTTTCATGTTCAGCCCTATTTATGCTGGAAAACGATATTTAAAAATGCTACTACGTCGTTGTATTGTGGATCGTATTGCATATCTCCCTCGCACTCATTAAATGGCACAAGTGCGTCTCTTTTACGTTTCGATGACATCACGTCTTAGAAAGAAATGCAATTATAACTTTAGGGATAATTATTTTTTCGGGCCGTTTCTTTTTCGTTCGTCATTGAATGTGTATGCGGATTACAAATGAAATTTAAAAATATGAATATTTTCCTTACGTCCAGCGTCAAATAAATCAGTTGAACGACGAAGGCGAATAGATAATAGAGAGCTGTTTCGTCCGAAATGTCGTCGTTTAATTTCGTCGGCCGAGAGCTCTACGTCACGGGGAGTGACTTCGGTATACGAGGCGCGTCCTGCAACCATTTCCGTCGGCCTTTCTGAACGGTGGCTATTTTCCGTAACGGGGACGCTTAAATTCTTTATTACCAGCACCGAAATATTTCGAACTCCTGCATTCTACAGCACGTGCGCGATAGGTCGCAAGAGAGAAGGCGAGTCTACTCATTCCACGACGAAAATAACGATCCATCGAAAGACTCGCGAAACGTCTGAGGTGTAATCGCACAATTTGGAGCGACACGCGGGGACCACGATTGTACAGTGACGCCAGTCGAGCGTGCAAAAGGAACATGCATAATATTAGTCGTTCCTCGTCGCTCAACTCATTGCTTTGGAATTTCAAACTGAGAAAGACTGATGCACCGCGGCACTGGCATGCAAGATGTCCTAAAAAGAAAGCCTATATAGTATTGTTTCAAAAGACAATGGCAGATTTAAGTTCCATAGATTTCGGAATAGTTACAAATTTGGTTGGAAAATTAAAAAAATATTAGATACCTCGAAAATAAATAACTATGGTAAAAATTTAACTATGAAAATTTCTTGATTATAAAATTTAAATAATATTTATATTTGAATATTTCTTGTATCTCTCACTTCGTTTCTTATACAATTTTTAATGAGATATATTTGCATGATACTTTTTTGTTTGGGAAAACTCTACTTCTAGAATACCGTGTACGTAGAAGTATAATAAATACATAGCTAAAATTGCGTTGATGTTGTAGGTAGAAACATATAATACTTGAGTGCGTGCACGCTTATCATATTAGTGTGTAGGTAGGCGCATCTTTGTAAGTGTATACCTACGTAAGTCGTAAGTACGTTTAATTAGAGCAAAGCGAAGGGGAACTTTGTTGAGAAACTTGAGCTGATGACGCGTCCCTTTGCAAGCTACAGCACGTCCATATGTACACACCGACTTCCTAAAATATTAATTATACTTAATTAACTTCATGTCACTTTCCTCCGTGGTCGCCGCTCTCGGAAATGAAAAACCGCACTACCATCCGTAAACTTGACTTTTGGTATTCCCACATTGCGAATAAATACGCCTTACTAATTGAATTTACAGTCGGAGGCTTTCCTCGTTAAATATCTAAGTATACGACGCTGAGTATTGATTCATCCGACACTTTCTGGAGCAAATTCACTCCACTCCTCACATTTATCATTTCCTCGTTCCTCGCTGGAACCTTCTGACGATGCTTTTAAAAAGTGTCTTCGTAGAAACAGATTATTGTCTCGGTAAGATTTTCACGTTTAAATGTTTTACATCGTACACACGCCACTCGCATTCGAGGCATGGAATGTACTTATACAGACGTGCTTCGAACAAGGGTTGCGATGAAACGTCTCCGACGAAGTCAGGAATGTGGTTTCATACCTTCTTGGATGCGTAACTCGAGGTATTGTATTACCTTTCTTGCTATCTATTGGGGATTTTCAGCGATTTTTGATTTATTTGTGATTAAAATTCTGATTAAGATCTGAGATGCCTTATATCAAATAATTAATCGATGGTTAATTAATAAAAATGTCGATGCTAATGGTTTTATAGTAACGAGTATATACTTTTAAACATATGTATATGTCGTTATGAAGTATGGAATGTGATAAGAAAAACTGGTATAGACACCAATAGTGGGAAGCAAGTGAGCGAAGTATACGAGAATATATTTTCAGTGAGATTTTCGGAATTTCAGTGTACACGATACTGCACTGAGAAAAATAACTTAATTAAAATAACAAAACATATCCGGTTAAATGAGTTTAATTATGTTAACCAAAATACTAGTAAGTTGAACCAAATATCAAGTTATTCTAACTAAATGTTCAGTAATTTTAATTATACGTGTAATTATTCTAACAAGAAAGTGGTCAGTTTAATCAAACAGATGGAGGATTCATATTTCATCAAATGGCTTGGTCATCGTTCCTAAGATTTTAATTAAATCGATTAAATTAAATAATTTAATCGATAAATATAGTTTAGTTATTCTAACCGAAATATTGGCTAATTGAACCAAATATTTAATTATTTTAACTACATTTCTAGTTATTCTAATAAAAAATAGTCAGTTTAACCAAAAAAATGGAAAATCCATATTTCACTAAACGGTATGCTTACGAAATCCAAGATTTTTGTTAAATTGACCAGATTATTTTTCTCAGTATGCAGAGGGATCATCTACCCCTCACATTGAGGACAGAAATCGACGATATCTTTACGCCGATTGTGTTTACTAACCACGTCCAATGTAGTTCGACATCAAACGCCAATTTACTCCGGCTCCTAAAATCGATTCATGACGAACGAGTTCACCGGGACGTGCCACGCCGTCCGGAAGATTGCTATTGCCCGCGTTACGCGCGATCAAAAGAAAGCCGGTGCGAGAAGTAATTTTTTCTAGGGAGGAAACACACGTCGGACACCGTGAAACGTAATAACAGACCGTCATTTTCCAGGGGCGCCGGCCCGTGATGTGTGATGCTCGGTGAACGTGCCCCTCGCTGAATGCAAACATATACAGGGTGACATTTTGAAAACTTGCCACCTCAATATCTCAGAAAGTTACAGAGATTATCTAAAAAAAAGAAATACAGTTTCGACAGTGGAGAGGGGGAACCAAAATGACATAATCGGAGACGCGCCTCATCCAACCCCCTTAGGGGTAGCCCCCCACCTTTGTGATCTTAAATAGCAACCCCCCATGTGGGATACAGCGTTGGAAAGCTCTTTAAAAATGCTTTACAACAACACCAAATTTTGGTACCTTTCGACGAGTAGTTTTTGCGCAAATCAAGAAAGAAACTGCTAGAAGTATGTTGTCAATTTATTTATTAAAGGTCAATTACGTTACAATAAATTTTCGAACTGATTTCCATTGATTTTTCGAACTTTTTCAAATGTTGTTCTTGAAATTTTGAGTAAGATCAGGTGATGGAAATCACTTCGAAAATGTATTGTAACATAATTGACCTTTAATAAATAAATTGACAAAACTTACTTCTAGCAGTTTCTTTCTCGACTTTCGCGTAAACTACTTATCGAAAGGTACCAAAATATGGTGTTGTTGTAAAGCGTTTTTAAAGAGCTTTCCAACGCTGTATCATACATGGGGGGTTGCTATTTAAGATTACAAAGCTGGGGGGCTACCCTTAAGGGGGTTGGAGTGGGTGCGTCTCCGATTATGTCATTTTGGTTCCTCCTCTCCACTGCCGAAACCGTATTTTTTTTTTAGAAAATCTCTGTAACTTTCTGAGATACTGGGGTGGCAAATTTTCAAAATGTCACCCTGTATATGTAAGCGTAACAACGCGATCACTCCAGCGTGTTCTGATAACGCGAAATATCAATATCGCCCGTGCCCTCCGCGCGCTAAGTTTCAACGTTGCGCCGCGGTTACTCACGCGTGCAATATACGGATCAGGGGTTGGGTGTGCCTGCTCATGATGTACGGCTTGCAAACAGGAACAAAGGCTTTGGTACGTGATGGCTATTAGGCCAATGTTAGGTTAACGTTACGAAGCGGACCCGCCTGAGTAGCGTGCAGTAGCACTCTGCAAGTTGCACGACACGATCGACCTGGTTAAAATTGGAAAGAAAGATGCACATGTGCGCTATACGTGTAGTGTGATTATACTATTGAATTTTCGGATGATTGTCATGACTAAATTTTTAGCAGCCATATTTATCGCGCGTTTAATTGACCCCCTATTGACCTTGAAGTGTCCCGTGGTAACAGGGTGTCTAGCGATAGTGGATATTAAATTTTTATGATATTTCTACGATCTCAAGGTGAGATTTTTGTATTTTCTCATGACCGCACGTATGACTTTTAAAGTGTTTGTGCAGAATTTTCTACTGAAATAAAAATAAATTTTTTATTCAATAATACTGAGAGTAATTCTCACTGTTTACCGCCATTGATCTCGTTCGCGGGCATTAGAACGAAATTCACCGACCGTACTTCTAATGTATTCAGCCTCCCAGAATCATATAAATCTTATTAAATCAATAATTTGTTTCAAAGTTCCATGATATTATCATATTTGTCAAATATTCCATGATATTTCCATGATATTCCACATGCAAAAAAATTCCATGATTTTTCCACGACCTTCAAGACTTCCATGATCTCTAGACACTTAATTAACATTTGGGGTAGAGGGTGAAAGTTCCTTCGCTGTTCATGTCGCGTTCTTAAAATGAGTTAAAATTTCGAAAGGGCACAGCTATATATAATAACAGAGTTTTGAGAGCTTTTTGATTTCATCTCCAGTCTACGCGGTTTACATTGAAGGGAAAACTGGGACGGTAGCTTTGATCTTGTATTTAGTAAGGGTTGCTTGGAACTCGGTGAGAACGATGGCGAAGTAACGTACAATTAAAACAACTTTTTTTACTTAGATTGCGTCCTTCGTCCCATTTTTTTTATGAACAGCGTAATAAAATATTGTATCTGCTATTATACCATAGTCAGCTCTTCGTTTTTGGATTTGGTATTACTACTGGCCGACGTTCAAAGGGTCCGCAGTAAAATCGGTTTTTCTCCAAGGGGGAGAGTGAATGTGGGGATATTAAAACGGGGGCTTTGATCTTGTTTAGCGAGGGTGGTTCGGGGCTTGGAGGCCGCGATGAAGTATTGCGAATTCGGGGCTTTTTTGACATATTTTATTCCTATATTACGCTCAACTCTGATTTTTATAGGCTGTCAAATAAAATAATTCATGAGTACTAATTGGTGCCTCGTTTTTTTATTCAACATGTATTACTAGAGTGATGTACGGGTTATTTATAACAAAGTTACTTTTTTTTTATCAAAAAGGCAAGCGAAGTGATGAGTATGCTTCAAAGAGTCTCGCCGTCAGGGGGGATCGGCGGTGAAAATAACTCGTAACGCGATCCCTGGCCACCCTGATCCTCGTGAAGAGGAGGAGGCCCGAGGACGCTGTCGCAGCGCTCTTAAACGATGCTTATCGAGTTTATCGGTACTTTGAGGGCCCTTGTAGTCTTCCTAAATATGAGAGGCGCCCTTTTTCCCTCGAAATCTTCGACAAGATCGTCTAAAACCTTCGAGTAAGGTTCTTAAAGGGAGGGGTACGGCGAAAAAGGTAGCATCGATAATGACGATGTATCTGGCCTTCCGCTGCTCTCGTGTAAAATGGAGATTTTATGTGGATTAACACCGTGATACATTGATTTTATATAGCAAGGACATAAAGCGCCATGTAATAAAAATAATGTAATCCTACGATATCCATTTACACTCGCATATCCGCCCCTGCAGCTAGATAACCCGTCATACTCCGATGTATATTTTGAGACGTCCGATACAGACGCTCGCGATTAAAATATCGCCTATAAACATACGAGTATATGTAGGGACTAGCTTCCCGCCCACAACTGTGATCGCATGGATCTCGAAATAAGTTCAAATAGAAATTGCCGGCTGTCTAATTACTGGTTTAAAAAATTCCGCCACCGATTTTAATCTTAGAAATGACGGAACCCTCATACGATTTTCCAAAAACTCTGAAACACGCCATTCTTAGTTTCAAACCAAAAGGCTAAATATCAAGTTTCATGGTTTTTCGTAACTAAAAAAAATAACGGAATTTCCATGCAAATTTTCATCCCCTAATTTAACCCTTAAGGGATAAATTTTCAGAAATCCCAAAACACGTCTTTCTTAATTTCTAATCGAAATGCTAAACACATCCTCTATTTTATCACCTTAGGGGTATACTTTCATAAAATCCTTTCTTAGTGAGTGCTTATGTCACAAAAGAAACCTACTATCCAAATTTCACGTAATTAGTGCATCGGTTTGATAAACTAATCGGGTTTCAGTCGATCAGGACATGTTCTTTTATATGTATAGATAGATAGACCAAAGCGAATCGGGTTACAGAGCGAATCGGTTCATAGATCCACGTTTTTTAAAATCGTGTTGCAAATGACGATTTCGATCGTTAGTATTACTTTGTTCCTCTCCGACGAAGTAATACGAACAATCGAAATTCTCATTTTCACTCCGATTCAAGAAATATAAATCCGATTCGCTCTGTGATCCTACCTACTTTTTTCCACATAAATACATACCATTGATCGATCATACAGCTTACTCGAGAAACGAGTCAATTATTTCACACTATTTTCCCGCAGCACACTCGCTGAAAACCCGAGAGGGGATCCAAGCCAATATAATACGTTACCCCGATGCGGGGTTGCGTTCGAGATCGCTTCGCGCGCGAAATGTATTTCTCCCGTTATCTCACGACGAGTACGAATATACCTGCGGGCTCCGCGTTTCCTTATCGAGAAACCAGAGCTTTCCACCAGGGATACATTAAAATTTATCAGGCGGCTCTCGTCGCTATTTCCCCCGAAAACACTTCGGAAATCATATTTATGGCACGGTCGTTCATGCCGCTATACAACCCGTCCCAGGGAATACACACCAGCGTAGCACATTGCATATTGCTAGGCGCTATCGGATCCAAGATGGTTCCCTAAAATTCCGACAGCCCAGACACGAACCAAATAGTCCAGACACGAACCAAATAGACGTTTCAGTCCGAAAAACATCGGTCATCTCAATAGTGGTGAATGTGTCAGACGCTCTGACAGATAGTTTGATAATGGTTTGGATTTTTTTCGAATAATCAAGATAGTGAACGGAAGCTGCGCTATTTTTCTCTGGTTGCTTGTGCATAAAGAGCCGGAAAGAAGACATCAGTATCTCAGAAGAAGTGCCATCAGATAAGTTACTTCCGAACTGTGTGTGTGTGTGTGCGTGTGACCGTTTTATAGAAAAAATAAAATAACCACAAAGATATTTGTTCTTCATATGCAATCAAAGTGAGGTTAAAACGGTCAGTTAGGAAGTAACTTATCTGATGGCACTTCTTCCGAGATACTGATGTCTCCTTTCCTGCTCTTTATGCACAAGCAACTAGAGAAAAATAGCGCTGCTTCCGTTCACTATCTTGATTATTCGAAAAAGATCCAAACGATTATCAAACTATCTGTCAGAGCGTCTGTCACATTCACCACTATTGAGATGACCGATGTTTTTCAGACTGACACGTCTATTTGGTTCGTGTCTGGACTATTTGGTTCGTGTCTTGGCTGTCGGAATTTTAGGGAACCATCTTGGATCCGATAGCGCCTACCGATATGCAATGTGCTACGATGGCGTGTATTCCCTGGGACGGGTTGTATATCGGGATGGTTCGCGAGGGGCGTCGGGATAGGTGGCGGGAAATGGTCATTTTTACATGGGCACGGATGTCAGCTAACGTATAACGGATGCGTTATCCCGTACGTACAACGCATTGTGCGCTTTCCTTGCGTACATTTTCCGCTGACGAGGAGAGAGAGGGGGGGTTGGGGGGGGGACGTCGGGCAATTCGAGACTGTGTAAAATGGTCCGCGAAACGCGTGTCGTTTTCAGGGCGATGCGATGAAATGGGAGGAATGGGAAATGGCGTCGTAGCTGTGGAAGGAAGAAATTGTCACGATTTCGGGTAGTTTGACTGTCGCGTAAAACGAGGTGAGGCGAACGTGACGATCCTGCATATGAAGTTTGAAGCCTCGTAGCTTCCGCTTGACGTAGAACGGTTTGATTGTATAATGGGAAAGAGGGTTACGCGGGAGGAGGAGGGGGTGAAACTTCCACTCTCGGCATTTCCTCTCCTTCCTCTTGCGTGACGACTGTGGACTGTGCGGAGTGTGCTGATATTCGAGGAGCCGTAGCACATGGATGGGACAATTTTTTTGCGAAGAATCAGCTCTCACTCGTATTACACATTTTGGATCGATACTGCACGCGAAAAAATGATTTTGCAGTTTTAGCAAAACTAGATTCTGTCGGGTACTTCTTGTTATCATGAGAACGATATTATCTGTGGCAGCGAACGATATGACCAATAATAGGTAGTGGAAATATTTACTAGGATGGGGCAAATATTTTTATTAAAAAACATTTCATTATGATTGCAGTTATTTTTGCTATTATTGAACATATCTTTGCTGCCACAGGTAACATTTTTGTCATGATGGCAACAAGTTCTCGGCAAAATCTAGTTTTGCTAAGACTGTAAAACCATTTTTTCTATGTGTCAATCATCGCTGATAATATATTTCTAACGAGAGAAATTCTGCATCCTGATACCTTTGGGCCTCATGTTGGTACGTGGCATTTCTGCTACGAGATTGGATATGTTGTAAGATCCTTACAAACGTATCGCTACAGTTTACTTTCAATGAATAAATCATTGGCTTATCGAAGCGTGAACACATGAAGCTATAATTGGTTTGCGACGTGAGTCTGGGATCAAGGGGCCAACTCCATAGAACTTCACGTAAAGAGCAGACCCCTCGAACTCTTAGTCGGGTGTGGTGAGCCGACCGTAACTGATCAAAGAGAAGTCAGCTAGAAGGCTAAACTGCAAAGAGTGCAGGGCCATCTGTGAGCTGGCAGGTAAAGCCAGTTGGTCTATAAACCTGACCTCTTACTGGTAGCGCTACCTCGCGCTAGTTTGCAAAGAAAGAGAATGAAGCGTTGCAGGGGTGAAGTGATCGCTGCGCGTAGGTAAATGCAGCAGTGTGTGAACCGTTTCAGATACGTGAATATTTTGGGAAGACGAGAGGATTCTCTTCTTGTCTGTAAAAATATCGTGAACCATGCGATACGTCCTGTGTTGTCAGGCAGATCGCCGTTGATTAATTTCAGCAAATTAACGCGAACTCATTAGCAATTAGACTAATGGACATACGGCTTATCACCTATTGTATGCAGGGTGAGATACATAATATGCTCTCGCATCGATTAATGCTATAGCTGAGCTTGTACAATCACCGTAGGAAATTAAAGGCGAACGCGTGCTTGTAATCAGTAGCATAATTATCCTACTCAAAATGATTTAGAATATTTGGAAAGAAATTAATAGATAAATTAATTCATTCGCTGGAATAATTATTGTCCTAGCGAGACTACAGTAGAATAACAGTACAAACATGAGTCAACTTTTTTAAATGTATAGATATCGAATATCCTGTGTGCCACAATTTTAAGTATCCGCACGGAAAAAAGAAACTGCACAAATTATAGCATAAGTTTGACTAGCATTGAATTACTATTGCGTCCAAGAAACTAGAGAATCACACGGTAATTAGGTGTTTTTCCTGGTTAACCGATAGAAATTCCTGTGTAAACAGATTATACTTAATTAAACTAGTATTTGGTACAGTTGTAAATAATAAATAGAAATGTGTTCTCTGTACAAATTCTTGAAAATGAACTCGAAACTGAGTACTACTGAATGAAACAGTACACATTTCTGGTTACTTTTTTGCGTGCATGTAGAAACGTTCAAGGAGAAAAATGATTCTGCAGTCATAGTGAAACTAGCTTTAGCTGAGAACTTTTTACTATTATAACGAAAATATCAGCTGTGGCAGCAAAAGATATGTCCTATAATAGTAAAAGTATTTGCTGGGATAGCAAATATTTTTTTCATCGAAAAAAATTTCACTGTGATTGCAATTCAATTTGTTATAATTGGAGACATCTCTTATTGCCATAGAAAATATTTTTGTCATGACAGCAACGAGTTATCAGCAAAACCTAGTTTCCCTAAGATTACAAAGTTATTTTCTTCCGTAGGGGGGTATATCAGGGACACAGGTGAATGAGACATGCTATCCTAAGTAGGCCCTATTCACGTATATAATTCCTTTCTACACAGGTTGTGCACCTCCAACAACGATATGAGACGCAATCGATAACTAAACATCTATTCAGATGAGGCAATACACGAAATACCACTTCAATAGGAAGAGCGCAAAGTTACCAGTGCGGAACGTAATCGCCGAGTTAATATTTGGATTTAGCGGCGATCCGCCCACTTTCTTCGCCCACCTAGCTACGTAGCGGCGTTAAATTGCCTCTATGCGTGTACGCGTTGATATACGGTGGAACAGATAGCCTTTCATACACTGAGATAAATTGCTGGTGCTAAAAAAATATTTTCTTCCATCAAAAACATGATATAATCCCAGGTTCAAGCCACGGTTTCCTTCATACGAGAAAATATTTGATGGGCTCGAGTAATTGTCTTTTTTTGCGCAGAAACAATTTCTTGTCCAAACGAAGGTATTCTTCAATCAAAAATATATATTATTCAATTAAGAATCTGTATTCTTAAAAATGTCAAAGAGATCATAATACGTCCCTGATCGATGAAATATTTTTTTGATACTAGCAATTATTTCTCTCAGTGTACGTCGTCGTCCGTTTTTCGTCGTAGCAGACAAACTCAATCGCGCTATTGTAGAGTCGAAAGGTTCCGATAAAATAAAAGTTCACTTTTTTCACCCACGCGTAGATACGTCGTACGTGATTGACACTACATCGACTAACACTTTAGCGGGGAGGTAGGAGAGATTAGATCAATTCATTTTCATGGACCCGACGAAATCTGTCGCGTTGGTAATTCAATGGTATCTTATTGTCAGTTACGTAACTGCTTCGGCCGGATATCGATGAATGTCGTTAGCATTGAATTCACAGCCAGTGGAATTTGATAGAAATCCACAAGATTGATGTAATTGATGCCGTTTATCATAAAATTCTCGTATAACTATATATTCGATTCACTAGTGGGCCAGCGACGAGTACGAACAGCCAAAAGAGCTCATAATTGTTGTGGGGGGATTATCGAGACCCGCTCAACGGCCACCTGTCGCACGATTTACCTTTCTGGCAGATTAATATCGCAAATGGAACCGCGATATTAATTTCGACCGCGTAGATTAAGCCTGGAAATAGCACCTTAAGTGATAACATCAATCGTCACTCGGGACCAATTTCCTCGTTATTCGGGAAATCACTTCGAAGAGTTGTCTCGCGTGTCGCCCCTATTCTCTCAAAATATGTATTACTAGTAAAACTATTTAAGGGATAAAATTAGAAGTATAATTATAAAATAATCGTATAATATACCATCCTCGACCTGACAGTCTGACTCGTAGAAAAGAAGAATCTAGAAATTTGATATAATCCATGCTTCATTTTCTAAAATCTTATTATTTCTAGAAGGTGATTTTTCGTGACAAACACTTTTTCTTCCTTAGTATGAAACCAAAAACGATAAATGAGTTACCATTTTAAAAATTATTATAAGCTTCATTTTATCGAATTATTAATTTACTCATTACACATTATATTATTTGTTTAAAAATCGAAGGTAAAAATTCACTTTCGGCAAAGATAATGCACGATCTATTATACAATCATTCCCATCTTTTGCAATTACGTTCCCCATCTTCTGTCGTTTGCGAAATTTCCGCACGAGCTCGTTAGAATTAATTTATAATGAATAATACGAGAGAGTATTACGGCGACCTTTTTAAATACACTCATAAAACGAGAAACGAGCAAACGAAGGAACGGTAACGCATCCTGAAATAAAACTCAACACACGTGCTCCATATGCAAAATATATTTTAACGAATGTCCATTCCGCAAAAACGAATCGGTCTGAATTAGCAACACATTACGTATTCATTTGACTTCAACATCATGCCTCCCTTGTGCAGCTCAAAGCCAACGAATAGCACTGATCGAATCAGGTCGAGCCTTTTTTTCCGGGAAGAGACCAACTGTATAATTTCCTTTGAGTCCCCGCTCCCTATATCTTCCTCCCTCGGGAGTTGAGAGACGTTCCTACGCGACGCCCGTGGAACGAGGTCGACTCCGTAGATATTTCGGGTGTTAGTCGGATCGAACGTAGAATCGAGATCGCCCACCTCGAGCATCGAGAGCTGGTTCGACCAGATCGAAGCGAGGTGGAAGAGGACCACGTGGGACGTGTAGCGCGAGTGGGCGCCTATATACGGGCGAGCGTTCAATAGGTTCATGATTACGGTGCATTACTCGCCGTGCAACGGTCGCGAGCGCTCTCGAAACGCGACCGATCACAATTTTCTCGCTCCGTCGACGATCGGGTCGAGCGTCGCGCCGAGGTGGTCGATCGTCGTCGGAACCGTGTGAATTTTCAGAGCAGATGGCGACGAGTCGTCGAGAGAGTCACGCGGTGCGCGTGCCGAGACCTTGTCGAAGATATTACCGTCGAGAAAGCAAGATCCTTGGCGAACGTCTACGCGAAATCGGCCGTAATCCAGACTCGCTCTCGGCGCGACCTAGCCCTCTACTCTACCGTCGCGCGTGGCGGCTGCTGGCCGACAATGAGCCGTGCGACGTGTTCGAAGGCTCGAATGTCGCGGAGGAATCGTATTGGATACGATCGATAATAATCTGTTGGATCGAGGTTGTTATTCGCACTGACGTACCCGTGTTACGGTCTAGTCAGACGTCGTCTGTGACCGGTTCGAGAACTAGTTTTTAGGAATTGATCGCTCGTAAAAAGCGTCAAGTGGAGACGGTGTGAGTAGACGTTATAAATTCAGGGGTATCAATATTCATGGATAGCTATTGAGAGGAGCGGAACTCTATTGTGAAATATAGATACATGCTCATTCAATCAGCGCACCGCTTCACTATTGATCACGTACATACATATAATACGTGAGAGTCTCAGCTGTGAACTTGGTAGAATAGTTTTTCAAAGTTATATTCCGATCGATCAATGTCAATTAAGAAAATCTAGATAATAAGAAGATGGTGATTAAAGTCGGATGCTGCGCTACGAATGAGATACCATCAATGTTAATCCTAAATCCATGTGGAGAGAGAAGAGTTCTATATATTTTTTATATATCCATATGTGATTTTAATCATGTGTATGGATTATATATGGTTTATATATTAACCACATAAGGACTACGTATCTACATGGCACACTTACGTATGATATACGTATTATATGTGAAAGAGCTAAATAACCGGCTAATGTACGTATACTTATGTATACAGACTTATGAAAACAAATTATTTCGATTGCAAATCTGAATTATTTTCTTTCAATATAATTTCCAGAAAACTACCGAATTTATTATAAGCACTATTAGACTGCTTTTTCTTATCCCTTCATAATAATCAAATGAGGAAGGATTGGTCATTTTTTTCGAATATGGAATCATTAAAACCCACAAATTTTTAACATCTTACTGAATAGGTGCCCTGTAATATACATTTTAACTTTTCTATAAGTATTGAAACGAAAATATACGTAAGTAATACGTAAGCTGTATCTACATAACATTCACGTATAGGTATTATACGTAGTATGTGTGTGTGTCATGTGGATATGGATTACACAACACTCAAAAATCTATATATAATCCTTATATGGTTAATATAGAAATCATTTAATTCACATATGACCAAAAACTGGTATATGGTTTATATAGAAAATACATAGAACTTTTCTGTCTGGAAAATTACTCTGATAAAATTAGGGCAGTGTGTATAACACTATAATCTCATTCGTTACTATAATCAGCGCGCACTAATTCTTACCGCCAACCTCTTCAAGGCTCTACCTCGAAAATGCCCTCCAGGCGTTTCCCAAAGATTACGTTCCCATCTAATATATCATTTCGGTAGAAAGTCTCTCGACTGGCGCAGCGCCATATGGCGAAAGCCTCGTCTCGCTAGGGAGACGCGGGTTCGATTCAGATTTCCCTCGTGGAACGCGCTAACTCGCGCACAGGCGCCATTATTCGCCGCGGATAATTACGTACTAATAGCTTCGCGCACCGCGTGCGCCTTGTAACGAACGAGTTCGGTTCACCGTGGCAGTCGATATATGCGCGATCCGCTGCAAAATTTTCATCTGACGAGCGTGCTCTCGAATTACTGCTCCTCTTCCATTCCCTCCCTCTGTCATTCCCTTTCCCCCCATTTGTTCATGATGCGCGATTGCACGTGATGACGTTGCATGACATACTCAGCGAGTTTGTTTTAGCATGACCATTTTATTCTCGCGTTCTGGAAAAAGTCGTGTAGCACTGAACACTTTGATGGCCCCTAGTCATCATTATTGATAATAATGATCAGGGGTCATCAAAGTGTCCGATATTACTTGTGTCTCCGATGGGACTTTTCCCTAAGGTATTTCTTTCGTACTACATTCACTTTAAATTCATTTTTTTCTATTCAACTTTTGTTATATGTATTATACAATATATTCGTTATTATTTTGTATGCTATTATTTTCATTCCTGTTTTATATCGTTGGATTTTTCTAGGGAACACGGTCGTACACGGTACAATTAATTAATTTTATTCATAGATATTCCTGTATTCGCTCTCTCCATCGTAATATGTAAATGCAGGTATTACCACCGTATTTTAATTTCGGATACGACGTGAAACTTTTCCAGGTCTTTCTTTCTCTCCCCCTTCCTTTATTATACTCTTCTCACTTTTTCCTGCGTCCAAAATTACACTTTCAACTTTTTAAATATACAGGGTGTAACGAAATAAGTGTAAAACAATTCAGGGGGTGATTCCTCATCGAAAAAGGGATAGGATCTTTCATATAAAGAAACTTCATTTGAGCATCCCTTGTTGAGATACAGCCCCTTAAAAAGGGGGTACTTAAAATTTGTTTTACAATTTTTTTCACAAACACTAAAGAAGTTACAAAATTGAAATTAACGTGACATTTTCTACTATCAAAAAGACACTTAGCCAGTAATTTATTTGGTTTACCCCATGGTTGTAAGGGGTGGAAAACAATATGGGAAAATTAAAATTCATCTTAACAAGGGATGCTCAAATGAAGTTTCTTTATATGAAAGACCCTATCCCTTTTTTGATGAGGAATCACCCCCTGAAATGTTTTACACTTATTTTGTTACACCCTGTATATTCGTTACTATTTTGTATAAGTATTATTTTTATACCCGTCTCGCATTGTTGGATTCTTCTGGGGAATGAGGTCGTGCGGTACGATAAATTAATTTTATTTGCAGATACTCCTGTATTCGCTCTCTTCATCGTAATATAATATGGACCGCGTTATGCAATAACGGATTAAGCGTTATGGAATACAATGACGCTTAATCCGCTTTTGCATAACGTGGCCCATATGTAAATGCAAGTCTTACCACCGTATTTTCATTTATAGTACGGCGTGAAACTTTAATTCCAGGTCTTTTTTTCTCCCCCCCCCCTCTTCCCGCGTCCTTCTACCTCTCTTTTTCCCACGTTCGAAATTACGGATTTTAATCGACGAAACCGTAGCGAGGGAAAACGTTTTCGATATGGAAATATCGACAGACCGAAGTGGCTCGGACGCGTTCGAACCCAACGAGGACCTCTTTTTTCCACGCGCGGATATAATCGACGTGGTGTCGTAATTGAAATTATTTTTTATCTCGTCGAAAGAGATTACGAAGGGTAGAGTGACAGAAGGGGGGCAACTGTAGCGATATATAATGAGAATGCGGATAAATTTTTAATCCGGATCATTCGTCGGATATATTCCCAACTGAGGCATCCCTCCATTTGCTCGCCACGCGAGCTTGTCGAGTACCAGAATCAATGGCTAATCGGTTTTTGATAGTTTCGTTGGTCATTAATCATCGTTTCATCGGAGGTGTTTATACCTCGATGGAGACATAAATCGGGGGGAGGCAACCCTTTATGTTACCCCCCGTTGCCTTGTTAATATGTGTAATATCCTATTTCGACGGTAACAAATGTTTTTTTCGGGGTTGCTGCGCGAAGACACGCGGATATAGTGTCGAGTTCTTGCGCGAAGCGGGAACGTAGGTGTCGTTGGTTGACGAAACTGGTCATTAACGACGATTAATTTCCAACGCGAAACTTGGAAACGTCGGAACTTGGATACCCGGACCAGTTGACGATGTAATGACCTCTGGTACTGACGGAGTAGTTCATTCTTCGAAAACACATGGGATTCGAACTTTCGTCAGTTGAGTTTGTCCCCGTTACACGCGTTGAAATTATTATGACACTGTAAAAGAGGTTTTTACTTTTGGTTGTTGCTATTTAAGACTTCATTTTTTTTGAATAAAATATATTAAAAATAATAGACCTATCTAACAGCGAGTCACTGGTGAAACGTTAATAGACGGTAAAACTTTGTATTCCGTGACTGATTATAAAGTAACGCGAAATAAGTCGAATCAATCATTTCCTCTCAATTTTGACAGACACGAGCGCGCGTGGAGAGTATCGATAGGTCCATCGAATGTCGAAGTGGCAGGAAGGGTGGCGGCCAATTCATTTTACATCTCGTAACGGCCACTCTCCGGAAATACCCGATTTAGATCGTTTACTGCGCGCTTAATTTAAAAAATGACCATAAGTATCTTGAGAGCAAAGATGCTGTAGAAAAAAATATTTCTCAGAGAAAATACAAAAACAATGTTTAAAATTTTTATCGAAATTGTTTAAAATTTAGACTGATGAAATTTAAACGTTTTAGAAAGAAATCGCATCCCGAGTGACAAGATTTCTCGGCCAATAAAGATTCTATGTAGGCACGATATTGGTTTTGTACCGGCCAGCCTATGTAGGTTTTCCATTATGAGGGCAATGTTGGTTTGGGAACGGTCAACCTACATATACGTCACCTACATACAAGCGATATTGGTCCTATGACGGACAGCCTATAAAGGTCACTTCCTACGTAGGGGCGATATTGGTTTGGCAATATTTGGCCTACATAGGCCATTCTATATAAGGGCAATCTTAGTTTTGCGAAAGTCATCCTATGAAGGCCAAATCCTACATAGGAGCGATATTGATTTTACAATATCCGGCTATTATAGGTTATCCTTTATAGGGGCAATGTTGGTTTTGCGATTGTCAACCTATATGGGCCACACTACATGCGAGCGATGTTAGGCCTGTGACGGTCAGCCTATATAGGCCATATCCTATGTAGGGGCGGTATTGGTTTCACAATATCCGGCTTTTATAGGTTATCCTGTATAGGGGCGATGTCGGTGTTGCGATTGTCAACCGATATAGGCCACACTACTTGTAGGCGATGTTAGGCCTGTGACGGTCAGCCTATATAGGCCACATCCTATGTAGGGGCGGTATTGGTTTCACAATATCCGGCTTTTATAGGTTAACCTGTATAGGGCCGATGTCGGTGTTGCGATTGTCAACCTATATAGGCCACACTACTTGTAGGCGATGTTAGGCCTGTGACGGTCAGCCTATATAGGCCACATCCTATGTAGGGAAGATATTGGTTCCACAATATCCGGCTTTTATAGGTTATTCTTTATACGAACGATGTTGGTTTTGCGATTGTCGACCTATATAGGCCACACTACATGTGAGCGATGTCAGTTCTGTGACGGCCAGCCTATATAGAAGGGCATTCACCACAAAATATATATACAAAAGATGTCGCGTCGGTCATATATACTATAATATAAGATCGAGGGGACAATTCTTGCACCCAGTACTCTCGTGGGCTTCGGCACTGAACTCTAAAGTTTACTATGGATCGGAAACGGACATTGATCCGAGAATGTGTTTAAAAGCATCGATGTAAAAAGCGTGCTCTGAAAAAGTGGGAACAAGTACGGAATGCTGCAGTGTTGGAAGAAGAAGGGGACTCTGGTTAGTATTACATAAAAATCGTACGTAATTTAACATTTTATAATCATTTTAGTACGCGTTTTATTGAAGTACTTTAACTTTTTATGAAGAAATGATTGTTCCTCATTTGATTGAATTTTTTATACTTTCTAATGGATATTATAGTTGATTGAATATTGGAAACCTAACCTAAATCTCGAAAACGAGAAATATCATAATTTTTTATAAGATCGCGCGCGCGTTAATTCTATAGTAATATTTCCAAAAATTAACAATACTAATCCATGAAATTATCATTTCTCCCATGAAAATTTCCCTCGACTTGAGAGTTAACACTTAACTTGAGGGAGATTTATGCGATGATATTGATTTATTATCAAGTTTTCACCATTACGTCACAATTTTCGATTTAAACGGAAATTTTACTGGACTATTAGGAGTGGACGCGCCAAGCAAGGGCGATCCACGATGCCAGGTTGAAGCGGGCAGTTTCCCCCACAGTGACGTCAAGGCAACGGGGCTTTCCAACGCAGGCCCAGGACAAAGGAGCAAGGAGGACTCATGCTCCTCGAAGCAATCGAAGGAAGGCATTCAACATGTTTTTTTTCGGTTCAGTTGTTAATTAATCATAATAAATGATTCATGAATTTTAATATAATTATGCTGTTCTCTATATGGAAATTCGATATTTCTCTGTGCAATAAAAATTGATGTTCTATGCATTTGATTGATTTTATCTTAATTATTCTGACCATTTTACTTTAATTGTTTCGGCAATGTTTGGCCTGTGATATAGTCCGTGAATTACTTGGTCTGTATAATCTCTGAATCACTCAATTGGCTTATGTAGGTGGTACATCACACGGCGTGAATAGCCTCCATTGCGAGTGTTGTACTCTTGCTACGTAGGCCTATACAGACTCTAGCTTGCTGGCCTATGTAGCCTGAATATCGTGAGGCCTATATAGTCTGCAAATGGTAAGGCTTATATAGGCTGTACATTGCATGGCCTACATAGTCTGTAAATCGTGTGGCCCATATAGTCTGCAAAGCGTACGGCCTATATCGGCTGTACATTGCATGGCCTATATAGTCTGTAAATAGTGTGACCTACATAGACTGTATATCGCATGGCCTACATAGGCTGTACGTTGCATGGCCTATATAGTCTGTAAAAAGTGTGACCTACATAGGCTCTACATTGCATGGCCTATATAGCCACTTTATAGACGAGCGTTACACTTCCTATATAGGCACTATGCAGGCTGCAGCTCTGTCGGCCTATATTGCCACCTCGGAAGGCCGATGTTGCCCCTACATAGAGCCGATGAATTTTGTCAGTCGGGATGATTTGGATAGGTCTATAACTTTTGTATTGCATTTGGAAAAAGAAGCATTCCCCAATAATACAATATAACGTTCTCTTTGACACAAGGAACAGTTTTTATTTGAAATTCCTTTCCTAAACTCTCTTTGTTCCCGAGATATTCGACCGTTTTACCTTTGAGGTGGGGCATATTGTGACATATTCCAGCGGGGGTTGATTTCGGGGATGTTTGCTGTCATCTACTCGTCGAATACTCGCAACCGTTATCGACGTATCGCGCGAGCTTCTGATAGACGGCTCTTTCATAATCGTGGCGTAACTTTTCGAGAGGCAAAGACCTTTTTTCCCTATCGTTCGTCTCTCTCTTCTTCCTGGAGAAGATATGAAACGAGAAAGACTCATAACTCATAAACTTTCCAACCGACATCTTGAGATACTTTTTCGAAGATTGCCTCGGATCGATCTACGAGAAGCTTTTCTCTCAATATGGGTTGCAGGAATTTCATTCGTACAACGAGATAACGCGAGATTGAAGCGGATACTCTCTCATTCTGACAAGTTACACAATCGATGAACGATCAATTCCGAGGACATTTACGATCGTTTCACGCTATACTCGCGACGTCTCGCGCGGATATCTGATAAATGGATAGTGCTTTAATGGCTGCGGCAAAACTTTTCAAAGGAGTAAGATTTTTTCTCTCCTTTCTTTCGTCTCTTTTTTTCGTGCCTTTTCCTTTTTCTCATGTACTGCGGGGAAAAGGCGGTTGGATTTATTTTCACTCTGATACATGAAAAATGACAGTGGCATAAGTAGGTACCTATCGTGGTCGAAAGACAGATTGCTTAATTTTTTTTGGATTATTTCGAGTTTTATACGAGTAAAAGTGTACGTTCTCTTCACTGAAAGAAATTAATCATTGTATTTACAAAGTTTGTGGTAAATTTCGGGACAAGGACAATTTATCGTTAAGATAACTAAAATTGTAGTAAAAATTACAGCAACATTTCCGACTTCTACAAGTTTTATTATAATTTTTATTAAAATTGCAGTTATTGTAATAATAAGTTGGCCTTGTCCTGAAATTTACCACAAACTCTGTAAATAAGTATTGTAAAAATGCTACGATTAATTTTTCTTCGCGTTTTCTACGCCGAAATGAATAGAAAGTAAAGAAGATTGCCGCAAGTGTTTGAAAAAATGGATTTCTACGTGAAACTAATTTTTATAGCATAAAACCGAAGGCCAGCGCGTCGCACCCAGGTCGATCGATACAATCGTCTCGAACGTGTGCTTCCAACTTTGATCGGGGATTAGCTACGTCCGCTGTTATCTTCCAATGCATTAATCTCGGCCGTTACTTAACGAAGGACAAAGAGATTAGAGGACTAACCCCCCCCCCCCCCCCCCCCAATGTCGAGATTCCTCCATCTACCTAAAATACAGCGAGTAAAGTTCAATTCGACGTAAGGATCGCGTTTGGATTCTCTACAAATAGATTTAATTGAAAATGCGCGTGCAATTATTTGCAGTCATAAATATCGTACCACGTCCACTAAACATTTCCCCCGACACACTGAGAGAAAAATGTGGAAGATTTGACTAAATTAACGGTCACGGGCGCGCGAACGCAGATCAAGTTATTTGAACCAAAAATCTGCTAGAATTGACTACAGCTTGTTTCAGTCAAACAGTTTTAATCATTATAACCCAATTATTTAATTCAAGTAACTTGATCGGCGTTCCACCTGCCAGTGACCGCCAATTTAGTCAAATTTACTATTTTTTCCTCTGTGCGGATAATCCCAATAGTTCCAAAACTACCCCAAGAAACTTTCTTTCCCCTCCGAGGTCGTCTCCGCAAGCTGCGAAGAGAGCGGCCCGGAACAAAAGAACGCCCCTGATGAAATGGACCCAGCTTTAATAAAAAAAAGCTTCTCATCCCGCTCTCTAAACGACTGCAGTTTGCGGATGAAGATACGCGCCGGCTTATCTACCGAATACGACCCGCTCATAAACTGTCGACCGGATCGGAGAGTGCGCGGCTACGGCGCGCGTCGACGGCGCGTGGTGAAATGTCCTCGTGGCAAGACAAGATCGAGCATACTATAACGCGAGTACTTTCTGCAACAAAGGAACGCTTCGGCATTGTCGGGGATGCGCGCAACGATTGCGGTGGTGGATAAGGGGTCTTTCATTTGTCAGCTCGCTAAGAGTTCATCGGTGGGGTCGGGGACGCGGTCAGTGAGCGGTCGCCCGAGGCGACGTATCATATCATAAGTTTTTCACGACCCGTCTTTCAACCCCTCCTTGGATTTTCCTCTAAAGATCATTTCGCGCGGAACAATGGACCCTGTGTAAGTGAGAGGCTGCGGCCGGATGGGCTCCGGCCGAATTTTCTCGATAGAGTTACCCCCGGCCGCGAGAAATTCGAGGAAACGACGTTATCCCCCGGCCACGTTTCGCACGGGCTATTGTGTGCGTGGGTCCAATTTTGGGCGCACTGTCGGCCACGGAAGTTTGGACGAAGAAGTAGCTAACGTATGGCTATGTTATATTATATAACGGGGTGCGTTATTAGGGGAGTACAGTGCGACCTGCCACGAGAACATTGGTTGGGGGAGAGAATGACTATTTTCTTAGAGAGGAAAGGGTGTCCTTGCGAGAGACGGTGCTGTATATCATATGAGTAGGGGCTAAAGTTCGGAAGAAAAAGTGAATCACTATTAGCTAATTATCTATGAGCTTTTGGCTCATGTTTGTATTAATAATTTTTTGAAGATTACATTTGTATCTATAATAAAGTCTTATATAGATGTAGGCCAAGAGTTTATAAATAATGGGATAATAGTGATTCGAGTTTCTTTTCTGACAAGTTTAGCCTCGTATGGTATCAAAATAATCGCTAAAAAGGGATGATTCTTCGATTCAATTTACGTTTCAGGTTTCTTTCGGGGCGGATGTCGTTTGAAAAATTTGTATCGAAAGTATCGTATCGTTCGGAAGAGCAACAAAAGGAGGAATGAATTTTCATTGCAATTTTCATTTTGGTATGCCGCGTAAAGCGAGAATATTAACTCGACTGTTCCTCGGCAGACCGCGTGCGATGACACCGCGCCCCCCTCGGTACCAGAGCTCAAAACGAAATTTTATTCCTTATTCCATTACGCCGACCCTCGTTTGCATCGTTTAAGCCACCGCCCGTCTGTCCTCTCAAATTTCTTCCATCTCCTCAGAGTGGATTTCTTGAGAATTTCGTCGCCCTCCGCCGCGGCGTCGGCCGTCCGCTTTACCTCGTCTTTTTCTCGTCGACTGATGCGCGCAAAAACCCTCGCAAATCTCGCGTCGTCGCGGGGTAATGTTTTGCTTTGTATCCACCTGCAGTGGAGCGCAAGCGGTAGAAAGGTGAAATGTCACTTTATTTTTATTTTGCCGAATTGGCCGAAGAACGGTCTATATGCAGTAAAAAAGGTGGTGTTAATTTTTAATACCATTTCACACCGATGTGGGGGGGGGGACCTATATATATATGTACCACATTTGGTGTCATTCAGTCTTATGCAATTGTTATTTAACACTAGAAGTGGTCTAAATAGCTCCACACAGCAGAATTTTTTACAGTGTAGGGAGAACCCGCGTGCTCGTTTTTTCTCTTTTCCTTCTTATTTTACTTTCATTCGCCTCATGTGTGTACACTAAGGGAACAATCTGGTTAAAAGAACCATGATTTAACTATAAATTGTGGTCGATTTTGGCATCAACCATGATTCCATAATTCTTCTAAACAGTGAAGTTCTGGTTACAGTGACAAGAGATTACGATTGCTGCAATTAGATTAACCTGCAGTATGCAGTCGATTGATGACCCCAATCTTTTTTTATTTAGTTGATAGTTGACATTACTATGCAGAAATACTATCAATTTACTTCTCTGGTTAATTTAATCATGATGCATGGCTATCATAAATCATCATCCTATTGTTACACAGAGAAAAAGAATTAATTAGACCTACTAATAATGAAATATTTTTTCAGATTAATTAAATATTTCTTCCTTGCAATTACATACTGTTCAACGTGACTGTAAGAAAGAGATAAGTTGAATTGATGTATTAAAAGATTTCATTGACATAAATAAGCAACCCCCGTAAATAATTTTCAGTAGATCCGACCAATTCTTTTTCTGTATGTATTATAATAACGTAACAAAAATGGTTTTGATTGCATTCGTGGTTTGTTTAATCATAAATATGGTACTACAGCAATCAGGAAAATTCAATCTTGCGTTTATGGTTGATTTCACCACGCACTTTTCTCTCACTGTACTTTATATTATCGCATAGAAAAAGAATATGATGTAATTTCCTATTTAGATGATATGCTATTGCTTTAGGGAGTTATTGCAATATCTATATCTATTTAATAGCATGCGATTTTCCTCATTCAGTGGCAGCTACATTTTCCTTAGCCAACCTGAATAGCATGAAAATCGATAGGTGGGTACGTACAGCGCTACTCGTAGCGGTCCAGAATATTCCTCCAAAGAGATTATACGAAAGAGCGCCCGTCCCCGGAGTTTCAAGGGGTTATGTGTAAGGGACTCTTTTCCCTTCCCGAATGTTCCAAACGAATGTGTACGTGTATACATATACATGCATGGAACGCGCGGATCCTTTTCGAATTTATCGGAAAGAGGATTGCGTCGGTTCTCCGCATCGTGTATTTCCCTCTTTCGCATGAGTTACCTTCCACTATATGGAGGCATTTAGATGCAGTTATATCGACGAGAGGAAGATCTAAATAAATTAGAAACTTAACATGCAGCGGTTCCTTTGAAGCGATCGCGTAAATATATTTCTATCGTGCGATAGAAACAATTATTTTAAAATGTTCTATATATAGCGACAAGGAGAAAGGAAATTTTTCCTTATCGTTAGATTTAACGTGTCAATTTCCCTTTTCCATCCGCAGGACGTAAATATGTTAACCCGTTCAGTCGTCGAGTGCGAGGGAGCCTTGTGAATCTCGCGCTTTCGCGTCGATGGTCGAGCAAAAATTCTGACCAGAGAGCGTCGGGACGCTGCGCTAACGAGACGGAATTATGCAGCGGGAGTTGCATATGCATCGCCCGCAGGTCTCAGCCATTCGGGCATGTTACAGGCGCGTGATCCGCGCGTAATTGCGCTATTCATTCTTCGCCGTGGTTTCCCATTTCTCGCTTGCCGGGTGTGTACACGTTGTAAATCTGAGTCATTGCACTATTTATCGAGCTAATTTCAAGTGAGAATGGGTTGGGCCGGTGGGGCCGCGGGTCGATCGACGCGGAGCTTGAATCAAAGGACGATTTTTCGTATATACGCTGCAAATCTTTTTCATCGCGATTGGCTAAAAATGTTCCCAGTCTGTAGAAACGCTAATTTAATACTTTAACTTTGCGGATATACGTCTGAATTTAGATAATATTTCGTTTTTATAGAAATTCTTGTTTAAAAATCGCTCATCAATAAGTCGTATAATTTCTAATTACATTAGTTCCTTAAAATTCTAAATAAATTAATCAAATTGGCATAAGATATTTTTAAAGATGAAACGGTATGAAATTTGAAAAAGTATTATATTACACCAATTCCAGTGAAAAATCTACGAAAGACAATAACCTCGGTTAAAGTAATGGTACACAGGGAAAAAGAATTAGTTAGATCTATTGAAAATTACTTTCGGAGTTGCAGGTAATTACTTTTTTATATCAATGAAATTTTTTAATACATCAATTAAATATCTTTTCCTTACAATCACGTGGAATAGTATGTGATTATAGGGAAGAAATATCTAATTAATATATGAGAAAAGATCAAATTGGTGTATATGAATAATTACTTACTATCCCGTAATTAATTCTTAGTAGATCTGACTAATTCTTTTTCTTTGTGTAGCAATTTCACGATTCGAATAACTTTGGTCTATCCCATGTATCTCATTGTTAAGTGTAAACATCGTTGGCCTCATTCCATGGTACTTAAAAAATGTATGATACATATTCGCGTGTGTATGCGGGCGAGAACAATTGGCAATGAGCTGTGCTGTGCAACGACCCATATAAACGTCGCTCTTTGTCTCATACGCCCTTTCATCCAGCGTGAGCTATTATAATACAAACATTTTGCAAAGGGCCCGAAGCGTTGTAACGAGGCACATTGCACATTTTTATTTTTTTTATTTTACCGCTCGTTATATACGTTCGAGGATAACGATTCTGTCCTGAGCTTTCAATCTACGAATGTATGAAATTCGTGGTTGGCTGAACTAATCTTCTCCAGGAATATTATAGGTCCCCAAATTTAAATTAACTTTCTCAAGTCTTTCGCTTTTATCGTAACACATTTACGAGTCTACTTTTTCAGTGTACATAAAGATAAGTAGGTACTTCCAGTCGATATTAAGACAGCCGTTCAATTCGAAGCAAGTATTCGTTATACATTAAATATTATTATGACACATTATCGAATGGTTTCAATAAAAAAAGACCTATAATGACTGTAAAAGTATTGACGATAAAATGTAAGAAATTTAATTTATCTGACATTGAATTAAGTTTTATTCTTGTTTTTAAAATTTAATAACTCCGAGGCTCGCTGCAGAAAGTCATTATTTACGAATGCATGTATGTAATTAATGAATTTCCAACGTAAACGAGAGTAAGAGTCGAGCAAATGTTAACGACCGATTTTATTGTAAATAACAATCAAGTGCACCTCTACGCAGGTACTTCAACTTTCCACTCGAGAGGATGGTAAGAATGGTCACGACTCGGCTCTGTGAAACGATAACGAGTCATCGTTAAACGGTTACTGCGCGAGGATCCCTTCTTAACATCGAATCTAATTGGACGAATCCTCCCTGCAACGACTCCTCTCACCGATCGGATTCTCACAAGCGGAGAGGAGTATCGGAGGCGGCTGCACGCAGCGAAGCGGGCATGCCAGGCACGTAACTGAATTCCCCGGGGAGCTTCGATCCAGAAGTCATTAGAACTGCAATCGAAACCCCGCTTCCCGTGGCGAGTAATAAACTTAACCGCTCGATTTAAATGTCGCCGCACGGCGTTCGACCCGGCCGAAGTCGGTTACCGGGACCACGAATACAACCAGATGATTTAACAGCACCGTTGAATGCACCACAGCAATGGTCGCGTTTTTGTCTCGCGGAGAAACGTGATTTGGTAGGTTTTTTATTACGTGTCACGCTACTAATGCCAAAAGGTCGTAGACCCTACTTTTTAATAAATAAGAAGTTAATAAGAAAAATGTTTTTATACGCCCTTTTTTTGCTTTATAAAGGCATTTTTGACACATACGACATTCTGGCATCAGCGACGCGATATTTGTGGCGGTTAGAGAAGACGACGTGTCAGTTTCGTTATTAATATTAATTCATATAGTAGTTCTTCCCCGATCGGAGAGAAAAATTTGCAATACAAATAACGATATCCCTCGATAATAATCGAAAAAACGTACCGGCCTTGTCAAAACAACACGATACCATGCAACAAACTCCTACAGAGGATACAACGACTACGACTCACCTTTCGACGGAGTTGTGCGCGAGAAAGGACTTGGGCAGTGACAGCGATCGCTGATGCGGATCGAGGGAGGCGTCGTTTGCGACCGAATCTTCCCTTCGGGCGGGAGCACTTCCGGGTCTGGAGAGCATGCCGTCTCTCGGCGGTTCCATGAGCGTCTTCAGAGACCCGATGACGGCATCCTCCATCGGCGTCGAAGCGCCGGAACTCTTCGCGTTACGGGGACTCTTCGTCACGGTTCGATCCGACGTCGTCACCCAAATGTCGCTGCTCGAGGAGGTCGAGGAGGAGGACGACGAGGAGCAAGAAACCCCGTTTCCGCCGGGCGACTTGCCGATTCCCTTGGCGGGCACCGGTGACAATTTCCGGTCCGCCTTCATCGTCGCACCGCTCGCCTCGAAACCGTTGTCCGACTTGTGATAATCCAGACGATGACTCGGGGCGTAATCGCGCTTATCCATCAGCAGGTTTCCCGAGCTCGAGCTCCCGTTTCCGGGCGATTCGAGGGGCGACCAGCGCGACGACTGCTTCAGGACGCTCTTCGGCGGTCGATCGAGGTACTTGGAGCTGCTGCGCTCGCGTTCGGCTCGATGGTGGTACTTCTTCGAGTTCTCACGCTCGCGCACTTCGTCCATCCGCTCTAGAGACGCGGGCGAGCTGCACGCGCTGCTCCTGCCGATGTGCGTCGCCGTGTCCGGCGGAAGCCTCTGATGAGCCGGGTAACTCTGCGAGAGTTTCATGAAGACCGGGGGCGCCTGTCCCGGTGAGTACAGCGTGTCCCTCTGCGCGCAGTGGGGCCAGAAGTCGCAGGTGCTGCTGCTGCAGCGGTTCTTCGACTCGGGGCTGAGGCAGTAGTCGATGTGGTTGACGGCTGTCACCGAGGGGTTGGCGTTCGGCGTGGTGGTGCCCCGCTGCAGGGTGCGGGGTCTGCGATTCTGCTGCGATTGACCGGATTTCGCCTGCTGCTGCTGTTGCTGCAACTGTTTCGGAGGTACGAAGTAGACGTCGTAGGTATTCGGGGCACCCCTCCGCGGCTCCTGGCCGTCTTCCTGGCGCCGATCGTATCGACTGGTCAGGAGATTCCTGGCCGCCACGCGGCTACGCGTGCCGTAGAGGAACTCGGTAACCGCTTCCGCTTCGCGCAGCAGTTCCTCGTTCAGGGCGCTCTCGGTGGACTGTGCCTTTCCTGAAGAGCACGATATATCGCATGGGTCAAGAGACTGCGCCGTAGTTTTGCGTCGCGCTGCTGTGGTATCGATAGCAGTGAATTAATGACGAGAAGGAAGGAAGATATCCTATAACTCGGATGATCAAAGATCCTGGGACGCATGCCTGGCTACTGTGAAAGGGGAACTGATAAAGGGGATCATGGAGCAGTTCCAATTTGAAGAGCACTTGGTCTACACTTACGGGGAAATACAGCTAAAGAGCGAGGGAAGTCTACTTCGGGAAAGAGTTTTCGTTGGGCTACATAAGGCTGAGAACGTACCGAAGCGGAGAGCAAAGCAGCGAAAACAAAGCTGTACCTTCTTATTGAAACGCGCACAGTAATCGCACATCACCGCCATACGATCCACTGTGCGTATTCCGATAAGAAAGTACAGATTTGTTTTCACTGCTTTGCTATCCAGTCTCAGCATTGCTTTGCTCTCGGCTTCAGTACGTTTTTAGCCTAAAGGAGAAGAGAATGCGCGCAATGAGGAGAGCGTAGCTCATCTCCAAAGAGAACAAAATGCCACGTACGATTGGGTAGTATATGCCGCTTGCCCCGGTCATTAGCGATCTTGACAATGACCCTGTGCGGTTCCTTGGCCTCCCTGGAGTGATCGCGGCTCATCGGCGCCGGTGTAGGCGGTGCGGCCGCGGAACCCGGAGACCTCTTTTCCGGCAGCTGAAGACTCCTGGATCTCCTGACGCGCGACTGCAGCGAGTCGGGCGACGTCACGGCGTTCCTGGCGCTCTGATGCTGCCGCGAGGTGTTTCCCCTCCTGAAAGGATTCGGCGTGGGCGACCTGCCCTGACGCTCGTTACCGCTCGAACTCGAGGAGGAGGAGGAAGAGTCGAAGCCGGAGAGTTGTTTGCCCGATTCCGTCGATCCCGGCGACCGTCGCATCTGTTGACTCCTCGACTGATGCGACGCGGTGCCTCGGGTTTGTCTGCCGGAAGGCGAGATCTTCCCGCCATTCGCGTAGCTCGACTCGGGCGACGAGTTCAGCGCCGCCGAAGAGACGACGCTCAGGTTTAACGAGGAGCTGGGGTTGTCGTCCTCGTCGCCGTCCTCGTAACCCTCCACCGAGGAGTCCGTGTTCTCCGCGAGTCTCGGCATGGCCACGCGATTGACGCAACTGTCGAGGCTGCGAAAGCCCATGGAAGAGGAGGAGGAAGACGAGGACTCCATGTAACGCTGGACGAACTGCGATCTCCTGGAGGTCGAGGCGGGATCTTCCAGAGACTTGGCCTGAGCCAGGCGATACTGCTGCTGTTGATGTTGCTGCTGAGGCGTCGACGAAGCTGGCGAAGGCGTTTGTCTTCTGGAGCGATTCGAAGAGGATGACGCGGGAGGTGGCAGGGGAGGACCCGAGGACTTCCTCGAGGGCGACGGTAGGGTGCTCCAGTTGATCGGCGACGGTGGAGAAGGCGGAGGACTGATGACGTCGCTGTCGATGGCGTTCGAACGCGGCAGGAACGGCGGCTTGCCGAAGGCCGGGTTGCGACCGTGTCGAGTGGTCGAGGAGCGCTTCCCGACGTCCTGGAATGCCGGCGGGGGTGAGATTATGGGCGTGATGGAAGGGGGCGAGAGGGACTCGGGGATGCTGTGGGGCGAGGTGTATTCGCTCGCCGGGCAATCGTATTCCTGGCTGCCGTGCAGCGCGAGGAAGGCCGGTCGCTGATGGTCGAGGCTGCGCGAGTAATCTGGACACTTTCCGGGCTCGCTGTTGCTGCAGTGATAATCGGCGAGCTTAATGGTGGCGCGTCGGGGCAGAGGAAGGGTGCCCGTTGCAGCGGTGACGAGACTGCTCTCGTAGCTGGTCTTCCGGTTCTCGTCGAGCGAGCGTTGCTGCACTTGAACCCAGCCTGACCGGCCCAGATAGACGCCGTCGACCTCGCGGTCGCACCACCTCACGGGCGACAGTTCTCTGTTGCAGTTGCCGCCGACGAAGAGTTCGCTGGAGGTGCCACCGCTGCCCGAGAGGAAGTTGGCTTCGCGACGGCGGTGCAAGCTCTCGACCTGACGCTGCTGTTGCTGCTTCGAGCTGTTGGGGTTCGGAAGGGGGTTGTTTTCGTGACGCACGAGGGCGGGTATCGTGCTGCCACGCGTGTAGGAACCGCGCACCGTTATCCCCCCGGGTTTCGATCGGCTTGCGGACTGGGCTTTGTTGCTCTGCGCTCCGTACGTCGTGCCCTGCGAGCTCACCTCCCAGGGGTCCGACGTACCGCGGAGATGCAAGACCGACACGTTCGGTCCCCTACAACAAGCGGAGACCTTCGGTTTTTTCGTTTCTTTATCGCCAGAGATATCGTCGAGAAGATGATGATGATGAAAGGAGGCGAGGAGGAATGAAGAGTTACGAGCGGGTGCGGAGGGTTGTGTTTGTATAGGTACCGCGTGATAGACGCGAGGAGTTTACGATCCGTACGATTTGGGGTGTATCCGAGGGCCGTTTCTCGAAGGTTCATGGGAAACTGCGAGATTTTCGCCGGATGGTAACCGGGGTGAGCGTAATTGTTTGGGGTGGTAATCGTCTTTAGATTTGCTCTTTGCTCAAAAATTCGTCGGATTCTTTCGCCAGGGTTAATTAACTCTCGGTTTGTTTCTATACAGTGTCTGCCATATTCCTTTCAACGTGGGAGGGACTTGTGAGGATTCGACGAGTTGGAAGGAAGGATTTAATTATTGAGTTCGCATTTGATGGTGGGGCGTTTATTTTATGATCGACCCTCCTCCAAGGTGGAAATATATAATTACGTCTAATTTTGCCGTATTCTTTTAGGGTAGAACGAGGTTTTGTTACGTTCACGCTGGCAGGCACGAGAATGGAAAGTTTTTTCATAAAGCGTCTTTCTTCTTCTTGGTAATACCTATTGACTGCCGTTCGTTTTGAAATTTAAGCCATGGTTTGTATGCAACTAAAGTGGCTCGCGTTGGTGTAACCATTATTGTACAATGAAAAGGCTTGCCGCGTGGAAACTATATAATTTACGGTGGTTGTGCGAAAAACGCGTGTGCGCGTAATGTGCATCGAAAAACATCTCTCGCTCGGAGTTGGCGCGTCTCGCCCGTAGATGGGCTTCTTCGTGGCACCATTACCTTTACGTCGTCGCTCGATGCGATGTCTATATATCTATATATGTAATCTATATCGCCATGTCTAGGAGCGATACGATTTACATAATCATCCGCCCGCTACGCGATTGAGTCAACAGAGACACGAGACGAGTATCAAAACTCGTGAAGAAGAAAAAGAAGAAGAAGAAGAAGATGGGAAAAGAAGATCGAGGTACGTTGAGTGGAAAGAGGGAAATTTAACAACCGTTCGATTCGATTAAACGGTGTAAAGAATTGAGCAATCCCCGATAACGTCTCCTTCGTTGCTTATGCACCTTTATCTCGTGTTGCTCGATGCAATATGCGTATGTAACATGCACCGAGAAAATAGTTTATTTATAGCTAATAAATATTTGTTTGAATATGGCGAAATAAACACTTTATCGAATCAAGTAAATATTTGTTAACTATTACGATATTTATTTGGTGCAATTAGATTCCTCGAGGCAACCGCTTGAATGAAATAGAAATTTTAATAATTAACGTAGGTATATTTTCTTATCCTAACGAAATATTTATTTTGCCGTATTTGAAATTATATTTATTAACTATTAATAAACTGTTTTCTCGGTGTACAATACAAATTTAAATAACAAACATTTTTTAAAACTTTTCATTGATTTTAGTTTCAATTCACAACTATCTCGTTGCATATAAAAAGAGAACGAATGAATTGTTGAAAGAAAGCGGCTGCTTAAAAAAATTTATTCGTTCTGTCGGAAGCACGTCAGCGAATACCCTCGGTGCGTGCAGACCTGACTATACCCTCGAGGATGCTTTTACGAGTACTGAAAAAAAAATTCGCTCCGTATCGCGTAATTGCGCTACAAGAATTCCGCGCACACTCCCATCAGTCCCTTAGAAGGTCGATCGAAGCTACACGTCGAGGCAAAGATTTTTCTTTATCCGCGACGAGACGCCGCGTTCTTCGGGTAAGGAGCGACGAAAGGCATGGTGATCGTTCACCTTAACCCGTAACTCCGGTCTTGCACTCGAGAAACTCGTATTTGATTTTTCATGCAACGCAATGCTTCCGTCTAACTTTGTCGCGTTAGATGCCATACCGAGAGAGTGCGTCACGTAGATAATAGGTATGTGTATGAGTAAAAAATGAATCGTTTGATCGAGAAATTATTTCAAAAGTGCTCTTGAGTCAAAAGAAAATGCATTTTGTGAAGTTAAGAATTGATTTTAACCGAATAAATTAAACCGATGGCTAACTTCAATGCCAATTTGTGCATTAAACTGCACTGTAGCTTTTTTTAACATGGTCGATATACGCATAATGAAGAAATATTTATCTGTAAAATAAATGTGTCGTATGTAGCATACATATAGCCTTTTTGTATTATAAGTACAGAATATGGGGCGGCATTTATTGGATAATTCGGACCCCTATTCTGACCTTTCGAACGCGTCGAGTGGCGTTCTGGGGGTGAAAGGGCACTTACAGCCCTCATCGAGGGCTTCCACACTCGAAGGATTAAAGGTAAATAAATATTATCGGAACTCGTACAGTTATTAATTAATGAAATAAAAAAATATGAAAGGTTTTATCGACTAAAACAAAAGTATGTCGAGTTATTTTTTTGGAATTACACAAATATTGGCAGAAAGAAAATTCTTGAAATATATTTATCTATCAACAAAATATCATTGAAATAGGAATATTCGGATTCTTCTATACCCGATGGCGAAATATTTCGAAAGGAAGGGAATAATGAATCTCCTTAGATCTCGCATATCGATCGAAGCGCCGAGAGAAAGATGTTCGTTTTCTCTATTCGAAGATGCGCATTCCTCGAGCGAGGGGCGATAAAAAGACGCGCAGCGATCGCTCTCCTTCATTTGCAGTGGCGCCAACCGCGCGCGAAGACCGGAAAACTTTGATCCTGCTTTCTTTCTATACTTAGAGCGGACGCGCCGCGGACTTTTCTCCATGTAGACACCCCGCGGGTGAGACGCGGTTTTTCTTTCCTCGCTGTCGGGCGCGACGTGCCTCTGTATAAATATTCATCGGAAGAGATGGAGGAAACCGGACGAAGTGAAACGAGCCGAGGAGAGGAGGGCGCTCGCGCGATGGACGCCTGTTAAAATTGGAACCTTTTTCTATACGCGCACATAATTCTCACGAATGGATACGGTGGAAAAGCGCGGTTTCTTTCTGGTCCAACGTTACTTTACGGTTTTCTTTTTAAAATATCGTGCAGATAATTTGTATGGTATATCTACTGACTGAACTGTAATTTCGTGACTTTTTTTCAAGCTCTATATATTATCCATTCGAAAAAAGGACTTGTCACGTAAGACCCTTTCCGACATTCTCGTTGACCAATATTCACGAAAAGTGAAGCCACTTTTCCGTGAATTTTATCAGCCGAATTCGTTGTCTCGAATCTGGAATCTTAAAAGCATGAGCGAGTGACGTTTGCCAATCGTCGAAGTATAGAAATCCATGCGATTAAGATGAATAAACGAAGAGTGCGCGTGAAGCGCGTGCGTTGTTGCCGGTCTCGATTATAAAGCAAATTGTTGTAGTACGAAATGATTTAACTGTCCGGAGGCACATTCCATGCATGCGGCGCGATCCTTTGTAATATCCATGGGTCACCCCGAGGGGTGTCCCCTGCCTCGTGCCTTCCGAAAGCTAAATTGGTGACGCGTTAAAGTTGTCAAATTACGTTAATAATTTGGCACAAAACGACCGAGTCAAAGAGAGGTAATAACATCAAAGGAAAGTTATCGCTCGGACGTACATTCGAGATGATCGATCTCGATGGTCTTCCGCCATCATCATCATCATCTCGTATGATTACATCACAAATTACATCCTACGCCATCGGTTATGTATGCATAAGTATAATACCTGTACGCCGAATAACAGAGTACTTCTACGACCGAATAATTCGTTCCTCGTATAACGTACGAACTCGTAGTTAGGTGCTTCGGGCACGAGCTGCGCAGATGGCTTAACGGTACCGGAATTATCAACCGTTTATCAAAAAGTGCGCATACGTTATACATGTGTATGGATTTGCACGTGGTAAAGTTGAGGCTTTACTCTTTTCCGGAAGAAGAACGCGTTCGTTTCACTTTAAATGAAGCTATTTATTAATGATTAACTACTTCTAAGCGAACCTTTTTTTTTATCGCAGAAATATATTTTGATAGTATGTTAAAATTAATTATTTTTTGAACTTTACTTTTGGCAACGACATTTTCCAAGTCCAGTATCCCCATAATTTTGTTACCAGTACCTTTGTTACTTCATTTGACGTATCAGGAAGAGAAAATTAATTAGTAAAATCCTTTAATAACAGTGATCCTTATGATAAAAGAAAACAAAATCAAGATTAAATAACACTTAGGCCGGTATTCATAGTAAGATCTCAGGAAATAAGATGGTCTCAAAACGATTTAGGAGGTGTCCCATTGGCTAAAATAGTCTTGAGACCTGACTATGAATACCAGCTTTATAGACTGCTCTCGCTTGATTCGGAGACTCGGTATACCGGCAAATTGCTCGTTGTCGCCCAACAGTCGACCGTTAGATCGAAAGTGACGGAAGTCTCATCGCGAAGGCTTCACCCTTTTTGTGGATGATCTTCTCCGCGATAATCCGATAACGGAACTACAGTAGACTGACAGCTCGAAGCCTGAGATAAGCAGTCGTTTGGCATACCAAAGTGCTATCGGGGCAGTTAGGCGGAGTCGAATAGACAGCGCAGAGGCTGATATGGTAATATGTGCGATCGCGTAGGTGAGCTGATGCTGGCTATAGGTGCTTACATTATCGCGAATGTATAGGTTGCTATATATGTGTACGCATATATGTGTATACACGTGGTCAATGAATCGACACCTTCAAGGTGGGCAAACGTTCGTTGTATAATTTATCAATTTAGAAGGGATAACGGTCATCGCCGCATTCCAAGAAAAGTTGTACCATTCTGCATTTATCTATACAGCGCGTGAATGTTTAACTGTCGATTTACGAACGTCCAAATCATCGTCCGCTGAATATCTCCTGGATTTACGTGAAATATCACCAGACGCGCGAATAGAATATGGATAGATTTCTCTGCGGTTATACGTGCCGATGTCAGAGGGTCGAATAAACTGCGAGATCTACCTGAAGCAAGTACGTCCAATTCCGAAGAGGTAACGTAACGTTTCCTACCTCGCGGAATTTGACCTACTTCTCTCCGCGTCACTTGGCGTTGGACGAATTTCAAGATGAGTCTATACAGTGAAAGAAATAATTGCTGACGCTAAACAAATGTTTCCTTCGATCGAAAATATGATATATGTAATTTTAGGACCAAGCCACTGTTCTCTTCGTGTAAGAAAATGTTTGCTATGCTCGAGTAATTGTTTTTTTTCGTGCTGGAAGAATTTCTCGTCCCGACGAAGGTATTCTTGAATCAAGAATATATGTATATTCTTCGATCAAGAATCTGTATTCTTAACAATTTTAGGGATCCGATATTTTTGATTGAAGAAATATTCTTTTGACATTAGCAATTATTTCTTTCAGTTTAGCTACGAGTATTTACGTAATAACTTTTTAACGAATTCAGGAAAGATTCCGGTTTGTCCGATTCCGGCATTCCGAAGAAAGTGAGATTTTTTCTGTATAAATAGATACGTTATATCTCTGTAAAGGTATTTAGAAACCAATATACCTTTATTTTATCAGTTGCAGATGTTATTTGTTTTCTCTTATAAGGAACATTTTGATTGTGACACATTCCATAATATAAACTGCGATAATTGAAGCTGTTGATAAACCGTGTCTATAATCCCAGCAAACCAACTTGACGTTTCTCCATTAATACAATTGGGATATTCGTCTTGGCGTCACTCAACGTCGACCCAGTAGCTGGAGTCGTGATCGATCCCCTCGAAGGAGGATACCGAACTGTCTTGTCGCGTTCTAATAATTGAACAGTACGTATGGGGGCCGAGAGGCCAGGCGAGAATTGGGTAATTTGAAAATTGGGATAGTCGAAATATACTTTTAACAGAGTCGCTCAAAATATTCCAATCCCACCGAGGATCATAGCGTTAGGAAGTTGATGCTTAGATATATTTTCAGAGTTTAGGAATACTCAAATAACGGGATTATTTAACGCGATAACTATTTCCATATCGTAGTTGAGTCACGATAATGATTTCTCGATGTGTCGCAGTGATTGGATATAAAAATAACCGTAGAGGAAGAAAGAAAGAAAATGAGAAATGAAAAAATAGGGAGTATCGATGATAGTATTCGCAATTTTGGAATTACTGTGTTTATTAACCATATAAAAAATATCTATTGTATTCTCTATAACAACGTATATACTGTTATAATTAAATGATCGTTCGATTTGTCCAAAAAAAGAATACCGAACTGTCTCGTCGCATCCTGATAATTGAATAGAAATGGAACTCCTCCCTCTCTCGAGGGGGACGAGAAACCTGTCGGGAAATGGATAATTCGGGAATTGCGACAATTAAATTATAACTTTTTATAACGTTAGCCTGAAATACTCCAATCCCACCGACGACTCTGTCGTTAGGAAATGGTACACCGAGAGATATTTTCAGAGATCAGAAATATCCGAATAACGGGATTATCTAACGCGACACAGGCACCGATTTCCATGCCGTGATTAACTGACAAAGATGTCTCCTCGGCGTGTCGTAATAATTGGATAGGTAGAGGTAATCACAGAGGACGAGGGAGAACGGGATGAAAAATGGATAATTAAGGAACCTCGATGCACTGAGAAAAATTACTTAGTTAAAATAAGAAGACACATCTGGTTAAATGGGTTTAGTCCTAGCTAAAATAATAGTAAATTAAACTAAACATTTTTAGTTACTCTTAACTACCTGTTTAGTAATTTTAACTGCATGTCTAATCATTCTAACCAGGAAATGGTCAGTTTAAAAATACAGATAGAGGATCCACATTTCGTCAAACGGTTTGGTCATGATCTCCAAGATTTTGGTTAAATTAACTAGTTTATTTTTCTCAGTGTAATGAGAGTAATGAGCTAATGAGCCACCAATGATATATAATTGCACGAGCGAGAAAGCTTTCTTCTTTCTCCAACAAGAAAGTAAATAGGAAACGCAATAGGTGTTGCAACTCTTCATTGATCGATCGTAGTGTGCAAAATAATCCAAGAAAGGGAAATTTTTTCAAGGAAAGGATATTTGAATTACGGCAGTGCCACGTGTGCCTGAGCCTACCGACTTCAATTACCTTTTAGTCGACATCGCTTACGCAAGAGTCGACACGACGCTCGGAAATCACGACGCGCATCGATCATGAATTCGTACGACGACGATTCATCCGTTTCTCGTCGGCGGGCGTCGAGAGATTGCGCGAGAAATCCGTCGCGGCACGTTTCACTGAAAAACGCCTCGCGACGACGCCGCGCAATTTCATATCTTCGCACTCCCGTGGGTCGTACAAGACGAACACTATTTCGATCGTCGGTACGATCAATCACTGCACACCGAATTCACCAGCACCGAGACGCTGCATTCGTCGACGATTCACCACGACTGTCACGCCGCGCGTAGTGCGTATCCGTTCGTTCCACTTCGATGCGAGAAAAAAAAGACACTGCTGAAAATGGTACTCCGAAAAAAAAGACGGAAAAATATAGCAACTTTCGTCACGTCGAAACCGTGCGCGCAAGCGCGATCCGACTGTACGACGGCAGCGTACGAACGCGATTTGAAAGCGAATCGCGGGAAGTCCGGGAGCACGCGCGCTCCGTCACTAAGAGAGAGAGAGAGAGAGAGAGGAATCGGTTACCTGTCGGATCGCGAGGCGGCGGCCGGATTGGAGATCTCGGTCGGGTCCGCGGCGGGACTGACTCGGCGAGGGGCGAGGGCCTGAGTGGAGGCCGAGGTCGGGACGGGCCCTCCGACACCCACGGAGCCCCCTCGACCCCCATCGTCGGTCGAGTGCTGGCAGGAGGACTGTGAAGTTTGCGAGAGCCAGCGTCGACCCGCGGCACGTTGGGCTCCTGATCCCGACGCCGATCCTCCGGGCTGATGACCTCCCACGCCCCCGCTGTCCAGCGAAGTGCTCTGAAACGCGACGCGAGACTGCAGATTTTTGCGAAGACGTGCGGCAGCAATTTGTCTTGATACTTCCGTTCGTTTTAAGGGGACATTTGGTCGAGTTAAAGCAAAGTGTAATGCTTGGACGAAATGAATAATTAGGTTAATTGTTTTTACTAAATATTTTCATCGAAATTTCTGGAATCGAACTCTTGATCACCTTATCCAATATTCTGATTCTGAAGATGATGGATTTATCGAGGAAATCTTGACGGAATATAGATATTTGGATGATTTTATGGACAGAAGATGATTTTTTTTCGCATTTAAATCGCTAATATCTCGTACTTCCAACGAGGTTCCTCGCAATAAAGCGGTTATTTTTGGAATCAGCAAAAAATACATAAGACAGGGTAATCGAGCGATCGATTCCAAAAAGATTTCGATTTTCCCCACCTATCTTATGTATTTTTGGTGCTGATTACAAAAAGCATGGTTATTGGGTCGATATCTCAAAAGAAATATAAGATATCTGTGATTTTATGCACAAGAAAATTAATTTTTCTCATAAAATCATCCATATTTCGATGTTTTTAAAAAGATTTCTTCAGTAAATCCATTACTATCGGGATCAGAATAAAAACATAAGTCAGATAGAGTAGTTGAAAATTCAATTCCAGAAATTCCGATCTTTGGCAAAATGTCAAAGGACACAAAATTGTTGCAAAAATCGTTAAATCTCTGGATTTTCATTTACATTTATAAAGAAAACAAATGATTTCCAAATGAGATGGAATAAATATAAAGACAATCAGAAGACTATAAGTAGAGTGATCGATTTGTCAGAATGCGTGGATGTAGTTGAGTCACGCATACGGGATGTTTCGCTTGATTTGTCTTGACATTGAATGTAATCCGTTTCACGCGTTATATTTTCTCCAATATCGAATTTCATTGTGAAACAAAATGCGGCATTTGGTATTTAAAAACTAGGTCAGATACTCTTACACGTACGACAATTTCGCTTGTATACCTATTTCCGTAACTCTCTCTATTCGCCCAACGAGGTAAATCGCCACGTTTTTACTCATCGAAAGATTTCCAGGATACCCCGTATACGAATACCATATCTTCTCCGTCCCATTGAACTCGTCCAAAAGAATCCTCTCCTTCGTCGAGAACTCGTATCCCGTCCCCTTCGCGCAAATCTATTTTCAGCCAAAAAGCGAAACGAGTCGATCCGTGAAGTCATCGAAATCAAATATCCTCCAAAGATTCCCATAGACCGGGCAACGACACGCGCCGCGCATTCGAGTGGCCGAGTGTTGAGTACCTACATACACCAACGAGAGGCGACGACGACGACGCATGCCCGCACAGCCGCTACTTCCGAATATGGGAGAGCGCCGCGTAGCGGCCACGGGCGACCGGCTACGCAACTCGTCGGAGATGAAAGTATTTTTATTTACCGCGTAGGTAGGTAGGCAAAGGAAACGCGCGCGTTTGGAGCCCGCGGACTCCGATGTCGATGCCCCGCGTTTTTTGAAAGAGCGATTTCGATGCGTGGATGGAGGAAGTCGGGTATACAATTCGGCGTGCTTTTTGTCTGGAGCGATGATGCGTCGATTGGTCGATATCTGTACCGGAAGTCAAGCCAATCGAGTTCGTTTGATGGAAAGTGAGGTTTCCCGGTGTTACGTAATGAGCATCGAAAGAGATCTATGCTGAAAATATGAATACACTCGGAGAAAAATCTAGTTGAAAGAACCACAATTGAACCAGAAATCGTGGTCGATCTTGGCACCAACCATACTGAGAAAAATAGTTTAGTAAATTTAACGAAAATCCTGAAGACTATAACCAAACTATGTGGTAAAATATCGATCTGTTTGGTTGAACTGACCATTTTTTGGTTAGAATAATTAAATGTATTTAACTAGATGCGTTTCATCATTTTAACCTAATTATTTTTCTCAGTGCATGTAGTAATATTATTGATCTAATTTTGTGGTTAATTCAACCATGGTGCATGCTTATCAATTATTATCATAAATTACAACTTCGTTATTACTATAACCATGTAACAAAAGTTATTTCGACTGCATTCATGATCTCTTTAATCATAAATATGGGATTACAGTTGATTTTACTACCTACATTTTTTTGAGTTAACTGGTCCTTTGTTGGAATAAAGTGTATTTCTTGAGATCCGCGCAATAGCGTTACATTGAAATGTTTAACATGACTCACTATTACAGTGCAGTCGTATAAATAGAGTTAAAAATTGTTATCGACATGCGCGTTATCTGCAATATAACGGGCCAGCGTTTGCTAGAAATTTTCGCATATTCCTCGGTCTTGCTTTCGCGTAATTAAATATTTATGAAAATGTTTATCTTGTCGTCGCCTCGCCAGGACTTTTTTATTACTCCATTTCTCTTGAAGTAATTTCATACGCGAAGAAATCCACCCGATAAATTTTGCCGTCCTACGCGCAGTAAAAAATGCCTACATAAACCTTTTCTCAGTGAAATTGACTGGGCGAATAGTGGAACGTGTTTGGTAACGCTATAATATACATCGAATACCAGTAAAATGTACCATTCTGCCGGAAAACTTCAACGAAGAGAAACTTCTTTACTACTAGAGGCTGTAAAATTTAACGTGTAAGTTTTCTCCGCGTATATCTTAACAATCTCATAAAAGAGTGAGCCGAACTAATCACGCTTCATTTGACTTATCGAAACACGAGTAATTTTGCTTCACATCAGTAAGCCGTTAATTCCATATTTAAATGATAATAAAATGTATAATACTTGTAAAAGCTCAGCAATGCGGTAAAAGGGCACATTATGGAGAAGAAAAAAAGTTAACGCGGTTTGAAGAGGTAGATGTAAAATCTCTCGAATAAATCAAGTCTTCCGACAGCTCAAAGTTCGCGAGAGCAAATGCGGCGTCGGTTCGCGATCGATGGAGAACTTCCCGCCGCGCGCTGCTTCTTTATATCCTTTAGAGCGGCCGTTGGAGGGAAAAAGACTCGCTTTGAAGTATCGAGCCGTTAGTGAGTTGCCAGAGAAATGAGATAAGAGGAAGAGGAAGGAGCGTACGAGGAGGAAATAAATGTATTCCTTCGAGGTAAAGAGAAGAGTGAAAAGACGGGTCGGAGGATGAAGCGATCGAAGCGTAAACTCGCGAGTACTCACGTTGAGATGATTTTTACGAGAAGAGACATTGGAATCCTGGGAGGATCCTCGAGTGTAGTGTCGGGCGAAGACTTCGGCCAGTCTGGATCTCCCGGACGAGGTGCCTCCCTTGTTTTTGTTCGAGAGCGAGTTATTGGAGATCAGATTGGGGTTACTGTTCTTACGCTCCGGGAACACGAGGTGCTCTATATTTGGAGTGTAACCAGGATCGCTCCTGACGATGTCCTGCAAGGTGACTCGACTTCCGCCGCTGGTGCCTCCATTGCTGAAGAGAAAAAAGGAGAGTAAGATTATTTTTAACGAAACAGAGCAGTTTTTTTTTCATTGGCATTCTTAATTTAGACTCTCTTTGTTAAAATATGTTGGTTGATCAGGCAAGAATCATTGGAATATATTTTTGTTGAAAGGAATTTAACGAAGGGTGCGTTACATTTGTCGATGCATCTGAATGAACGCACTGACGTCTAATGATGATGATTAAGGACGAGCGAAGTTCGGCGAGGAAACAAATACAAGCTTCTCCTTCCTCGATCCATTATCTCATATGTTTGCTCGTTATTCGAAAGAAATGAATTTTAGATCGTTGAATAAATGTATCAGTTATGTATACAAAATGATTGGTGAGGTATAAAAAAATCTCATTTAAAGGATCGAGAAAAAAGGATCGAGAAAATAAAAACTGCTCCGCGGCTACTAACGTCGACTGATAGTAGTAACAGATCACTTCAGTCAGACCAACGCGTGTATTAAGGATTTCTACATATCTTCGTCTCTCTTTCCCAGCTTGTATCTAAGTACTAAGTGCATAATAAATGATAATCGAGGAGAGATGGTCAATCGAATTCGGCCTTCTTATAAAAAAATATTCAATTTTTTACTTTCACACCAGAGAGATGCTATTACGCCAAGCAACGCGTGCGAGAGAGATGAGCTTAGGACACGATGACGTAACTGCATTTAAAAGTCGTTTTCGAGCTCAAATATTGCTGAAAGTGAAAAATGAAAAAATACGAGGTAAATAATTTTTCCCAAATTTTTTGAATCTGCGATAAAAAAATCGTTGACAAAACCGAATTTCCCTTATTGTATATTCACATTATATTTATGCAATTCTCTTCCACAATGCACTGAGAAAAAAAAAGATTAAAAATTATTCCGTTAGAAGGATAATCCGAGTACGAAAGGTAAAATAGATCAGAAATTATCGTAAAGAAAGTTAAATTTTAAACCCTGGAAGGATAATTTTTGATCTATTTTACCATTCGTACTCAGATTATCCTTCTAACAGAATAATTTTTTATCTTCTTTTTTCTCAGTGTGTAAACTTAAACGAGTGATTTTTTTGAAAATGTCACATGCAAAATTTCCACGAGCGCGTCGAATCCATTGTTTAGCTCGCACAAGTTATTGCGCGAATGCGTACCCACCGAGCGGTAGGGCAAATGATTATCTTTTTGTCCCCTCGTATCTCTCGACCTCCTTTTGCATCGAGCTGCCGCTCCTCGCAGTCCCTATATCCCACCACCGCGCGATATCTAAGGGGCCATCCATAAACCACGTGACGCACTTTAAGGGAGGGAGGGGGTTGAATCAAGCGTCACCGATTGTTATATGGGGGAGGAAGGGAGGGATGGAGAGAGGGAGTCAGCGACCGCGTCACGTATTTTTTGTAGGTAATTTTTCGAAGACGAATTCGGTACACTGCCCCCCTATTTCTCCTCTTTTCACGTGATATCAACGTACTTTCGACTTCAGATTTTTAGTCACTCATATTACTAAAAAGTTGTAAGATAAACAAAGAATGTTAAAAATTGAAAGATTTTGACTTTTTAATTTTTTTGCAAACCCGAGCGAAAAATTCTGAAACTTAACAGCTTTTGCTTTACATTAAAATACTAGATTTAGTTTAACTGTGATTTAATTAATAATAGAGAAAATAATTTAAGACGATTTCCATTTTATTTTACATTTTTCGAGTTCGAGTCACAAACCGTAATACTCCAAATAAACGTGCATTTAATTAATGCATACTATTTCAAATGATTTACACTAACAATAAGTATGAGCGTCACGTGAGGGTGGGGAAGTCAAAAATGGCCAAAAACTGCGTCACGTGGTTTTTGGATGGCCCCTAATCGCGGTAGTCACGACTAAACGGAGCGCCGCGTATACTATTCGCGATGAGATACGGCGGTAGATTTTCCGGTGAAATTATCTCCCGCGTGGTGCAGCAGGAAGTTGCAGCGGGACCGAATGCGCGATGAGGTCGAGTAAAAAAAATATTTAATTTCCAGAAAATTTCCATGAAATGTCGAATCGCGAGAATGTATACATTCCGGCTTCCCGCGTGAAATCATCCCCGGGGGGCGTCGCCCTTTGGAATGTTTTTATTAGATCGTCGGCTAAAATGAAATACAAACAGTTTTAGGGAGGGAGCACCAGGTAACGTATAATAAAGAGTCTCCAGAGGTCTTGACCCCGAACGAAGAACGTCTCATTAACCTGTCTCTTATAATTAACTAGCAAAGTTCTCGAATAATGATAATGAGAGTTTGATGAATACGGCAATTGCAATTTCGCCAGCCGTCGATGTAGAAAATTGAAAGAGAACTGGGGCGTCGGCAGCTTCATCAAGTATATTAGTCTCACGGGTATTAACTTATTTACAATATCAAAATTACGTCGGAAAGGCCTTTGTGTGCAACTTCACTTGTTCTAGTTTCGAACACCCATCAAACTCCCGAACCCCCAACTATCCCGTACTAGTCGTAATCCGTTGGGGACTGACGGAGATTGGACGTTAAATTAAGGTCGGCAAGTGTCGGGGTTAAACTTAGATTTGCATCTCGAAAAGTGTATCCATCCTTTGCGAATCAGGAGGGGAGATGAGGAATACGTGATTGGAACAATTTGAATAAAGGCAGGTAAATGATAAACTCCGTGTAAGAGAAAGTTAAAGAGAGCACTTATCCAGAAATCGTGAGAGGGAACGAGAAAAAAGTAGTAAAGTTGTGACGTCGAAGGACGATAAACGTAACGAGAGCGTCTATAACTATTAATTGAGAATTATCGTGGGAACCCTTGGTCGTGTGGCGAATCCATCGTCCTCTGCCCCCCCCCCCCCCCGAGTCATCGCCGATAATCGATTTACGACTGTACCTCGACGCGCATTAAGAAGAAAGAGAGGGGTTGCGAGGATAAAGACGCCGTAGGGGAGATGGAATAGTGCCAGAGACGAAAGAGGGTAATAAAGAGTAGGTGGGTATATTTCCGAGGTCCAAGAAGATCGACGCAATCGGTCTTGCGTAACATCTTCGCTTTCCCTTTCTATATATGTGTAACCATTTGTATTCGACCGTAACAACGCACGCATCCTTTCCTTTATCCGATCCCGATTCAAGGGGTCGATCGATCGCTGTCCATGCAGATGAAATGTAACGACGATTCTATACGCGTAAGATAGGTAGGAATGATAGGAAAGCGATAGAATCAGAGTACGTTTATGCGGAGACTGTCGAGATGAGTATCATTAATTAGATGATGTTTTATTATTGGATGATTCTGAAATTGAAAGAAATCCAATTCTCCAAGACGTTTGTTAATTTAAGAATGTATCATAGCTTCGTTAAAGTACCGATTCTTGAGTTTGATTTTATTTAAGGATCGCGAAAAAAATTGTTAAAAATATTATACACATAATATAGTTAAGGTTTTGAATTATTTGGAATTATTTGATGTGCTCGTTCGGAAATATTTAGCAAACTTTTTATCGGCCTGTGAATAAAAACGAGCGTCTGTACAAATATTTTACATGTATAAAAATAGAAATTATTCCAACCTAGGATTAACGCCAAGAGCTGCCCTTTGACCGCGTCTCTTCCCGCTGCCACGGCCCGGCTTGATGTTCGTCGCCTCGGCCAGTTGCAGCAGACGACTGCGATGCTGCCGCAGCAGCGGGTCCTCCCTTCGATTCATTCTACTCTTCTCCTCCTATCCTGAGGTCTGAGCTGCCCGGCATCCTGAAAGCAAAAATGGAGCGCATTCATCAGTTAAATTACAAATCAAGTTCGTGACGTACTTCGGCTAGATACACGCAAAAATTGTCCCTTTTTTCTGCAAGATCATTCACATTTAAAACTATTTATTGAAATTGCCGCACCCGCCATTCAAGGGATCTTTGGTTTAATTTAAAAAAAATTGCAGCTCCCATGTCCTCTGATAGGTGTCCGTCATGTGTACACATATTGAAAAAAAAACGGAAGCTCTCGCGCTCGTTTTAACACTCCAAAAAATGCGCATTTATTAATAACGTCGTGCAACAAAGAAACGGCTGAAAATAAACTCGCCGGAGGGGGTTCGGAGAGCGCAACCCCTAGCGGTGTTGCCGAGCGAATGCGAGATCGGGGTTTCCTTCCTCTTACATGCGCATACACCCTATACATCTTTCCGGGATATCATTAAAAACAGCAGAGTTAATTTGATCGGAACGAAGCGTGTTTTAAGCGCGCTCGGTAAGCGCACGCCGCACCCGCGCGTTCGTTAACCCTCGATATTAAATTAGGACAACCGACGGGCGCGGGTATACGCTGCAGCAGGTACACCTATATAACGCAATAACGTCCACGGTTCTTTTGTAGCTGGAGCTACGGAAGGGAAGCCTCTATACATCGTGCGTAACGAGGGGTGAACGATTTAATCTTTGTAATGAGACGCCTGTGTACTCCGTGGATCCAGTAGATTTGTCTGACGAATTTCCCGGAAGTTGCGGCGCTCGTATTCTATGGGAATTTTCGTTAATCATATCGGCACACTGAGAGAATAATTACTATACTCTGAGAAAACAGTTTATTAATAGTTGATATACGTACTCGTATATTTGAATGTGCCGAAAGAAATATTTCTTTGGGCCAAGTAAATATTCATTAGCTATTACACTGTTTCTGTTTGAATGAAAGAGACATTCTAATAATTAACACATAATATTATTTATTTGGCCCAACGATATATTTCTTTCGCCATAATCAAGTAAATATTTATTAACTACAAATAAACTCTTTTCTCAGTGTAGTGTAAAAAAATATGTCTTAACGATTTCACAAATTTTTTTAGAACACAGATTCTTGGCCGAAGAATATATATTCTTGATTCACAAGAATACCTTCGTTGGAACAAGAAATTGTTCCTGCGTGAAAAAGATAATTACTCGTGCCTATAAAATATTTTCTTGCACGAAGAAAACCGTAGCTTGATCCTGCAATTATATCATATTTTTGATTGAAGATTTTTTGGCATCAGCAATTATTTCTCTCAGTGTATGCGAACGAGCTCTGCTCTCAATTACAATTTCGCTTTTTTTTTCGATCTTTATAAACTGAACAAAAATTGTATATTTAATCAAATCAGCGTTTACGAGTGAGGGAATACAGAATTATTTGCTTCAACTAATAAATTTGGTTATAGTGATAACGGCTATTTTGAAGGAAACAGGCTGTAGTCCGTTCAAGTCAATTGCTAGTCCAAATAACTTGATCTGCATTGCCCCACTCGTAACCGCCGATTTAGTTAAATCTGCTGTATTTTTTCTCAGTGTACAATAATAATTCGAATTTTTCGTACCAACCTGGCGCTATAAATGAAAAAGTTCTCGATTGACCGATTTCCGTGTATCACTGATATCTACCAACTTTAATAAACTACATTATACGATGCTATCATCATAAAAATATCCTAGGAAACGGTTTACCATATTCACGAGACTTCAGCCGCTAGACAGAAATAAGCCGTCCGATTCCTCCCTGCATACAATGAACGGTGCAGCGTCGTTCGATGCAAATGCACACGCCGGGTATACCACGACGTTCCTTTCAAAGGGAATAATACATAATAGCTACCCACTCTAATGTAGACGACCTAATCTTGGTACCGGCTGAAACGTCGAATGGAAAATGAGATGCGGTATAGGCAGCATGGAACATAAGGACGGAGTCGTACAGATATACGCAACAGTTTGCATAAGAAATAATCGAGTTGAATTCACGTTAGGGGCGGCAGGGTAACGCGATGCATTTAAATGTCCTCTTCGTGAATACATCACCAATTGATAGGTTCCGTCGGATTTCAATCTGGTTTATAGTACTGATCCATTTTCTCCAGACCCTAAAAAGTTTGATCATCTCGCATGAACGCTCTACACTTTCGCGAATCTTAGAAAAATCGATTCGTTTTCGCTCGTTATATTTCGCACGAAAAAAAAAGCCAGCAATTTTTACAGTTTCATTCAGTAGCGCTGAGATTCGAGTTGATTTTCAAGAATTTGTACAGAGGATACATTTCTATTTACAAGTGTATGACCGTACAAATACTAGTTTAACCAGACGTAATATCTGCTTCCACGGGAATTTCTACCGGTTTCCCGGGAATTTCTGTAGATTACCGTGTAATTCTGTAAAGTTTCCTGGGTGGAAACGTAGTTTACGATATAGTTATAATATAATTCGTGTAGTTCCTTTTTCTCCGTATGACTAATTATCTGATTTGAATTTCAAAAAATATTATCGAAAACGCGATGTGCAAAAAAAGTCTGAAATAACAGAAGCGAATTTAACGTTATACACATTGAAGAGCGTCGTGGATAAATTCCGTCCGTCGGAGGAAGGAGTCGCGGTACCCATCGTCGACGCGATCGATCGTAACCGCGACGAAACCGCCACCGCGTAAGCGTACCGCGCTGGCGCGCTCTAAAATTTCAAATACGAGATTTGATTAAAACGTTTAGAAATCTTCGTGGGAAGGTTAGAAGCGCACATTAACGGTGGCCGTTCAGCGGAAGGGTGCTTTCCGAGGCGCCCAACCAACCTACACACCCCGTGTGCCTTGGTGTGGCCATCGCAGCGATCCATCCCCTCCGGGCGTCATTCGCACCACTCCCTATCGGTAATTTCGTTACAACGCGCGAGGATCGGCGGAAATATAGCTGCATAAGCACCTGTTGGAGTCGTCAATGTGCGGCGCTGGGAGTGAAGCAACTGCTGGGAGGTGGGAGACTCCAAAATTGAATCGTATAAGATTCAATTGCGAAAGCTCCAGCAGCTTCGGAGGTGCGGGAAGCAATTTTTGAGCGATTCTCATGCGGCGAACTGTAATCGAGTATTCTTACTTCAGCTGGGGACGTATATTTGCATTGTTGAAGTGTGTCGGAAAAATTCTGTATGAACCATATGTGGTTCTTGTCATATATGGACTATGGACTATCGTATGAGAACGTATAAAAATATTATTGATTTAATTGAATATTGTTTGGATGAAATCGGTATTTCTTCGAATCAAATAAATGTGTTCTTACATGGAAAAAATTAATTTTGGCTTAGTAACACAATAACGAAAATCAATTATTATAGCAGCATTTTTATTACGGTCATAAAAACGGTCAGCTGTTGAGATGAGAATATTTGACAAGTTTCTTTGGTTACAGTGAAAATCATTGTTTTTCTTCCTTTTTTTTCGTTACCATGACAAATCGATCTGTTGTCACTACTTCAACTCAAATATTTGTTACAGTAACCTAAATAATGTTACACTGACAAAATATTTTTTTCCGTATAGGACTATCCAAAAATACGTTTCATTCGACCAAGCAAATTTTTTTTTCTCTGTGCAGCAATACCAAATGTGACAAGAACAATACGCATTGCTGAAATGACTATACGTATATTGGAAATAGCTATTCGTTCTGGTAAAATAGAAATAAGTATTGCTAAGACAAACAGAAACGTATTCTTATATTAATAAACTACTAGCACTGCCGTGCAATCTATAAAATTTCTCTCAGTATACCTCTACGTCTTTCATTAATTTGAATTATTGTTCATTACTCAAGTGCGGGATATAATGAATTAAATTTAAAATGTATTTAAACTCCTCGACTATGAAAGGTCTACGATTTTTATAACAATAAAAGTGAGAAAATCCCTTGCTGTACCGAGCAGAGCTGGGATAACTAGACGCTACCGAAGCTCTCCTTTACCGCACATTCTCTTTCCTCCATAACCATCTCGTAAGCCGAATAAATCTCCCTCTAAGAGCGGCGCGATAGAAGCAGTGATGTGCGATTCACGGCGATCGCTCTCGATATAGGGTCGCGGGGGCCACGACGTATAAAAGTCACTAAATCGCAAATTCTGATGGAAATTTATGACGATCGCTCGCTCGATCGAGATGGTTCCCTGTAGCTCGGGGCCTTTGTAGGTCGCCGGAAATTTATCGTTCGAAACGAGAAGAACCGAAGCAATGACTGTGTGCCGCGAACGATGCGGCGGCGGCGGCGCGTTTCCATCGGCGAATCTTCTCGGCGATCAGTCTGAGGACGCAAAAAACTGGCAAGCGCACCTCGCCGCTGCACATCGAGGTCAGAAATTAAATGACACGTCTCCATTGAGAAAAAGTACCTATTCGCTGGACAATAATCGAGTTGAATGAAAAACAAAATCTTTTTAGTTCTGTTTAGCTTTGTTTTATTTTAGGTTTATTTCACTATTTTTCACATATATGCTTACACGTTTTAACAGATATATATGGAGTGCGAATGGAATATTGCTTATGCTTTGAATAAAATTAATTTAATTTAGAAAATTCACGTAATTTCAGAATTTAGTTTCGAATCAAATGCTTTTTTCTCTCAGTGAATAGTTAGCACAAATCTTACATCGTTCGTCTGACAAAAACTTTTGTTGAAACAAACCAACTCGAATTGATTTAACAAAGCAGTGAAGCTGAATTGATTTCAATCTACCGACAAAACGAATTTATTGAATGAAACGATAAAAATCTAGTTATATTCCAACTATATATACAGTCCACCCCCAAGCACACAATGGTTAGTTCGACAAAACTTAACCTTCGACCCAAACAATTTCGTTGGAACAACTGAATTGTTCTCTCGGTGTGGAGGTAAAACACGTTCCAGATGCCAAATAATTTATTCCATTACGAATTTGTTCACGTACATACACACACAGATTCGTGTATAAAAATATAAATCATTTCCCTCCGAACGAAATAACTATTATATATACACGGAACGTCTCCTCGCCGCGTCTAGAGAAATATTCAAGAAAAACTCAATAGGATCGCCGCGCCTCCGTCGTTTTCGAATTTCCACCGGGGGAATTTCTTTTCAACTTTCACCATTATTTTTCGACTACCGTCGAAGGCGCGTATAAGGGACACGCGCTGATTCCATATAATATCCGAAACTCGACGACTGCCCTTCGAAGCCCGACTTCCCGCGGGATGTATCACGGTGGCTCTCGCGTATAGCCCCTCTCTCGCACTCGCCCTCCCTCTCATCACCACCTTCCCTTCCCTCCCACCTTCCCTTTTTCCGTACGCCGCCGCGCCAAAAGAGGTCACGTCCGTCGATAACCAAGCAGCGCGACGGGGGATTCCCGCGCATCTGTTGCGGGATAACGTCGGGCGCGCGCTCGGGAAGCACTTTAATTCCGGAATCAAGAGCTTCCGGGCCCGCCGCGATGGTCCGAATGGGAGACGAGCTCTGGAGGGAAAAGATTCTCGTCGTCTGGGCCGAAGATATACTTATTTCCGGGGCAATTTTAAGGCGCCTTCACCGTGCGACGAGCATGCAATATGCGCGATGCAAATTCGCGATGACGAAATTCAGCAAATTGGGATAAATAACGCTCCGCGAGCGCGCGAGTCTCGGAGCGGAATTGAATTTTTACGCGCGAGATTTTCAAATTTAAGAAAGCTCCAGACTCGTCGTACTGCGAGATATCGTATCATCTTGCATTGCTTTAATGGCGTTTCCAAACGAGTAAGACATTTTTTCAGCCGGAGTCGCGTGAGGACTTCCAGTATCACGTTAGTTATTTCCAATCGGCGACTTCAAACGCACCCGGACGATTATGCGGAAGTCTCGCTGCGCAATCCGCGACGCTTCCATTCGCGTCCTTCCGGCAGATTTATCGTCCACTAAAAAGTCACGCGGGAACTTAACGATCTAACGCGTAACACAAGCGACGTGACGCGATTAACTGTCATGAAACGCACGAAGCGTTTCCCGCTGGCGCTTCTCATATGAAAATAGCAACTCTCTCTCTCGCTCTTTCGAGTGGGAGATTAAACTGCACACACACACGGGGAGACCAAAGAGACGCGGCGGCGTCGTTGGGAGCGGAGAAGTTATCTCATTATTGTACTCCACGAGAAAAGAAACGTTTAATCGTCCGACGAAATTTAACGAATACTCATTGTCGTGAGAAAATATACTCGGTAACCAGAGAACTTATGATCGAACACTCACATCAAGCGATCCATTCGAAATTTAAATTCGATTAGCTAAGGTGGTAATTCGAAAATGATTTGAAAAGGAAAATGACGAAATACAACCACTCGAATGCGTTTCTTTTCATCACGTAAGCGGGCTGCATTCTGTTCCGAGAGATCACTCTTGTACTTTTTTTGCATTGAGAGGATGTGGACAAGCGGTTCTTTCTTCGCCAAGTATTTTACGCCAAGAGGTATTGTTCTCTTTGTTTTCCAATCGCCACTGCACGAGCAATGAAAACGAACTCACGTAAACAAACCGGAGCCCATTTACCAAAAAAAATTGTCTAAGAAAATTTACCAGGGGATTAATTGATTTTTTTATCGATTCATATAAAAATTAAATTTCATCGATACACTCCCCAAACAATACACAATTTAAAAGAAAAATATCAGTCACGCGGTTTAAATGCTTTCGGGAAAAGAGAAAGAGACTTAGCGTGAGAGTCATTCTCCTCGCGCAACAGCTTCACTCGACGTGCTTTTGCCATTTTCCGTTCTCGCGTCTTCCTTATTGGTCGCAGTTCGAGGAAATCCCGCGCGATAATGGCTGCGAAACCCTCAACGCCATTTTCCTCCTTCGCTATTTTACTTTGCCGCAATGGGAATGATATTTTGCACTCTCAGTACCTACTGAAATAAAAAAAGGTGAATGCAGAGAGGGTATCGGAGACGAAGTGCGGAGCGGACGCAACGACGGCGAAGTGGAGAGACGCTTCGCTGCATCGAGATCGATGCGAGCGGCGGTTTGTATTTTATTTTGCTCTTCTTTTTCAATTATTTATCCATCGCGTAGGCGATTTTACATCGACAGTTTACTTATTTCAATCCGAAGTTGAAAGACGATAGACGGAGGTCGAACTGTGCATCGAACTCGAAAAAACTTGACAATACTGAAAATTTCGTAGAGTTTTCACAGTGTCTAAGGATCAAGAAATGTTTAAAAATCTTCGCTCACCAATCTCTTGATATTTATCGTCACTATCTCGTCAAAATCGATAGAGGATAAACACAATGACGAATCATTTCACCTTGGCATTTCTATGGACGCCCCTGTAGAATGCATTCATACTATCAGTGCTGCATGGAAGAAAATATATGCTCAGGCGTTCATTATTGCAGGTATTTGATAGATGGACTGCTGTGATCAAATTCTAAAAAGGCAATTTTTTGGTGTTCGGTATACGGAGAAAAAGGATTAGTAAAAAATCGTGGGAAGACCCATACATTTTTACAGGTATCCGAGTAACAGGACTCCTCGAGGTGAAACATTAAAACTGTTAATATAACATATCGTACTTTTTACACTTTGTAATCAATTTATACGGTAAAATTTACCAATCTCCTGTTAATACGTGTCAGATGTTTACGGGTTTATACTGCTACGAATTATAAAAACTACACTGTGTCTATTAAAAAATTCAATATTTCACCTCGATGAGCCCTGTTACTGAGATTTACTGTAAAAATCGAAAATATTTTTTTTCCCCTTGTAGGTTTGTCGTGATTAAACCTTATATGCTAAAAATAAATATCACATTGACAATAAGAGGGTAATAATTTACAAATCCGAGGGACTAATTAAGAGAATCACGCTATACCATTTAAACTTCATCACTAGTTTTTAATAACACGAATGATATCTATACACTGCGATATATCTGCATATTCAAGTTATTTGGACGGAGGGTGGAAGGGAGGTTAAATCAAAGTCACAATGGACCTTGCGGACTAGCATTGTGTAGCGCGTTTAGATGCATGGATAGTCCAGAATTCGCACTGGCGGAATGTACACAGTGGGTGGAATGCCGGTATTATCCTTTGGCTTTAGGGGTTGGATGCGGACAAGTACAATGGGGCGGTGGCGTTAAGTCAACAGTAGTGGAGTTGGATTTACCTTTGCGTCTTTGGAGGAGCAAGGAATTTTGCTTTAGTACTTCCACCGTTTAACGTTTGGGAATTCCAAACATGAAATAAAAAAGTTTCGTCCCCTATATCGATTTTCTCTTTAAAATTCACTGGATTATCTCATTTTTTAATGTATCTACTCGGAAGGTTTCAACATGGTAATTTCGAATAAAGAATGAGCTATTCTCAATTTTTGAAGTCCAGGCAGATATTATTCTCTCTTTCTCGAATATTGTCGGCTTGGATAGGACAGAATATTTAAAGTTTTTTTTAACAAACGTTAAAAAAAAGCATGCAAGGTTTAGCATACAATCGTCTCTCTGTACGCCTCAAGTCGTTATATTCCGACGCTCTCTCTCTCTCTCTCTCTCTTCGTTTATGCAAATTCGACTGTAAAATGCCCCTTCACTTTTTCTCTCGCGCCCTACTACATAAAACTCGACCCGATAAAGTTAAACGAGTATTTCGATAACAACAATTTTGCATGCGACCTCAGTTGCATAAGGGCACAATATTTCAGTAATTCCGAAGTTGTACCTATTAAAAGTTTAAGTTTGGAAAGAAAAATATGTACATAAGAGAAGCATTGAGAGGTAAATTTAATCATACAATTTATTAGATATATTTTTATATTCTTTTTTTAAATTTATCTCTTATAAAAAAGTGCCAATCTGTATCGAAGGCTAATAATTGTAGCGTTGCCGTCCCAAAGGAGGTAAATGCCAAAATCTCTGAAAAAGGTACAGATATAGGTATCAATAGGTTGTAGGTACATAATTACCATCGCCGTGTTCCTGTAAAGGGGGCAAGTGCACTGCGTTTATTCTAGTAATGTTTAGTGAACATAAAAGATGGTGTTTTTGGTGTTCCTCCAGAGTAATTTAATATTAATTTTTTTGCCAATATCTCTGACAATAAGACATGGTTTTGGCACTTACCTCCTTTGGGATGACAACGCTACAATTGTACCCCGAAAATAATACTTTTTTTCAAACACACGTTTCTTAACAATTTTTATAATAAGTAATACATTTTACTCAAATAGATGTTGATTTTATTCAAATAAATACTGTGCATACGAATATTTATTAGAATAAAATAAATATGTATTAGACACCATTAAAAGAAACGTATATTTAAATTCAGTGTTTTTTGTTCATTGCACGACTTTCGCTGTACTCAATTTTTTGACAGCTGAGTGATCGCGCGCGCGAAAGACATATAATCCCTTCGTAACAATTTGATCTCTCGTACGTCGAGCATACACGGAACCCTCATATACATTTAATGGAATAAGAGATAACGATGAAAAAGTAACTCGAACACCTGAGCCTTCGGGGGTGCGTACGTGTATATTTCCCATCCAAATCTCCCCCTCGTAGTAGTCCCATCCTCATCTAAATTTAATTTCGAAAGAACCTACGCCTCTTTAACTTTCATGAGGTACGAAGGGTGGCGGGCATACGATGACGTCACGATTTTCTTAACAGTTCCCAATTACGCAGGGGTGGGACTTACCCTTGGTGTAGGCGGCAATAATTTTGTGGAGAAATTTTCAACTTTATTTTCTCTCGTTTCTAGTTTTCCCGGGGCTTTTAATTCAGCTCTGTGGGACACGATATAAAATTGCATTCCACCCCTTCCTTTTTCTTTCATTCTTCCTCCACGGCGCGGTTTCCTTTCGCTCTCATGGTATTAAGTAAGAATTCGCCTACCTCAAGGATATTACATTATATATAACTGGTCGAGCGAGGAAATATATAGGATTTGTTCACATACCAGGCATTTGCGGGAAAAGCGAAATGCAAATCTCCATACTAATCGGGGTAAAGTACCGGGGGAAGGTGCGCTCGGGGACACTCATTGTCAGCTGGGATCTCTGCGCGTCGGTGGAAATGGATTTCCCTGCGAATATAAGTAGATAGGTGGATTATAGACTCGCTTGAACCGCGTCGAAAATATCAGGGGTGGTGATAAACTCGATGAAACTCTTTTTGAATCGCGTTTAATCGCGTTATCTTAATAGGAATTTATTGAAAATTTTTAAAAAAAGACTTAAAATGGATCGAGGATAAAAATAATATGATAAAACTATAGCGAGATTAAAAAAAATGTTCAGCAGATTCTATAAAGCCTGCGTAAATTTCACCCTCGCAAGAACCCTATAGATGCCAACTTATGCATGAGCTGTTTGATCTCCCTAAACCAAGAGGATACAAAACTGACAGTGTCAACGAGAACAACTTAGGACACGCTATAAAATTCGCGCGGAAGCCGTCGCGGCGAAAGACGTCGCAGCGAGTCGCTGACGTTTCGTGAGAAAATAAGATGCTAACAGTTTTGCGCGGGGAGCTGGCAGCGATGACCCCACGCTTTGAAATACAGGAAGTCTTCCTATAGGCACCGCTGAACTGATGTATTCCATTCTGGATGTGTGATAGCCTCTTCTGCGGAGAACAACGGGAGGTGCGTGCGAACGCATTGACGTGTGTTTGAGGACGGTATTATAATAGGAGCGTACCCTTAGGAAGGGTGCATATGTAATATTTTTCAGCCGAGTCAGTGAGAGGACTTCAAAAAACACTTTGCGGCAATCCAAAACCCACTAAGGCTTTTCGATCAACTCCAAGGGCCTCTTGGAGAATGTGTGTGTGTGTGTCAGGTGTGCTTATATTCTCCTACAATATGACCCTGGAATTTTCTGAGATTGTGATGCATCCACTGAAAAAAAGGATGGTTGAAACTGTAGCAATCTCTCCCGAGGAAAGTACGTGGGAAAAATTTCAGGTAAGAAATCTAGCAAAAAGGCAGTTATGAATTCCGTTAAATGCTATACTGTATAAAATTTACTTCTGTGTCATACGTAAATTTAAATCCTATACAGTTCTATGTATACAGAAGGTATAATGGTATAATATTTCACCAAATTCATAACTATGTGCCATTACTACATTTCTTACTTGGAGTTTGTCTCCATATTCTCCGGGATTGATTATGGACCTGAAGTTCCGAACGTTCATTTGAATGAAAAATTTCAACTTTAAGAGATCATGGCCAATATTGAGTTTATTGATTATTAGATCTAGGAAGAAATTTTTGTGAACTGGGCGACTGTCGGAAATAAAGTGATCAATAAACTCAACAGTGGCCATGGTCTTTTAAAGTTAAAATTTGTCGTTCAAATGAACGTTCGAAACTTCAGGCACATGATTGATTGCTACATTTTGAAACATCGTATTTCTCAGTGTACAGATAAGTTAAAAATACCTAGTGGTCACAATTAAGGCCACAGAATACACGGAATATTTAGGATCTGTTCCCATAATGACAAAATCTTGTTAGCCGAGATCCTGGACGGATATAATCCTTAAAAGCATTTTTATCTCAAATCGAACTGAACTGTACGGTGGAGCGAGCTCTCGGAGTGCAGCATCTATCGGGGTTCAAAGTATCGCAAAGCTCCCTTTTCTAGATAAATACGACCTGGGGTATAGGATCAATAGGTTATCGAAGTAATCCGCGGTTACGTGCTTGCAGAATCGAATTTGGTGGTTCGCATGGCCGTGGTAAAAGTGGCCGACGAAATGAGATTATATCGATTTGCAATAAACCGTTAGACCGTTGCACGGTATGTACGAGTATATCGATGCAGCGGTCCCAAAATTCTTCAGTCTTAATGGCGATTGCGACAGCAATTAGTGCGTGGAACGAGCACGTTAATTACGCCGTGTGAAAAGTCAAATTCGATATTCGTGCGTTTCGCTCCGTTGCGCTTCACGCACTCATATCGAAAATAACTATTGTTTCGCGGCTACTCGCGATGACGCTCCGTTCGGACGCGCTTCGATTACAAATGCAGTCCACCACTTTTGCGAATAATAATGCATCCTGGTTGACGCAGGCTTGAATTCTTCGCGGTATCTCAAGGCTCGCGCTAGCTGCAGGCGTTATGCACATAACGCGCGAGCTAGTGGATAAATGTGAATGACATAACGCATTTTATAGTAATCAGTCATTTTATATGATCTCCGAGTGTTGACGATTAACGAAGGCATCTATTACGATCGACCCTTTTCGGAGCAATTAATGGTTGTTAATTTCGTGCCCTTGTACAAGATAACGGGCTGATGTCGCGCGCTGATAGACAGCATTGTTAGCAGGAAATAATAGTGTGGCGAGATAAATAGGTTCTCAGTTATATCGGAGAGAATTTGGGCGGGTTCCATTCCTCCTCGACCTTAAATAAAGCTACAGTCCTTGGCCTGACCGAGTGCTCGATGTTATCTGTACAGTGCTCCTGGTATTTGGGAAGGATTACACAAATAATCTCACGCCTATATACTCGGTCACGCAGGGATACAGGAAACCCAACGTAGAAGTGACATTGCATTTATATCGAACGAATTCTGACAACTTATCGAATAAATTAGATTGCATAAATACAAAAAAAATATAATTAGATTCCTCTATAACTTCACAAGTAGAATAAATCCGGAAGAGTTTTGGAAGTTTCACATTTCCAAATCCTCGCCTTCTCGTCTACCGAAAAATGCAGGCACTCTCTACTAATGATGCAACGGCTTGCATTCATATCACATCCATTACCACCGCCTCCACTTGTCAGACCCGACGTTCGGCCGGAGCGCCAGAAATTCAGGATCTCGCCGCGGCGCTGGGAAGCATCGCGGATTCATCGTCGGCATGAGAAATGACGAGGGAGGTGTAGCTGGGAAATGGTGGGAGGGCGAGTGAATGATGTGGAGAGAGAAGTGAAGGCTCTCTCAATGAGAAGTAATGCGAAATGTTTGCTGCAGACGCGATCGATACGCAAAGCGTTTATAACTCATTGGCTAGTGTGAGCACGTACCTACGGTAGACCCATGTTTAACTGGCAGGCAGCTTGCGTTCGTTATGAACGTATACTTGCGGTCTACATTTTATTACAGATGTAACGGTGTCTACGGCGAGGTATAAAATACAGTGCTGTGATAAGTTCTTCTTCAATTTCGCCTTCTTTCAATTTCACAGAATTTACTGCTTAATTAATTCTGTCACATGGCGATTGCCAAAAGTTAAACGATCAATATCGTTTTACGTATCCACAGCTGTAAAGAACTCGCATCACTAGTGACAAAAAATTGTATGCGTCAAAAAATGCCTTTATAAAGCCGAAAGGTCGTATACAAGAAATTTTTCATTCACTCGAATTTGTCTAAATAGGAATAGGCACAGGATATGGTCGATACGGCTTTTTGATATTATGTTTCTTAAAGATCACAAAAACTAATACCATAAGGGCATATCGATCTTAGGCTTATACTTGTTTGTACATACATCGATACGCCCTTATGGCATTAGTTTTCGTAATTTAAAAAAAAAACTTAATGCCGAAAAGGCGTATCGACCATATCCTACATGCCCTTTTGCTTTTAATTCTACAAATTTATATTTTACCATTTTTGGACCTTTTTTACGTATCAGTTGTGAGAGAAATTTTTTTATGAGCCCTTTTGACATTATCAACGTGAGATAGTTTCGTGTGAATTACGAAGATATACTAAGCAAATATTACTTCATAATATCATTTAATACCGGTTCAATACTGCGAAAGCTGACTCATGTAATTAACGATCCGAAACACAGGCGTAGATTCTGCGATCAACCAACTGCGATGCAAAACCAGTCTCATCGAATGTGTCTGCAACATTCGGCCACTACCGACTCTGTGTACCGTTCGCATACGGATATTTGCTCGACGATACGAGTAAACTCTATTCCGACTTCATATACCGTGCGAGAGATCAGCGAATCCTCTCTTCACCCTCGCAATTCTCCTTTGTAACTCGCAATCCGTGCGGGGCGAACCTCCCCTTCGGCTCGAATGTTTCAACAGACAGCAGGATAACGGCGCACCAGCACTTCGGCAAAATTGACTATCATAGCGAAGCTTGCGCAGCGCTAGTCGAATATATTTTTCGCGATAGTTCGAATCGTCTGAAGTGTGGAGCCTCATATGGTCAGATGACATTGTTAGAAATTTCTATTGTAAATTCATGAAAATATTAACAGCTTTTAACAAACATAAAAGTGTGATAAAACTGCTAACAATTTGATGCGAAAACACAAATTCTGTGAAGAATTTATAGGAAAATCACACATGACGAATATTGTAAGTTCACAATAAAATATCGTAAAATCACAATATGCATTGTAAATTTCCAGTTGCTTTTGAATTTCACAATCAGTTTTGTAAATTTATTTTACAAATTTATTGGAAGCTTTTAACAACTTCCAATAGTGTGTATTAAAGTTGTCAAACAATTATTTCGCGAGAAATAAATTTCTGTATAGCAAGTGTATGATAAATTTATAATTTTTTCTGAATTTCGCGATTATTTTATTGCATAGGAATGTCCAAGATTTAAGTGTCATACACGTCTACGAAGTTTATTAAAGTATAGGTACTGTTCCTAATTTTCAATTTGACCTCGCTACAAAAATATGGAGTCATTCGGTTCGCTCGTCGCGGTGGAAGTAAAGAATTCGTCGTTTCCGGGCCATTCCTCCGTCGCGTCGTACACAGAAAACCGACGGTTCACCGAGATCCACGATATATCAACCGCCACACAGCAGGGAGGAGAAACTGCTCTTGCGTAAAGCGGCAGAATTTCCGGGATCCGAGGAAATTCGATTTATAGATTTGCGCGTGGCAGAAGAATGTGGGAAAGGAAAGGGAAATTCCTCAGCGCGTGGAACAGTCACGTGTCTCTTGTACGTATTTCGCTCAGTCTGGGCCTCCGATAAGTAAATCTGTACAAAAACAGCTTCGTCTCGACGCGACGTTATGCATCTGCGTCTGAAAGCCGCAGCAATTTGAAAACGTCGCAGAAATACGTTTCGTAGATAGGTACAATATTTCATCGGCATTTCAAGTGCGACAGATTTTCAAAAACGTTTAAAAACCGCCGAGAAAATCCTGTTTCTGTTGGTACGTGCGTTACATTTTAAAATATTAAATTAATATTAAACAAAGGGCGCGCAAATGTAAATTTCACCTTTTCCAGGCTTAAACGACTTTGTGTAAAATAAGAACATTACGACCAGCGACAGTTAACCATTGCCATTAAATTCGAATGGGATAAAAGCTGCAGCGTTTAAAGATAACTAACGTTTTACCGTGTGCACTTTGAGGAATATGGAGTAGGTACGATGCAATGCGAGCACACACACGTTCGAATTTTTATACCTCGGAAATGAAGAGGGAAAAGTACGGGGTAAGCTTATTGTTAATTTCGAAATTATTCAACGACGACGTTTCTATTATTCGTGCAATGAATGGGATTTGTAAAATCTCAAACATACTTTCATATATGCGTGGAGGGATAAATTCGGAAGAGAACGAGTTGTGAGCTTCTCGAGAGCGAGGCAGAGAAGTAGCGGCACGTGTCGCGTACCGTAAATCCTAATTAAATCCTAAATCCTACAAATTTATCTCGTTACGGCGTCAAGTTCTTGAGATCGACTTTCTCTGTTCCATATTTGCCGTTGTAATCGAGTCTAGGTATTTGCTCTACTTGACATCGACCCGATGTAATACTAATTAATTTTTCCAACAGTGTATCTTCGTTAATAAATTGACACTGAATCATCGCCCGTACCAATGGGTGCATTCGAAAAAGGATAGGATTATAATACAAAAAGAAAAAACGTTGCGGAGAATCGAAATAATAAATTTTTATTTAATTCGACGTACACTGAGAGAAATAATTACTGGTGCCAAAAAAGTGTTTTTTTTAAACATGATATAATTGTAAGATCAAGCCACGGTTTTTTTTCGTGCAAGAAAATATTTCACAGGCTTGGGTAATTTTTTTTACGCAGAAAGAATTTCTTATTCAACAAAGGTACTCTCGAATTAAGAATGTATATTCTTCGGCCAAGAATCTGTATTCTTAAAAATGTGTAAGATCGTGCGTTCTTGATTAAAGACATATTTTTTACACGCGAGCAATTATTTCTCTCGGTATATATGTATGAAAGACTCGAAAAGTCGTACGATACAAGTTTTGTGTAAGACCAGAACGTCGCTAGATTTGCGAAAGGATGATTCTGAACGTTTTTGTTATCCCCAACACGGGGAGAATCTTGCATGAGTTGTGTCACAGGGGCAGCGGTACCCAGAGTCGTAAAAATTTTAATCTCTTCACTGTGAGCATCCCTATAAAACCAATTTCTGGGGAATCCGATCCTGAAGACGTATATTGGTGCCACGGTCGGCGGAGCGTGCAAGGACAAAAGGTAAAATTGGCTGGCGACGTTAATCGTAAATTCTGACGCGTTGAACCAAAAAGAAACTAATCGTCTCCTGGATTCGTTCAGGCGTCCTAACGGAATTCTGTTCACAAAGAAGTATTTCCATACTCCGATTCGTAATATCAGACGTTGTAATTTGGAAAAGAACGAGTAGGCATTTTTTTCTTCGAATTGAAAAAGATTTGAGAATTTCGAAAAATGCCGAGAGATGGCGTTATCGTGGGAAGTCTTTAAAAAAGTCTTCTTCCGAAGGGTGGATCGTAGGAGATCAGCAGAAAGCCGATAATGAAAGGTAAATATTGACTTTGGAGGTTGTCTGATTTATCTACCCTCTAATGTCACAAGACGGGCTAAAGTAACGATCAAAGTCAAATCTTTACGCGATGTTGAAGCCATATATATATTTTGCATCTGTATATTCTTTACGCTATAGTGATGAAACCATTTATATAAAAATATATGATAATAAACTTTAAGAAAATTTTAAAGAATTTTTTACGTCATTTGCGAGAATTAATTGCTTAATAAAATCGAAGAAAGTGGTAGAGAAATGCTAATAAGTCCACTGAAGAACTCGAAATAAGTTACCCATCAATTATATAATAATTGAACCGAGTGAAAATTAGAAACGCAAACGATCAACGCGGAAACAGTTTCAGCGGATTCTACGAAAAAATGAATTACACGTCGACCGCGCTGTAATCAGTGCTCTAACGCCAACGGCGATCAGAGCTTTGAGTTCTTGCGCTTCGCTGGGGTTTGAGTTTTTGCTGGATCCTTCGACCGAAGGCTATATAGTTTTGCAAATTATAGACTCCACCTGCCGGCTGCTAATGAGATAGAAAGCAAGATATTTTATGCGAGGTATATATAATATTATATAATACGTTAGATATCAAGTTTGAGAAAGAACTGGAAGAGAATAAAATGCTAATCCCATTCGTTGCACATTTACATATTTAATGGAAACTTCTTCTCGAGTTCAGTCACTTTACAGGTAAACATGAAATATATGTATACAGGAGCGAAAAATGAAGCTTGTTAAAAAAATTAATTAGCTAGAATGTAGCGAAATTAAAATTATCAAGTTAATCCTAGAGCGTTAGTTAAAAGATTGTCTATAAAACCAAAAGCCAAGCATATAATAACAGCTAAAGTAATAATACATATGATCTAGTGAAGTATGAAGAAAAACTTCCCCAATGTTTTCCAGGATTTCCCCAATCTAAAATAATAAATTTTCCCCGACTATATATATTACGGGTATAGATCTAGTATGGAGTATTATGCACCAGTCAATCCATTAAATAAACAGCTTAACGAATATTCATGTACCGGATATGCCAATTGAGAAATAGGTATGAAAATAATTTATTATAATTTTGTGAAATAACATTTTTACTGTTCAATAACTTATCTTAATATAAGAAAAACTATTAAATATACGTTTAATCGCAATACACTTAATACATTATACTAATATTGCTTTCGTTAGTAATCGATATTCTTACTATCGGTAAAAAGAGAAAGGTGATTCATGTAGAAAACTGCAACTTTGAAAAATTATAAAGTTTTTTTTAAAAATTCTAGAACAATCATTAATTTCCTTGACTTTTCCCTGCCATTTCCTTGGCTCGCATAATTCCCTGAAAATCCCAAGTTTTACAGAATTCCCTGACCGCTGGAGACCATGCAATATCAACATTATTATTATATATTTAGAAGTAACAGTTATAAAAGATATTCACTCACATTTTATTTCTCATTAGTCTCATTAACGATTCGCATATTGTATTATAATACGCAGTACACAAAGCAAGAGCAACGTGGCGTGAGAAAGGGAACAAAATTGATAAAGAGACCGCGTCGAGTAGTATTCACCAAATCAGCGTAGCGACAACGAGGAGTCGTTGAACGTTACCCAAGGAAGATACCTTAGGGGCGTAACGAGCTCGAAAAGGCAAGAGAAAGGAATGAAGTGGTAGCGGAATAATGGATAACCGAGTCGTTGTCTTCTTTGGCGAAGGGGCGATGAGGGTTTTGGTGGGGGCGGAGATGCGAGAGAAATGAGGCATGGTGCGAAGGAAAAAAACACAAATGGGTCAAGGCAGAGCGTCAGTTCCGTCGCGCGAGGGTAAAATTGCCTCGGGACGTTACTTTGCTCGATACGAATTACGGTATAGCATGACGACGCGAAGCACTCTTCTTCTCTATCATAAACATCCTCTTCTTCAAAATAGAGAAAGGTGAGGACAGATTTAGACGTGGAGCAAAATCTGATGCCGTGCAATTTCGGACCTGAGGTCGAATTGAATAATCCACACCCAGAGAAAAGGTCTAGTTGAATAGAAGCCTAATACAAAAATTTGTTTGGGGGGGATGAATAGGATAATTTATTCACATCGAACGAAAGTCTATTTGAATGAAGTAAATGTTTTACTAGGTTCGTACTCGATTAAAAATATATGCAGACATTTATCAAATTCAAATAGATTTTTGTTCGATGTGAATAAATATTCCTATTTATTACAAATAAATTTGTCCATTAAGTTCGTATACAACTAGACTTTTCCCGTCGGTGTACTAAAATTCATTATCACGATTAATTTGTCTTGGAAATATTCTCATTCATATATCAGTTGAGAAAGGAAATGGAACTCAAAAATCTCCCCATATCTCTCTAAATATTTTTAAGGTTTCATCGCAGATCCGCCGTTCCTATATCTATATATTACACAGTCCCAAAGAAGCCGCGCTTGCAAACTTTTCAACCCTCCTTTCAGCGCTATTCCCCCTTATTTCCTGTTTTCATCCCCGGGAGATACAAAACAAGCGCTCTCTCTCTCTCTCTCTCTCGATAAATACGTTCCTATATCTACCGAGAAAAGAGTTTCTACGCGGTTAATAAATGCGTTTGCTTATGCGGATACGTCGAAATAAATATTTCTTTAGTGCCAAATGATAGCTAACGAATAGTTGGTAGCCCCGACAAAACTTTTACTTCATCACATCGAAATATAGTACGTTTATTATTTGGAAATAAATATTCCCGGCACAACGGAAGTTCTGATACGAATTCGACCGAGCTACGAGGACCACCGTCGAGCGCCACTTATACGCCGATTTTCCACACCAACAAATTATACGGACGTTGCGCAATGACGATAATAAACCGGCTCGCAATTGTCCCCGCGAAGCAGCGCCAAAACCCAATTAACCTTACCGGAAGACCGCGGCTCGAATATAGATGATCGTAGCACGGAACGGCTGCGGAACGAAAGAACCGACGACGAAGTCGAATCGGTTTATCAGCGAATCGTAAAGATTCGCTCTCTTCCTAAACGTTTATCCTAGTCGTACCGTATAAAGTCTTAATTACGGCAGAAATCGGTTAACGAGCGAGGCAAACGCTTTACGAGGGTAGCCGAGACGAAGCGGAGGCTGGGTCCCCGCTATATATTATTATGTACTTCATTTTACATCAGAGGTGCGGGATGTTCATCTCGCACCTCTTTCCACGGTGTTCCCACCGCATCCCTAACTCCTATACGGCAAATCACATCCGAGTATATGTTTAGGTCGTGCCACATATCGCTAGCGATGCGGAAGATTGTTCTACACACACGGAAGTTTATAACTCGCAATCCGTTTCTAATTCCCTTCCTTCCGTTCCTCGAAAATGGCAGATCGAGGATCAACGTCCGACCGCAAGGACTCGCGCGCAGCGAGTCCGCTCGAGGCTACGCGATCGTTGCGTCATACTCCTTGACAATCCGTTTTTATCGCATTTCAGTATTCTGGCTAGAATCGTTGAAACCGTCGAGCAAGATTGGCCGGAATCCACGAGAGGTCTTCCTTTTATGGAAATTTATAAGGGGATATCCTTCTTCTTATTTGTTTTCTTTCGGAAGCAGATGAGCTTTGACGATAATTCGAATACCGCAGTCGCGCGCTATGTGAGATTGTTCATTTCTTCCGATTCTAAACAATCGGATACACAGACAGTACGAGTTATCGTCCCTACCTCAACGCCACGGTGCTCCTCCCACACCAACGTTGTCACCGGTGTCCCCGGCGCATCCATGACTTCCACCACGGACCACCATACAGATACCCGGAGCGTTGGTCAAGGCCCGCGAGAGGTTTCCCTTCCACCTCGACGTAAGAGCTCCCCCTACCTCGTCCTTCCGCCTCCGAAAGCGGGAGAGTCCGACCGCAAATTCGAGCGGTCCATCCCAGCGCGCAAGGACGCGCGAAGTAATTTGTCCTCGCGATTTATTTACCACACTTTGCCGACCCACACTTTTCGGACGCGCGCGGCGTACGCTCGCGTGACGGCACTTTTCTCGTTTATCAGAATTAACCGCGCGCACGTTTCCGTCGCGTCGCGTGGGAAATAAAAGAATTCGAGACACTGCGGGAGGGGGGGAAGAGACGCGATGCGGTCCTACGGCGGGCGTCTACACCGGAGAGGGGAACTCGCGTCGTTGCATCGTCCGCGACGAAGTCACTCGGAAACTGAAACGTGCACGATCGATCAACGACCTCCGCGTTCGCGCGTCACTCGCGCCGCGATAGTTCGGAGGCGTCCGGTGAATTTCACGAGTACGCGCGCGAATGCTCTCCTCGATCGTCGAGGAAATACTCGATCGACGTCGTCTCAATGGGGAAATCGGTGTAGGTGACGCGCGTTGGTATTGGAGACTTCACATTGTGGCGTCGCCTTGGCGATAGTGACTGATGGGAGCTTCGACGGTTTTTTTATCGATCGACGTCGTCGGTCGATTTTTTCGAAAATAACTCAGAGACGGTGAATGCCGCGACGACATTCGATCAGGGAATTGACGCTTCTGTCGACGAATAAATATGACAAACAAAGAAGGAGAATCGGGGGAAAATGAATTTTATCCGGGGGCGAAGCTTTCCGTTTGTCGTTTACTTCGTTCGTCGCGGTCGTTGATATTTTGTCGAATAAATCGAGATGGAATTTAAAAATTCGTGACAGCCGTAGGGGAGGACGGGGTAATGGCGGTCACCTAATTATTTGAAGTATTTAGAACTTCCGATAGTGGTACCGCGTGTGGAGAAATTCGAAAGAATGATAGAGAAGCATCGTATCACGTTAACGACTCATTCTATTTCATTGCGTCGCTTCAAGACGCATCAATTTTTTAAAAATATTTCTCTTATAATTTTCCAGCTGTACATGATTGAAGGTAAATCAAAGAATATTTATACTTTATCTCTCCGCGCTCGTTTGGATATGCGCTTCTTTGCTGCTAATGCGTGTAATTCATGTGCAGTGAACGAATGGAAAACGCATGTTTCGTTTGTAGATTAAGTTTTTCTAGAAGGCCCCATTTGGGGGAATGCCGGTAAAAATGACCGGCATTCTGGAGGAGAGCAAGAGGTGCTGACGTTGTTACTTAAAAATTGCCTCGACTTGTTAATGTTCGAAGAAAATCGTCACTTTTTCAAATTAATTTTGAAAAAAGGTCGGAAAATGCACTGAGAGAAATAATGGTTGGTGTCGAAATAAATACTTTCTTCAATCAAAGACATGATACAATTGCAGGATCAAACCATGCTTTTCTTCGTGTAAGAAAATGTTTGATAGGCTCGAGTGATTGTTTTTTCTTCGCACAGGAAAAATTTCCCGTTCCAACGAAGGTGTCCTTTAATCAAGAATATATATTCTTCGATCAGGAATTTGGACTCTTAAAAATGTTCAGTTCTTGATTCAAGAGATTTTTTTGAACACTAGTAATTAGTTTTTCTCAGTCTGCAGCTCGAAAGAAAAAGTAACGGCGATGAAAAATTTAGAGAAACACTTCAAAGACAATTGCTTTTTCGGTTAATTCAAACTTCTATAGCTATCCCACCGCATTTTCTACATTATTCCACAGGCAAAGCTGCATATATCATTGTTCTGAAAATTGGAGCAAATTCTACTTAACATTTCCTTGAAATGATCACTCGTCCGATTAAATTCGAAGAAAATCTGCAATCAGAGACAGCTCGAAGCTAAATCCGAAATCTTCACACAAAGACGGGAAACGTCGACAGGGAATTTCACGAGAAGTTTCCAAGACAACTGCTCTTTCCAACCATTCAAACCCCGGCACGTATAGTCGATTTTAACGGGTTCTCAAAAGCCCCCGGAACTCTCGAGATGCCGGTGGGTCTCTCCCCCCGTTCCACGCAACGGATTGCTTTTCACATTTTACGAAACTGGGTGGCCAGCACCTGTATTATGGAGCATGCGAAAAACGAGGAAACGACGTTCCACTCTTGCGAAAGGCTTTTTGGAAAAGTCCACGCTCGATCGGGGCCATCTCTCTCTCTTTCTTTGGAATCTACTCGGTTGTGCAGTTAAAAATTTTTGTTTAGTTTAGGGATCCTCTGGAGGATAATTCAGGTAGTTTAGGTGATATCTCGAATTGATGCACGTATTTAGAAAGTCTGCAGTGAATTAACAAAAGGCAAGATAAACAAAATTACAGGAAGCAGAACGATTGGCACAGATGGATTATGTGAGCTAATTTGTTATTGCAAACCATTTCCTCGTTGTGGACGAAACTCCAGAAAAAATCAGACGCGAAAATCCAAGAGAACAATATAAAGAATGGTATGTATAGGTATAGGGAATGAAAATAATACAAATTATTATAAAAAGAGTACTAAGAAGATGTAGAAGCACAACGTCAGATAATTCATCATTGCAAAGCACTGCACTTTTTCGATACTGGGCGCTGCGTACGTAGGTACTTAGACGTAAGAAAACCGAAGGGGTAGACAGCGATCTGTACGCACATAAAATGATAAAGGTAGAGAAAGAGGAGCGCGAAGTTTCCAGGAAGACGGGGTCAGCTAACTCAATCTTGCGAGGTACTGCAGTAGTTGGCGAAAATTGAGGAAACCGTAGAGAAGAGAAAAGAGACCGAGCATATATAGAGAGAGCAAGAAAACGAGAGAATAAATAACACGGAAAGAGGAGCGCAAAACTACATGGAAGGACGACGTCAGCTAACTCATCGTTACAAAGCACTCCACTCCTTAGATACTTCGGATAAAAATTTAGAAACCATGGAAAGCGGAGACCGGAGGGGATCTTATAAATAAAAGCGGTTATATAGAGAGCGAGGGGGTGAGAAAAACGATACCATGGGAAAAGGGTGAACGAACGACGTCAATTGTCCCTCACCGTTGGAATTCAAATATGAAATCCGTAGAGATTACAGGTAAAAAATTCAGGAATAATGATTCAAGCTGCGCGAAAAAAGATAATATAAAAAATAAATAGATCTTCGCACCTCCATCATATCTATATATTATGTATATTATATTATTTAAAGGAGTTAAAATACATATGAATGGGAGGGGGAGAAACGGAGGGGGGTAAAGAAAGAGCCACAGGAAGAGAGTAACTTGTAAAGAGGAAGATAAAAAGAAGGGCACCACGACGAGACGATGCAGCGTTTTCCTCCCGTTGCATCGGTTACGTACGATTGCGTTAGATCGGTAACGCGACGCGTTATGGCACTGCACGTACGTTACGTACTACGCTTACGCACACCCGACGACGCGTACGACGGAAGCGTTACGTCACGATAACCGCCGCGTGTCTTTTGGGATGCCGGTCCGACGTTGACTGCGCCGAGCGGCTGCTACACTCTCGCTCCTCGCGCTCCTCGCGCTCCTCGCGCTCCTCGCCGGCTCGTCGCCTATCGATTTTTCCGCGCAGCCTCCGCGGCTGGAGCACGAGAGACGACGTTTTCTCCGACCATCCTTTCCTCCTCCTGTCTTTCCTTCCTTTCTCGCGCGAGATTTCTCGTGTTTTCATGTCGATGTATGTTCCGAGGATCGAAGGGTTTCCATCGGTTGGGTAAACGGGGTAAAGGGGAAAGAGGGAGGGAGAAAATTGTGTCGCGATCGACAGGACAAACAAGACATCGCGTAAAGGTGTCGATAATGATTAGTAAACATTACTAGGAACGATTATTTACCAATTGCTGTAACTTAATTTTTATGACAATGATGGGAAGAAATATTGATAAACAGATTAAAATAAGAAAAATTATCACGTCATACGTTATATCTCAGAAAGGAATTGATTCATTGTCGAATAATGCAGAATTTGAATATTTTAATGATATTAATTATGGATACTTATCGTTTTACAAATTGTTAAAAAGCGAGGGACGGGAAATATGTAGTATCGCGCGGTCGAACGAACAAGTAATGATTTGTCACCGAACAAAGCGATTATTAAATGAGGCTAATAATTAAATTTTATTAAAGCTTATTTAATCAATTGCTTTATTGCTACTAATGAACAGCGCAATATTAACTCGTTTAGAGAATGCAAGAGGAAATTGCATTATGACCGACAAATTAGCAAATGAGGTATGATTTAATACAATTATTAACGACTGGCAAATTTTAGTATTAAACTTAAGTCTCACTTGTATTTACGATTCAAGAGGAAATGAAATATTATTATAAGATCCAATGAAAAGTCGCAACGAAGTAAATAACATAGATACACACGGAACAGTCTGACCATGATTAAACGTTTCTACTTTCCCAGTAGTGCGACTCTACGTTCGATCAGGCAGAAGACTGAGTAATCGCTTTTATTTAGACCTAGTTACGTATAGAACTGAGTCTGGCTATAATCGGGCGCTTCTACTTTTCCAGTAGTGCGACTCTACGCTCTCTCTGATCAGATAGCGACCCAGAGTGGCCTATAATTGAGGGGGTCAGAAGCCAAGGGGTCCAAGTAGAAATACAAGTTTTCCGAGATGCTCCACATTAAAGTATTCTTGTTCTTTAAAAATACCTGCAATTTCTTTGCCTCAAATATATAAGCTGTATGAACTATTCATACACCTTATACACTTGAGGCAAAGGAAAATTGCAGGTATTTTTAAAGAACAAGAATACTTTAATGTGGAGCATCTCGGAAAACTTGTATTTCTACTTGGACCCCTTGGCTTCTGACCCCCTCAATTATTCATTAAATAACTATTATTAGACGCCTCTAGTGTGTTGTTCGAAAACAATTAAATTTAATTTATTTTATCCCTCAATTGAGTTAAAATTCACCCTACTTTTATTATTTCAGTATTATTTTATTTTAAGTAATCTTAATTGTATCACAATTAATTATGGCTTGAAGTATTAAATGCAATTTTGTCTCCAGCTCTGTGCAAAAATGAGTTCATAAGCTGCTACAGCATTAACGGTTGATTAAAATTGTGTTATAATCCCGGAATCCAGCCTCGGGGATTACGCTAATTGTTACGACTTTAATCGACGTGCCTTCGTGTACCTATATGAACTTTTACATTTACCTACAGTGTACCTAGGATACCGGTTATGCAAGGATTCTCGATCTCTCGGTTATCACGAAGTCGGATTATCAAAATCCCGCCGTTTCCGCGGTATGTACTGGGGAGAGTTCCCTCTCCTTCCACCCTCTCGTATTTCCCCCTCGGAAAAGGTAAATGCGCCCGGAAAGGAGAAAAGTTTCTTCCGGTTTCGCCAGACCTTCATCTACCGAGTTTGCGGCTTTATCGAAACTAGCTAATTGGCTCCGTTTCGAAGCAAATTTAGCCGCTTTGAGGTGCGACGGCGG